>OX276338.1:56678-1256678 GCA_946251815.1 Dasysyrphus albostriatus | reverse complement strand
GCAGGTAAGCATTTTTTTAATACTTTGGACATGATGTCAGGGTATTACCAAATCGAGATTCGAGAAGAATGTAAAAAGTTTACTGGGTTTGTGACGCGGGATGGACATTTTGACTTCAATCGCATGCCATTTGGGCTCAAAAATGCTCCATCAACCTTCCAAGAGATGATGCAGAAAATTAAACAACAGCTACAAGCAAAAGTTTCAATATATGTTGACGAAATTGGTTCTGCATCAGAGACTTTCGAGGAAGGGCTCCAAAACCTAGCTGAATTCCTTTCGGTAATACAAAATGAGGGACTAACATTACGCCTTTCGAAATGCTCATTCATGAAAACCAGTGTCAAGTTTCTAGGGCATGAGATAAATGCTAACGGCGTGAAGCCAGGGGGAAATAAAACGAATGCTATCCGCAAATATCCAGTTCCAACCAATGCCACGGAAATAAGAAGATTTTTAGGACTCACTGAGTTCTTCCGAAAATTTGTAGCTAAATATGCTCACATCGCTTCACCGTTGACGCGTCTGACGAGAAAGGATGCCGAGTTTCAATGGTCAGCCGAGTGTGACGACGCTTTTCGACAGCTAATCCAGATATTGACAGAAGAACCAGTTTTAAAAATCTATGACGTAACGAAAGAACATCAGGTACATACTGACGCAAGCAGCATCGGTCTTGCTGCAATTCTGCTTCAAAAGGAAAACCGTGGGGAGCTTAAACCGGTAGCGTATTTTAGCCGTGCTTGTAGTGATTCCGAGAGTAAGTATCATAGTTACGAGCTCGATGTCCTGGCTGTAGTAGAGGCATGCGAACGTTTCCGATTATATATACTCGGCAAACATTTTACGATCGTCACCGACTGTGCTGCTATTTCGAGCTTAAAATCAAACAAACCACTAATTCCACGAATAGCCCGCTGGTTTCTGAAACTGCTTGAGTACGACTACGAAATCTTACACCGTCCGGGGGAAACAATGAGGCACGTGGACGCCATGAGTCGTGCTCCGGTAGAACCATCCAGTGAGCCTGAAGATATTGGAGCTTGTATCATGAACATCCGAACTTCAGTCGACGATTGGCTATGGACTATGCAGAAACAAGACCCAAAGCTGCAACATATAATGGATGTTATAGATGGGAAGGCAAGCTCAAGTCAACGAAACAAGTACTTATCCGAGTATCTCGTAAAGAATAATCGACTCTTCAAAAAGGACGGCGATAAGAGACTTCTGTTGGTTGTTCCCCGAGGCATGAGATGGCGAGTCGTAAAACTGTGCCACGATGATGCTGGGCATCTAGGAGCCGATGGAACTATAAAACGAATCGCACAGCATTTTTGGTTCGCAAGGAGACGAAACTTCGTAAAAGGTTACATCAAATCATGCATCGAGTGTTGTTATAGCCGAGACCCAAACCAAAAAGAATGTCGTCTGTACGGAATGGATATTCCAAAGGTACCCTTCGAGATACTGCATATGGACCATTTGGGGCCATTCGTCAGAAGTCACCGAGGGAACGAACACATCCTTGTAATTATAGACGCGCTTACAAGATATACAGTACTAGCGGCAGTAAAATCAACAAAAACTAAAACTGTGATTGAAGCATTAAACCAACTAACCTTGACCTTCGGTGTGCCGAGGAAAATTGTAACCGACAGAGGTACGGCGTTCACCTCAGGTAACTTCGAAGAATTTTGCAACAGCAACGTAATACAACACATAAAGGTAGCCGTCAGAACACCAAGGGCAAACGGACTTGCAGAACGAGTGAACCAAAGTGTATTGGCGTACTTGAGAGCATCACCGAATAACGTTAAAGACTGGGATGCTGAACTTCGTAATTTACAATGGACGATCAACACCAGAGCTAACACAACCACAAGATATTCTCCGATAGAACTTGTCTATGACTTTCCACTGCGTGACATTGGTGGAAATAAGTTGCTCGCCGCACTTCATGATGACGACATTGACCTAAATGAACCACCAGCGAAAGAAAAACGTGAAGAAGCTATTAAGAACATCGAAGCTGCCCGCAAAATCTGGAAGACAAGATTCGATGCTAAGCATAAAGATCCACACAAATATGAAGAGGGAGATCTCGTGTTAATCGAAAGTGCTATTCCCAGCACTGGGGAATCCCGGAAGCTTGAGACCAAGTACAGAGGTCCCTATGCTATAGCTAAAGTTCTAAGATTTGATAGATACGTTGTTGAAGACATGAACGGTGCACAGTTGAACCAGCGAAAATTCAGTACAATTGCCAGTAGCGACAAACTCAAGCCATGGTGCGCACTATTTCCGGAAATCGAAGACGAGGATGAAGATGATCACGTCGACGTTGCCGACCCAGAGTAACTCGGGACGAGTTCCATCAGGAAGGGCCGAGTTGTCATCACTAACATCCTTTCATCATTCCTATTCCATCCCTTCTTTCTACCTATGCTTATCCTTGTCACTCACTTAGATATTCATGTTGATATTAACATCCAGAAAGTAGTCAGTGGGAAGTAAACCATTAAACGAGCAACAGCTCAATGCACGAAAAGTGTTCTAAATCGAAAAGTGTTTTATTTTATTATATTTAAGAATCTAAAAGAAACGGTCATCAGTGACACGATTTTGACATTTAAAGTGAACGCATGTTTGCGTACTTCAAGTTTGAATTCTGTATTCAGATCCAGAATCTATTTTCTATACTTTTCATAAGAAGAACTGCATCTAGTGCCAAACGAACCAGAAGTGCAAAACTAAAACAATGAAAGTGCACTTTAAAAAAGCACATTATGTATCTTTTATTCTGCTTGAGATACATCTTTTGTATCAAGTTATAAAACGCAGTGTTGTATTTAGCAAATCTAGCTTTATTCTCTTTGCACTTGAATACATTTACTTTTTCAATGATGTCATATTATGTAGAAAATAATGATATTCCGAAGAAAAAAATTATTGGTACCTATTGCCCAGTACCTTCTTTGATTCAATTTAAGGACTAATGGACCGATTTTAGTAAATGTTTCACCAATATCTTTATAAAAAATATTTGAATTGATTTTCTATCTTTTTCTAGTAGCCTAACATGAAAGCATCTCAAGAAATTTAGACTGAACTAAAAATGGACTGAATTTGTAATTTACTTTAGGTTGTACAAAAAAAAAGGAAATTGTATGGGGTCGGCACCTACATACGAGTAAAAGTTAAATAAAACTCAAAAAAAAAAACAATCTTCCATATTTTAAGCATATACAAAATTTGTATTTGCCTGAAGAAATCAGTAATTAACACAAAAATCAGAAAACAATGCATTTTGGAGGTTTGCACAGCAAACGAACAAGGATGCACCTGAAATGAAATGTTACTATACACCAGGTGCTACTCAAAAGCTTGAATCTGTCCTTTCGCGGTATAAGGCAGACATTACCGCGATCCAGGAGATTCGATGGATAGGATCAGGAACTACGAAAAAATTGCGATATTTATTACAGCTGCCATCAAAGATTGCACATGCGGATGCGGATTCGTCGTGGGAAATCGACTTAGATCAAAAATCATCGATTTTAAGCCGATTTGCAGCTGGCTGTGATCAGCAACAAAGTTACGAGTACCTTCAAAAAAATCAGCCTAATATGTTGAAACGCTCCAATCGATGAAGCTGCGATTGGGTAGTGGCGACTTGTTCCTTACTTTTATAAATTTATTTTTATTTATGGTATGCCAGAAATTTTCAATTGAATTTGATGATTTTTTTTATGTCATCGTTTTTTGTATTTCATTGCTCTGGGAGAAAATCTTCCTGGCTCTTTAGTTAGCCATTTTTTCCAATCGACAAAAGTTTGGCGAAAATGACATTTGTTGTATTATGGGATCGATTGGAAGTTTACGGTGACCAATGTATGACCATGTATCTCCATATACTCGACGCTTTCAGGCTTTTCAGTATTCAGCCAACATTGGTATTGATTGTGATTTGTTTGAAAAAGTTTGTCGAAAATCATCGGCAAAAAGTATTAGAGCTCCTCCCATAAGACGGGTATTGCTCTGATGTAACGTAAAGTGCGTATGTCTAGATGGAAATAAAGAAAGAAAAGAAGACCAAAGAGTGCTGTTTTTACAGATGAAAAGGCACTTTTCTATGGCAAAAGATACTATTGGAAGACATGTCACTTTCTTACAAAACAAAGTATTTTTTTGTCTTGTAATTCAATATTCAGGCACCCTGCTTGCCAGTCCAGTGCATTTACCATTAATCCAATGGGTACTTCCTACATACCTACTATATATTAAAATAAAATAAGTAAAACTATGATTCTGTGGTGAAGTGTTGTTTTTTGGTTGAGAAGGAAAATTTATACATTCACAAAATATTGATGATGATATCTGTTTTCAGAAATTGAACAAAATCGCTCATTAACATGCTGTCTTATCTCAAGCTATTAAATTCAGTGACAACGACGAGTACATTATTTTACTATTATTACTAAGTTATTATATTTAGTACAAATAATTTAACAGTACTAAAAACATTTGGGCATATTCATAAATGTTGTTTAAGCTGTTGTTAGGTAAATATGGGGGATAAACTCCAGTTTTGTCTAGCAACAGCTTAAATAACATAGGTGAATATGCCCCAATGTTTTTTTTTACTCAGAAACAGTTTATTCATGAATGTTCAATCTTACCTATCTGTGAACAAGATGATTGTGTTGTTATCATCCTTGAATGGAGCAACAGCTTCTTTCAGGAGGTTAATCTTAAAACCACCCCCTAGTCCACTCATGTCTCCACCTTTCCATTCCATACCCACTCCCAGTGGCGTCACCTATAAAATTCATAACAAAATTAATTCCGTTTTTTGTATAAAAATTCTAATCTATATGGTTCAAATTTTATCTGTATTAAATTATAATTCTAGAACAACTTGGAACAAGAAGCATTATACTTTTACAGATAAGGACATATTTTAATCTATTTTAATTCTCTTCTCGCAGGTCAAGCTTTGGTTGATGCTATTATCAGTCAACATAAGATAGTCAAAAATTTCTAGAGTATCAATTCTGTTTTTTTAATTATTAAAACAAAACTATTATACGCAAAATTATTTTTGGTCACGTAAGCATGATCGGCGTTTTTAATCTTAAAAAACTCAAATAAGTGACCGGAAATGGATGAGTTTAAATATATATATTCCAGATGTTTCACAACATCTGGTTGCGTAGTGCATCATCATAATCATGATTTCAGTTCATGCACTGGAAAAATATACTCTAATTTGTTTTATTTTTTCTGTTTGAAATTTGTGTAGGCGAATAACTACAAATGCAATAAGATTCAACATTTTGTAACGGTTTTAGTTTAATGCATGCTAAGAACATAAAATATTGTCTTGTCGCAATATTTAAGTATTAATTTGTGTAGTAACCAAATCATTTGGGCCAGAAGACTTTTATGAATTCGGGACTTATGAAACTGCACTCAGATGTTCGTGTCACATAAATACCTTATAATAAGAGATTAACTACTTTGTGAAACAAGTCCTTAACTTAATAATGTACCTCTTTGGAAAATTAACAGAAATTTAAATTAATTTTAAAAAATTACAAGAAAATTATGAGAATTAAGGTGTTACTCTGAGGTTCCTATTCCTATTGAAAACCTACACTGCAATTTTGATAGGATAAATCCTGCAACGCATACTGGCAATCAAACAATTATTTTCTTTTTGCTACCTTTGTAGAATTTAAAAGTTCAAAGTGTACCTACCTATGTATGTTTATACATACCTAATGTAATATATACCAATAAATAGAAAAGAATCAATTACCTCAAATTTATTAATTTTGGCTGATCGAATATACCGATGATACCCATCGTTTTCTTCTGTGGCGACAGTGAACACTCTAATGGTTTCTAGACCTAAAAGCAAAAACAAAAACACAAGAGAGTTCAATTTCATGTGATAGAGACCCAGACGCTTTTAAATTGTCTCAAATCTGAATGCTACTATTTTATTGCAAACGCAAGCAATGTTTTTTTTTAATTTAGTAAATTTATCAGCACATGCAACAAAAGGATAGAGAAATGAGATCATGCTTTTGATTCTCCAATAGAATTGATATTGATATACAAAGTACATTGTGCCCCTCCTCATCCCTCCTCTACATGCGTTAATATAATTGTTTATACAAAAGTCACAAATAGATTTGAGTCTAACTACATAATGTACAAAACATTCTTTTAAAATGTATACACAGTTTTAAATACTAGGTTGGTTGGTAGGTAGGTACTCACCAGATTTAGTTTCCTTGGAGCGAGTTGGATTACTTGTTGCAATTATAAAAATGCAGAGTACACTTAGCTGGAGAACATTGATTTTTCCCATGGCTATATTATTATTTTAAGGTGTTAAACAAAAAATATAGAATTCAAAGCTTTACAAATAGATCTACAGAAGTTCAATTTTGCATGTTTATGGTGATAAAAAACAAAACACTTTAAAAACCAAGCCGGGAACAAAAAATCACGAGCACCGCACAGCACAACCTAACAAAACGAGCTCAAGAGTTCGATTAAAAAATTAACAGCCGACAAAAAAGATTGTCAAAAAATTACTCAATTTATTTTTGTCTCCATCTCCATATGATTTTATTCAATAGGTATGCCTAGTTACCTATTTCCCGGTAGATGGCGATGTAAAAGAAATTCAAATAAAGTTTGATTTTTAGCAGAAGCATTTGAAAACTCTGATGCAGTCTTCTATCAAATTCTAGCAAATCCAAATTTGTTTAAAATTAAAATGAACCTACCACATATGTACATATGAACATGTTTTTAGTGCATTCTTATATACGCTTAGAAAAAAGTAGCATGCTAAATAAAACAACAATACGGAATTATACCCAGTTTGTTGTTGTAATTAACATGATAACGGTCAATTCCGTCAACACAAAGCTGCACTATTTTGTTCTCTCTTGTTCTGTCAGTTTTCACACACATTGTGATACGTCTGTGAAGTTAGCAGAACAATTTTAGGCCAGACCAATGGGACCATTATAGGAATTTGCAGTTTTTTTCAGCTATTTGTATGCATTTCTACTTCGGATTTTGCAGTTCACCAAATAGTGGGTGTAAGCTAAAGAGTACACGACATCATTGTATATATAGAATCCATAGTATTATTATGAAGGCAATTGATAGCGGCGACATCTGTTACACATTAAGACAACTAAGAAATTAGATTAGAAATATAAGTGGAGTCGCCGCAGCGCCACAGCAGATATCAAGACTACTACGAAAAGTCTTTTCATAATAATACCATAGATTTTATATACAAAGACGACATGAAAAATGCCATATGCACATGTGGCTGTCTCAAACATGCCGATTACATGGTCGGCCACAGTACATATATTAGGTGTGTTTGTTAACGTGAATTTTTTTTGCAAATTTTCAGAAATCATAGAATTTCAGAAACCATAGAAAAAAAAGCAAGTTTTTTCAACCTTTTAAGTGTTCATTAATATTAGCTGCATTTTTTTCCATGTCCATATGGACATTGGCGAAAAAAACGACATCGGGACATTTCAACATTTGTCTTTGGACTGCCATTTTGTATTGAATAATTTTACCAACAAACATTTGACATATCTATACAAATTATCGATAAAATAACGACAATATTAGTCTGGCAATACCGTTTTTATCGGGACAAAAGTTAAATCCACTTAATTATCTGGACATAGCTAACTCTATATGGACATAGTTGTTGTTGTATTTGACATGTAAATTGCTTTGTTTTGCTGTCGTCTTTTTCAGACAGAATTTACTGGAGTTGTAAAAAAACACAACTATTATTTAACTATGCAACCAACATTTTTTCACGGTTTTTAGTGTTTTTAAACTATAACTCCGTGTTTGTTCTCTTCGTTGTTGTTGTAATACAGCGGATGGGGTCACAGGAACGGCCGTCATGAATTTAATCTGACAGTTCTCATTTCACACAACATGTGCAAGGTAATGGGTGTGTTCCAAAACAAGTTTCAAACAGTTTGAAACCGCCAGATTTAGTGCAAACCCGTTGTACAGGTCAAATTTTGTATTGGCCCGCACTAAATCTGGCGGTCTAAAACTGTTTGAAAAAAATTGGGGAACAGGGTTAATAGCAGATACATTGTACACAAATAGAAGGTATTATGCCTGTTTGGTAACGTAAGACTTTCACCAAGTTTCCCAAACTTGGGTTTTTTCTTAGGTTTCTGGCAGCAAATTTCACGTTAACAAACGCACCTAGTAGCTGTGTTTGTTAAGGTGAAATTTCTTGCAAATTTTCACAAATTTTCAAAAATTCTCACAAATTGTAACAAATTCCTGTTTGTTAACTCAAAAAAGTTGCATCGAGAGAGCGCAATGAGGGAGTAAATAAAAAAACTTGCGAATTCCTGCTACACACATTTTTGTGCACACGTAGTGTTACAAGTACTGTCAAAAATCGTGGTGGTCAGTTTCTGTTACAGTGTTGCCACTAATCGGCACATTTTCCGAAGTAGGATAAAAAACAAAAATGCAGTATATTAAATTTTCCTATTTTGAAAATAGAAGAACAATAGAAATTAAAAATAGCGTATTATAATTAATAACGTTATCAAGATTGTTATCAAACCAAGCCAATAGCAGGAAGCCGCAAGAACAAAATTGAAATATTAGTGGACTGCATTTTGATGAATGATAATTTTCTTTTCCGAAAAATAAAAGTGCAGTAGACTTGATTTAAAAGCAGTTAATTTGTTTTACTAAAAAAGTTTGTTAGATCTATTAAAATCATGGTAAGACGGCAACGCCATTTAAACACAAAAATGACGTTTCTTACTAAAAGTGGTGCAGTTCATGGTTCAATGCGTTTGTTAACTTTTTTCAAATTTCCCCAACTATGAAAGAATTTTCCCTTCTTTTCAAAATTTACTTTGACAATAAAGAAATTGGTTTTTAGTGTTATTTTTATTATTTATTTCGTGTTTGTTGTTGTTGTAATACGGCGGGCAAATCACGAGAGCGGCCATCTTGAATTTATTCTGATAGTTCTCATTTTAGACAACCTGCGCAATATAAAACCTTCTATTTGTGTACTGTGTGCTATGCGGCAATTTGGAAGCATGTGACAGTACGGTCGGTTGTGAGATAATGAACAAAAAAACAAATAATTCTCCAGAGACCTTGTCAAATTGAAAGTGGCTGCAATCAATCAATTTCAGTAATGAAGGTTCAGATTTCTGAATTCTGGCCAATCAGAAGTTTGGAAAATCCAGAAATCTGAAAATTTGAAATGTGTTGAACATGCCATCTTACACATTCAAGGAACTGACAGGGGTCTCTGAGATTTTAGCCCATGCGCGAACTTGAACGAAAATGAAAACTCGGAAGATATTACCTTTAATATGTGTACTGCGAGCATTTTTGACTTACAAATGACGTCACTGCGCATGCACATATGGCAATTTACATGCCGTGTACTAGCTCGTAGCATAACCCACTAACTTCATTGAGAAGTTAGCAATGCATGCCCTTTTCTCAGAAACCGGGCTAGCTATAAATTGAAACAAGGCTCTTAATTTGATATTTAATTTGTATTTCAAGAAAACGATAAACTTGAATTTTGAAGTCCTTCACTGGTGAAGTTATCAGAACAGTCTTTTTTCTCAATAACGGAGCAAGCTAGAAAGATGCAGTTAGGCTCCGAATTTGCACTTAAAACTGAATTTCAGGAAAATTAAGGTCCAAATTTTGAATTCCTTTAAAAAAAAAAAAATTAAATTAATTCATTTCTCATTGTTAACTTTTATGCACTTCAGGAAAAAACTCAAAAAAAAAAAGAGTTTTTTCTTGAAATTTCTTTTTGCCAATTTGTTTACAAATATAATCCTTCTTAACTGCTTGACCAGAATAGCTGTCAAAAAATGCTGTACGTGATTTTGTTTACTCGCCCAACAATAGGTCTGTTTCTAAAGTTTGGGAAAAAGTTTGGGGATGAGCTTTTTGATGTTATTGTTGTAATGTTTAACCAAAAATGAAAAGTAAGGAAACGCATTTGGGATGTTTCTGGTTTGTTGCGGTGTAAATTATCCATTCGACTTCATTACTTGTAGGCTCAACGCATACCAAATTATGCAATTTCAATTCTATTAACATTTACACTTATCATTTTGGGCTCTATGAAAAGATACCAGAAGAAATATTTTAATTTATATTTGTCTCCATTGTATCATTTTCATTTAAGTTAATTAAATTAAACCATTTTATATACGCTACTGACAAATTAAATTTAAAATTTTTTGATCAGCTGATTTCTTGTTTGACAAGCAAGAAAGTGCCGGAACTAAAATGTTCGGGTAGATTCTTGCTACAGGTAAATGAAAAAAAGTCAAAAGGTCTGGCATTTTTGTGTCAGAAAATAGTAAAGAAACACGTTTTGGGTAGATTTGGGTTACTTTGGGAACCCGCGGGCGAGTAAAGAAACAAACCTAATGTTCTATACAGCTTTCTGACATTTTTGGCATTTCAAGTCAGCTGTGCGAACTTAATTCAACACAAAAATAAAAATTTAAGCAAAAATTAACATGTATAATGATGAAATGGAAGCCAAAATTACTGTATGTCTTTATCAGAGATTAAAAAGAGTTTGAAACTCTATTCAACCCCCATGTGAACACTTGGTTGCGCTCACAATTTTGAAACGTCAAAAAAGCTGCATGCAAAAGTTAAAAGTTCGCCAACTTGTCCAGCTGCGTCTGCAGCTCCGTATGCAGCTGCGTCGTGTTCTGTTCGTATCATTGGATTTGTGTGTATTCAACATTTTGACAGCTATTCCAGTTGCAGCTTCGTCTCCATTCTGTTCAGCCAGTAAATCTCGGGAACAGAAAAAGACTCCGAAAAAAGTACTCCGAACTGCCAATCGAATGCTTTTGGAGTAGTTGGAGTGTAAAAGGAGTACTACGAACGTCCATTTGAAAACTACATGAATTAACACCTTGAGCGACCAAAGAGGATGAAAATAAAAATCTGAAAAAATAAGGACTTTGATTGAGGACCATCCAAGATGGTGTTTATAACGACCACCCTAATTTATTTATGCATTAGGGTGGTTCTTAATAAGCACCCCTAATGTCTTCCAAATAATTTTGAAAAAAAGTTCCTGTAAAATGTTACCTTATTTTACTGTTATCCCGGCCACCAAAAGAAAGTAGTTTAATATGGGAAAACACATGTAAAATGTTTGGATAGAAAAATTAAATTTTGGTACAAATATAAAAATATGTGTCAATTTAAAAAAAACCTTCTACATGTGTATACAAAATAAATATTTTTGACACAACATTATTCTTCTTTTTAAAACCATAAACATTTTAAAATTGGTCAAAAAATAAATTACTTAGTTGAATATCGCTAGGTGTTAAATAATTTCTAAAATCAATATTATTGATGTTCTTTATTTATGTTAAAAGTAGGTATTTGTTTTCGTATATATTTTAAAACAAAACCATAAAATCAATATCAATTTTTTTATTAATTATGAACTTCTCATGATAATGCTAACATAATAATAATTAAAAAAAAAACCGGTACCAATGTATACCAATGTATTTATATTTTTTTATACAATTGAAAAAATCCGATTTTGGAAATCCGCAAAAAAAAAATGGTTAAGTTTTTGGGACTAGTCAAAATTCATTCCAAGACAAGCCCAAGTACCGCTAAGTAAATGGATTGATTGATCGTTTGATTTCATGGTTGTATTTTTTTTCTTGATCCACTTCAAGTTGACAAATATGAGCTCGTGGCTCTTAATTATTTCCTTCATATTTTGAACACAATTTTCAAGACCAAAATAAGTTAAACCGATAAAAAAAATCCATACTTGAAAATTGTTTTGGCAGTAGAAAGGGTATATTTGCCAAAAATGGTGATCTACCAAATTTATTTCAAGTCAAAAAAAAAAAATCAATGGAATGAAAAAATGGTCAAACTGTCTTCTTGATAAAACTTAATCAAAAATTATTCATCACCAATAAAAAAACACCATTAAAAATTATTGTATGTCAATTTTAACGTAATCATATGCCACATTAACTCAACTACAGCAATTACATATGTATGTATATCTGAACAATAAAAAAGGTAATATTAAGAGTTCTCTTAAAGTTTAGCGATATAAATAGTCAAGTGTTTAAGGTAAAACAAACATCAAACCTAGAAAACGCCATGAAATTGATATAACGACAGTTTGTCAATCGTAAAAATACCTTATAAATTGGTATCAAATAAACAATAGTATTTCTGGCAAATATTGTTAGAAGTAGATGATACATAATCATCAAAATTAATGAATATCTATTCAATTAAGAAACAGAAGATGTTTGAAATAATTTGTGGCGTAATGAGTTTTGACCGTGAAAATTTTTCGTCTAAGCTTTCGATAGACATCCTTTTTTCAATGGCAGTATGAGATCGGTTATCAAACGGTCACTTCCCGAACTACGATCACTAATTACTAGGTTTGTATTGTGTGCACGTAGCTTTTATTTCAAGCGAAAAACTACTATATAGCTTAATAAATTATACTTGTTAAATAAATTAAATACAAATTCTTGCGTTCGTGTACGTATCCGCTAGGCATCAAGCTATCCAAAAAATGTTCAAATGTTTTCGCATCAGCTGTTTTGTCACAAGGGATTACAACAACACAAATTTATCACGATCTTTGGATGGGTAGAGGAACCCCTTCAAATTACTCTATGTAAGACGAACGTTTTTTAAGAATCTTCCGAACAGGATTCTTTTATTTAAACTTTACCATTTAAATTAGTTTATTTTTCTTTTGTATCAACACAATAACACTATCATCGAAAGTAAGATAGATTTTAAATGAATCAAACTAAAGACAAGTTTATAGCACACAGATATGAATATCTTTGGGATTAGTTGACTTACAACCAAAAGTACTTATACTATGTTACAGAAAACCTTAAGAAAGGAGAAAAAGTGAAAAAAATATAATTTTCCACTTCATTGAATATCCTAAGCGCTTATTGACTTTCATTGTTGTACGTGATTCATTCATGTGCTTCAATAAAGACTTGCTACATATGTAGCTAAAAATAAAATTAAACAAATAAAATTTCTCCTGGAAGCATAATTTTTAATCAATAAAAAAAGCTATTTAATTTGAAGAAAAGTGCATTTTTGGATACTGGAATAAAGCCCTTTCCTTTGTAAAAATTTTCCACAGAAATCATCAACCTTCTCCATCCAAAACAATACTGTTAATTTACCAATTCTGGAAATGCAATAACCCTCGGAACGTAAATAATTTTAGTGGAATGTATCGCTATAATTGTTTAATCCAGTTAGCTAATTGCATTAAAGGAAAAAGAAGTGGCATTTTACATGACTGGCACTGTCTCGCTGAATTTGAAATGTGAACAATTTAGTTCGGTTTGTTCTGTTAAAGCAGTTGCGGTTGCCACAGAGGTACATATATTCGAAAATTGAAGAGTTAAACGGATACGGATATCAATAAGTTCAAGGACATTAAAATTTAACCAAAATGGTGAAAGATGATCCCGAGACAGCTGCGCTCAAGCAAGAAATTAACGATATGATACAAAAATTCAAGGTTTGAAAAAGAAATTTAGCAAAAAGAACTGACATAATAAACTTCGTGTTTTAAAGGATGCGGGAAAGGCTCAAGCTGACTGTAAATTAGAGGAAAAATGTTCTGATATGTCGGATATACCGAAAATAAGGCTTGTGTCAAAAAAGATCCTAAAAGGACACATTAATAAAGTAAATTCGGTTCATTTCGCTGGCGACAATAGGCATTGCGTAACTGGATCACTGGACGGCAAGCTAATTATATGGGACACATGGACAGCTAATAAAATTCAAGTCAGTATATGAATTATATGTTGAGTTAAAAGGAAATGGTTGCTTATGAGTAGGTTTCAGGTTATACCACTTCGATCGGCGTGGGTTATGACGGTGGCTTTTTCACCTTCAGGAAATTTTGTTGCTTGTGGAGGAATGGACAATCAGTGCACAATCTATGATGTTAATAATCGCGATGCATCAGGTGTAGCCAAGATGACCAGAGAACTTTTGGGTTATGAAGGATTTCTGAGCTCGTGTAGATTTTTAGACGATAACACACTTATTACTGGATCAGGAGATATGAAAATGTGAACTAATCGCTGATTTCGGGACTTTTTGTAATTTCATTTTTATATTGATAATTTTGTAGATGTCATTGGGATCTTGAGAAGGGCGTTAAAACGATGGACTTCAATGGGCATGCTGGGGATATTGCATCAATTTCACTTTCACCCGACATGAAAACATACATAACAGGTTCTGTAGACAAAACTGCAAAACTTTGGGATGTGCGAGAGGAAAAACACAAACAAATGTTTTTCGGACATGAAATGGACGTTAACTCTGTTTGCGTAAGTTTTGATATTTTTTGTTGGTCATTTTATGACTGGAAACCTATTTAGTATCACAATAGTGGATATGCTTTTGCAACTTGTTCAGAAGATCAAACAGCCCGTTTGTATGATATACGATCAGATCAGCAAATTGGCCACTATGAGCCGCCTAACAAAAACACTGGCTTTACATCTTGTGGTAAATAATTCCGATATTATGGAACTTTTGAATTGAATATAAAAGATTTTATTTTTTTTTCAAGCTTTATCTTACAGCGGAAGATATCTTATTTGCGGTGCGGTTGAGGGAGCTATTCATGCGTGGGATACTATGAAAGTAGTTCACAATGGTGAGATTTTAATTGTTTTATTATATGCATATATTTCATGTTTAAAACATTTATTTCTAATTAAGGAACACTTAGTGGTCATGAAAATCGCATAACATGCATAGCTATGACACCAAATGGTATGTGCTTAGCTTCAACTAGCTGGGACCAACAGTGCCGCATCTGGGTTTAAGGAAGGTGTCTTATATGTTATTTGAAAATTCAAAGGAATGTTTTTATCATGTTATGAAATAGTAAAAATGAGTTATTTGCTTCTGTAAAGAAAAGAAATGGACTTTACAAGAAGCTTTTTTAATAAAATAACTAATCTATCTTGGATAGGAATTTTTAAAGTTTGTTACATTAAACGAAATAAATTCCATATGTACGAATGAAAACAAAAATTTCAACTTCCTAAACTAGGACAAATGGGCAAATAGTCTTCTAAGGTTTTTTTTAAGTTTCAAAATTACTTAATTCAAAAGCTACTCAAAATCACTTAAATAGAAATGTACCATTTTTATTTGACTGAGAAGTATCCCAAACCGCTTTCGATTTTGGGATACTTCCCAGTATTACAGTATAAAATTCAAATCGGTTCCGAAATACGATCTGAAGGAATGGATTAGAACAGGTAAGGACTCTTTGAATCAAGAAAGTTCCATTAATTGGTAGGTAGGATAAGGTATCTAAGGATATGAAAATGTTTTTACGCCTTAGGCCTGTAGTATTATTGAACCAAAAAATTGTCTAGGTATACGGATGCCGAAGTTTAAATATTAATATGATGTGTATTGTGTATTTACACAATGCAATTCATACTTCAAAAATATCTTACAAGTTGAAAAATCGATGCAGGCGATGAAAACTTTATCAATTACTGTCGAAAAAGAGTAAAAGTAAGACTTTCGCATACAAATTTTGAAACTTTCCGACGTAAATATTTTCGATAGCTTTAGTACGTTGCCTGAATACCATTAATATATTTTTTCTAAGCTACGCTAAAACAAAAGAACTTTATAATATTTTTTATTTATCTGCTTTCACATAAACATTATTTGGTTAAAATGCTAACTCCTGTATTTGCTTAAAAAAGGAAAGGAATGCCCAAAACCCTAGTACATTGCCATGATCTGCTTAAGATCTCTATTCAAATATTGATTAGTCCAATCATTTTCTGGGTTGTCCAAATGATTGTCAAAATCTACAATGTCTTTCATGGCACCGCGCTTGAGAAGAGCACTTACTGCTTCTAATGTGGTCTGGGTGTGGATTAATGTAAATGATGCCTTCTTCCAATGTCCCTCTCCATGAGAGAAAACTCTTATTGCAGGTTTTTCCGCTGCGTGGCATACAAATTTGTTATCAATTACAACAAAACATGCATTTTTAAAGTTCTCTTGAATTTTGTCGGCAATTTTTCCAGCAGGAGCTTTTTCTATTGAGGCGTCGTAGAAGTTTTCAGAAGCGGCATAGTAACCAGCAATTATTAGACCTTGACAATCAGCCATCGCTTCGATCTGAAGTAGAGCCTCGTTAATTAATTTGGATGTTTATTTCCACTCACTTACCTGGGCAAGTGCTATTTCAACCATTGGAGTGACGTACAGACACTGGTGGAAAAGTGGAATTGCATCGGCAATACTCAAAGGTTCTTTACGTCCAGTTGTGTTCTTTTCAGCAAGCAATATTCCATTTATAGCACAGTGTGGATATTTAGCAGCATGAAAAATCATTTTAGCATATGCTTTTTCTGATATTTTATAATCTTCCATTATTATTTCAAGGAATTATAAATTGTCTAGCTAAAAAATTAAACCATCAATTAACCAATTTCTCATGACGTTTGTCAAATGCCATGTTCATGTTCATGCTGATGACATGACACATAAGACAGAAAATGAATTGACAGTTTCTCCTTTGTCGGCCCTTCTTGGATCCTTGCTTTACGGAGTGCATTCAGGATTTATTTTTAAATTTCATTACACCACTTATTTTTTGATTTAATAGGTGTGCTTGTGTTTGCGGGAAATACACGATACAATCATTGTACCGTATTTTTGGAATCAGTTGCTTCTTTAATTTCCTTAAGAACTTTTCCGAAAAATTATTTATTTTTTGAATACACTTTTCCCCCAAAAGAATAGGTGCGTTTTTTTCGTATTTATAGCTAGCGCAGCAATGCAAGTACCAATAAAACACTATAAATTATACTCAACCCAATTCCAGTGCCACATAAGTTTCAACTTAACGAAACTTTATCTTAACTTTTATATCCACTTTTCCACTGACTTACTTATCGTCACTTTTGGGCTTGTTATTGTTTGCCAAGGGAAATTTGACTGTGGTAGCTATAACTTTTTCAATAAAATGTAGTTTTTCGGTTGGACCTTCGGAGTATTAACTTTTTTTGCCCTCCATTTTCATTCCTAATGCTAGGTTTCCACTTATCATTTACCAAATGGAGAAAGACACATGTTTGAGTCATTTTACAAAATGACAAGTATGTTGAGTGTTTTTTTAAGATTTATTTATGTACTACATAGGCAGTATGTTTGGAGTCATTAACCCTATAGTTCCCTACATTTTCAAATGCGTTTTCAAACTGCTTGAAACTTATTGTGGAACACACCTATTATCTTGCTGGAAATAAATATTGCCAGCGAACCCCCATTTTTATTTGCACTTTTCCCAAGATTTTTCTTGGGAATATTCAAAAAGATTATCTTATCCATAATGCGATCTATGAATACCACCTCCCCTACTCCAGATGTAGCCATATTCCCAGTTCAGGAGTTCCGAACCTCAATGTAAAAGTTTCGTATTCCAAGACGTTATTTAAAGAAATAAAGCAACGTTTGTTTTTCTAAAACACTTATTATGGCATGGCCTAGAATTTTGGAACAAGATTTATTTTGTCAGACAAAAGTAAATTTAATAATTTTCAAAATATGGCTGGGAATAATTTTGACGAAAACTTAATACAGCGTTGCAGAAAGAAATCATGCTTCCGAGAGTAATACACATATTGAGGTTGGGAAGTCCCTGGTCTGGGGTTGTATGGCTACATCTTAAGTAGGGGAGTTGATATAGCATATATGGCAATATGGATAAGGTAATCTTTTTGAATATTCTCAAGGAAAATCTTGGGGAAAGTGCAAACAAATTGGGGTAGATTGGGATTGGGATGATTGGCAGATTAAGTTAAACTTTTGGTTTCAAATGTCTCGGATAGTGATTTCCGACTGATAAAGTCTCGGATAGCATATCCACCGGTTCAAGTGGCTGTTAAATATTTTATCCAGAAGATGCCTAGCTGCTATGAGTTTTCATCGTAATATTTTGAAATTCGCTTTGAATTAATCCGTCGTGGTTCATACTGAATTTTAAATTTAAAAAGCATTGACATGAAACGATAAGGATTTTTTGTTTTGACAACAAAAATTTAATTTTCAGTATATGTTTTTGATGTTTTATGTTGTTCTCAAACTGTAAATTTATCCACAGGTTAGTTTATCCGAGATTCTTATGATGAAACAGAAATAAAATAACAGCCACTTTTATCTACCGGATATCTACACGAAACTTTAACCGGAACATTTGAAACTGGCTCATAATATTTATTATTACCCAAGCATTTTTTTTTTAATTATAAGCGACTGTGTCAATACTTTTTTCCGTGTGTGTATGTACATGTGTTTTTTTCGTTGGGGAATTGTATAAAAATGCTGTGTTATATTCACATAAATAGTGTACGGAACTCTTTGTAAGGTCCTTAAGCTAAAAAAAATAAAATTTAATTATAATGTAGTTGTGGTTCATTGTTGCATCTTGATACCTACAGTTTTTCAGTTTAAATTTAAAATCTAAGATTTCGCAATTTATGAATAATGATTGATTCATAAATCGTAAAACAAATTTCGTGATAAGATACTATTGGAATGAACAATGGAGATAGCGGGTTTGCTTCTTTTTCTATAAATTGATAACGTTTTTATTTTTTGCAATGTAGTACCTAGTGGCATAATGGTCAGTGCGTAGGACTGTCAAGCCGAAGGTCCACCTAAAAACAGAAATGTATTTCTCCGAGGTACTGCCTCTTGCGAGGGACTGACAAATCCTCCAAGAGTATATTTGTCATGAATATGTGCTCCTCATCTAGCCGTTCGGACTTGGCAAAAAATTGTAGGTCCCCTCTATTCCTGCCAACAACACGCACACATGAGTGGTTAAGAGTTGTTAGTCACTAGACCCTGGTTCTCCATGAGCTGTTGCGCCACTAAATTTATTTATTTTATTTTATTTTTGCAACAGGTGAACTTTAGTATTGTGTTTTCGTAAGCATTTTGTTATCAGGGAATTTCGTTTCGTATCAGCAGCGAACTAGACTTTAAAGTATCTTTAAACATACGCTGGGAGTAGTGAATGCTTGTTTTTAGGCGCAAATATCAACTTAGGTATTTTTGATTTGATTATCGAAGAAGTAAATTAATATTAATAAAATGCCGTTTTTTGGCCAAAGCTAATAATCTAAATATTTCTTCAGGAAAAAGAAATACATAACTCATATTTTTATGGGAGTGATATTTTACGAAAACTAAGTGTTTAGTGTGAACACTTTTATCGAACTCTTTTAGACATTTTTATTAAAAGAGCACTGTTGAATAAATTCTAGGATTGAGAGACAAAAAACAATTTCCCCATTTTCTTCAGATTTGTACTTCACTCCCCTGGTCTACCTATTTTCACTTAAGAATACTAATTATTGGGTAAGGGTTATTCTTAAAACACGCGAAAAAAATTAAAGTGCAAACATTAGATTAGATGAGAAAGAATTTGTATAGGAGGGGATCTATTCCCCCCGTTCAGGTGGGACGGGTTATTTTCTAAATTTAAACAGAGACTTGCAATGGCACGCTATGATTTTTATCAAAGCCTCAAATTCATTCTATAATATGCTTTCTAAAAAAAGTTTTTATTGAAAATAGTTCATGAAAAAATAATTTTAAAACTAAAAAATTAAAAGAAATTATAATACGAGTAGGTATTTAAAGATTAAAAATATTTTTTCAAAAAACATTTTTTATTTTAAAAAGAGCTAAAGTCTGGCACTGTTAGTTTTCCCGATTTTTAAAATAATTTATTTTCTGTTTTGAGTCAAATTTTAAGAAAATTACCCATCCCACCTGAACTAGGGGAACTTGACCAACGATACAATTTTTTCTCGTCTGAATCTAATCTATACCCTGAGATTGTTTTTGTTTCCTCTATAAGTTTATTTTCTGTACTTCAATATGTTTAAGAATCGACCTTACCCCATAATTAGTACCTTAAAGTGAAAATAGAAGGACCGGGGGGGGGGGGGACAAAAGAAAAATCTGATATACATTCATGTATGTCATGTATATATTAAAACAAACTTTAAATGCAATTTCATTCACTCCCCAGAAGCTTTAGTGTTGAGAAACTGAACTGAACTAAATTGGTGATATACCAATACGATTTTTAACTTCTAATTGAATATTTTAATATTTTTGGAACTAGGACGATTTGTTTAATTGAAAATTTCGGGGCTACGAACAAACTCCCAATGAACTAACTTCTAAAAATTGGGATGATGTTCATATGTTTCAACTTCCATGTTTTTAAGCACTAAGTCCCAACCATGAAACGAAATAAGTCCCAAATCAAAATGAACTAAGTCCCAGCTGATCCCAGAATGATCTCCCAATCCGCTTAAAAATAAAACATAAATAAAATTTATCAAAGGAATAAAGTCCCAAAAATCTTTTATACAAGCATTGTACTGAAATAATAATTAAATCATAAGAATGAAGGTTTACTGAACGCAAATATTTATGGACTAATTGTTATTACTAAATGTGCGGACGTGAGTGCGCGTGCTCCCCCCGCACCGAGCCTTCCGCATACAAGAGCTAACTGTTTCTCCGTTTGTCACTCACAAAATGGTATTTTATTTTAAATTTGATGATAACAATTACTCCGTAAAGCCCAAAAGTAACAACGCAACTGCTGTTGTTGCTTACACAAAATACAAAATTATTGTTTACCGTACTTTTTCCATGCAAGCATTTGATGGTTTGCAAGGTTTGCAACGGATTCCATTTAAAATTGCAGGCAGACGTCTTATGTGTCGCACAATGATCACTAATTATATTTATCTCATTTGAATTGAATTACAATAACTAAAAATCAACAAAAAATATTTGTTTGGCAAATCGAACCAACTCCCACTTTTAAGTTGTTGCTTTGAAGGAAAAATATATAAATGAACTTACTCCCACTTTTTTAGATAGTTCCAACTTTATGAGCTAAGTCTCACCAGTTAGGGAGTTAGTTCATTTTGACTGGTAGGAGTAAGTTCATAGGACCGAAAATTTTGACAAATCTCCACGTTTTACCAATGCGCGTCACATCTAACCTTTTTTTGTCTTAGTTTTTGTCACGTCATAAGCGAATCGCTCAGTACTGTTATACAGAGAAATCTGGAATAAAAGTTAATATCTACTAAGTATTCTCTTAATATATATGTGAACTTATTTTGCCCAGCATCAGTTTATATTAAACTCCAAAATTGTTCCCATCTTTTTTTCATACAAATAATGTTCCACATACGCCACCTATCACTTTTATTATAATTTTAAAGTTCGAAACGTTTGTTCATCTAAGTTAAATTCATCTTTATTTATAGAAAAGCAAATTGGAACAGAAAAGTGTTTTGCACTAGCCGAGCGAATAGCCGAATGGTTGCGAAGTTTGACATTTCATTCATAAGTTGTAAGTTTGGTCACTGATAGCTGCGGGTTGCCATAATATGAACAAATAAAAGAGGTTTCAGAAAAAATTATGACGTTAAACTCGAAAGAATTTTCTTTTCTTTATAGTGTGTGAAATGCTACCTGATGTTATGGATTGCGAATTTAAAGTGATAGATCTATCTATCTTTTTAATGCAGTGGACTTTAACACATGAATCTTCTTGTATAACCTTGCACCTGTAGTTAATCAAATACATGCAAAATGAGCTTTTTTGGAAGTAGGAAATTGAAGAATTTAAAATCAAAATCAAAGAGAAAAATCAATATTTTATAAGTACTATATACGTACAACTGTACAACTGATGCGCAATATGATGAAATACATATTTGTTCATGAAGACATTTTAAATGTTTTTTTTAAGTTTCCTTAGTTTTCGTCTATGAATAATTAAGCGTGCTAAATTGCTGTTAAAAAATACAATTATTTACTGAAATTGCAAGAGACAACTGCAATTGCATCAAGTTTTTATTTTTTCAGGGTTGAGTTTACTCTGAGTTTTGCAAATAATTAAAAATACAAAGATTTTTCTTTGGACAATTTTCTTTCACTTTCAAAATTAAGATAGCGACAAACTCAATTTAAAGATAAAGTGACCTTCAGTCCAAATGCGTTTCGCCCAGGTACAACAATTGGGCTTAACAGTTAGATGTTGTTGTACCATTCTAAGAAGCGTAAATTATAATATTATCTAGTGGAATTTGGTTAAAATCAGAAAACTAGAACTTGTTGTACCTGGGCGAAACGCATTTGGACTGAAGGTCACTTTACCTTTAAATTGAATTACATTCAACAGTTCACAAAAATGAAAACAAAAATAGTAAATTTTCTATTATTTACGTTTTTATTCTAACTCCGATAGCTCACACGAGATATAAGTTGAGTGAAAAAAATATTTAACGACTTAACTTTGGAATGAAACAAAGACGAATTTGCAGAGCCTTAAGGCTCTCTCTGACCAACGGAAAATATTCAGTTTCTAAGAAATTATTTCAAACAAAAATACTATTTTCTTAAGTTTAAAAATAATTTTTCAAAAACTATTTATAATAAAAACATGTTATAGAATAAATTTGCGGCTTTAAAAAAGTTATAGCGTGACATTGTAAATAATGTTCCATTTCTTTTCAAATTATTTTTTTCGGTTTTGAGTAAATTTTTTAGAAAATTAAATAGACCCCCCTCCGATATGATTTTTTTTTTGATAATTTTGTTTTAATATTTTGAATCGAATGAGGGCTATAGGAGACAGTGTCCAATTTAAGAACCACCCTAATGTACATATGCCTACTTGCAGTAGAATAACATGATCCCTAGAAAAATATTTTTGCGAACACCACCATGCCCGGGCGAAACGCATTTTGGAATTAAGGCGGCAAATACCTTTTATAATTGAATTTCATTTATAAACTCCACAAAATCTAAGAAATAAATAGTTTTATTGTTTATAGTCTTTGACTATAAATAATTTTTCTATTTTTTCTTAAAAACACTTCAACTTAAAAACACTTCTATTTAAATGAACATTCGGTCAACATTATTGCATCATATTTTTTTGAAAGTCCTTTTTGCACGTATTAAAACTACTATCTATAAAATAAAATTCATCCGAAGTCAATATCTTCATTCGTTCTTGCGGTATGGTGAACGAAAAAAGCGAAGGAACGTACGAAAGTATACGTTCAAACACAAACATCTTTCTAAAAATAATGGATACCGATTCTAGGGAGCTTGAAACGTGAAGATACGTCAAAACTTTCGATTCTAAAAATCGGGTAATAACTTCTAATGGGAAGTTAAAAATACCTGGATAAGATAAAAAGATGAAAAAAGGTATTTTAAAAGGATAACAGGTTTTATATTTGACATATTTTGTATCGTTGCGAATGATTTGCTATGATTTCGCTTTGGTTTGTTTATTTTTGCCAAGCTGATAGGTACATGGACCTATATGTTTATTAAAAAAATCGTTTTTAATTTGAGAAAAAAATTATTTATACGAACAAATATTTTGAATAACTTTTTGTAAAACATTTTCGAAATCACGGGATTATTTTTACCCGTAAATTGTAATAGAAATAATTAAACTAAAATGCAATATGGGTCAATATTTCAAAATATTAATATTTATAAGTCTCTTTCACTTTTGAGCCGAAATAAAAAATTATACCATAAGTGTGTTATTAGCCTACTTACCTCAATGCAATGAATTATAGCAAATAAAGATATACAAAATCTAATGATGTAATCTTTTTTATAATATACATACGCATACTCACTAACAAATTATTAGTTTATTTTTAGTTGCTTCACTTTGTTAAATATAGTAGATATTAGGTAAGTGTCCCACATAAAACTATCATTTTCATCTCACCAATGGAAATTTAAAAAAACCCTAGGGTCAAAACATAAAAATGATTTTTTTGTTGTTTAACGAGACACGATTAACTCTTTATGAAAATTGAAGTAAGTGTTTCAGTTTGAAAACAACTTAGTTGTCCTTTATATTTCAAGTAAAAGCAACGATTTTTTTTTTTGTCCCAAGTGATTGATTGCGTTTTGGTACTTCAAGAAGGATCAATAATATTGAATTTAAATACATTTACAGTAGTACAGGTTAAACAGGATAAATAAAAGAAAATTTAGTACCATGATGAAACTTAGTAAGAACGTTTTATACACCATGAGAATGAAGAATAAAAAGAGTCTATACAAATTTTTCATATGGAAGGGTATTTTTTTTAAGCGGTAGGGGGGGGGGGGGGGAGTTGTAGTGTATCAAACCGAAAAATTAACCTTGTTACAACCTAAGCATGTGACACATGTTTCTAGGGTAATTTTTAAAGCTGAATCAAATCAAATCAATACGCCCTCCTAGAAAAATGTTATTGTCATTTTTATGTTAGCATGACTGTATTTTCAGTACAAAAGTTAAATATTACCGAAAACCAATTGAAAATAATGGTCTATTGATGAAACTTGGCATCAAGGGCATAATCAGAATAATCCAAGCAAATATCTGTGGTGAATGGGTGTTTTTTTGGGGAGTTGGGTTATAGTAGGAGTATTACCATAAAACCTAAAAGAAAAATGGTACCACCATGAAACATGATAGAAATGTGTTCTGAACTGTCAATATGAAGAATTAAAAGAGTCTTTAAAAATATCTATACTAAAAGTGTGTTTTTTACGGATGCAGGAAAGTATAATATTTTTTCAAAAACAAATATTGCTTCCAAAAACAAGTAACACCGCCTTTACTCAAACCCACGAAACACATTTGCACCTTTTTGTAAGTTTCTTTTACTGTTCACTCTCGTAGTGAATGAAACATTTTTACCACGTTTCTTGAGGCTATCATCTTTTACAAAGAATTTCAAAAAATAACACCACACTTTTCAATTGCTTCAAAAAAACACTCTTCTATGGAACCTATTTTTAAAGACTCTTTTGATTCTTCATCCTGTTAGTTCATAAAGCATTTTTGAAAAGTTTCATGGTGGTACCGTTTTTTTTAATTGGTTTTATGGTAATAACCCCACTACAAACTCAGCCTCCCAAAAAAACACCTTTTTACCATACAGATATTTTTTGATCCTTCTAATTATTGTGTTTTATTATGAATGAACCATTGATGTCAAGTTTCACCATTCGACCATTATTTCCAATTGGGTTTCGGTGATATTTAACAGTTATACTGTAAATACAGTTACCCTAACATAAAAATGATAAGAACTTTTTTCTTGGAGGTCGTATTGACTTGGTTTTGGTATCATTTGATTCAACATTAAAAACTACCCTAGAAACATGTGTCACATGCTTATGCTGTTACAAGGTCAGTTTGATACACCACAACTTCCCCCCTCTTCCCTTCAAAAAAACGCCCTTCCATGTAAAATATTTTTATACACTCTTTTGATTCTTCATTCTCGTGATACATGAAACGTTTTCACCAAGTTTCATGGTAGTACCAATTTTTTTTTTATTCGAAGGCCTTTCTGTACTATTTTACCAGGTTCTACAGTGTTTTTAGTAGTTTTGGGTTTGAATAAATTTTCTCGTTCAAGATATCATAAAATAATATAATTATTGCTATAATGTTTAATGTCAAGCAAAATCTTTGAAAAATAAGAGCAAATTTGTGTGACATAGTCGCAACATGGTTTTTTCATATAAGCGGTTGTTCTCTTTTTTCTTTACATTGCTGAAACCATCCAAACCCAAAATTAAATATCCATCTAATCAAAGGAGTAAATATAAAATTTTGTCATTCCCCTGATATATGTCATTTACCTAACCGTTAGATTTAATCAAATACTTTGACCCTTCCCCTTGTTTTATTGTTATAGAGTTATTTAGAGATATAATTGTTATTCTAGCAAAATTGGTTGTTTTTAATGGGGGTCCAATCTAGAGTGAAAAATAGAAATGTTTTGAAATATTGACCCATATATGTTTCAAGGGTGCTTTTGTTGGGGAGGATATACATAGGTGGAGGTGAGTGCTTTAAAACTGGAAAAGTTATTTTGCTACCTACAATTTGAGTATATTAGACAATACTAATAGGTATTTTTGAACGCTTCATCTAATAGATAATAGACGTGTTTTGTTGACCTCCTTAATGTGAACATTAGGAAATATTTCACATTATTGTAACTTAAATGTAAATTCCAACAACAAATTAACTTCACAATTGAGCTTCGGTAACTCTATGGCTGATTGAGTAACTATCTAAATGTTAACACTAGGAGGTCAACAAAACACGCCTAATATCAAATCCTAGACGATAGGTCCTTTTAATATTAAGATGATTTTAGAGTATGAAGAAAAATATTTTTGCCACCGAAAGCCAACGTTCAGAATTTTGTGAGCTCAAACAAGTATAATTTGGTTCAAGAGCTATAAAATCCTTTATTCAAATATAGTTTTAATAAATTATATGATTCAAAATTTTACATAATACTTTCATCTGTCTAGATAACAATATTTTTGATTTAATGAGATTGCTGAGTTAAGCTATTCATTTAGCACAATTGACAATTAGTATTTATTTGAATTTTAAATTTCAACTTTTATTTTCAATTTGAATTTATTCAATAATAATACAATACGTATTAAGACTGAGTCTTTTAAATATTACTGTATTTTTCGTTAAACCCATGAAAGTATTCCGATTTCAAATTATTCTTCAAAATTTTGTTTTCCTCTTTGGGTTTTTCGTCATTTCAAAATGGAAGGCATGATTTGATTGGTTGGATTGGATGGGAGAAGGTGCACAATAAAAACGTCAATTTTCTTCACCGAATATTTTCAAATGTTTTTATATTTTTCATCCCCTTTCTACAAGTTACCCCACGCACCCGCTTAGCCTGTTTCAAATGATTGCCATGCTGACATGGGACCTTTTTAGAGAATCTTAAATAAATCTTTGAACTAGATTTATATAATATATATATATATGTACATAAAATGATATTTACCAAATGCACCCCTGCAGACAGTGCTGCCAGATATTATCTTAAATTTATTTTAGACGGAAGATTATTTGTCTAACCTAATACAAACACGCGAGCTATATACTTTAGTTATTTATGTAAGTTTAAATTGCTTCGAAATAAAATAATCAAACCTTTGAAGAGCATTATAAAACGAAAATAATGGGTATTTCGGATCCTTTTAAATTAATATAAGTGAATTTTTATTGCAACACATTTTTCAAAGTTATATTCAAAACAGTGCACTGCAAGTTTCGAGTCTACAAAATTATCTATAAATATGTACTTTACTTTTTCAGTCCTGTGAATACCTATAATTAAAAATTAGTGTCAATATTTGTTGTTGTGCTTACAAGTATTTACTTCATTCATTTTACTTCAGTAATTTTCAATTTCTGACAGTTTCAATTTTAATTTGTTATTATGCTTACGTGTATTTAAATTCTTACGATCACAGCCATTTTTATGTCCGACAGTTTCAATTTACACAACCTGCGCAGAACTGTGGATAGAAAAGCTTTATGACTTCTTCCATTTTCAAAATTATTTCATTGTTAAAAAGGAAAGAAAAACGAAAATATGCTTGAAAAAATAGGTACCTACCTTATCTACAAACATGTTTACTCTGTCGTAACAAAACATAAATGTGTATTGAAATGGAATTAAAAAACGTACGAAATTTAAATTTTGTTGAAAGGATAATTTTAAGGATTTAGGCAATTCAATGAGAGTAAGGGTCACAATGACGTTTGGATAACTTTAACCAGTTTGGTTAATTTTCCACAGCTAAATCCTTGCATAGGTTTAACCAAATTGTGGAAATCATTTCCCATACAAAATTTGACAGTTCATTAATCAAAAGATAAACTTAACCAATTTTTAAGCTTATGTAGGGGAGAGTAAGGGTCACAATGACGTTTGGATAACTTTAACCAGTTTGGTTAATTTTCCGCAGCAAAATCCTTGGGTAAGTTTAACCAAATTGTGTAAATAATTTCCCATACAAAATTTGACAGTTCATTAATCAGAAGATAAATTTAACCAATTTGTAAACTTATCTAGGGATAGGTAAGCAATAATAATAATCCCACAAAAAAAACAATTGGCTTGGTGATTGGACATGGAATCATCTTGCTATGACAACTTTCAAATTAGTCTTAGCTTACTTTGTGTGCTAATTTTTTGTTTATAAAGAATTAAAAAGAATTAGTCAACGTTTTTGTTTCCTTTTTCATTGGTAATGTGTGGGAATTTTGTACGGTTTTCTGAAATTTTAATATTGAGTATTGTGATTCATTCTTAGTGGCAACACTGCCGACTAGGTATACCTACATACATGAATCAAAATTCAAAACAAGAGTGTTTTCTCAAGAATTCACTGAAATTGCCTTGTGTTATAAATGTCAGTCTATAAAGATTAAACAAAACTGAAAAACACTGATAAACAAAAAACATCAAAAAGTTGGTAGGTATATTTAAAAGTGGGGATTTTTTTTTTAAATAATTTGGAAGTGTTTGGAGAGACGTCAGTAGGTACATTATATTGAAATCCAAGACGATTTTTTTTTAAAATAAAAATGTGTAGATACCTGCAGTTTTGCACGTATGTATATAACTTCGTTTTTTCAGATTATTAACTTGTTTCTTTCTACTTTCTTCCCCCAAAATAACGATTTTCCAATTTTGTTTACACGTCTTTGCTTATGACGTCAACTGCTCTATAGCTGGGACGAGCCCCTTTTTACTTTCAATACGAATTTACTCACTAACATACTCGTAATCTAAAATTATTCAGTCTACTTATGTTTGTATGTGTTAGAGGTATGTACCTACATATGTTCTGATTTTGAATGCCTTGCCAAAATCATTATTATACTTATTCCTATTTACATGCTTTTTCCCCACTACATACTTACTCACAGTCATACATTCATATTTGCACTTTTGATTTCTTCATCATCTTCATCAGTTGACATCGTAAAATTTGTGAAGGTCAAAATTCAGTATAATTATAGCTTCGTACCTACGTAAATTGCATATGATTGCAAATTAATATTTGGCCAAAAATATAACTTTGTGATTTCCAAATTCAAAGAAAAAAAACACAGTTCATTGGTATAGCAATTTAAGCAAACAGAAACAAAAGCTAAAAATAACACCTACTTTGCCAGACAATCAGGAAATATAATTGTAGTATGAACTACCGTCGCTGTTGTCGGTCGGGCGTCCGACCGGTGTAAATGAGGCAGCATTGCATGATTGCAACCCCCCTTTTTAGAATTGATGTTGATAACACACATCTCATTGATGCGAGAATATTCAGTGTGTGTATGTGATGATGTATATTTTTGAATTCCCTAAGCTTTTTCCGTCAAGTTAGCACTGGTGCGGCGCTGGCACACATACAAAGCTGACTATCTCGTCAGAACTCGGTTCTGAGCAAATTTGTCTGATTGAACGAATGTGTCTTCCAAACGACATGACACTCCGTATCAAGTATTTGCGAAGTGAAAACGTAACGACAAATTTGATATCAACGCAGTTGTGTTTCCGCCGCCGTGCTGGACAGGAAAAGAACAAAAATATTTATTTAAAAATTCTTCTAACAGAAGTTTATGTTTTTCTAAAAGTTGCACAAGTTATTTTTTGTTTCTAAATATAAAAAAATCAAAGGAGCTATACAAATCACTCATTTAAAGGATAATATCTTCCTAGATTTTTGTTTTGAAAAATCGAATAGAAGTCTTCATATCTCAGAAATAGGTATACTTCAATTGTGAATATTAAAAAAAAAGTGATTTGTGCGTTATTTTTTCTCACCGGAAACCACCAAAACATTCGAATATAAGGTACGTTGAACGATAATTAATATTTTTTTAATATTAGGTATTGCTAAAATTTTGCTTAAGCTTAATAAATCTTCTTCATGTAGGTATGTACTGCCATTATTTGAATTTTTATTTATGACCAAGTGATATTAAAAATATTAAGTGCAAAGTTCCAAACGATAAAGGCCGCACTATCGTTGGTTTGTGATTAAGAGTGTCGGATTCGGATTTCTTACAAGAATTTGAATGTTTGAATTAATGTATACATATGTGTGTACATTCATATGTAAGTTCATATGTGTATATTTACCGGCTATTTATTACGGATGGTTCATGTGTATCTATTTGTGCATAAAGATGATTTTGAGTTTAGCTAACCAAATAGGTTCTTCTGTAAAACCATTGCAATATTGGCAATCAACAAACAAAATAAATGACCTTCAGAATGACTAATGTCGATCGAAAAACAATTCTTAACATAATTTTCCCGATTTGCCATTATTAAATGGAATTACAACTTGTACTTTCATTTTGCATCATTTTAATAGCTGATGGCGATGGTGGTTGGAAAGAATTCACCTCTATGACTAAATGGGAATTCATACTCACAGGTTGTAGTAGGAATTACACGTTATTTGAATATTAAACAGAATTTGTTCAAGGTACCTACGAGAAATATTGCTAGTACATCAGATTTTCAATGAATAAATGCTTCCTTAAGTCAGTCGCCAGCTATTTGATAAAGTAGGCGTATAGTAAAAGTATTAATTTATTTACATTTGCAAATAAATCACGTTTACTTAATCATATCAAATAAGATTAATATAGAATGAAACATGGATATGGAAGTATGTTTGGGAGTTAAGAACACGGAAATAGTTCAATGTGTTTAATTTTAAATTATTCATTCATGAAGGAGTAATGGTCACACTTACGAGTAATTTTCGAAACGAATAGGAATGATGACAAATCCAATTGGTATAGGTTCATCCCTTTGTTTGTTTCCTTAAGGACACTTATGTATTTGTTTATTGAGATAAATGTAGTACAGACATTAGCAACAGCGGACAAATGGTTTATTCTATTTGAAAAAGTTGTTGCGAACTAAGCATTGTAAGCCGAGAGGAAATATTTAAATGTTATAATTGTTATTGTTAAACCAAATCTTTTTTTCTTCAATTAAATTTAAAAGAAAATATTACGATATACAGAAAAAATTTTAAACACATTTTTGGAAATGACCACGTTTGTTCATCTGGGATGATGGCGTGGAGACGTTTTTATTGGAGTTCCATCGGACCGCAATAATAAAACTTGAGTGGATAGTGAAAACAAAAATATTTTGACGTATTTCGTGCAAAAGTGCATACAGAGAGTCTGGATATGGACCTATTTTCCAATAACATGGGGATCCTAAAAATTCCTCCTAAATTGTCAAAGAATGGTTCGAAAATCAGGAGTTTCAGACGATGGCATGGCCAGCACATAAAACTGACCTCAATCCAATTGAGAATCTCTGATGAATTGTGAAGTCATGGCTATGGCAGTATGAAATACATCCACCTAACACAAATGAGCTTAGAGAGAGATCTGATTTTATACGCAAAATTATAAAATACAATTTTTTCCTCTCGGCTTACAACGCTAAGCTTGCACCAACTTTTACAAACAAGGGAAGACATTTGTCCACTTTTGCTCATCACTGTATTTTTGTAGGTACCTCGATATATATCTTGAATTCCTTTCAGCATTTTACATGATGGTTCAGCAACTAAAATTGCAAAAAAAAAAACTGGAAATCCACACAATATTATTTATGCCTTTAGATTAGATTAAGTATATTTGTTTTATTTAACGATAAGCATCTGCATAATAGTGTAAATATTACCAACTTTAATTGTGTTTGAACAGTTTTAAAACCAAACAATAAAAATCGAACAAAAAAGTTTGATTAGTTCAATCGATTTAATCTGAATTCGTGCAAGCATTTATGGCTTATTATTGATATTTTTGAGTTAAGTGTAAGAACCTTTATCCTTTTCCAGCAGTTTTATAATATGAACACACTTAACCTAGCTAACGATGTGCCTTTTATCTGTTTTTCAGCTCTGCAGGAATCACTACCATTTATTTCGTTTTGATTTTTCGAATCATAAATGTTGTAATGTTGTAATGTTGTGAATACATACAAACATACATGCATACAAACCTTATTCCATTCTGAAGATTCTAAAAAGTGCACTAAAATTTTTGATTTCAAGTCAAAAAAGCATATACCTATGTGTACATTATTTCCACGGTTTATATATTTTGTGATTATTTATTTGGCTTGTTCAAGTAACCCTGGGGGTTTTCCCAAAGCGCTTATCGAATACCCTAATACCAGAGGTTGCCCTGAAGTAGATCTAGGTTTTTTCTGGGGCAATTTGAGGTAAACAATTAATTGTCAAAGAAGCATAAGCTATGAAGCATTGTTGTTTTTGTTGTAGCTTCACGTACATTTTCTTATATCTGAAATCGAAATTTAAGGAGTAGGTACACAAATTTACTTTAATAATTACAAATACAAAAAAAAAAATGGGAAATTTTGTTTGCTTTCATTTAATTTTAAAACAAATTTTACTTCTTGTTCACACAATTGAGGACCCTTTGATGTTTTTTGAGAACCAAAAAAACCCAGGTTTATTTCGACAATTCTTAGAGTTGTCAAGAAAAGCCAGGTCAACTGTCAATCCTATGTACATTTTAACGAACGACCCTATTTATACAAATATTTATGAGAATAAGGATATGGACGAAGACTTCTGAGACCTTAGAAATGTAAACTGGCTAATTCTTTCGAATTTTAATGTATTTGTCTTTTCTTTCGTAATCATGTAGGTTCTTTTACTGTATTATGTTCTTACATACACATATATATAGTTACTATAAATTCACCTTAAATGTTATAATTACCTTTCATCTTTTTGCCGGAAATCAAGCACTAATGTGAGCAAGATTAAAAGACATTTGAAATGAAACATACTTTGTATCAGTCCATCTAAAAGAACGCTTTCGCATTTTGAATATTGTTCATAAATATTAGACTTGCGTTTTTCTAGACCAGCGTTCTTCAATCTTTCTTGTGCTACGCCCCAACAAGACATTTTCAAAATGTTTATGCCCCCCAACTGTTTAATTTTTAACATTCAAAATGTTGAAACTATCACAAAAACACTTGAATTATTAAAAATTAGAAGGAAATTACCAGAACCAAAAAATATTTTTTTTTAAATCCCGCAACACATATTCCAGACTTCACATTTTCGAAAACATTGAAACTTGTCAAAATTTTAATTCCTAAAGCAGGCCATTCACGTTGAGACTGTCGTAAGGACTGTCGCAAGAATCGTAGAGATCTTCTATGGAAAATTGACAAGTTTTATTGTGAATAGGCCACGTTTGTACTGAAGTTCGTTGAAAACGTCTACGAACCTTGCAACCGTCTCTACGACTGTCTGAACGTGAATGCCCAGCTTAAGTAATTGTCTGGTATATCAAAAAAATGTAGCGGAGCCAAAGATTTTTGTTTTTGTTCCAGAAGAGTTATGTTTTTTCCTTGAAATTGCTTAGTGCCCTATTAGTCTATGTCCTAATTGGACAAGGATCGCGCAACCCAGCGATGAGCTACGATCGGTCGCATCGCTTGTTGATAGCGTTAGCAAAATGTGTGTCCTATTACTGATCGCTCGTACGCGACCACAAAAGTTAACTTTGAATGTGGTTTCCTATTCTTAGATTGCACAAAACCTCAACGTTGATCAGAAAATAGGGTGAGTAAACAAAATTTTTACAGCTAATCGTGAAATATGACAATTGCGAAGTTCAATAAATTAATGTAGAACTAAATCCAAAGCAATTTAAATTTTTTAACTCCCTCCTAAAATGCATTTCATTAATTTTTGTAGCACTCCCAAAATGTATCCCATAAAATTAGTAGTAATAAGCTTCCATTTATCAAATTTTCTCTGAAATCCGTTGCATTGCAGTGCGATAAAAAACAAACTCATTTGGCTTATTGATGCTTGATATTTTGATCGTCCGATGCAGCAACCATCGCTTGTTGCTTAGTCGTACGATGAGTTCCAATTAGGACTTAGCATTCGTTCGCACTCATTGAAATTCGAAAAAAGTCAAGACTCAAGAGTCGCCGTGTAATAAATCAGTCTAGTTTTCCGAAAATATCGACTAAATAACTCACAAATGCCTTACAATCGACCATCATTATATTTTCGTTTCCAATTTATTGCTTGAGAGAATCATAAAGTTCCACAAATATTTTAAAACAGTACATTTTGTTCTTCACAGAATAGCTGGAAAAAGCGTTCACAATTTGGCACAAGCAAAAATTGAGTCTGAACTCCTTTCGAAAAAAAAATAGGTGTCAAAATGAAATGAATGAGAAGAATCAGAATGTAAAATTGCCTCCTGAAAAATTGAAATTCCCCCTTGTAGGGCGTAGGCCCAATGTTGGGAAACACTGTTCTAGACCAAAGATAGATAGATTTTATCAATAATATAAATAGTGCATCTTTGAATGTGCTCTCATTTGGACATGGCAATAATGTCTGCCAGTAAATTCCATACAAAATAAGGTAGTTACAATAAAAGCTCTTTTCATTCTCCAGAACATTAAAAAGATGCCTAGCAAAGTTTCACACTTTTGATAAACAAGTACCCAGAATTTGTTGGTCAATATTTGTTGATAGAGGAAATTTATAAGTTATAATACAGATTTTGCGACCTTTAGTCCAAATGCGTTTGGCCCAGATACAACAGTTGGGCTCATCAGTTAGATGCTGTTAAACCCTTCTAAGACGCATTATTTTCAATCGATGGATACCGACAACTAGTTAAATTTATTTTTTAATTTACTGTAAATTATATTTTTCTAAGGGATTTTGTTTAAATTCTGACACCTAGAAAGGAAATTTATAAGTTCTCAAAAATGTACATAATGTATGTAGGTATGTAAATACATATATGTAAACTAGTAAAAATATTTTCTTCACATGAACACTTTCTCATATCAGATCTGTTTTCTCTCTCTTTATGTTATGGTTAAGTAATTAGACCTTTCAACTTTGTAAAATTTAATAAAAATGTATATTTTTCTATTAAGAACAGTCCAGAATCATCGTATAGTATTTAGATTCTTTTCTACTTCAACAGCTTCTGGGACCATTTTCGACAAATGCTTTCATTCAATATTGAACGATAATATCAGATTATTTCTTAGTACATGTATTTACATTAAAGAAGTATGGTAGAAGTCCAAAAATCACCTGAAACAGCTCTATTTATTTGATTAGCAAATTGTAGGAACATAATTCAAATTACAAACAAAATCATTTATGGTATTTGGCCTTTCTTTAATAATATTTAACTGGACAGCAAAACGTGAAAGAGTTAGTGATTATTATTTGTGAGAAAGTCACGTTGACATTCCGCACAAATAAAAATTAAAATAATTGTTTTTATAAACAAATAACTATTTGCTTAATTATTTGATACATCTCATTGTTTTTTTTCGATTGTAATGTAAAACAATGAAAATTAATCTACAACCCTTCTTTAACGAAGGCAGATTAATTTCACTTGTATATGTATTTTGTATACCTATACAAATTGCTTAAAAGCTCAAAAGATTCATAAAGATTTAGATTGTTGGGAAAGTCACGTTGAGATTCCATATTATGTGCATCTGTATGTATACATATAAGTATATCTTTCTTAGATTAAGTACGCTTTCGTTTCAACATTTATTTCACTATACCATACCAGATTTTATGCACCTCTGTGCCTACCTACTTGCTTAATTCTAGCACTCTTAAAAACTTTTCTTGGCATTATATTGTTGTTCTGTCCATATCACTGTGAAATATCCAGGCCAACTAGGAGGATGTCCTTTATCCCAAATCTACTTTCATTCATGATGGGTCAAACGAGCTTTGGTATTGAAAGGAGCACCTCAGTGCTAATTTGCTCTTCCCAACAAATACTTCAACCCAATCATAGATTCTAGTTTGGCGTTTCATTTTAACGTTTGAACAATTAAAATTAAATTTTAAAGCTATAACAGAGGATGAAACGCAATTTATCTGAGATTAGCCCTATTAGATAGAATACGAAATACAAACCGAGAGCAATAAGTCGCAAAATAATAATTGCTTTTCTCTATAAGTAACCCATCTTGTCAATAATTTACCTGAGGGGAATCACAGCATGCAAATGTTTCATTTTCGATTACGTGTTACTCGCTAGGAATATGTGAACTTAACTGGAAAAACACCCACAAATTGATGATGCATTATGTATACATAAGAACGTATGGAAATAATTATTATGAATTTTTCTTTAATGTTGTTTTTTTTTTTTAATGTAGGTAAGCTATTCAAAAAAAAAAAAAAACAAAAAAGGGGAGTATTAATCGCCAAAGTCATTGCACTTTGATATAAATGTAGGTAATATATGCATATATATTTCCATACCTCTCGGCTATAAAAATTCCATAACCAAACCATTTGGAACAAATCAGTCAAAAGTGAAATTCTATGCTCCCAACTCCCAAGTGTCATTTCAAGTTGCATATATTGCTGGGTCTTATGGTTACGTTAATTTGTTAAACATGCAATTATTATGTCGGAGGATCTGATTTCTATTTGGAACTTCAACACAACAATAATTTTATTAATACTTCTATTCATTTTAAATCCATTCATAATGTTTCCGCATTTGTAGGTATGTTATCTTTTTTTTTTAAATAGGTACCTATAAAATATACAGGAACCACAAAATTGGAATTATAAAATTTATGAGCCCAACACGTGTGTCTGAAGATTAAAGTTTGAGAGTATAAGGAGCAAAAATGTACTTCGAACTTTATTTACTATATTTCTCAATTATTAAGCTGATTTGAAGATACATATACAAAATGTAAATATGTTTTTCCAATTAATTTTTACTTTCTATGTTTATTGACTTCACAATCATATTTTTAGTTGACACAAATATTTACGGTTCAAGTTTAATAACAAAGTCTGATAAGGGACTTTAAACCGAGATATTTCGAATAGTCTTGAACTTTTACTTAGGTTTCTTGCGATTTTGTTATCATCGATGTATAACGTTAACGTCACAAGATACTAGTCAGACCCCAGACGTGAGCTGCAATCTCGTGAAATGAAATCTATCAAACGACGAGGCAAGCTATGTAGCGACGTCGCGTCGCATCATTTTCACAATTGTTGTCTCTTTCAGACCTATAGAGAAAGATGGAGACATAGCCTTCATCCAACTACATCGTTCGATCGCTCTGACTTGTATTGATCAAGCTTATCCGATGAATTTATTATTGAAAATTTTGTGCACACATATATATATGATCTGCTGCTGCATTCTTAAATGAATGTTCTTGAAGTTCAAACTCATCAAAAATACCTTGATACTAACCGCCTGAATAAAGCTCTCAAAGTTTGTAGAGTGACGTGCTTGTAAATTTCTGTTTAGCCGGCATGCGTCGAAAAGAAGCATTTACCTAAACAAACTTAAAAAAACAATGCGGAAATAGCTAAAAACAAAAATGTTAAACTTTCTGTAGTCAGGTGGTTCGTTTAATTTACTTACTCTCGACAGTGACATTGTGCTCACAAACAATGTAATAAGTAGCAGCAATCGTGGTAATATTTTTTCCTAGATCAGCTTTTCTGTTTTCTATCAGAGATGAGAATGCTGATCCCAGAAAGTGAAGCAAATTGCTTAAAAAAAAGTGTAGCAGATATTGACAAAAATATTAACTAGGTATTTGCTGAAGATAAGAACTACTGCCTTTTTGAGAATGAGTTTCAAAAACTAATAGTTAAGTTTACTTGTTATACATTTTTTTAAATAAATAGGAATTTTTTGTTTAAAATTCAATTAGATTCTGTTATAAATGAAAAAAAAATCATACAGTATTACACTAAAAAGGCTCTTCCAATTCAACGCGAAACATTCGCCGATGGCTGTTTTTTTGTAGTTGTTTAGCGCTGTTTATTTGTCATATTTTGTACTATTGTGAATGATTCGCTTCGAATTTGCATTGGTTTGAGATAGGCTTAATAATATGAAAATTGTGATCAATATTTTAATCATTTTTTAAAGTTAAAGTTCATTAGCTAAACGAAGTAGAAATAATTTGCTACATAGCAGATGCATAGAAATAAATTAATGAATTAGATCTACTACATATGAAGTAAATACTCATCTCTGCTTTCTATGTGCTTACGTATACATATGCATACATGGTTAATTGCACCCTAAAATAAACAAAAAAAAAATAAATATAGGGCATCGTCTGTTTAAGCTTTCTAATATAAACTGCATTTCAAAATAGGGAAACAATTACCAAAACGGTGCACGAGAAAATTGCACGTTTTATTAATTTATTTAGAGATCATCTCTCGATAAGTTATTTTTCATCAGATTTTTGACGAATATGCATTACGTAATTTTTATATTAAGGTTTTGATAAGAAGTTTGTTCACAGTAGATGGCGTAAGATAAAAAATCACTTCGATAAACTGTCTGAAGACCAGGGATTCTATCAACATTTTTGAAAGATATTAATTCCATTAAAATGTTAAATAGTTGAATATATTTTGACAGTTAAAAATCTGAGTAAATGATATTTTAATTTTTGTTAAAAGAAAATAACTATAAAAAAAACATAAACAATAAAGATTTTCAGAAATTTTTGTTGAAATCCATCTAACAAACATTTAGGACGTAATTGAGAAATTGAGGCCCATTTTTGGTTTATCCAGGGGCCCCCATCAGTTCAATGCAACTCGTATTCTATAAAACCGATAGGTGATACAAAAATTTAATCGAATATATGCACCATTTGAACTTAACCTTAGAAATATGTATTCTATATTTTAATAGGTACCTACCTACTATAGATTCGGAAGTAGTTTAAACTGTACCAATTAAGACCACATTCCCCTATTACCTAGAGATGCATCGTTATTGGAAATATTGTGATGTGCTTTATGTAATAAGTCTACACAAACACTACGTACGAATGTATTGTTTGTATCTACCTGAAGTCTAACTGAACCATAACCATGTCCTCTCGGAAAAGGCGTACATTGCTGCAGTAACTATACTTTTCATCTATTATTTGTATGCACAGACGTAAAATTGTTTTGTTTTGAATAATTAGAAAAGCTAGTAAATTGAATTCCGTAAAGTACTACGGACACGTGCTCTTTGACAATCGTGAATTGATTTTAATTGAAATCAAACATTCAAGCGTTGATTTAGCCCGATTTGTATTCACAAACGATAACATTATTGAACTTGAAATGTGACTAAATCTAGGTGTAATCGAAAAATATGCATTTCAAACGTCAATTAAATCAAAATAAAAGTTTTTCCTATGGCAAACAATATAATAAAGATCGAATGACGTGCCCACAATTTAGAACCAATGGAATTGAAGATCGATTTGCGCGTTATCATCTTGTTTTTGTTCTCAATAATCGGGTCGTGGAATTATGTAGTAGTATGCATTGCATATGCATAAGTATCTTATCCATTGATTAGATGTTTGATTTGATACTTTGCACTCTATTATGTAATAGAAACCATCACAAGATGTGGGTTTGGGGTTTACAAGTTGTAACGGTGGACGTTTTAGGCAAATTCCATCAGAACTCACTTGTAATAGTGGAATTTCGCGTTTATAAATTAAAATTAGTTCGATAGATGCCTACATATCTACCAAATACTAATAGGTCATGGGGATTTTTGTTAAATCAATTACGAAATCTGTTCATGCAATTGAAATGTGGGTAGGAAAAACGTGTTCCGATGAAAATTCTGATTACAGCTAGAATGCGCAACACGAAATAAACAAAGTTGAAAACAAGCTTAATTTAAAACGTAGTTTAATGGACATGAAGCAATATGTTACCTATAAACTACAAGGTAATTTACATAGAACGCTTAATCAAAAAACATTGCTTATTAATCGAATAGGAAAATTTTGCCTTTGATGTTTTTTCTTCATAATTGAAAAATTATGATAAAACAACGTCCTTGGTTTAAAGTTATATTTTTGCATACCGATTCAAGTACTGAAAATGCACTAAGAGATTATATTTATAAGTTACTTTCTTCAAAGTTTTCATTCAATTTCAATAGTAATAGATACCTACTTAGTTTTAAGACGAAGCGCCCAACTGGAACCTGCTCACTCCCGGCTAGTGTTTATATATATGTGTTAAAGGAGCACAGCCGACACGCAATATAATGGTGCAGAGTACCTTGACACACATAAAATTCCAACAAAATTAACAAAATGGGATTACCTGACCATATGCACATACATTCATATGTCCCCGATACTAACAACTTGCACCTTGTAGTTATAGGAAGTAAGAGCCTACTCCGGTTAAATTCTGAGTTAATATTACTATAGAACTGTGCGTAATTATATCAAATATGTTTTCTGCTTATTTTTAGTGACACAAATTGCAATTACAATATACATACCTATAAATGTGGAGAAGTACGTTAGTCTGAATGTTTGTCCATTAATCATGCTCGAAGGATCACAAGGAAATTTTGTGTGGTTCACAGTGGTCCCAAATTTTTTTTTTTTTCGTTGGAAGAAATATAACTTTTGAAGGCATAGAGATATAACAGAAAACGAAGAAAGTTTAAAAAGAAATTCTTCTGTAAAACTTGAATCATAAAAATATCGCTTTAAGTTTTCTTTTTGCATAAAGTAAAATTCTAATTCAAAAATAAATTTTAAGAAAATTGGTGTATGAGGTGTTTCTGAATCTTTGGTTGAAGTAGGATTTTTTGCAAAAAAAAAGGAATTAATAGAAAGAGGTTTAAAGTAACAGCTTAAAATTATGAAAAAATTTGCAGATTTTATATATACATACAGGGTCTATAATAATTTTTTGAAAAAAATACTCCACAACAGTGTATGCATAAAGTTTACGAACCAATTTATCAAATGATTTCAATGTATAATTTTTCATTTTGTGGTGGGTTGGTATACATCTTTAAGACTGTTTCAGTAATGTATATATAGGTATGTCATGCAAAGCAGTGTAGGAAAAAAAGTAAGCGAACGAGAATATAAACAGAATTAAACCCAATTTTATTTTAATTTAAATTTTAATTTATTTTTTTACTTGAATAAAAATTAAAATAGAAATAAAAAAAAAAGAATAATAACAACAAAAACAATACTTACAATGTCTTATATGCTGTTTTTTAGCCAAAAATCAGTTTTCAATTTTGTTGTTGTTGTTTTTGTAAAAAAAATTTTGAAGAAAAAAAATTATTTTCAAACTTAAAACTTCGAGTAAAAAAAGGATTCTTTTTGTCAAACAATTTTTTTTTTCAACATTGTTTGCTGTTAAAACAATTTTTATCTTAGGTATTCCAAACTCTTATAGTAATTCTAAATCAAAACCTTAGCATCGTATTCTTTAATAAAGGCATTGAAGAATACGATGCTTAGTTTTTGGGAAAATAAAAAAAAACACTTTTGTACTTATAAAATGGAAATTTTGTGTATGGATGAATTTGACCAAACAAATTTTTTTAAATGTTTATTAATTCACTTAGATCTATTACAATTTTCAATTATAGCCTAAATAAACTTAAAAACTAATACATACATATTTGTCTAATTATAAAAAAAAAAAATTGAGTAAATGACCTTTACGGTTCTCATTACATGACTTTTATTTTATAATAGTTATATTTCTTTGTTCATTTTGTGTTTAAATTTTAATTTCAAAGTTTTTTTTTGTTTAATATTTATTTATAAGAAAATGAACCTATAGCACAGGCGTAACAATATTTTTTGTATTTTAACTAAAAACTAAAACTTACAAACTAACTAAACCTACATAACTTAATCTTGGGTGAGGCCCTATCGTGTGATCGCTGGTCCACCGATTGACAGAAGTAGAGAAGCCTAAAATGGAAATGGGTGGATTTTTTTCTAAGTCGAAATGGTCATAAAACATATTTTAATAGATATAAAAACTTATTCCACGTTCCTTTCTTGTCTGAGAAATTAAATAAATCAAACATATCAATTTTCTTATTAGACCAAAATGTTAGCACCAGGTTCAAGATTTAAAAAAAAAATTAATTTCTCCAAAAAGTGATAAAAAATAAAGCTGAAATTATGCATATAGCTAAAGTATACAAAATCCTGTTGGTGCAATCAAGATTTTTTTGTTTCTTAATTCAAACTTTGAAAACGGTTTGAAAAAGGTGGTTTTTTGTTTTATTTATTAATAAAAGTAGATATTTTTTTTAAATTAAAAATTTTAATTTATTTTTAACTTAAACCATAAAAGCGAAATTCAACTTTATATGAAATATTCCAAAGTTGCATACAAATAAACAAGGAACGTACCTACTTCAGAAATCAAACCAACAAGCAGAAATGTATTTTGCTTGGTATTTTTGATGCTCTGTTTATGTTCCAATACAAAAATCAAAAACAAAACAGTACAAACAAAATACTTACCTATTTTTGCAATGACTTTTGGGTTTTGGGATCAAAGTGTTGCAGTTGTTTCGAAATGATGCACAACATTATTCACAAATGCAGTTGCTGCAAATTTTGTTTGTGAGCTCAAAAAACGAACTTCCCTCAAAAAAATTGCGGAAAAATATTCATGAATTGAGTCTTCATGACGAATGAAAAGGCTTTATATTGTGTAGATGGGATATTTTACCAAATAAGAAAACAAATACATATACAATTGTGTTTAAAGCAAAAAGAAATGCTTGATTACTTAAAAAATTAAACCGTAATAAATATTTCCTTGATTCGTCAAATCAGAATAAAATTATAATTATTATAAGAATGTTAATAATTGACCTGAAGCCCTTAAAAGGATAATTATCTTTCCTAAACTAAAATAAGAACAAACCGTATGTATTTTGGAGTTTTCAAACTGATTTATTATCAAACTTGGTACAGAGCATTTTTCATATTATTTCATTGAGGAAAAATTCGAGTTTTTGGTTTAAGTTTATACAGGACTGGTAGTTTCTATACAACAATTTCAGGCTCTTTAAATATTCTAAAAAATGGCAGCAATGACCTTCATTAAGCTCTACACTTGAGGATTCCTAAATTACCATAGTACTCGTAAAATATAAAACTATACGTTTTTTCATTTATAGAGTGTTGAGGGTTTTTAAGAAAATTTCATTATTTGTGAGCATATTAGAATTATTTTGTTGGTGGCTTACTAAATTCTGTTTAAATTTTGATTTGAATACATTGTGTATCTACTCTTTACAAGTAATAATAATATTACATTCCTTAATTTCAAAATGAATTTTCTTTAAAACAAAAAACTACGAAAAAATTCACCAGTTTAGTAGTTACTATCTTCACACTTTTCTGTAAAAAGTGTTATTATTTAAAGAACAACATTCAAACTCTATAATAAATTTTACATATTTCATTATTAGACATTATTAAACACTGTAAGGTACTTATGTATATACCATTATTCCTTTTGTTATATTATTGGTTAAATTTAATTATGATATTTTAGTCAAAGTGAATTTTTTCTGAAACTTTTAAAATGACAATAAAACTACCTTAAGCGAGAATGGTTTTGTATAACTTTTTACGTAATTTTGTTATTGTTACCGACTCTCATTGAAAATTATTTATTATTTTTTCTTTTTTTGTATTCCCCTGCCCTTGAGGTCCGTACTGCATAAAATTGGCTAATTGAATTAAAAACAATAAAAATAAATAAATTGCAATAATAAACTACCATTATCAAACAATATAAGTCAAAGAAAATAATAAACCCTATCTGCAAATAGATCGTACAGCAAAATTTCTAATATATAAATATGTTATGTATGTAGGTATGTACATACATATAGGTGTTCTAAAAAAGAAAATAGGGTACAATATTTCGAACTGGAGAATCCTAAATTAATAATATATATATATGTATCGTGTGTGGTGCGCAGCTTAACGTTACCAATACGTTTAATTGGAATTTAGAATGTTTTACAGCCTAATGTTGATAACATAATTTATGTGTTTATCAAGTTATTTTTACGTGATCAATCTACCAGGAACTTAAAATTGTTTTATGAGTGTTTTTTGCGAAGATAAAGTCTTTTGTTAAATAAATTAAATAAAGTCTGAGAAGAACATGCGAATCAATGAGCAAGTAATATACACGTAATGTTCTTTTAGCTTTAATGAAAAAATATGAGGAAGTAATCTTTAGTTAAAACGATTTTTGAATATAAAAGCCATATTTAAAAGCCATAAATAATTTAGAGACACCAGTTAGGTATTTAATTTTTGATAGGTGGGTATTGGTATTTATTAAGGGTATTTATGTATTTATACAACAGCGTAAAGGAGTCGTAAACTTTGAAGACTTCCAAAATCTGTCACAATTTTTATGGAAAACTACTGCCTGAACAGAATGCGAGACGGAGCTGGAAAAGATGTCAAAAATTCTGCAGCTGCAAGAGTTTTTACTTTCACTGCAGCATTTTTGACATCTATTTATTGCAGCTCCTTCTCCCATTCTGTTCAGGCAGTAAGACAGATTTACACATACGCAGTTAACTACTTTGGTGCAGTGCTAGAAGACCCGCGGCAATAACGCCTGTGGGTCTCATTTTCCAAATTCAATTTTGAAATGGTAATAAAACCCACGAAAAAAAAGAAAACGAAAAGAGAAGAAGCTTTTTGGAATTGGCATTTAAGTCCACAATTTAGGTATGATCTATACATGGTTAACGATTTTGGGATACTTTTTAATATTTTCAGGGTTACATATATGACAACACCAGGAATGTATTGAAATTTAATACCTGGGCCCTGTTTCAGAATAAAGTACAAACTAATGCTTTTAGTCTGCGTTGAAATTGAGTTCCATAGTCAAGCACCAGAAAAGAACTTTGGTACTTTTCAGATGGTTAATATCATTGATATTATAATCAAGGACACCCTCTTTATGAAAAAGAAACTATTAGTGATTGCACTAGGCAGTTTTTTAAACTTGTACTTTCAACTAATAGTATAAGCTCTATTATGAAACGGGGCCCTGGCAAATATTACGATTATGAAGTTTATACAAAATATATTAAAACTTTATAATATCAGAAATCAGTATAATCTGTGTAGTAGATATACATGTATATAGATATTAATGCCTATTTATAAATTGACCGTAAGTGTCACTAAGCTTATCACAATCAGAACGTCTGTTAACACTATTTTCCGTATTTTTAATATGCAACATTTCAAGTAGCATTCTTTTTTTATAAATTTTCTTGGTTTGCAATATTTTAACATTTTGACACTTACGGTCAATTTATAAATAGGCATTAATATCTATATACATGTATATCTACTACACAGATTATACTGAAGTATTAAGTTATATACATAAATATTTTGACATATTTTTTCAAACAAATACATTTTAATTTAATTATTCGAATAAACAAAACTTATTTTTGAACTGTCTTTTTAAAGATTTTCAAAAAATTATAACAGATACAAACAAAAACCAAAGATTAATTTGTGCATACAAATTTTTTTTTTTAAATTGTAAGTATCTTCTTTTTATTTTTAGGTATCTATTTTTAATTAATTTCTTTATATATAGGTCTGAAGAAGGGTGTAACGTTACAAACGTTACAATTTAAAAAAAACTTTAAATTAAAGCAAAAATGACCTAAAGCCCAGAATAGGAACTTAATTTACATTTAAAAAGGTCACGAAAAAAGGATATAATTTAAGTATATTTAATCTATCCCAAAAAAAAAGCAAATTTCAAACTTATTGTTCTTACATAACGCAAAAATTCTAAAACCTTAACATAATTTAGTGAAAACAAACTTTTTTTAACAGCAAACAAAATATTTATCTGTCAAAACATCAATTAAACTGCAAAAGCTGTGTAAATAAAAAATACATTTTCATTTTTATTTATAATAGCAATTGAGTAGGCAATCTTGAAACTTAAATCGAATCCAAGCATTAATGATAGAAAATTAACTCCGTGGTGAGAATTCAGTACCTATCTGAGGTTATTGTTTTTTTCTTGACACGTTACTAATAACAGCTGAGGTAATATTGGTCCAGACGGCAGTCATATTGCAAAACTGGAATGCCATTCCACTATTTTGGAAGTGTTTTTTGATTCATAGGTATCTCGAGAGTAACTGTTCGCTCATAGAAAATTTGGACTATTATTCTTTTTTGTGTTAAACTCTTAATCGTTTTGGGACTTAATGAGTTAGAGAGCTTGTAAGCCTTATTTACTTTAAGCTTAGTTAAACTACCTTATAAATTAATAAATTATGAATTAATAAAAGCAACAGTTGCAATATATATAATTTTTGGTTTGATTCTAAAAACCAGATAGTTTTATTGCTATTTCGTTCAAAAGATCTTGTTAGTAGAGAATTTTAGTACCTACAGTCAACTGACATTTAAAATCAAACAATTTATGATAATTTATTGCTCTTTCTGCAAATGCTAGCTTTTTTTAATTCAAAGATCAGTACCAGTTATACTGAATAACCAATAATAACTTTCGAGCATCGCGTTTACTCATAACAGAATGAGACGGTGGACTAACTTTGGGGCCAATGTTTGTTTTTTCCACTATGGACCACCATATTGTGGATGTAAGGAAACAGATCGTTACTTCTTTCCCCAAAAGTTGGTAATACACTCATTGAACGCTGTGGTCTATGGAATTTTGTCTTTCGCAGCATAAATCCAGCTTTTAAAGTGTCCCCATAAAATTTGAAGATTTTTTCTTTTAAATGTTTGGAAAGTGGGGCACCTTACTATGTTCATGAAAAATTATGTACCTAGTGAACATAATATACTTAAATCAAAAATTTTTGAACCAACATAATTAAAAATAATCGCAGAAATTTGAGTATAAGATTTCAGTGAAGCAGAAAAGTATGATTTACAAATGTATTTTTGAAAATTTTCGGGGAGGGGGGGGGGATGTCGAATTGAAATTCCATCAGGTAAAATCAAGTTTGTACAGCCACAGCTCAAACAAATAGTATGAATATGCCCAACTTTTATGCCATTTTTCTAAATTGGTTTTTATTCTCGGTGCATCTCAACTAAGGTAATTACATGCAACTGTGCTGATAAGACAACAATAATACTTTTTATTTTACTATGAACTTTAAAATTATCATGATGATGGGTGTTTCCATAGGAAATGTTTTTAATTTGAATGTAAACATTTTTATCAATTGTTTATACTTATTATCAAGTTATTGAAGTAAATATTTTGGGTATAGTTCAAGAGCGAGGTCAATTAATTTTATTTGTTTAAAAATGAATACAATTTTACTCTTAAGCTCATATCCCTCCCTTCTAACAACTTGGAATAGTAGCAAAAGTAAGCAAAAATTAAGATTAATTTACACAAATATGCTCGTAAGTCATATTCAATGGCCATTTCAAATTTCTTCACAGCTGCAAAGACTAGTTCTTATTTGGTAATTGCCACAACTATTTCAACTTTTTGTTACAGGGAAATTTCGAATTGAGTATCAAAACCACACAAAAATACGACTTTATATAAATGAATTGAACTATACATAATATGTGTTTTATCACAACACATTTTCAGAGCTGAACAATGGGAAACATGTAAAGATAAGCAATAATAACGCATAATTGAATCACTTTGTTTTCATTGAAAGATAAAGAAAAATATCATTCGTACATAAAGAGGGAAACAATCTACATACTTGGACAATTTGGACAAAGTGTATCTTTCTACTTACTAATGCGTGAACTATTTAACTTATTTACAAAAAGCACAATTGAGTCGTTCGTACTTGCTCTATGTAAAGACTAAGAAGTAGGTTAATAAGATTACTACAATAAAACATTGTAGGTATGTTAATGTAATTGTTTACAAACATTATTCTATATTAAAATGAAGTTTAGAAGGAGGGGGAATGAACTTACACTTAATTCATAAAAATGGTTCCGAGTCTGGAATCCGATAGTATCTGGATAGCGTCGTTTGTCAAACGTCTCATTATTTTGGATAATCAACTCGGAATCTCTGTTTCGGATATCTGAATATCCGAAATACACAGGGCTTGAAGTTTGAAAAACGCGTATTTTTGAAAGATTTCTATAGGTTTTGGTTGGATACACTACTTTTGATTAAGGGATTCTAGATATTAAAAAATGACTTTGAAAATAAATATTGTATTAATACGACTATATCTTAAAAAATTGAAATTGTCTCTTTCACTTATTAATTTGCTCCTACATTTACTGTCCGATTTTGTTAATTTTCAGCTTATATTTTTGTTAAAATGATTAAAAATACTTAAAATAATTTTAATTCTACCCATATGGTACGAAAAATCATGCTGATTAATAATAATTGGAATCTGATTTTTTTTTTGCAAATGTATAACATCCCTTTAAGTAGGTTCCCCTGATGTGTACATAGTACATACGTGTAATACATATAGTAAGAAAAAAATGTTGCATTAAAATATTCAACAATCTGATTGCCATGAACCTAATTGTTTAATTTCCTGCTTGAGTTTAATACACAAAGCATTTTTAAGATTGTACTCTCAATAGGGATGTGGGTATTGTGAAAACAGTATGACTACGTTTAATATTTATCTGTCTGATTTGGTTAGGAATTCTGCATAATGATATCAGACAAGAAACTGATGCTTTCATTCTTAAAATATGCATGAGTAATTCAAAATTGTTTGAAAACTGTAGTAATTTTTAATTTTTTATTATACTCTTGTTCTAAAGAGAATTTATTTGGTTAAATAAAAATCAGAAAGTTAAATTTCGGTTATGGTACAGTAAAGTAACCTTGTGGTTTCATAGGATTTTCATCAGGTTTTTTTCTGAGTTGTTTTGTATGCTGGCTAAGAAGTTAATTCAGTTCAGTTATTTGTGTGTTTCTCTGTTACTTGATAAGAAAATATGATTGTTTCGAGCTATATAATGTTTATTATTATTAATTTATTATAAAGACAATAAGGCAATTTGAGTTTTAGTCTTTTTTAAATTATTTTATTTATTATTATTTTATTTTAATTATTATATAAATTATTTTGTTTTCGACTAAAATATCTTAGGAACAAATAATGATATTGGCATCGGGGTAATTTAATTCCATACATTAGTTTTTAATAAATAACTGATAAAATTGGTAAAAATACTGAATGAGAAGTTTTTTTTTAAAGAAAAAAAAGAACTACAAGAAATGTTACCAAAAGTGTTCGAAATTTAGTTTTCGTCTCAAATATCTTGAGAATGAAGCCAATGATATTGGCTTTGGGTGAATTTAATTTTACAAACTAGTTTATAATTTATATTTTGTAGAATTTGCAAAAACATTCAAGTTTAAAAAAAAAAAAAAAAACTACAAGAAACTTTATCAAAATTGTTGAAATTTTTTTAGTCTCAAATAATTCGAGATCACAGAAAATGGTATTGGCTTCGGGTTAATTAAATTCTATGCACAAGTTCATAATTGATATTTGAGTGTGCTCGTTTAATAATTGATGATTGATTATATAATAATAATTCAACAAACATTGCCTTTTTTAAGTGAAAAAAAACTACAAGAAACTTTATCAAAATTTGTTAAACATTTTTCCTTCTCAAATATCTTGAGAATAACCAATTATTTTACTCACTAATCTTCAGTTGATTAAATATTAAATACCCAAAAGCGTTTTCATAGATCTTGCATTGGTGATATATTTTTAATAATAAAATAGCTTACGAGTTCACCAATGGAATGGAAGTTACCATGTGTGGGTCACACCAGCCTCTTTTTTTTTTGTTATCTGAAATTTGTTTCTTTAATTAATATGGATTTAAAACTGTCAAGTTTCAAAAATATATTTAAAAATAATCACCCCGACGAAATAATTACAGAATCCGACGAATGAGCTTCGAAGGGAGTCTGGCTCATTTTTCATTTTTGACATTTGGCTCATAATAATGAGTCTGACTCTCACCGCAGCACATTTGTCGAATTCTGAAATCGGGGCAAAAATACTGCGTACTGTAAAGTTATTTCTTTTTTCAGTAGTCACTAGAAAACTAGTTCAAGAGTGTATGTTGGCACGCCAAAAGGTTCGCCATATCTGCACTAGACCTTGTATAGATTGGGTCAACTAAAAAAAAACCTATGGAAGGGGTGCTTTAAATATATGTATGTGCATATTTTTCACTGATCAAGAGAGACGGATTTTTTTTAATTGACTTTAAATAGAAAAATAATAATAATAGGTAATAAAATATATTTTTCAAAAACTATCTTTTTTAAGAGTTTTTCATGAATGGAAATGGATTTCTGGCTCTAAGATAAACTTTAAAAGTTCAATCCAGATATATGACAGCTATTTTACTATTTTAAGCAATTTTTTTTGAAAAAATTGCTTTTCCCGCTTAAACAACAATAAAATTGTATTCCCATGCCATAACCATAAGTTATAAATATAAAAACGATGTTCATAGTCAGAGATTGATAATTATGCACGAACAAAAGAAGTTTATTCTTGGAAGACGATTCCTCTTTTATAATAACATATACATATATATATATATATATGATGTGCATTTATGTGCCTAGCCTACCGCGTCAAGTCCTTGAGTTTCCTGTGTAGACAACAGAGGCCACTAACCCTTTCAGACGCAATGCCTATGTGGAAGCAATGAAGAAAAAAGTACATATTACGGTCCTATTTGTAGGTATTGTTTTCGTTTCCTCAATACAATAAATATTTGTATAAAGCGGAAACCTGCTCTGATGTGAACAAAATAATAATACAAATAAAATACTGAATAAACTAGTCTCAATTGAAATTATAAAGACGAGCGGTGCTAGTCGCTGTTGTAAATGTGTGAAATCGTCGGAGTTGGTAAATTAATGTCAGCTTGTCAATAATCTTTTATTGTAGAATGAGTGATATGGGAAAGCAAACGAAGTTTTATTTAGTAGATTACGTCCCTATGAACTTTTAAATAAAATGTTTATTTTAAAGATAAACCAGCATTTTAAATTTTTTGAAGTAATAAAGCCGCTTCTTTTTCATCAATAGCATCACATCAAGCAGTATAAAACTATAATGCTTATGATATACTTAAGTGATTATGATTAAAAGGAAGAAAATGAAGTGATTGACATGAGAAAGTTTAACAAAAATTAAGTAATGAAATTATTTGATCAAACAAATGATTAATAAATAAATATGAACATAAGGAGAATTGGCCTAAGCAATTATACCCTATCTGATAATTTGTTTAAACGAATTCGTTATTTTGATTAAACTATTTACTGTCAAACATTGAGGTAACAAATAGTAAAAGTTCAACTAAACTTATTTTTGTTCGTTAAGAATTGTTTGATTATTGCCTTTGAGTAGAAAACATTAATAAACAATTCACTTTTTTTAACACGCTCAACACATTAATAAACTTAAAAAAGTGATCATAATGTTTTAATAAATCCAAAAATATGAAAATTCTCACTTTTGAAATGGTTGTGATGTCTGTAAAAATTGCAAGCTTATAGCAAGTTCAATCTAAGTCCTTGAATTTTTTCAGTAGACGAGGGAAACATGTCATGTATTCGTGGAGATTTAACTGGTAAAAACTTATTGGGCAGTATACCTAGATACATGAATCATATAATATTAGAAACACCGAAATGACACAAGCCAACAATTAAAAGAATGTTTGGAAAATTCAAGCCAGAATTTCAACCAACTAACAATTTCTTATTTGTTCACTTGTGTCAAAATTCCTATCTGTCAAATAGACTTATCTTAAATTAGATTAAATATGAGGTTGGTGCTTTGTTTTATGATTTGAAAAGGTTGAATAGGTACTATTTTTCTTAAGCTTACAGTACAATCGATAAAAGCCTATTTTCCTCACTACTAGGTACCACATTTTTAAACGCACACTTAAAAGTATAAAATAATATCTGCTAGCTTCAAACGTTTAAAATAAGAAACGTGGGTTCTTTTATTTATTTGTTTATTTTTTGTATATATATTCATATTCATAATGTCTAAACTCTTGAAATTGCAAATGTCTACCCATTCTTTATATTTATAGGCAGTCTTTACATAACTATTAAATACTTTGTTTAGAGTTACCAAACATTCTTGACTATTTCCAATATTTGTAAATGCATGTAAACGAATATTTGAGAATACTCTAACTCTCGATTCAATAAGAGAAAACTCATTGCGTTAAATTTTAAGAGTCTATTTAAAGAACATTTCCCATGCCATGTGTTTCGCAGTCATTATAATAACCTATGGGCTTAAACACATTTTATAGTGAAGAAATGGACCATCGTACATTTAAATAACATAGATATAGATAAAATATTGATGTTTTTTTGTTACCTACATATACCTACACATGAATGTTTGTTATATGTATGTATGTATGTATTTGTTTGTCTATGGAATTTAAGACTATTTTCGCCTCTGCGATAAGTTTTTGGTATATTGCCAACAGAATTTAACCTTCCTTCAACTTTTCGGTGAGAAGACACAGAAGGCGTGTCCGAGTTTGTTTATTAAAATATTTCATAAAATCTGTTTTGATTGGAATACTATGCATGGATACGATTCTTTTTGAACTTTTTGTTTTTATTTTTTAAATCACGCGATTATTGTTGACATTGTAAACATTTCGGATTTTGGTCTAGTGGATTTATGGGCCCATACTTCTTTCAAAAGGAAACTGACAATGAATGTGAGAACCGTCAACAGCAAGTTTTACAGATTAATGACCTTTTAATTTATATTACCTTATTTGGATTGAAATTTGTAATGGATAGGTACCAACGACATGAGTGGTCCCAATAAAATGGAGCTACTTTGTCACACAGGACACAGTGCATGTTACAATGAATATTCTGCACGAGTGATTTGAGGCCATGTTTCACTCGCACTATTGCGATGTAAACTGGCCACCAAGATGGTGGAAAAAACTCCAAGCAATTGATGACCTCAAAAAATGCCTTCTTGATATGATTTAATGTTCTTTCAAATACAAAAATGACTGGAAAAGTGTTTCACTAACAACTTGTTTTATTTACAGTCAAAAATCAAGCGTCTTTATTGAATGACCCTTTAGGTTCATAAAAACATAATGTACTTATTCATGAATATACATTAGTTTTATATTTTTATTGAAATTTAAAAAAAAGGAGTGACGATTCTCCACATAAAAAGAAAATAGAAAATAGGTTTATATGTTCCTTTTTTTCTGTTACTCTAAGATTAACACTTATCTAGGGTATTGCTAACATTGTGACAGATAAAGTTATGATTTATTATTAGATATACATTTCATCTATACCATTACCAGATTAATGTATTTTATTCATTTTTGTTTCTTAAAATCAAACAAATATATGTATAAAGAAACCCATTCATATGGTTTAAAAATATTTTCTCTTTCTTTGAATGACTATAAGTATCTCCGTCACATGTTTAGGAACCATAAACAATTTCTAAAATTACTTTCTCTACGTAGGTAGAGAAAGTAGTTCCTCAGATTTATTTTAACCTTGAATTTGAATGAAAGCTTCAGTGATAAAAATACCTATAAATACCTTTTCAGAAATTTTGACATTTGAAATAAAAGAAAAATATGGTTGTTTTTATATTTGCTACGGGTGTGATAGTGAGACTCCTTATTTTACTAATAATTCACATATTTCGTATTATTTTCTTAAAAAGAACAGTAATTTGTCCCCCTTTTAGTCAATTGTTCTCTTAGTTGACTCTTTTTATCTTTCAAATCATTAGATTAAAAACACGAAAATATTATTTATTTATTCATTTTATTTTCTAAAAGAGGGTCAGGTAATATTTGAAAAGAATTGTGTTATGAATTTTGGTGTTATGTATTTTGGTTGTAAATGAAAAATGACGTAAGCTGAAATATAATTTTTTTTCAAGTTTTGTCTATGCTTTTCCGATTTTTAAACCTTGATTTTTGACAGATTGTAATTGAGTAGACGAGAACCAATTCTCGTCATATCCTTTCATCAAAAATTGATATTTTGATGCAGATTTCTTAAGCAGGGTTCATTGCATAGTTTTTAAGGCCTTACTTCTCTAATCCTCTTTAATATTGATATCAAACGTCGTTATTGTTTCCAAAACTCTCCATTTCCCCAGTGCGATTTGCATCAAAACTTTGCATAAGTAGTGGAGTGCTATTTTATTAGAGGGTGTTATTAGGTGGGGGGAGGTTGGTGTGGAAACTGTCTATTTACAATAATTAGCAGCAAAGCTCTTCATATTTAAATTTGATTGTTAAATATTTTATAAATTGAATTTTCAATACAGACATCTTTTACTATACAAAATAAATTTTTTTGTAAAAACTATCATTTAGCCTTATTAAGTTTTTCTCCATTTGCAAAAAATGAAAATTTTGGATATGACGAGTTTTTGTTTTCAACTACCTAATTGTACAAAATTGTACCGTTCACTCGGACGTATACGTACTTTTTTTAAAAATGCTTACTAAACAATTTTCTTAAATTTTTGTTTACGCCTTTCCGATATTTTGAATCTTAATTAGTATACACCGACATTTAATCGGAACTAGATTTTTGAAAGGATCTATAAATCAATAACGAGGAATTATTTTATGGGGTTAGTTAAGTCAAGGGATACGCGTAAATGAAGAACAATCTAATAAATGGACAGTTTTTCCCCATTTCAAAAATTATTATAATTTTTCGTAAATTTAATGAAAAACATAACCGATTGAACCAAATGAAACAGAATGTGTGTAAGACAAGCCTTAAGGAAAAGTTTTTTTTTTCAAAAACAGCCATTTGATTTCCGGTTATTTGATTTACGGTTTTTTCTTTAGCGGCTAAACTGATTTCAATTAAAAATTTTATAATACATATCAAAATTTAAAAAAATTGATTTCTTAAAATATATTAGATTTTTTTTATATTCAATCTTTCAAAAATAGAGTAATGACTTTTTTGAGACTAGGTTTATAAATGTATATTTATAAATGTATATTAATAAATATACAAAATTGGAAGCCAAATTTTTTTTAAATGTTATCAAAATCTTATACATAAAAAATAGTTTTTAAAACAACTGCTCCAACAATATAAATTTTTTGTGCATATATACAATATTCATATTTCTTCGAGTAATCAAATGACATACTTGTTTTTGAGGCCTTAGCTATCTTACGAGTTTTGTATATGCAATTAAAAATACGATTTAAATGCTTTTCTTATGTTTTTTTCATTTGTTTTCTATAATTACTTGCAAATTTAAAAGTTCTGAAGTTTCAAGCATCTTAAGCATTAGAGCAATTCAATATGTGCGATCCAGTCATGCATTTTATTTTCATTTTCTTTCAAAGTAGGAAAAACTCTAACTTAAAGCCAAAACAATTTCCATGCAGAGTAGATTTACTAAGAATTATATTCAGACATCCTAAATTCCATACTAACATAGAAAACTGAAATGGGTTAAAAAACAAAAAGAGTAAGTTTCGAAATCCCAGATTTGTTATACATTTATAAACCTAGTATGACAGACTTCGAATTTTCAATACAGGTTCAACATAAATCTTAAATTCTTGAAATTTTCATCTGTTATAGATCATAACATTCTTCTTTTTCTTCAAATTATCAGTTTGATAAAAATTTTGTTCTTATAAGTAATAAAACATATATCATAATTTTTGTTACAGGCGTGAGACTAACTATTTTATTAATAAATTGCCCAAAACCTCAGTTTTTATTCACTATTTAAGAACCAAATAATACCAAAACGTAGTCTGAATTAAAATTAAGGAAAATAGCCATACTCTCTCTGGCTTTAAAAGAAGTACTAACATCGCATTAATTACAATGCCAACTTCTTTTAAAGCCAGAGAGGGTTCTTGTTCCTGTTGTTTTTTTACCCCTCCCGCCTTAACGGGAGACTATTCCCCTCATCCCATTTGATTTTTTTTTCGTCTGAACCTAATCTAATTTTACGCTCTTATTTGTTTGTGTGTTCATAATAACCACCCTGGGCCCATAATTGATAACTTAAAGTAAAAAAGAGCGAGACTAATAAAGGATTGAACTAAAAATGGGTCGGGGTTAAAATTCCGGCTGGCTCAAAATTCTACTTTCAAAATTTTGCTTTCAAAATTCTGTTTGTCAAAATTCTGCATTTCAAGATTCAGGGTTTCAAAATTCTGTTTTATAAAATTCTGCCAATAATGAAAAGTGCGCGCTTTTTAACATTTTCCAAACCTTCTTTTTATTATTGGCAGAATTTCATATATCATAGTGACTTGCCCAAGCATAAAGGAAAAATTAGTGAAAAGGTGGTGTAGCTGATTTTTTTTAGATTCTCCTGTCTTCTACTTATAGTGATTCATCAAAATCCACCTAAGATAACATTGTAAATTCTTAAATATCTAAGTTTTTCAAAATTATGACCTACTTAAATTTCAAATTAAGAAGTATTATGCTATGTTACCACCAACACGAAATCGATTTTTGATATTTTTAATTGATGGATCAAGATTTCATGAAAATTTCAACGAAATCTCAAGAAAAGTACTGCTTTCAACGAAATTTTAATAAAATCCTGGTCCACCAATTTGAATTCTCGAAAAAATTTTGCTAAAAATCAAAATTATAAAACATCGATCTGGTTAAAAATTGTGTAAAAAAGTGGGTAAATGAGTAAAATAAAGGAAAAGAGTTGTAGATGGTTGGTCATTTGTTTTATTTAAAAAAAATAGGTCAATGTTAAAATTATAATTGGACATGTGCGAACCAGAAATTAGACAAATGGCTTACGAAGAGTTGTGCAGTAATTGAAAAGTTTATAGTTTTGTTTGCATACAATTGAAAAGCAGTCAGGCCAAAACACCAAATAACCTCGAGTTGTGGAAAAATATATGCAAGATGCAGCAAGCAACAAAAATAAATTATTACCTATCAAATCTCTTTCAGAAATCAGAAAAATAGTGCTGCAATTAGTTGTCTAACAATAAAATTGAAAAGTACTTTTTGTTTCTTTTTATTTTAGTTAATAATATACGAGTAAGTTAGTTCAGAAAAAAGGAGAATACGCAGTTTTATTTTTAAATAGAGAGAATTTTGAAAAACAAAATTTTGAAAAGCAGAATTTTGACAGATAGAACTGAAAAAACAAAACAGATATTTGAATACCAGGTTTTTTTTTTTAAATACAGAATTTTGAAACCAGAATTTCGACCCGCTCTCACTAAGTACCAAAAAGTAAAATATGAAAACTCTAACTTAAAGCCAAAACAATTTCCATGCAGAGTAGATTTTCTAAGAATTATATTCGGACATCCTAAATTCCATACTAACATAGAAAACTGAAAATGGGTAAAAAAAAACAAAAAGAGTAAGTTTCGAAATCCCAGATTTGTTATACATTTATAAACCTAGTATGACATAGACTTCGAATTTTCAATACAGGTTCAACATCAAATCAAATCAAATCAAATCTCTTTCAGAAATCAGAAAAATAGTGCTGCAATTAGTTGTCTAACAATAAAATTGAAAAGTACTTTTTGTTTCTTTTTATTTTAGTTAATAATATACGAGTAAGTTAGTTCAGAAAAAAGGAGAATACGCAGTTTTATTTTTAAATAGAGAGAATTTTGAAAAACAAAATTTTGAAAAGCAGAATTTTGACAGATAGAACTGAAAAAACAAAACAGATATTTGAATACCAGGTTTTTTTTTTTTAAATACAGAATTTTGAAACCAGAATTTCGACCCGCTCTCACTAAGTACCAAAAAGTAAAATATGAAAATTTTGTTTCTATTGAGAGCCGTTTTTATTCCTATCCAGCTCGAAATAAAAAAAATCATGTATAAGGACCATTCTAATGTATGTTTGCATATACACCTTCAAATACATGATCGTATGTTCTTGTAAAGTGCAGCTGTCTTGCAAAAGATTTCGTAGCTCCTCTAAGAATCTAAAAGACTTGCTGTATACGATTAGATCTAGGTTTTGAAGAAATGACTTGCCTACATTATGTACTTTGTCAATAAAGAATTAGTATATGAGTGATTTCACTACAAGACAGTATTTATAACAGATAAATTAAATGAGCGGTAGATTATTTTAATATTACATGAACAATTAAAATGCATGACTGGGTCACACGAACTTGCTCTTATGTTCAATACGGTGAGGGACAATTATATGTGAAGACATGGAAATTATGATAGAAAAATGTTTACAAGTATGGAATACAATATTTAAAATAGCTTAAACAACTTCTCTGAGAGTTTGTGATGAAAAAAGAATGCTATCTGAATTCTTAATTGAATATGATTTTATGAAAAAAAATTTAAATTCGTTGGAGCTTTTTTTTTTAATAATTTTTATGTCAAATTCTTTAAAAAATTTTAAGGAAAACTTTTGGTATGCAGATCTTAAGTTTTTATTTATGTTCGTATAAAAACAAAATTTTAAAAAAATTGTTAACCCGTTTTTGAGGTAAAATCGAAACTTTTTTTAAAAATTCAAAAAATTTTAGTTTTATATTTTGATATCTTATTTGAAATTTATATATAAAAAGTAATCTAAATCTGTTCAAGAAATAATAAAATTCAAATTTAAAAGAAACGTTCTATGAGGGGTACTATTAATAATTCCTATTTTTAATTTTTTATAATTTATGGAAGTATATCGCTCTTTTTAAGTATTCAAAAACGTTTTATAAAAATTGTAGCAGTCCTTTTTAAGAAAAAAAGTATTTTCCTCAACGGATTTTGAACAATTGTATGGGAGCGGAAGGTACCGTTATTTTTTCATGAAAATACATTTTTTTCTTAAAATATATTAAAAACTTTAAGCAAAATATTTTCTTGAAAATTTTGTTAAGAAAAAATATCATTATTATTTATAAGCTTCTTCTGCATAAAAAAAATATGGAAATCAAAAATGCTAATTTGAAGAACACGGAAATAAAACAAATGGTTCTTTTGAAGGCACCACTAATAACCAGTTTTTTTAATAAATTCCCGTCCGAAGGTAGCCTTTACCTAAAGAAATTTATTGATTTTTTTAAAAAAAAACATTTGCGCATAATTACCAAAAACCAGTGTATATCAAGTTTTAAGAAAATCGATCCAGCCGCTTAGGCTGTAGCCGAGCAGACAGACAGAATTGTGGGACCCACTTTTTTCGTCTTCTCTATCATCGAAATGACAAGTCTGAATAAAACCTCGAGTTCAATTTGTTTACGAATGCACCTTGCCATATGGGTGATTCTACAAAAAGTGGAAGAAAATGATGATAATTTCGGGAAAAAATTGACAGCAAATAGCCATAAAAACTAACTATATGTAAGCTTTAGAGCTTCATTTCTCATAATTGAAAATGGCCAGCGAAAAAAGTAAAAAACAGAGATTTCATGGTCATTTTTTGAAAACAGGTGTCCAGGGAACAGAATTTCTTAAAATGTTTGTGTACGTAAATTTTTTTTTAGAAAATTGAAACTGTCACTCTAACGGAGGGACATACCCCCACCCATACAACTTCTTTCAACTTTCCATTCAGCCTGTGCCCTTTAGCACTTTTATTTAATTTATATTAAATACCCTGTATAACTTATCTTTAAATTTTCCAAGCCACTTGAAAATAAGAGCGAGTTCGTGCGACCGAACTGTGGTTTTTTTAACAAATATTTTAAAAGAAAAGCATTCATTGAACATTTCTGAGGCATCAAGGGATAAAATCAGTTATTGAAGGTCAAGCCTATATTAAAATGCTAAGATATATGACTGCTTACATAGAAATATTTTCTGTAAATACTAATCAGAGGACTGCGAAACTGAAGGAACAGTCCACGACCTCTCACACAAAAACCTTGTTAACAAATGAATTAGCAAATGAGCGTAAGATACGGCTATGATTTTATTTTCACCGACTTAATGCTTCACGATGCTTGGTCTGAAACCTCGAAAAATCATAATTGATTAACTGGTAAATTCTTTCAAAATTTGTGTACCTATTCAGTTGAACGGGAGTGTATTTTATAAGTATAGGCTATAGGTACATATGTATTTATTTATTTATTTATATTTTCTTTAATCTCCATTAACCTACCTATATTAGTTAATGAAGTTAAGAGCTATTACACGAATAATCCTATAAATTCTGTCACTACTGTAACTTGTATTAAACCTTTACCTAGTTCAATTTTCCCACAGCACAGCTTAAGTTTTTCTGACCATGAACCTACAATATATTTAATCGATTGTTACTTTAATCAACAATCAATTCAATCAGCTTTCTATCTTACGTAGAAAAATGCACTTACAGAGAAGAGGCCACTCCGCTCTCCGCACATCATCTTCATTGCATTTCACAATTGTGACGTCAGCAAAATTCAAGAGAGTTACCTATTTTATTCGTTCTTAAAAAATACACAACACACACTATTATAGCCCATGAGTAGGGAGGAAGAGTGCAGTGCTTCTCTTGTTTCTTGATAGCTAGCTGCTAGCTAGCTAGTACAATTATAGTTTTGCCTCTGTTTTCTCCGCTTGTCCAACCAATCTATTCAAATTTCCTTATCCTAGCGTTAAGTTTTTCTCTATGTTTGCTTACTCTTATACCTATTCAATTCAGTGGTAGTGGATATTATGTGGAATGTAGATGTGGAACGAATACAAATTTGCTATTGGCTTCGATTGGGGGCTGGTACTCAGTTTGGTCACGTCACAACTTTCCCGCGTCAGCACTTCTAGTTTCACAATACTGTCGTTACACAACAGTACTCACAACATACGTCGATAAAAAAGAATTTCGGGGTCGCCCACAATTTTCTGTCGTGTATCTATCTTTATTTTCTGTTGTGTGATATCAATAAAATTATATTATTCGGGAGCTTTTATCAAATTAAGCATTTTATAGCACTACTTAAGCCACTAGCTACGAACCAATTATTAATACCTTAAACAAAGATTATATTAATTCAGCTGCCAGTTGGTTTGCTTTTTTGGTGTACCATACCGTTGTGTCTTGTGTATTTTAGTCACAATCTCTTTTAGCCACTCTCCGTCTCCGTGGCTCTTACTTGGGCTCCATTACTGAATATAATTCGAATATAATAATGACCATTTCCTTGAGCTGGGTATCAAAAATAGTTTCTCACCAGTTGGAGAAGCAGCACGTCAATCGGCAGTGCGTGTACTAAATATAAACCCTCCAATGCGAACGGAATTTTTCCTTGTTAATTCATTTTTTTTCTTCTGCTGATAATACCTATAACATTTATGTATAAGGTATATTTGCTTGCGTCTCAATGATCTCGCGGCAATAAGAAGTGAATCGTGTTAAATTATTCAAAATCATTCTTGTTTTTTTGTTTGTGCAAAATTGTCTGTGCTGCGTGTGACATTAAGGAGCAGATTCAAAGTCAAACGCTTCTGAGCATGCTCTAAATTTTCGGAAGGACATACCTACCTACTCCAAAAACTTTCGAAGGGCAAACGGTATATTGCCACCCGCACATTATAAGCTTCGATATTTAAAATAACGCTCTCTCAGAGTCTGGTTGTCTTTTGCAATATTTGTGCTCGTTTTAAACTTATAAAAATCGAAATAAATACATTTAACTAACAAGCTGCGTATACAGTTTGCATTATCTATTACTGAAAGCATTTTCATGTTTTTTGTTGTTTTCTTTTATGTGTAAATATAAATAATCTGTAAAAAACATACATATCAATACCTACCTTAAAAATGTCTGAAACACAAATGATTGAGAGCACAGAAGAAAGCTCTCGGCTGTTGGAAACTGCAAATCCGGAGAGCTATGGAGTCCGACAACCGGTTAAATTATCCGTTCAGGTAAACTGTTATTAAATATTAAAAACTCCACTTGTACTTGTATTTAAAAATAACTTGTTGATATCAAATAAGGCAATCTGGTTAATTTGTATGTATTGGGCACATAGGCGCACAAGGTAAGGAACTTTTCGTAACTACCTACACAACTCCTGGCATTCCAAAAAGTCCTTGATGTGTCCTGTGACGCATGTTGAAACTTTTTGCATCTCATCGCATAAATTGAATGGATGTGACTTAACATCACCTTTGCCTTTTTTAAGGTTAACCTTTGTTTGCATTATATTTTTTTAGAGCTTCATTAGATGAGGTCAACATTGACGTTTTGTACACGATAGACGTAGCGTAATTCTAAAGTCATTTGGTTAAACAAAATAATTACAAATTAAGTGCCTACATAGGTACGTACTTAACATGATTGCAAAATAATTTCCTAAATCAGCAATTGAATGGCAGACCAAGGTGCAGATAACTATAAAATGTCTCCAGTCAAGTAAACTAGAAACACAAATGGACAGTATCAGTGAACAGATAAAGAGGATAGGACACCTCACATGTATGACGTGTTACTGTTCATGCATACATACATATACATAATGTACATATGTGCTCTACTCGTACATTGTGTAATTGTTTATAATGCGCATTAACTATTAAAAATTCAAATTTGGCAAGGCATGCGAGGTGTAGGTACGAATAGATAATGAGCTATACTTAGTTTTATACATTAATTTTCAGGGCCGGATGGATGATCTGTATTGGGGGAATTCGAAATTTCAAAATGGCAGTTTATTTTTGATTGAAATTCTCAAATAGGAGTTTTATACATAATAAATCTATTTACACTGTATAATTGCTATTAACAAATAAAAAACAATTAAAATGAAAAACATTTCAAATTCCATATTACATTCCATTTTTATCTTATCAACCGAAGCCATAAGTCCCAAATCAGAAAAGCTCCCAAAAACTAACATACGAGTATGTACCTATCACCCAAAATTTCAAAATAGAAAGACATCAAACATCAAATACCTACAATGTCATATAAATGCTCACATTAAAAAAAATGCCATAGCGTCCAAGACAATGTTTGCTGTCTAATTTGGACACTACGTGCATCGTAGGTTTCTGCCGGGCATTATCACATAATTTTTGAGCTTTTTTCATTCGATGAGCTTGTGGTAATTCACGCAGGGTATTGCGGGGGTCACTGCTGATTCACGACTTTCGCGTTGTGCCTGCCATGATGCTTGTTCAAAATATGTTTTAAAAAATGATTTACCAGCTTTTGAACGTTAAGATATTTTCAGTTTAAGCGAAGTGAAATCAAATTTGAAATGAAACATCAATAATTTATGCTCGAAAGAATTAAAAAAATATATCTTGTTTTCGTCATACAATTTGATTTGGAAAAGCCCATTGCGTTGCAATTGTTTCGAGGCAAATGTGTTCCTCCTTGTCGCCAAAATATGTAATTGCATTTAGTTTTTGACAAATTTTCACTTCTGAAAAAAAAGTATTTTTTATATGAAAACTACACTTTGCATGGATGTATAAACTGGGCTTTAGGTAACAGTTTCATGCGAAAAAATCAAAATTTTCAAAATAAAAAAAAATTCACGTTCTTATTCTGTGCTTAATATCAAATTGTTCAGAAGACTTTTTGGCAGTTATGATGCTTTTGATTTAACTGTTATTAGCGATCATGAAACTAACGCATTTTCTGAAATTTCAGATTTACTGGATGTTAAAACATTGTTAAATGACATTTTTTCAAAATATTCTAAACAGTACAGTTGTTTTCTAATAATACTGCATGTAGAAAAGTTATTCTTAGATCTCAGTTTTTTTTTCAAAATCTAATCAAAATTCCTTGAATAATAACTGTATGATTTAATGTATGCACTACATATATATGTTGCGATAAATCTAGGTATCTAACTCATTTGAATCATTTGAAAATATAATAAAAACAAAATCTGGAAGCAAACATTTACACAGGCTCGCATGGTCTGTACCTTTACCACTTACCTACCTTATTTAAAATTTGCTCTTCAACCAGCCCTGTTATTTTAAAAGCTATTTATATTTGGGAGATGATCAAAATATTCACTAAAGTGTTTAATAATAAAATTTTGAATACATTTCAAAATCTCAATCAGGATTTGCAAAAATAAAAAACCTGTTAGAAGTTGAGGAATGTCTTAATTTCAAAATTATAAAGATGTCTATAATGCTGTGCTGCCACATAAGTCGTTTTGCCGTCGTACTCGAGCAGAGGTGGTAGCTTGAATTAATTGTATGGAAACCGGAATGAATACAAAATTTAAACATATAGGTACCTACAATGCACTCGTTAAGCTTCATGCACTTATTACTTGGCGCTGCTCTAGGATAGATTCAAGTTTAACGACCTACAAACAGGCACACACCCATTACACAAGTGTCCCAAGTATACAACAACAACTAAGTAGGTTGGTGTCTCTGTGTATACAGTACACTACACACCGAGTACCTTCGAGCTGGGACTTGATGTTGACAAATACATTCCAACTTTACAAATCGAACTGGAAAATTTTTTACACCCATTGTCTTTTGAATAGGCTCAATAAGTCAGCTTTATTTTGTAAAAACATCTCTGGCTTCAAAAGAGTTAGGTGGAAAATAAATAATTGGCGTCTTTTAATTCTACTTTTCTTATTAATAAATGCTACAAAGCAATAAGCTATTAATACTTTATAATTTATGTATAACGCCGAAAACAACTAATTAATTGCTTGTTTTACTTTCCGGTTATGTAATTTGCATGCTTTATAAACACGTGTTTGTTGGTAAACGTGACATCTTCAGTTATTCAATCCATTCCAATAAAATTCTCTTGTGAAGTGACCAAATTGCAAAAGAAGAAAAATAACAGAAAATCTCTTGTGTATCTACTAAGCAATTAAATAACACTTAATCACGTTTTGTCTTAATAAATGTCTTGACCATGTTATCATTTATTGTTAAAGCTTCAACTTTTACGCTGCTGCTATGAGCAATTATTTATTTTTATTTATGTATAATGTTTAATCAGAATTCAGCCAGAAAATAGGATAACAAAAATGAATTTTTATTTTCTTAAAACTAAATATAACGAATGTATATTTTATAGTATATATTGGATACGTAGAACAAAATTTTTATTCTTATTTATATTTTATATATTAGATTTAAAGAACACTTTATGTCACTATATAAGCTCAGGTTAAAAGTTCAAATGAGCTCAACTCTATAAATCATTGGAACTTTTTACTAGAATTATATTCAGACGCTCCACTTAAACAGTAGAGTTTTCTTTTCAAATTTTCTTCATATTCTATTATCAAAATCTAATATATAAAGGGTATTCATGCAAAGTCGTTTATTTATAAATTGTGTAAAATGATAAGTTTACGCCAGGGTTGCATGATCGAGCAATTTAATACATTTGAATCAGAATAAGAGAGACAATATCGTTTGGAAAAAATGAACGCAGCAAATGAACCAAATTTTTTAAATCATGCCCCATACTAAATTTGAGTATTCATTAACCATAAAAGATAAACTTAACCAATTTGTTACCTTATCTATTGTTTTACAAAATTGCATGAATACCCTTAATAATTTGTTTTTCTTGGGGTTTTTGTTTTAGATACATCATTTTAAAAATCATATACTCCACAAGTTTTGACCAAGTCAAAAAAAGATTTTTCATACTACAAACATTTTTCCCACTGAATAAATTTTAAAAATAGAAAAAAGTAAATTCCTCACCACTCTAATACATAATGAATCCCTCAAAGAAAATATTATGAAATCAATTAAATTCCCTTTTTAACGTGGTGTATTAAAAAAAAGAAAATAATAACCATGTACCTATTAAAAATATTGTAAGTGTATATATAGTTCTTGTGCATACACCATACATACACATTAAGTTGTTTATAATTTGGCAGATAGAAAGTAGGTAGATTTCATGGAAAAAATCGATCATTATCGTCTCAATTCGACTGCACTTTTACAATAATTGTATGTATATGTTGTAGGTTTGTACTTCATGTTTTATGGAAAAGATTTTGTGTAACCTTGAATCCAAAATCAAATGAAAAATATTTTTTGCTTGTAGGAATGCCAGAAATGATAAATCCAAAATTCACAAACTTTAAAAATTCAAAAGGGATGCAAACAGGGAATTTAAAAGTTTTAAATTTTAATGTTTATGCTTTAAATTTAATAACAAGAGAACGTTATATATAATGTATGTTTATTTAGATATTTATGTATTACACTTTGGAACTTACAAGGTAAAAATTTAATAAAGAGACTATGATTTTAAATTTACACTATCGACTTGATATTTGGCAAGGATTAACAAATTCAAGTATGAATGCATTCTTATTCACCAGCTTAAATTGAACATGTTTTTTACCTAAATAGTTATGGCATAAGTTAAATAATAAAATATTATGATGGCATGGCCTTTTCGATCATTTGGTATAAGATCGGCAAAATAACTCAAACAAATTGATGAATTTGAATTAAACATTTATACCTACATTTTATCAAAACCTCTTTTCACTTTTTTTGTTGGATATTGTAAAAAGTTTTGCTTTCCTTGAAAGTACTTTGATCCCATTTTCAGTAGATTATTTTGCATGCTTCAATGATTAGTTAAATTATCAATTACACGATATAAAAATCCATTTTAAAGATTCAAGAGATACGATTTATTTAGTACAACGTCTCAATGTTATTTAAAATTACATGCACAAAAGATAATATTGAAACTTTCTGAGTTCAGTTGTGAAAATTACATTCATATCACATAACGCACATGAAGGGAAGGTAGTAAATTTAATTGTAGATTTGATGTTTTTATTTCTATTTTTATTTTTTATTTTATTTTTTATTTTATTTTTATTTCCGATAAATTTTAAACAATTCATTTAAATACTGAATTTGCACTGCAGTTTGAAAAATTAAATAAAAATATTGACAATTCAAAAGAAAACACAAAATTATAAAGTCGAAATTAACTTTACTAAATTATTTATTTAATATTTTATTAACATTTGAACACATAGCAGATATTTTAAATATTTATATTCAAAAATATGTTAATTTGCTCATATTTTTTTAACAAACTGAACGTCCTAAGAAACCTAGATAGTTTATTAAAAAAATGTTCAATATCTCGGAATATATATCCATATTCCATATAATTGTATAGAATTTGCTCATAGGTATTAATTGTTAAAAAGTTTAAGGACTTGAAATACGTTTTTGCAGTATAATAACGGTTAAATTTGATTGAAATGACATCCCCCCAACAAGTAATGCCACATTGTAATTTGGTCAAGAAATCACCATTATAAATAAATGTCAGTATATTTTCATAGAGCAACTTTTCTTAGGTAATAAAAGTTTCTCAAGGTATATCAAAAAAATGTTCAGTGTGTGAGATGTGTGTATTTTGATTCCATTACTAGACTTAAGTATTTAAATTGTTCCATTATTCACTACAACCAAGTGAACAACAAAATGCACTGATGGATAAAATACATGGGCTTCGGCAAGTTATTTATTTAAATTGAGGGCACTCAAGTGTGTGAAAGTAAAGTTTTACATCAGGAAACGATTAAACAGACTAGCTACAAAATATGATTTTCGTTTTAGAGTTAATTAATTAAATTTAAATCCCAATTATTGATCAATGATAAGATCCAAACGAAAAACGGTTTTTGTGATATAAAATGAAATTTGCTTAGCAGAGATAAGAACACGATCTGCCCTAGCTTTTTATCATTCCAAACAAGTTCAAAATGATTTGTGAAAATTGTCACAAAAATGTTCGAATATTCTAAGAAAAACATTTTAATGAAGTACATTTAATTTCTGCATAATATTTTTGGGCATAATAAATACTTGTTTTCATTAAAAAGAAAAATTTTCTTTTAATTAACACTGTACATTATCAAAAAGTTTTCTATTTCTTAAATAAGAACAAATTAATTATCAGTCCTAAGCCAACAGATTACTTCCTATTTCTATGTTGTATTATTTTTGTGGCTTTTGCTAAAAGAAATAATTTAATTTCAAATTATTTAAACACGCAGAAGCAAGCTCGTGGAAGTTTGGTTTGCATAATAACATTTGTTATTTTGAACAATTTCGGGAACGACCATACATTTATTATTGTAGGTACACACGTATTTGTTTGATAGTTTTAAATCATATACATACAAGTAAATTCATTTAAGATTGATTAAATCATACATATACATTTAAAAAATATAAGTTATGACTGAATGCGTCACTAGCCTTTGACGATTTAATCTAGAGGTCAAACGAAGCAAAGGCCACAACTATATCGCTTTAACCTGCTTATAATAAAAATAATAGTCAACATTTTGTTTAGTTTTCAGAAGAATTATGAAATAATGTGTACCTATGTTATGTAACTACTTTAAAAAAAAAAAACAACTTTACATGTAACAAAAAGAAGTGTCGTCCTTTGTCGCTTGTAATTAGTGAATTATCTACACTTGGGAAGCTAAAGGATTTTTTTCCAGATATTACCACAGTTCCCTGATAGTACGCCATAGGAAATTACGCCAAAAACAGTTTTCGAAAAAAAGCCAACAAAATTTTGGCATACAAATTTTGGAAAAAATACCCAAACTTGAATTGGAAATAACGCCAAACATTTGGAAAATTAGCACAAAAAAAACTAAAATAAAAAAACGTCTAAAAATATAAGAACTTTTTGGTGTACCTAGTTTTCAAATTAGTTTTGGAATTAAGCGCAAAAAGTATAATCCCAGCTTTTTCTGGCCTAATTTTCAAAATGTATTTCGAAATTAAGCCCAAAAGATGGCAGGCCATACGCGACAAACAAACATGTACTTTTTTGTTTTCGATTTGGAACAACGAACGGTTAATTTTCTGGCTTTTTTTCCTTTTACGATTAGAAAAAAAAACAAGAAAGTTTGTTTTCAGGCATTTTTCCATTTAAATTTTGGAACAAAAACCAGAAAATCTAATTTTTGGCGTTTTTTCTTAAATACAAAAATTTAGCATTTTTTCACTACTCTAAAAGGAAAAAAGTAAGAAAGTTTTGGAAAAAATAACCAATAATTACGGAATTTATGCCAAACTTTTTGGATTCCTTTTCCTTGGAGAAAAAACCATAACATTCTATGGAGAATTTTGGGCGTTTTTTCCACTTTATTTTGTTGGTGTAATTTCCTATGTCGTTATTTCAGGGAGCCATCACCACTTATCTATAATATTTGTATTTCTGTTTTAAGTCAGGTTTTTAGATAATTGCCCTACGCGCCTGAATGGCGAGATATGCATCTCCCTTCCCATACTTTTTTTTTTTTTGTAGACCCTGCTTAGACGCTCTAGAGCTTTGAAGCATCTTATGCCAAGCACACTGTATTTTTCAGTATACTGTTGATTATACAACTTGTTATAAATTATTATTGATACATTTAAAAAGGAATTCCCTTGGAAAATCTTGGGTCTACAAAAACGATTTTGGGCTCAAATGAAAGCAAATTTGATTAATTTCAAATTGTTGAGTAATATTTTCATTAAAATCTATTTCTTCGGGTTTAATATCCACAGTAACTGAAAAAAGCGCGAAAAATATCGCGTTTTTTTTATTTTTACCACTATGCGTTCGGCGCTCGAGATCGAAAAATTAGATTATTTACTAGACAAAAAATCAGAACTAACGGATCTAACGCAAGCTCTTATGTATATAGTTACTGGACTATATAAATTCAATCTTAACTATTAAATGTTTTAAAAAGTGGTTTTTAAAATGTTTTTTTTTTTTTTCTCTTTTTTAAAGGAACAAGAAAGCCTTGTTACCATGGTCAGTGGAGAAAATAAATCGCAAACATTTCGCCAATATGTAGCGGCTTTGGCTGCTACTGGAGGAGCATTAGCGGCTGGTGCCCTTTTGGGTTGGACATCTCCAGCTCAAAAAGAATTACTCAGTCCTAACAACAGCTTTCCTTTAACCGACGAGCAATTCTCATGGATTGGTTCTGGCGTGACACTGGGAGCGGCTTTCGTATGCATTCCAATTGGATTTTTGATCACTATTATTGGGCGAAAATTAACTATGTTGTTATTGGTACTTCCGTTCACACTTGGATGGGCTTTGCTTATTTGGGCTCAAAATTTCGAAATGATGTTCATTGCTAGATTCATTTTGGGTATATCTGGAGGTGCATTTTGTGTAACAGCACCAATGTACACTGGAGAAATTGCCCAAAAAGATATACGTGGAACATTGGGGAGCTTTTTCCAACTTATGATAACAATCGGTATCCTATTTGTGTATGCCCTTGGAGCAGCGTGTAATGTTTTTTGGCTAAGCATCATCTCTGGTATGATTCCGTTGATTTTTGGAGCGATCTTTGTATTTATGCCAGAGTCTCCAACTTATTTGGTAAGATTTTATATTATGGCTTATCGATTTGATTAATTATTTTGTATTGAAATTCATTTCATTAAAGGTGAGCAAAGGAAAGGACGAAAGTGCAGTGAAATCTATCCAATGGCTTCGTGGTAATGAATATAACTACACCGCAGAACTAGCAGAACTTAAAGAAACTGATGATCAGATTAAACAAAATCCAGTGTCAATCATTTCGGCATTAACTCGCAAGGTCACAATAAAAGCTTTGATTATAAGTTTGGGTCTTATGTTTTTCCAACAATTGAGCGGTATCAATGCTGTTATTTTCTACACAACAGATATTTTCAGGGTAGGTTTAAATTACTTAATTCAAATAAAATGGGCTTCTTTTCAAATTCAATATTTGTGTATATTTACAGGATGCTCAGACTGGAATCGACGAAAATCTTTCTACTATTGTTGTTGGAGTCATGCAAGTTATTGCCACTTTTATTTCTGTTATGGTTGTCGACAAACTTGGCCGGCGAATTCTTTTGCTGGCTTCATCAGCTGTAATGGCTATTTCTACCGTACTTATGGGAGTGTATTTCTACATGCAAAGTAATGACAAAAGCTCTGTGGATAGCCTTGGATGGTTGCCAGTTGTTTCTCTATGTGTCTTCATTGTCATGTTTTCAATTGGATTTGGCCCAGTGCCATGGCTTATGATGGGGGAGCTTTTCGCTTCGGACATCAAAGGTGTTGCTGGCTCGATCGCTGGAACAACAAACTGGGTCTTGGCATTCATCGTAACCAAAGTTTTCTTAAACCTCAAAAACGCACTGGGTTCAGGAGAAACATTCTGGCTGTTTTCTGGTATTACATTCCTTGGCTTTATATTCGTGTACTTCTTCGTGCCAGAGACGAAAGGTAAATCCTTGAATGAGATCCAAAAGCTATTGAAGGGGAAAACTGTGGAAAATTCAACGCAAGGTGAAAAATCTCCACAATAAGTTAAGAAATATTAATTCCTCTGTCGCTATAAGCCATGAGTTTTTATTTGTTTATGCATATAGTTCTCCTTTTTGTTTAATGTAAAAAGATTGAAGAAAACTATAACAGTAACTAGTTCTTAAGTGCTCAATGACTTAATGTCATTTGTTATGTTTCTTTGGATTTTATTCAAAAGGACAAATTATTTTTGAATGTTTCTCTAAATAATATTGATGCATACCACTCATACATTCAGCTCTAAAGTATACAAAATGATAGAGCTTTTAACTTTTAAGACTGAACGTCAGAAAAATTGTTACCGAAATTCCCCAAGTTTTAATTAAGATATAAAACGAAAAAAAGGTAGACACTTTATACAAACTTCTATTGAAAAAGGCATATAAAAGTGAACTTAACATATTCAATATGCATTTAATGTAATTATTCTCACCTTACACAAAGTAACATAAAGCATTTTCTAGGCGTGTTTAAAAGAAAAATGTGCATATTTTTGTAGACATAGCGTATTATTTGGAAGTGTGGATCTTTAAATAAATCAAAAGATATAACCTTAAATATACAAAACTCAATAAGGTGTGTTGTATTTGTATTGTTATAAAAAATAGGAACATGAGTATTTTTAAGTGACTAACGTCTCTGTCCTTGTATCTAGAATAAATTATTTAAGTTTATCATATTCTGTTTTGTGCAAATGATTAATTTTAACCTAATTCACATTTAATTATTATAATTTTAGATCTATTTTTCTGTATAAAATTGTTTTATTATTTTAAGATTTTAAACTAGTAAACAGATATTTTATATAGTCAACAAATAATATTATATAATATATTGTAATGCTGTTATGTATCTCTCTTAAATAAAAAATATTTATCATTTTATGTAAATGTGACTTTGTTTTATAGTTTGTAAATATGTAGTTTTGTTGTATACTTATAAGTTAAACAAATATATATATGTTCCGTCAATTTGTATAGTTTAATAAATCAATTATTGTATAGTTAAGAAAAATATTAACCAAATTGTTTTAAAATACAAATTGTTCAAGGCGCGAATATCTGATATCCACCAAATAATTATAATTATACACAAATGACATTTTGATGAAAATATCTTTCATTTTAACTTGAAAACATTAGTTTGAGAGATACCTTTATATGTATTTATTTTCTATATAGCTCACAAATAAACAGATATACATATACCATCGCTGTTTAAGAGAATCGGTGCTACCCAAAAAATGTTATTCTTCAGAAGATATGAGTTTTGGGTTTTTTTGCCATACGATTTTTCATAATAATTACTTTTTTTCTAATATTAAGATTTTGTTTAATCATAATAGATTAGCTTCTTCAATATTTTTTTATTTAAATCCAACAAAAAAAAAATAAAAAATGTGTAATGAAGTTGCAAAAATTAAAGGCTTCCCAGACCCTCTCTAAATTAGGTTATTTTTCCGGAAAAAATCTATGATATTATTCATACAAGCTTTTTTATACTTTTGAGTAAGTTCATCACTGAGTTGGTAAAAGGAAATAATGTCTTAAGATAAGAATCAAAAAATTCGATTTGTTGGTAGGAACTTCATTTTAATGCATTTTTATTAAAAAAATAAGAACATTGACATGACATGACATAATTTTATAAGACAAATCGACGTATAACAGTACACTCAACTCAATTTGCGTTTTCGATTTGCTTTAGCTAATAAAAATTAAATACATATCTATGTGTAGATTATGAAGTCAATGATCGCCACTTCAAGCTATTGAAACAAAGCTACTTCAAACTACATATACAAAACTTAATAATAAGGGCATTCATTCAACAGCGTAAAGCCTCCGTAAACGTAATAAAGTTTTAGACTTCGTAAATCTGCCACAACTTTTATGGTCAATTTGACAGATTGACGCAGTTTACAAATTATATATTAAGGGTATTCATTCAATGTCGTAAGCTTACAAATTGTGTAAAATGATAAGTTTACGCAAAGTTTGCATGAACGGCCTTTTCTATACTTTAATTGAATGCTTGGTAATTCAATCAGAGTGACGTCATAATGACGTTTGGATAAGCTTAACCAGTTTGGTTAACGCAACAAAATCCTTCGATAAGCTTAACAAAATTGTGTAAAACATTTCCCATACAAATTTGACCGTTTATTAACCAAAAGATAGACTTATCCAATTTGTTAACTTATCTAGGATTTTACGAAGTTGCATGAATATCCTTAATGTGATTTTTGCTGTTTCTTTTCTGAGGGAATTAAATAGGGAAAAATTAAATGATTTGTGGGAAAAAAGGTATTTTGAGGACTGGTAAAAGGGAATTTTTCTCAAAAAAGCCCCCCAGCACTGAACTGCCTGTCAAAATCGTAGTTTGCATTCCACTTGCGTCCCACTTCCATTCCACTTGCTTGTATCCCAACTTGTTTCTCATTTTGCTTCACTACTGGCTTAATACTTTTAAAATTTTTACTTTTAAAATTCCATGCCAGTTGATGAGCAAGCTGCTTGTTTGTATTAGAGCCTACCATTCTGTACGTATATTTGTGAAACACGGGTAAACGGACACCTTGTTTTATTATTCGCAAATAAAAATCCGTGTATCCGGATTCTTAATATACGGTTTCTTAATACACGGATATCTGGATTTTTAATACACGGAAATTAATGGAAACAATTGCATCCCTCGAACACCACCGTAATTCTCGTACTTCCAGGAATGCTAATCAATTAACGCTTGAGCCCAACTTCGGAGGTACAGTAAAGTATAGAGATTCTTTCTTCAGCTGCACTACACGAATGTAGAATGCCTTACCCGACTCAATTTTTCCCTTCCATTATGATATTTAAACATTCAAAACCAATGTACATAGGTATCTCCTTTTAAATCCTCTCTAAATTTCCTAACGCTCGCACTGAGTCTAACATTTTAAGGGTAGTCATAACCTCTTGAGTGCGCATTTAATATAAAAAAATTCTTAATACACGGATTCGGACTATATTTTGGTTCTATAGGTACAAATGGTAAGTTTTGCATTAGAATGACATTGCGGTGATGGAGAACAAGCAACAATTCGGTTTCGCAGTTTGTATTACGGGATTGTAAATATTTCAGCGTAAAGAGTAGATTTTATTTTTCTTATAATTATGTAATTCATATCATATTGACATTTTGCAATGAAGTTCAATTTTAATTCGCTATATTTTCAGTTAAGTTACGCATTCAAAAAAAATTTTTTACAAATTTGAATCCTTTTTTACAATTTTAGTTTGGTATTTTAGGTACTTCCTGCATCACGAATATGCATTTTATAAGTCTATAAGGCGCTTAGTTTAGTTCCAATCAAGTTTAAAAGTGTCAACTTTGATGCCTCTAGGTTCTAGGACATTTATTTAGAGATAAAAGTTAATTTTTTATATAATGCGATGCATCAATTGAAAAGTGGCCTTTCCTATGTATTTCTAAAGTCACTAGGACGCTAAGTTTAGCCGCAAAGCTGAAAACATTAAATTTTTTTATAGTTTTGCCAAAAACTTATTATATCAACTTTTTTTGATTTTCAGAACTGGCACTTCTGGCACTTCACGAATATGCATTTTATAATACGATAGGATGCTTAGCTTAGCAGCAATTCTTTTTTAAAGGTGTCAAATTTGATGCATCTAGGACGTATACTGTCAAACAAAAGCTACCAATTTTCAATTTATTTTACAGTTGTGAATATTTTTCAAATCTTTTATTATTTTTATTTTATTTTATTTTATTCAAATCCTGAATCATAAAAAAATATATTTAAAAAAAAAATATTTCCGTTAAGTTTCAAAAATTTTCATCATTCATTTATAAACTCAAATAGGATGTAATTTACTTTCATTAAATTAACAATATTTCCATCAAAAATGGCTGTTTTCTCCCATCTGTTGCATTCTTTGAAAGTTAGTATAAGAACTAAGAACACGGAAATTTACAATACACGGATACACGGGTACACGAATACACGGATACACGGATATCACAAAAAAACTAAACAAAAAAACTAAATCAAATTGTTACTTGTTAAATTACTCAATTAAAAAAAAACAGTTTTCAGAGTTTCAATAGAAAAAAATTGGAATTTACTTATGCTCGTCCTTGCTGAACCATCATTCAGGAATATGTTAAACCATCCTAAATCCATACATATAAGTGTCTTATACAAAACTGCACCAGCCCTTTTTTTGCTTAAACTCACCCAGCGGCTCCGTAGTACCTCGTGGCATGATGGTTAGTGCGTACTGCGTAGGGCTGTCATGCCAAAGGTCTGGGTTCGATTCCCAGCCGCTGCCACCTAAAAACAGAAATGTTTTTTTCGCGAGGTACTGCCTCTTGCGAGGACCTGACAAATCCTCCAAGAGTATACTTGTCATTAATAAGTGTTTTCTCATCTAGCTATTCGGACTCGGCAAAAAATTGTAGGTTCCCTCCATTCCTGCCAAAAATACGCACACAGGAATGGTTGAGAGTTGTAAGTCACTAGGCCTTGGCTCTTCACGAGCTGTTGTGCCACCAAATTTATTTTAATTTATTACACCCAGCGGCTCAATTGGCAATATTTATTGAGGCAATAAACTGCCTCACTCATTGCTATTTGCCTGAATAAAGCAAATGGTTGCAAGTATTGATTTTTTATACGTTCAGAATGGTTTATTTGATTTAAAACCATCTTTTATATTATTCGTTATATATATTCATCTTGTCTTGTGTCGGTTAATTTTTACCACCAATTTAGAACCGTCATCATTACCAGAGAATCGAGGCCCGTTTTCAAAAACGTCATCTGTGTCAAAAAAGCATTTGCAAAATGTTCTTTAACGCGAAATGCTAAAGTCACATGTTCGAAAACATCATCTGCGGTGCAGCTGTGCAGTAAAAAAACCTTGTTGATGAGAAAACAAATTGAGAAACCAGAAAACATGTTCGTAAACTCGTAAACATGAAATGCGTTTCGATAAATTGAATGACGTTAATTAAACCCATTTTGTGCTGGCAGGACGATTGCATATGACAATTGCAATCTGCATTAAAAAATCAAATTTGACGTTTTCGAAAAAGGTGAAAGACTCATTTGTGTCGCATAAGGCTAGTCGCGCACATGCAATTCTCAGTTTCGAATCTGTTTGGTTGCAAAAATGAGTCCTATGGATTCATATGAGACTCCGCGCACATGCAGAAACTATTTCGTCGTCGATTCGAGCAACTTTTCAGTTTGTGTTCTGGCACAAACTGGACGATTGTCCGAAATCAGCTTTTAGGTTTGTGTCATATGGAATAATATGTAACTGCGCAAACACTCAACCAAATAGTTGCGGATATTTGAATTTCGTCCTTTTCGAAGGGGCATTATGTTCTCTGTGCGAAGGAGAGCAAATGTATCTTTTCTTTTATTTGCTGAGTAAAGGAGTAGGACAAAGGCGATAGTATTTTTCTTTGTATATAAGATAGAAAAACTGAATAAAAATTGTCGGTGTATTAGTTAGGTTCTTTGGAATTGCCTGTGGAGTTGCTCATGTGCGCGCTCATTGTTCAACTTGTGACCACTAAACTATTTTATTGCGGAAGCAGTTGTATGTGCGCGACTAGCCTTATGCTACTTCCTTGTATGCTTAGATAAATAATGTGAATATGATGTTTACCTATTTCTTGTGATTCCATAATTATTTCAAAATTGTATCTCTTGTTTTTGAAAAATTAAAACTAAAACTAGCAATACTCACGTGCCGTACTTAATTGTGAAAAACGGACGACCTTTAAAAAAGCGTAAGTTTCAGGTTAAAGAACTCCTTCATCCAAGCAAATATCGTGGAATAAAAACCGGTTCTATGTAGCCGGTTAATACCACTTTTAAAAAAGATTTGCATTTGGTGGTAAGGTTACTGTTTGGATAAAGCTATTTTAGTCAACTTTTCATACCATCTGCCACACAGTGAGACGTCAGAATCAAATGAGCATAGAAAAATAGTTTCTGAACGGCGAGGAAAGAAAATAACCGACAAAAAAAGTTCACAGCTGTTAGTTTACTGGGCGAAAGGTAAACAAAATGTTTTGGAGGTGCGAATTGTGAATCCAATAATTATGTATATCGTGACTGTGTTCCTTTACTTTGAATTTCTATGATTTTTAGTCCAAACTAGTGTCGACATTTTTTTTATATGAACTTTGACAGAATTTTGGGTACAGAACATCACAAAAATAGTAAAGGAACACACCTATTGCTTTATTATGTCCCCTACTACACGATTCTTTGCGCCTGACTCTTTTCGAATTTTCATAAGTGCGAAGGAGAAGAAACATCTGATTTCATATTCACACTCATTGAATTTTGAAAAGAGTCAGATGCGAAGAATCATCATGTAATAGAGGGGTCTCTGCGTATTTAACCATTTATCACTCTTAAAATCCTACGGTAATTGACATGAATTATAATATGTCAATGCCCACAGTACACAAATAAAAGGTATTAGCGTAACGGATACAATTATTGGCACCCCTGAGGAAATTTCAACTTTGACCAACCACATCTTTTTTATCAGTAGAGTCATGATAATCGTTTTTATATCAAAGTATTATTTAATAAAATTTGCGTTTGGTATTTAAATTAAATATAAACTTTACTGTTTAAATTGAAGTTTTGAAGACAAACGAGTTTCAAACAGTTTGAAACTACCAGATTTAGTGTGAACCCACAAGTGAAATTATGTATTGAATAAATAAATTTAGTGGCACAACAGCTCGTGGAAAACCAAGGCCTAGTGACTTACAACTCTCAACCATTCCTGTGTGCGTATTTTTGGAAGGAATGGACAATTTTTTACCGAGTCCGAACGGCAAAATGAGAAGCACTAATTCATGACAAGTATACTCTCGGAGGATTTGTTAGTTCCTCGCAAGAAGCAGTACATCGGAAAAAACATTTCTGCTTTTAGGTGGCAGGGGCTGGGAATCGAACCCAGACCTATGGCATGACAGAGTCCTACGTACTAACCATCATGCCACCAGGTAACGAAATTATGTATTGGCCCGCACTAAATCTGGCGGTCTGTAACTGTTTGAAAAATTTAGGGAATAGGGTTATCGCGCAGGGGCCCAATTCCGCACGTGTGAATGATTTTCCGTGTACACATTTCATTCACGCCCAAAACAAGTATGAATGAATTTGACTGATTGTGCATACAATATTTGTCAAAAACTTGAAACTCACTCTTGCGGAATCGCAAAAATTGACGTGTACACGATTTTCTGTGTACACACAAAAAACTCACTCTTGTGGAATTGGGCCCAGGTCTACTAAAATGAGAATTCTCTGAAGGAGCTCAAGATGGCCGTTCTCGTGATTCTTTTTGCTGTATTACAACAACAACAAGCACAATAAACACGGAAAGATAGTTTAAATTCACAGTACACAAATAAAAGGTATTATATTGCACAGGTTGTCTAAAATGATAACTGCCAGAAGGAATTCAAGATGGCCGTTCTCGTGATTTGTTTCCCGTATTTCAACAACAACAAACATGAAAGAAATAATTTAAATAATACTAAAAACCAATTTTCTTATTGTCAAAGTAATAAAATAATAATTATAAACATTAGATATCTCGAAACAGTTTTTTTTTTCTTATCAAGTAACATAGGAATACACACATATAGCATACCTTACATTTCAGTAACACACGGGATCCACCATTTTCCACTGATTTTGAGATATGTTCAGAACTGAACAGAAATGAAAACGCTAATAGGCGTTTTCCTTTGGAGGTGGCGAAGTACTTGCAAGTACTTTGCCAGCTTTTTTCAATGGAACACATCAAACTGCTTTCCCATGTAAAATGTATCTACTCGCCATGAAAGCATGTGCAGTTGATAGTACTAGATTAGGGTTTTCATCTACTCCCAAGTACTTCGCCTCCTCCAAAGGAAAACGGCTAATGATATTACCTTCAATATGTGTACAATGTATTGTGGTTTTAATAACACTAAAAAACAATTGCTTTATTCTCAAACTAATAAAAAAGTAACAAAAGAAACACACATAACGCAACAAATTTCAGGCACACATCATGGGAACCACCATTTTCCACTGATTTTGTAATATCCGCAGAACTGAACAAAATTAAAAATGTAAATGATATTACTTTTAATATGTGTACTGTGTTAAAATCCTTTATTTCTATCTAAAATACAGAGAATAATAACTAAAAATCTTTATTTTGTGTGTGGTGCAGCTGTAAATTTTGTCTTCTTTTCTTTTTTCCCTTGTGAACTGTCAAAATAAGAAAGAAAAAAGGCAAAGATAGTAGGCGCGTCTCACCAAATAAGATCTCTGAGTGCTCAGAAATTTTCTGAGTATGACTAAAAATCTCACCTGAGCACTGAGATTCTTAAAGGAGATTACTGAGACCAAAATTTTTTGAAATCATTTCTCAATGTTCATTCTCTGCATAAACAGCTGTTTATTTGACAGCCAAATTGCAAATTCTCGATGATGTGCAAATACTAAAATTGATATAAATACAAAATAAAGGTGGAATGTTAATATAAAAATGAAAATAAATTAAAGTTTCTATTATTTTTCATGCATTTGATAAAGTTTTGAGCTTGTAAATTTAAATATTTTAAGCGAAGTTGAAAGTTTCCAGTTATAGTTAACTTTCATCGTTCCTTTAATTTAGAAAAATAGCTTTATTTAAATTTATGACGTCACAGAATCGTTAATAAATTCAAAGTTAAAGTGTCAAAAAGTAATTTTGAGTAACCTTTTTCAACTCATCTCCTTGATATGAGTTGAAAGGGTTAATCGGTCAAAAGCTACTGAAATCACAATGTTTTGGATTACCTTTTGTTTGCTTCTCGATCGTTCGGTTTGGAATTGATTTCATTTTTTTAGTATTTTTGTATTTATTATTTAATTGATTTTATCCTCGATAGTGAGTTCAGAAATTATTTTCTATGCTTTGCGAAATTTTTCTATCCAATTTGATTTTAGTTGGTGAGACGCGCCCAGTATCTGGAAAAGCTTAATTTGCATCTTTTTCGTGCATTAACACAAAAAACTCAACGTATAACTCCTCACAAAGTAAACACAAAAAACCATTTTACTAGCACACGGAACATATGTACGTATAGTGCTCATTCCAAAATTCATTCACTTTTGACAATTATAAAATTCACCCGTACCGTACAGGTTATGTAAAGTCAAGTAAAGTTTATAAAACGAGTGTTTTGCTGTTTCCTTTCTGACCTTAAAAACTTTAAATTAATAATCAGAAAATATGGTTTCACAAACATTGGCTCTTCTTATTCGTTCCCGCGGCCCAGATGAGTTTTGGAGAAAGAGGAAAATCTTTAAAATGGCTGCAGTAAGTCAATTGTCTAAACGCAACAGTTTCCTTTCAATTGATCAAAATTACCAGAAATAACGTTTGTCTCTAGCACTACCGCAACCGATCTAGAAATTGTTACTCCATTGCAATCAGAAGTGTCCACAGAGCCCTTGTTTATGCAACTAAAGGACGTAAGCTAAAGAAGCTCGACATGGCTGAGGTAGGTCATCTTAACCAATTACATTATGTAGAACATAAATCCAAATTTTGTTTCCTCACAGCTATGGAAAACCCGTGTTGAAGCCGGTTGCAATCAGTATGGTATTTCATTCGATTCGTTTAAAGAAGGTCTCATTCGGAGTGATATTTTGCTCAACAAAAAAGTCTTAGCTGACCTTGCCATCTGGGAGCCCAAGTCGTTTGAGTCTCTGGTTAAAATATCCAGGGAAAGGGCGGCCGTTGAAGGACTCCCCGACCTAAAGGAAAGGTCGGTAGTGAATCAAGTCTACGGACTTTCCAACATGATGAATGGAATGAAAATAAAGAAATAAGTCCTAAAATACATTTTTTATTTTTATTTTGTTAACTAAAACATAACAAGTTTATCAACATTCAAAGGTTGATAAGATTCCGACATAAAACGACGACCAGAATGTTTACATGCGCGAAATAATTAAGGTAGTCTTATTCGATTTTGGCCAGAATGTCTGACTCTCTGAACAAAATGTACTCTTTTTTGTCTGCCAGTTCGATTTTGGTGCCTCCGAATTCCGGCAATAAGACTTTATCTCCTTCTTTAATGGCAATGGGAACATGATCTCCATTCTAGAATCCAAAAAAGAAATAGTTCAGTTATTACCTAGTTAACAATGATGCAACTTACAGTATTTCTAGCCCCTGGTCCAACAGCAATAACCAATCCCTCCAAAGTTTTTTGTTGGGACTTCTCAGGAATAAGAATCCCACCCTTGGTCGTTGCAATTGCCTCCGCACGCTTAATCAGGATGCGATCTAGCATTGGGATCAGTTTCTTGATTGAACTCTACCGGTGGAAATAAAATAAGAAATGTACCCATTACACAACGTCAGATAATTGTTCCAGAACTTTCGAAGGAAAACTTAAAGAAAACTTTTTGCTTGAATAAAATTTTGAATTTACCATGTTATTACGTGTATTGAATTCGGAATGAGGTAGATAGTCTTATTATTTAATTTATTAAATGCTGTTTTTTTAGGGAAAAAAAGATCCCTGCACGTGCGAAACGACTTCTTCGGACGAAAATTGATTTCAAATGAATTTCTCTTTTCGAGAATGAATTTTGTCAATAATGAATTATTCCCAATCAGAGTCCAAAAATGTTGTTTATTTATTTCACGGCCAGGTGGCGGATCAAGTTAAATATTTGGTGGCAGAATTCAGCTCGTCAAATAGAGTAAGACTCCTATTACACGATGATTATTTGGGATAGTGGACTTAGAGGTTTTTCTCCATCACACTTCACTTCAGTTTTATGCAATGCTTATATGTATAGGTTGATTGAAGACGAAAAGCATTTATGGAGGAATATAGAAGCGAAAATGTTAGTAGGGATGTCAAGTTAGACAACCGATGACGTTGTCCACGTTGTTTTCTTCACGACATACCTGTAACACCATTTCTGTTGTCCAGAAACTGCCGTGATTCTTAATTCGGAATATCAACCAAATTCAAAATCAAATGAGCAAAAAAGAACTAATCGAAAAAAATTTCTGAACTGATGGGTGAGGAAAGAATAACCGACAAAAAAAGTTCACAGCTGTTAGTTTACTGGGCGAAAAAGGAAATACATTTTTTTGGGGGTGCGAATTGTGAATTCATTAATTATGTATATCGGACTGTTTTCCAACAAAACGCTTTTCAAATTATTTTTTATTGTGCTTATTTAACCATTTTATCACTCCTTAAATCCTTTTTTTCTAACAAAACACAGAAAATAATTAAAAATCATTATTTTGTTTGTGGTGCAACCGTGAATTCAGTCTTCTTTTCCTTGCAAACTGTCAAAATTAGAAAGAGAAAAGACAAATATAGTTTCTGGAAAAGCCCAATCTAACCAGTGGTAGCATTCGGCTAGTTAAGCAATAGGGTATCCATAATCCAAGCAAATTTCAGTTACGTTGACTTGTTTTTGCACCAATAGTTTTTTTTTAAGATGGGACTACAACAATACAAACAAATCCGATTAGCTAAAGTTTTGCACCCAAAGTATAGTACACATACAAAAGTAATCACCTCTATGAGTGATTTCGGTGAATGAACTCCAAGATTTAACGGTTTAACGATTTTTTTATTGAACATATATATACAATTTGAGTTAACTTAAAATACATTGAAAATATAAATCTTATGGCACAAAGTGGGCCTATTGTTATACATTGGCTTAGATTTAAAAGAAATATTAATATATATCATACATGTCAACTTAAAATTAAGAAAGTCAGTTGACTTTGATGTTCTCGGGGTGTTCCGTCCCGGTTTTCCATTGGTGGTTTGGGTATGGATTGGTGAAAAGGCTTGGCTTTTAGCCGCGGTAGTATGCTGATCCTGTGTCAGCGTAGAAAGAAACGGCTGTTTCGTCGTTGTCCGTGAAAATATTGGCGTCCAGGGTTTCCATCCCACTGAGGTACCTCGGCTCGGGATGTCGTTGCTCGGTGGCCATTCTTCTCATTAGCTGATTGGGGTGATTAACGGTGACAGCGGTATTATCCTTGCTTTTTTGTACAGATCCAACGTGTATTCAAATCGAATCATTCGCAATAGTACAAAATATGATAAACACACACAACGATAAACAACAACAAAAAATTGTCACTCGCAAATAATTCTCGTTGGTTTGGGAGAGCCGTAAAGTTCAATCGAATCATTCACAATAGTACAAAATATGATAAATACACAACGATAAACAACAACAAAAAATTGTCGCTCGCAAATGTTTCTCGTTGGTTTGGGAGAGCCGTAAAGTTAATTCGCTGAATTCACAAATAGAGGTGAATATCTTCCGAGTTTTCATTTTCGTTTAGGTTCGCGCATGTGTCAAAATCTCATAGACCTCTGTCAGTTCCTTGAATGTGAACGGTGGCATGTTCAACACATATCAAATTTTAATTTTCAGATTTCTGGATTTTACAAACTTCTAATTGGCCAGAATTCAAATATCTGAATATTCATTACTGAAATTGAGGCATTGAATGCACCCACTTCAAACTTGACAAGGTCTCTGAGAATTAATTTTTTTTTGTTTATTATCTGACAAGCGGTTTTTGAAAACCTGTTACCAGAGAATATCAATTATCAAGAAGCCAATCTTTCGTACTTTTCACCCTCCAAAACCCATTTGTTTTATAGCTTTTCTATGACTATGATGTACCCGAATGCGCTCAGTGGCCATGTTCCGCTGGCTATCAAATAGGTTATCTAAGATAACTGAGTAGCCGATACTTTTGTGATCGACCAGAACTAGATAGGTTAGCTGAAAAAAGTTGACAAAGAAATTGAATAAATTTTTTTTTTCTGGTTTGCAAACAAATTTTAACTTTTTTAACGGAGTTTTATTCCATTTATATTTACATATTGCATAGAGTCCAAGATATTGAAAATAACCATTTTCTAGTTGCATCTAACCAATTAATTTTCCTTTAAAAAACCCCACACTGCAAAACTCATCATGAACAAACTTCTTGTCATATATCAGCTGTTTTGAAATTTCTCTTTGAATTGCTGAGTATCCTAGACTTTTTGGGATAACTTCGGATTTGTTTGTTGGTCACAGATGACTTGTCATCAGCTGTTTTTTAACAAGGGATTACAATAACATAAAGCTATCCGGATAACTGAGAATTAACATCGGAAAGCTGCCAGTGACATGACCAAGTCCACTTTAACACGAGGTAACTGAGTTGCTGGCAACTTTCAGTTCCTTGGTAAGAGGGCAGAAGGAAAAAGGGGTGAACAAAATCTCCCCGGTCAAGGATTTGAAGAGATTTTTTTGACATTTCCTTTCACATCTACGGTTAAGGTGAGTTCCACCAATAAAATAGCATTAAATCTCAAAATTGCCTAGATTCTGTTTCCTTGTGTGAAAAGTACAAGGGATTTTTAAGAAAATGAAAAGAAAACGTCAAAAAAATCTCTAGCAACTTGTTTCTTCGTGTGAAAGGGGACCAATTTACCCAAATAACTGCAGATTACAACTCTGAACGCGCCCAGTGGTATTGGCAGTTATGATATGACAGCTCCAGCTGTTTTATGCATATAAGCAGCATGAAGCATATAAGATAAAACATAAGAAAAAGAATAAGTTCGAAGTTACTACAAAATTTATTTATTTAAAGACTAAAATATGCTGTGTAGTGAAGGAAAATTAAGTCTTTATTCTTTTTTTGGGACGGCAGGAATAGTGTTAGCATTATGTGTTCCTCAGTTTGTATTAAATATTGTGCCAAATGTTTGGGGTGCCGCTTTATGGGGTCCCTTTCTTTATTATGCCCTCATTAACATGATTCTACGATTTGCTCTTAGAAATAATGATTACCAGGTGAGAATCGTAAAAATATTAGAATAAATCGAAGCAAGAGATTGCAATGCATAACCCCAGTCGTAATCTACCGGTATGGAAATGATTCAGTAAAAGCCTGGGAAGTTTGAGTTCGCAATTAGGGAAGTTTGTGGGTGAAAGAAGTGCGAGTTAACGGCTCATAAATGCATACAAATGCGAAAATTAGTCGCGTCACATCCTCGAAATGTTGAAATTGTTGGTTTCTTCCCTAGTAAATCGATTCACAATACTTTGTATTTTGAAGCACTTCAAGAATTCTAAAAAAAAAACACGAAACGACTCAATCTTCCCATTAAAATAAGTTTTAGCTGAAATCATTATTCATTAATGTTCACTCAAATCAGTCATCGGTTATCATACAGTGCTGATATCTGCATATGTTTACGTTTTGATATTTCAGATCGCTATACGTGCGTCCCTTCTGGGCTTTGTAACTTCTGTCAGTGCTCTTCTCATCATTTTTGCGCCTGGCTCCTGGAAACAATTTGGAGTATATGGATTTTTTTTATCGTTTTTTCACTATTCAGAGTTTCTGGCCATCGCCTGGTCAAATCCATCAAGCCTTTCTGTCGATTCATTTATTCTCAATCACTCGTTGCACTATGCCATTGCTGCTACAATGAGCTGGGCAGAATTTATCCTGGAAATTTTGTTTTTGCCTGATTTCAAATCAACATGCTCAATTTGGATAATTGGAGTAGCACTGTGTCTATTTGGAGAAGTGATGCGTAAAACAGCCATGATTACAGCTATGTCCAATTTTAATCATCTAGTAAGTATAATAATTTTTTTGGTTTCACTTAAAAAGTATATTATACTATGTCCTTTTAGGTACAATACGTTAAAGCCAAAGACCATCAGCTCGTTACACACGGCGTATATGCTTATGTTAGGCATCCGTCCTATGTGGGCTGGTTTTGGTGGTCCATTGGAACTCAAGTAAGTACCAAAGAAAAAGGATAGCAAATTAATTTGATTGTTTTTTTTTTTTAAGATTATTCTCTTGAATCCATTGTGCATTTTTCTCTACGCAATTGTGAGTTGGAAGTTTTTCAAAGACAGGATATTCGTCGAAGAGATAACATTGCTTAACTTTTTTGGGGTCCAGTATTACGAGTATCAGCAGAAAGTACCTGCTGGATTACCATTTATTAAAGGCTATGAAATCAGTAAGACTCAATAGGATTATGTGTAGTTTGCCTAAATTGTAAATATTGCAAATGTAAATTTTACGTAATTTCAAGATTGCTTAGGTAGAAAAGATTTAACTTAAGATGTCCGTGTTAACTTCCATTAACAATTTTAAAGGATGTATGTATATTTGTATTCCTTAAAAATAGATTAAATTAAAATATTAAAAAGTTCTACTTTCTTATTTGCATCAATATAATGTAGAAACTATATTGAATAAATATCATAGAGTGGCCCAACTAACTTATATTTTTCGATCACACTATTAATCGGATCGTTAAAATTGAATTATTTGCATACAGGGAAATTTTTGTAATAAATGAATTGAATGACCAATTTCGAAAAGGTCACATCTCTGAAAATTTTAAATGTTCAGGCAATGCAAAGAACTAATTATTTTCAAAAGCCTTGATCGAAATTAAAAAAAAATATTTGTTATTAGGAAAGTCGATATTTGTCTCGACTTTTTTCAATGCAGCTTACTTTTTGTCAGGTCGTGACCCGTAATTTAAAAATTTCGACATTTTAATTAGTCAGTAAAAAGAAAGTCGGTATTTTAACTTGCAGAAAAGTCGATAAGAATCGATATTTTTTTTTGTCGGTCATTCGTACGTAACCCATGACAACAATAGTTCAAAATTGCAAGCTGAATATTGTTTGCATACAAAGTCTCTGAGACCAAAATGTTTTGAAACAAATCGAGTGCCAAAATGGGGGGAGCGAGTCACAGTAGTTTGCTTCGCCCATGCTACAAAAATAAAAAAAATTGCTTTTTCTATTTCTTGATTTTCATAACAAATTACTGTTCAATATTTACCATTTATTATAATAATTAATTATAATTATGTCCTTGCATTTTTCAAAAGTTAAGTTCTTAAGTTCCAAGCAACTTGAACTATTTATAAGAGCATGTACGTGGACCCAGTTGTGCATTTTATTTAATATGAAGAGCGTTCGTTGAGGGGTCAAGATTTGAAATACATAAATATTGTGTTTTTTCCTTCTATAACTTTCAAGCCCAATGTGATGGGAGATTTTCATCATTGCATCGATTTGGATGCACAATATTTGAATATAAATTTGATTGTAGTTGAAGATATGACGTTTAGCAGCGATGAAGAAGACGTATGTAAAGTTGATGTTGATGTCGATACGGTGTTATAGACTATGGTGTTACAAAAGTAAAGTGTACAGGTAGGTATTGAGTTGAGATACAACTTGGAACTGGATCAGCTGTTAAGTACATATGTTGAATTTGAATCTGATGATTTGGTGTAATTAAGTTAAAGTTGAAAGATGAAGCTTGTCTATGTGAAGGTAGTGCAAGCGAATCAAATTCAATGAAGGAAAGAAAATCCCTACCTTTTTTAGATTTTTATTTTCATCACTTATAGTCGCTGAATGGGGGGCCGGGGGGGGGGGGTTAATAAAATTGCCCATTTTGTCTGCATAATAGGACATTCGCGTTAAATCTGCCAAAAAATTCAGATCATGTAGGATGGAAGTAGACCAGAAAAATTTTAAAGCCATAAGTCCAATCTACAGTTTGAAACCATCTTCTGCTGAAATTGTTTATTTAAAGAACCTTATTTGAAAATAAATTATAAAAATGGACTTCTGGTTTTCCAAAAAGCTACAAAACAATCCTTAAATGTTGGCGTTGCTTTTTAAATTAATTTAGTTCTATTTAATGCAATTTTTTGTATTAAGTCCCCCCTCCTGGCTATACGAGGGGAAGAATTACCCCATCCTACAGGGTTTCTTTCTTTTCTTTATATTTTATAATTTTAATTATTGAAATTTAAATTACCCTTACAGCGACTATAAATAAAAAAAAATAATAAATAAATTGATCTTTTTTTCTTCATTAAATGTTAAATGTTAATCCAGATCCCGATGATACAAAAATACGCCTTTTAGTATTAAAAGAAACATAATTTAAGAAGGGTTTTGTGTGTAAATGGAAATCCACACAAGTGCTGTATATGTACATGCTGCGAAGAAAACATCAATTTATATTGTATAATTTTTGAATGAACAATAACAACTTGTGTGCATTACCATTAAGTATATAGGCTGGAGTTATAGCTATTTCACGACTGCCACCTCGATCACATTATTTAATTTTTCAATTTAGCACCTTCTTTCTTAGATACATGAAAAAATGAGGTGAATGAAAACGTGAAACTCACTGTCTATAAACACTGTAGAACACGATTGAAATGGGTTAAATGTATAAGAAGGAATTGAAAAATTAACTTTTTTTAACACTTTATGTTTTATAATGTATCTTGATTAGTAAATGGAAGTTTAAAACTACCGTATAATATTCACTTTCATCCATTTTAAGTGTTTATAATAACTCATGATAGGTAACAAAAATGGAACAATTGTAAATATCCAATAACATTTGTATTAATTTTAAACTATTTTGAGCCACTTGCGCGAAACTGAGGGATAAATAACTAAAACTGGGGATAACTATATCCGTGTGGACAGATAAACTATCAATTTTTGTTTTTATATTGCACGATCGAAAAAACTCAACTAGCGGATAAGAATATTATTTCCGAATCAACAACACTCAAAAAACAAAACACATTGAAAGAAGAAACAAAAAACTGTCAATCTGTTTGTTAAATATCAAATTTTCTAAAAGAAATTTTATGAAAATTTGATATGCAATATAATTAGGTCTTATTTACAATGTGTATATAAGAAAATTAATCTAAATACTTTCAGTCGATAATAAGAGAGAGGCACTTTTAATAGCTGCTAAGTGTAAATTTTTATAATTGTCGGTACTAGATCACACTAGTTTTTGTATACACATAAGGTTTTATCAAAAAATTATAATGGGATCCGTTTTTAAGAAAAAAATATTTAAATATTTTCCCTTACGGTTTTTTAACATTTGTGTGAAAGATTCCGTTATTTCTTTCGTAAGATTAAAATTTTTTGTTACAAAACCCTTAAGTATCTACCAAGTTTCAAAGAAACCAACCACGTCATTTTTGTTATATTTGATTTTCAAAAAAAATTTTTTTTTTTTTAATTTTTCTGTGCAATACTTTTTATATATATTTTAAAAGCTCTGTTGTACCTGGGTGAAACGCATTTAGACTAAAGGTCGTGACAACTTTATTATGAATTTAATAAGCTCCTGTACAGAAAAAATTTTGAAATGAGTTCTACGGTCTTTCAGAAAATCGAATATAAAATAATGGTTCTTTGGGAGGAATAACCGAAAAATACTTTGTACTGTACTTGTACAGAAGGGTGTCCGTTATTTCCCAAAATCGTTTTCAAATAGCAGACACCCCCTACATCAAAAGTTTATGCCCTACAAACAAATATTTGCCCAAAACAAATTTTATTCTACGTTATTTAAAGTGGCTCTAAGCCCATACTTTTCCCATACAAATTTGTATGGGAGTTTCGCTCTTTTCACGTTTTATTTTTTTCTATCGAATTACTGCAGCTTTTTTAATTTCTTTTCATTGATTTTTGTTCTTTAATACTTCCTTTTTCAAACAATTTATTAAAACAAAATTCTATATTAAATTAATGAGCGTTTTATTCTTTGAGATTTTTATATGGGAATTCCCTTGGTAATATTTCGGGCGAAATTTTTTTTACTTTCTTACATAAAGGAATAATTTACAATGTAAAGCTTACAGATTAGCACTCTGATGATGCTGAACTCTAAAACAAGACAGCGAATTACTTACAAAAACACAGTGGAAAAATATGTATTCACAATATCGCTATTTAAAAAACTTAAACAAAAATCCAAAAAATCACAGGCATTGATGCTGTATTGAACAAAAATCAAAAATCATTATTCTGCATATAATAAATGGTCTGGATTGTTAGCTGTGTGCAAGAAAAAGAGTCTAGTACCGCAGAACGAAAAGTAGAACAAAATTTTTCTCTCTGATTTTTGTATGGGATATTTCGTTTCGCATTAGCAGAACTTAGAGCATAATAAGAGATTAGGGGGATAAGACCCAGGTTACGTGAAAAATAAACTTTTCAAAACATTTGTACCCAATTATACGAGTATATATTATAACTTATTGTTATATATTATATTGACGGACAATACAGTATGAAGTATAGGGGCACTGTGGCGTATGAGTACTTTTATATCATTTTTATTTTTAATTAAACGGATTTTTTTAAATGAAAATAGATGCAACTATTTTCATTATTATGACTGTGTATACATTTGTACATAAATAATATATTATAGGTGCATTTACTCTTTATTACTTTATGTCTTCAAATATTAACAAGTTTGAACCATAATATATGTGCATTAAACAAGCACATATGATACAGAGTTTGCCTAGGATCAACTTCATTCCCCCCAAATGGCCTGAGTATTAGAAGTAGATTTTAAGAGGTAGAAAATAATATCCAATGATGAACTCCAATCCTATTGATGAATATGAGCGAATTGACCTTAATCTTGTTTGATTGGGAACATCATTGTTATTTTTGTAAAAAATCGATGTAAGATAAACTGAACTGAAAATAAAGTTGTATATTTACAAGTTAATCATAGTGAAATCACTGGGATAAGAAACCTAGCCCACAGTCTGGCAACTTAATACATAATCTGTTTTGAATCAATAACGAATGTTTTCCTTTATTTTATCAAATCAATTTTTTGTAAATAATATGTACGTAACCATGCTTGCTTGGTTTTGTTGTCATGATAAATATTTATTAATGTTAAATACATATCTGTCCATGTTATTTCTTTGTTCAAATAAAGGGCATTTTCAAACGAGAAATTACAACTTGGTCTATGATTAAAAACAAAAAAATATGCCGGAGCAAACCGAACTGGATGTACTTGCAGCTGCTGAGTTTGCACGTCTTCAAAAACAAGTAAATTTTTTTAAAATCAGAATTAAAAAATCAAAATTCAAATGATTTGAAAACTTTACAGCTACGAACACTTCAATTGGTCTTAAGAAAACTTTTAGATGACAAAGCCAAAGAGGTCAAAAAACAGAATCGAATGATATCCGTTCTTCAACAGGAACATCATGATTTATTAGTTCAAATAAACTATCTTGAGAAAGGAACCCATGCGAGAAAAAATTCAATAGTTCGATTACTAGAATATTGCTTGAATGACCTTAACATATACAGGTATTTATTTCAGGTTGAGAAGAAGCTAGTCAGCATTCAGGAGCAATTTGTTGATCAGAAGAAAACTATTCACATTGAAAAAACAAGCCTATGGGAGCTTGAAGGCCATATCAAAAAGGTCGTATACATAAATATAATCAAAACGTTCATTTATTACTTTCGAGAAACTCAAAATCTTGAACTTTGACTATAGATTGAAAAAGAAATTGAATCATTACGAAGAGTTGAAGTTCCAGATAGCTGCTACAAAGAAGCAATAGCGAAAGTTCAAAAGAGTGTTGTCAAACTTGAAAACCGTCTGGATGTTGTTAATAAGAAATACAGTGATGTCTTGACTGAAAACTGTAAACTACGAGACTCTATAGACCACATGCTTCAGGATAGGTATGATTTTGTTAATCAAAATAGTTATTTGTACAAGATGCCTTGTTGAACATTGTGCATTATGTAAAACGTACAAATTGGTTGATTGGCCTTATCCTGATAAATGTTTTATTCCTGTAAAGGGGCTCTATATAAGAGGCCAAATCACGTAAAATGAAAACGATAGCACGATATCGTTTCCACTATAATATCCGTGTAAAAGAATAAAGACATCTATCTTCAAAACGATATCGACCGATCGTTTTCATTTACATAATAAGGCCCAAGGTTTTCAAATTTGTCTATAAAGGTGTAAGCCACATCTACTCAAAAACCTTACTTTAAATAATACTTGTTTTAGTTAATAAAACACATTTAATCTAGAACGAGTTTTAATGAAATGTGGCAATCAATGGTTGAACAATTTAATGAGGGTAAAAAATATATAATGGAGCTTATTGATCAATCAACCCTTGCATTTGATCAACGTGAGGAGCTGAGTACCAAGTTGCAATCACTTAAAGATCGAAATGAAAATGATAAGCTGATGCATATACAGGTTAGGAAAATATTTTTATTAATTTATAGAGCACTATGTTTTAAACATATAATATTATGCCGCAGGAAATGCGTGAAATGCAACGTCGATTGGAACATGATGCTAAACTTCAACAATTCTTCGATATCAAAGGTCAACGGAGATCCAATCCGGAATTGGAACAGAGGGAGTTTGAAAAGAAACAACAACAAAAAGAGGACTTTGAAAAACAATTGTCCGAATACAGTGGTATTATTCAGGAAATTAAAGTAATATTATTTGGTATTGTAATTTACAGCAATTTTCGTTTACTTATTTTACTGTGAACTTACAACAGTGCCTTTACGAAGAAGAGGACAGCAATTGTTTAGCAGCACAGTTCAAAAGACAAGAAGAAGAAAATTTTGCCCTCTTTAGTTATGTTAATGAATTAAGTCATGAAGTTGAAATGCTTAATGATTCTACTCAGGAGCTAAACGATGAAATAGGTAGGGTTGTATGTATTAAAAAGGAAGATTTTTATTGGAAATTAATAACCCATAATTCCAGAACGACAAAAGGTTGACCAAGCCGAGAAGGAGCTTAAACAGAAAACCGAAGACATTGATTATCTCACAAGCGAACACCATGCTATTCAATTTTCTACTGAAGATTCAACTGCAAGTAAAAAACTGGTTGAAGTTCAACTAAGCAAGTTGCTAGGTGGAATTCAAATTGTTTACAGCTTAATTCACTGCGATAATTCACCAATTCTTAATGTACTGAGTGCAAAAACAGCATTAAGTGTACATAATGTAAAACTGATACTGGGTGTTGTAGAACGACGCATCAATATTATCATCAGCGAACATGTTGAGGATTTATCTTCGAAAATTCTTGCTAAAAAGGATCGTGTCCCTAAATTTAATATAAAGGAAACATCGAAAATGAAGAGTTAATTTTAGTTTTGTTTGTTTTAACTAAAATTGTATAGGGTGGTAGCATTTATTATAAGTTTACTATCATAAATTATAAAATATATATAATTATAATCTAGCCCAAGAAATAGTTTTTGGCCCGAGTAAATATGATAGGGGAAGGTGGGAAAATGGCGGTCAGGCATTTCGGTAATAGTCTGTGGATTTATGGCGTCATAATGAAGTTGGAAACCTCGTCTTTATTGACAGCACGATGAAAAATTAATACTACCTTGATATTTTAAGAGCCAATTTTTCGTGTAGCGCTGCGAAATGGGGCTTAACTAATTCATGGGTCTTCCAACAAGACAACGACCAAGCACACATCGATTATTTTAAGGAATGGCTACTCTATGGTACTTCTAAGCAATTAGAAGACCTTCCGCGATCCCCAGACCTAAACCTTTTGTGAGATAATCTGTATAAATAGATTCAAAAGAGAAATATTTTCAGCAAAGAGGCACACTATTCAATTTAAAATGTGTTGTTTTTCAAAAGAATGAATATCACTTAGTTCATGAACACTCTGTTCTATTTTATTTATCAGTTCCTCACTTATTTTGTATTTTACTCTGAAAATAAATGTATGTTTTTATTCTGTTCTTAAACATCGAAACAAATTACAAATAGTTGTTTAATTTTCTCGCTCGCTTTTCATCAGGTTATGGGCCCAGATCCAACAAAGATTTTTATTTAATTATCGAATTTAATAATAATTATTACGAAATGGCTTCAAATGCTATATCTGTGGAAAAGCTGAAGAGACGAGAAAATTTTGATGTTTGGGAAATCGCAGCCAAATCATATATGATGATCAGAGGATTATGGGGTTGCTTCGAGAATGAACTAGAAGCAACAGCTACGGCAGCACAACTAATCACTGATCTAAAGGTGAAGTCTGAACTGATTCTGTTGTTTGAAACGCAGAATTATTCATATGAAGCAGATTCGGCTTAAAGTGCTTGGGATAGCCTTACGAATGCGTTTGAAGATACTGGTCTTTGTAGGAAGTTGGATTTGCTGAAACAACTTGTGCAGTTAAAGCTGAACAAGTGTGAATCCGTGGAGGACTACTTTAACAAGATGGTAATGACGTCAATCAAGGTTAGAAAAGCTGGTCTCAAGATAGACGACGAAATAGTTGCGTCACTGATGTTGGCAGGACTGCCTGAAGATTTCAAAGCCCTTGTTATGGCTGTTGAAAATTCATCAAAGGCTAATGAAAATAATAATGATGAAAAGTTGGCGACGCATAGATACTGTCCTAAGGGCAAAAGAGAAGCATACGAAGTGTTGGTTTTAAGTTTTTCGCTTTAATTGAATAGTGTACACTTTCTTTTGACGCCATAAAAAAGAAGTATTTTTGTAATTTTTTCTACAATATTTGTTCCCAAGTTTTATATTGTAGTTCATTGTAGATATACTTTAAAATATGCTTTAAAAAAATAAGATACGTCTTTTACTAAAAGATCAAATATATTTGCTTCAAAAATGCAGTTCAAAGCTGTAAACTTTTTTTTGACGCACAAAGTATATACATAAGGTACATTATGTATAGGTATGTCGAAGTCGGAATCGCACTTTGTCATAAACTTGGCCTATCTAATTTAATTTAATTTTTATTTCTCGAATGTCCAAATTTTATTTGAAAACACTATTTCAGTGGATGGCTAATTTGAAGCTGTACCTAAAACTTTATGGGCTTGAATTTACACAAAATTTTGGTATTTTGCATGTTTTCCGTCAAAATGTTTGAAAATTTCCACAAATTTTGTTGTTCTTTATTGTTATCATATTAACTAAGTATTTAGTTTTGAGTTCCATTAGTTTGCTATTTTCTTAAGACTTAACACTTTTTTCTTTGCTTTTTTTAACCTTGTAACTGATGTCACCACACATCAGATTCGATCGTCTTTATTAAATTTCATTGAAGTGCCATTCAACACTAATTTTGAACTTTATGTTCCTTAAGTTTTGTATTTATTCATTCTTCGTTAAGTTATGCTCTTTAATTATCTTTTAATTTGATTTGAATAAAATGAACTATCTATCTATCTAGGGTGGATTATAAATCCAGTCGCCCCACTCAAACAGAAGAATTTGATTTTAAAGTTTTCTTCATATTTAATTATTTTAACCAAAGACTTTCAAATGCGATGTATCATATGTTATGAAAAAGTAGACTTGATTTCTTTGTTAGATCTGAATTGTGTCGCCTAAGAAAGGAATAAGAATTCCTGAAAAGGTTTTTATATCATCAGTATGTTTGGTCTCTGGAGTCTAAAATTAAAAACAACTCTAAAGCTTTTTGGTGTTATTTAAATTCAAAAAAGAAATTTACAGGTATTCCGTTGGCAATGAGTTTTAATGGAGAAACGAGTAGTGACTTATCTCATATATGTGACATGTTTGCTAATATTTATACTTTCAATCATTTTTTTTTTAATTTACTGCTTCAAATTATCATAGTTCAAGTATTTTTGTCATAGATTTTGGTTTTTTGTATGTTTCTGAAAAGGATATTCAAGTTGAATTATCTGATTAAGATGAATCTATTTGCTTAGTGCCAGAAAATATCCCGCCTATTTTCCTTACTTACCACTTTTTTGAGCTCTTGGAAACATTCTTTTATTTCTCCCATTCATTAATCTGGGGTGAAACATGCTATTCATAACCATTGACCTATTGCATCAATAAACTAAAAGTTTATTGCATAGTCAAAATTCATATATAAGAGCATTAGCATGAATTTGTAAGTGGAAGATCAACCACTACAAACTTATCAATCTTTACAAGTTACTGTCTACAACCATGGAAAATAGATATCAAGTTGGCGTAATCTTTACTGATTTTTCCAAGGCTTTTGATCGCATACAGAATGATGTTCTTATTTACAAGTTGGCTTGTTTGGAGTTTCATTCGAAATTCTTAAATAAGATCGAAAGTTATTTGACAAACAGACAATTAAAATTGGGGGTGTGTTATCTTAACCTATTCATAATTATAAAGAAGTACCTCAAAGAAGCCACCTTGGTCCACTGTTATTTTTGATTTTTACTAGAAAAAATTGCTTAAACTTTAATTCGCAGACGATTCTAAACTATAGATAACGATTCAATCGTTGTCTCATTGTTGCCAACTTCAAGGAGATATTATATGTCTGTTTGTGTACTTCCAAAAACTACGAGTTTCTACGGATTTTATTTTTATATGAGTTTTGACAGAGCGTTGAGCTTAATTCTGAGAAATTCGTAGTTTAAGGAGGTAAGAGAACAGATTCCTTAGTTGATTGGTGTCAAAATAACTATTTATATCTATTATATCTATACTATTATAATATAAGTAAATATTTAGTTTTGACATTTAACCGTTTCAAGAATCCAATATTATATGAATACAGGATTTGCAACACTTCCGTCAAAAAAGTGTTTGAACAGAAAGATAGGTTTATTTCTTCACTCTGAGCTCAAATTTACCTCCCATCTCGATTACATAATCTGCAAAACCAATGCAAAGTTTCGTTTCATTTTGCGGAACTCGAGGGATTTTAATGTTCCTTACTGCATAAGTCCATTTGATTTTGGAATATTTTCCGGTTATTTGAAGCCTTTATTAACGTAACTCCATGATTCAAACTGAGAAAATACAGAAAAAGTTTACCAAATTCCCACTCCACAAACTATACCCATAGGTATATGAAATGATATTGAATAAAATAAATAAAAATGATATAAAATAAATATTATTTTATTCAATTTATTAAATCTGAAGTTTTTTTATTGTCACCCAACGATATTTTATTTAAAAAAATAATTAATAAATTTAATGCTACGCGTTTCGGAATCCAAATTCAATCTTCGGACTAAGGCAACTAAACCTACCCGTATTCTAACATGCCCTCATGAAACAAGATGTAAACTTGAAAACTCTTGATAGTAGAAGGAGCTACTATTTTGCTGTGTTAGCTCATGATCTTTTAATATTTGGATGTATTGACTGTCCGTTTCTACTATCTCTGTTAGGTATTTACGTATGTACCTCAGCGTTCTATTAAACCTAGAGTTATTAAATTCTTTTATATTAATAGAAATTTAACTAATTATACTGTAAATCTAACCAATCCTATTACTAATGCTTGTATTCATTTGTATAGTTTTTATCACATGTAATCGACTTTAATATGAATACAGAATTATGCAAGGCCACTTTTTTAAATTCTTTATGAGTTTTAAATTTAAGTTAAACACATTGTGTACTTTTGTTTTATATTATAATTTACTATATTCAAGCATTCTAATAAATTGTATAGAACTTGATAGAATAACAATGGTTCAAAACATAAAAGGACACATTGGAAGGGTAATTTTGTAAAGGGAGAAAAAATTATTGTTCTGAATATTTTGAAAACTAAGCGTATTAGCGGAAAAGTGTACAAATGTATACAAAATAAAGAAAGGTGCGGGAGTAGAAATTTCAAATATTTTGAAAACAATGATTTATATATGCAACGGTGTGGCGTAAGGCCATCGTAAACGCAGTAAAATTTTAAACTTCGTAAACCTGTAACAATTTGTATGAAAATATTAACGCAGTTCACAACTTTGCTACCCTTGCATGAACACCCTAGATTCCTAGCCTAAATGTTACTTTTTTTGCATAATTAATGTTTTTGGATCAGTGTTTTTTTTTCATTTGAAGATTTTATTTGTTCAATGGAAAGAAGTACACCAGGATGTTTCCAAGAAGAGAAGAGAAGCAAAAATGAAATTAATGAAAATTCTGCTTGCTTTAAAAATAGGAATTCTATGCATAGCAATACAACAACATTTTTTAAAACTGCATTTTTTTAAATTAAATTAATATTGAAACTTATGTACATTGCTTAATTTAAATTTACCGATTTATAATAATTACTGTATGAGAATAAGAAATCTTTAATTTATTCATTTATATAAATTTCCATAAATAAATTAATACGAAATTTAACTAAAACTTACAAAACAGAATGATTTTATTTTGTTGTTTTTTTATCCATTCTAAATAATATGTATATATATAGATTAGATATATAGTTGCAGACACTTCACATATGTATACAACTAACACCTCTAATATATTCTCACATATTTTGCTCCACTAAAAAGTGAGCAATCGAATTCAAATTTTTTTCCTCACTGTTTTGAGAGCCAAATTGAGAAATTTAGCTGAGGAATCCTGTTCAGGACACTGAGATACGGGAATTATTGTGTATAAATTAAAAAAAGTGCTTTTAATTAAAAAAATGTAAACCAAAATATATTCCAAATAACCGAAATCCCGGGATTGAAAAAAGCCTACAGGGATTGCAATCTCTCAACGTTATTCATTTGGCTCTGTTGAATTTCAGATTTAGTGAAAATCCCAACTACAGAATGGGAGACGGAGCTGGAATATATGTCAAAAATGGTGCCGCTTATAGGCCTATTCCAATATAATTCTCTGTTCAGGCAGTAAGTCGTTGGCTTTGTCGTGTATGGCTATCTAAAGAGTGAAGTAAGAGTGATTTCAAACTATTATATGAGTATAAGAAGCTACATTAAAAAAACAAATATATACATATTTAAAACTTCTTTTATATACATACTTGGTCTTTATAAGAAACATGTCATTAAAAATTAAAAATATAACAGTAATATGAAATAAGTTTTCGATGTTAAACATTTATTTATTCAATTTAAAATTGTTTTACAATTAAATATATTGATCTCTTTTTCAATAAGGCAAGTTGTGAGAGATTTATACAACTACACAAATTTTATTTAAATTTTGTCATAAATATTAACTATTAATATTCATACTACAAACAATTTTCTTATTAGTTTTTTTTTATTAATTAAAATCTTAAAAAATCATTTTAAAGAGATACAGATTGATTTAAAAAATAATAAAAATATCAGATACAAAAGAAAGCTATTTGTGGTTCAATTCTTTTTAAATGCAATAAGTCGATTTTATTGGAGTTACCGTTGAAAAAGACTCCAAAGCTTGTACGAAGAAACTCTCTTGGCCAAAGTAATAGATTCTGCTGATTGTTGCTGTTTTGCTTTTCGACTTGAACGTAATTTGCTTTTCATTTGTTCATCTATCAACTCCTGCATATCCATCTTGTAATTTAGAAAAATCAAGTAAACTGATTTTGGTACATTTTTTAATGATTTGAGCTAAACTCACCTGCCATTGTTCCAGCTGTTGAGAGAGTTCAACCTTTTGCTGGATTGCTTCTAGAAGCTGGCTATTTGCCTGCATAAGGTCAACTCTTGCTTTTGCCAAATCAACTTCAGCTTTCGTCCTCTTAGTATTGGCTGCATCACGGTCTTTTTGTGCTTTTGCCATTTGATTTTGGAATATTTTCCGGTTATTTGAAGCCTTTATTAACATAACTCCATGATTCAAACTGAGAAAATACAGAAAAAGTTTACCAAATTCCCACTCCACAAACTATACCCATAGGTATATGAAATGATATTGAATAAAATAAATAAAAATGATATAAAATAAATATTATTTTATTCAATTTATTAAATCTGAAGTTTTTTTATTGTCACCCAACGATATTTTATTTAAAAAAATAATTAATAAATTTAATGCTACGCGTTTCGGAATCCAAATTCAATCTTCGGACTAAGGCAACTAAACCTACCCGTATTCTAACATGCCCTCATGAAACAAGATGTAAACTTGAAAACTCTTGATAGTAGAAGGAGCTACTATTTTGCTGTGTTAGCTCATGATCTTTTAATATTTGGATGTATTGACTGTCCGTTTCTACTATCTCTGTTAGGTATTTACGTATGTACCTCAGCGTTCTATTAAACCTAGAGTTATTAAATTCTTTTATATTAATAGAAATTTAACTAATTATACTGTAAATCTAACCAATCCTATTACTAATGCTTGTATTCATTTGTATAGTTTTTTATCACATGTAATCGACTTTAATATGAATACAGAATTATGCAAGGCCACTTTTTTAAATTCTTTATGAGTTTTAAATTTAAGTTAAACACATTGTGTACTTTTGTTTTATATTATAATTTACTATATTCAAGCATTCTAATAAATTGTATAGAACTTGATAGAATAACAATGGTTCAAAACATAAAAGAGCACATTGGAAGGGTAATTTTGTAAAGGGAGAAAAAATTATTGTTCTGAATATTTTGAAAACTAAGCGTATTAGCGGAAAAGTGTACAAATGTATACAAAATAAAGAAAGGTGCGGGAGTAGAAATTTCAAATATTTTGAAAACAATGATGTATATATGCAACGGTGTGGCGTAAGGCCATCGTAAACGCAGTAAAATTTTAAACTTCGTAAACCTGTAACAATTTGTATGAAAATATTAACGCAGTTCACAACTTTGCTACCCTTGCATGAACACCCTAGATTCCTAGCCTAAATGTTACTTTTTTTGCATAATTAATGTTTTTGGATCAGTGTTTTTTTTTCATTTGAAGATTTTATTTGTTCAATGGAAAGAAGTACACCAGGATGTTTCCAAGAAGAGAAGAGAAGCAAAAATGAAATTAATGAAAATTCTGCTTGCTTTAAAAATAGGAATTCTATGCATAGCAATACAACAACATTTTTTAAAACTGCATTTTTTTAAATTAAATTAATATTGAAACTTATGTACATTGCTTAATTTAAATTTACCGATTTATAATAATTACTGTATGAGAATAAGAAATCTTTAATTTATTCATTTATATAAATTTCCATAAATAAATTAATACGAAATTTAACTAAAACTTACAAAACAGAATGATTTTATTTTGTTGTTTTTTTATCCATTCTAAATAATATGTATATATATAGATTAGATATATAGTTGCAGACACTTCACATATGTATACAACTAACACCTCTAATATATTCTCACATATTTTGCTCCACTAAAAAGTGAGCAATCGAATTCAAATTTTTTTCCTCACTGTTTTGAGAGCCAAATTGAGAAATTTAGCTGAGGAATCCTGTTCAGGACACTGAGATACGGGAATTATTGTGTATAAATTAAAAAAAGTGCTTTTAATTAAAAAAATGTAAACCAAAATATATTCCAAATAACCGAAATCCCGGGATTGAAAAAAGCCTACAGGGATTGCAATCTCTCAACGTTATTCATTTGGCTCTGTTGAATTTCAGATTTAGTGAAAATCCCAACTACAGAATGGGAGACGGAGCTGGAATATATGTCAAAAATGGTGCCGCTTATAGGCCTATTCCAATATAATTCTCTGTTCAGGCAGTAAGTCGTTGGCTTTGTCGTGTATGGCTATCTAAAGAGTGAAGTAAGAGTGATTTCAAACTATTATATGAGTATAAGAAGCTACATTAAAAAAACAAATATATACATATTTAAAACTTCTTTTATATACATACTTGGTCTTTATAAGAAACATGTCATTAAAAATTAAAAATATAACAGTAATATGAAATAAGTTTTCGATGTTAAACATTTATTTATTCAATTTAAAATTGTTTTACAATTAAATATATTGATCTCTTTTTCAATAAGGCAAGTTGTGAGAGATTTATACAACTACACAAATTTTATTTAAATTTTGTCATAAATATTAACTATTAATATTCATACTACAAACAATTTTCTTATTAGTTTTTTTTTATTAATTAAAATCTTAAAAAATCATTTTAAAGAGATACAGATTGATTTAAAAAATAATAAAAATATCAGATACAAAAGAAAGCTATTTGTGGTTCAATTCTTTTTAAATGCAATAAGTCGATTTTATTGGAGTTACCGTTGAAAAAGACTCCAAAGCTTGTACGAAGAAACTCTCTTGGCCAAAGTAATAGATTCTGCTGATTGTTGCTGTTTTGCTTTTCGACTTGAACGTAATTTGCTTTTCATTTGTTCATCTATCAACTCCTGCATATCCATCTTGTAATTTAGAAAAATCAAGTAAACTGATTTTGGTACATTTTTTAATGATTTGAGCTAAACTCACCTGCCATTGTTCCAGCTGTTGAGAGAGTTCAACCTTTTGCTGGATTGCTTCTAGAAGCTGGCTATTTGCCTGCATAAGGTCAACTCTTGCTTTTGCCAAATCAACTTCAGCTTTCGTCCTCTTAGTATTGGCTGCATCACGGTCTTTTTGTGCTTTTGCAAGTATTTCGTCCCGGTCACCAACTTCAGAAAGGTCTCCACGAGCCTGGTCGCGTTCTTCCTTCACATTAGTCAATTCAACATCAGCTACCGTAAGCTTAAAAAATAAAGATACGTTTCAAATCATATTATTTAGCAAAAACCATTAATTTACTTTTGATTCAAGCTCTTTGATAATGCTTTGATTCTTCTTGATTTCGTCGTCCTGTTCTAGAACAATGTTTCGCGTTTGATCCAGCATTTTTTTAAAGTTTCCAGCATCTAAGTTTAGTAAAAGCCTTGTTAGCTCATCTGCTATAGCCGAAAGCATTCCTTGTCGGAAATCAGTTTCTCCCTCGGATTTGAATGTTGAGAGCGTAGTATCCATTGATTCCAATGATATGTCTGAATGTAGGCCTGTGCAAGGAGAAATTGTTCTAATAATAGTTTCTAAAACTACAAATCCTTTACCTGAGTCTTCTTCGTCACTTATTTTCAACGAATCAACAAGTGTTTTCAGCTGAATGAATACAGAACGTGCTTCAACCCACATCTGATTGGGCTTCTCTGAATAGCTTGAGTCATTCATGTCATCATCACATTCCATTTCAAACTGTAGTGACTTTTTACCATGTGAACTGTTTGAACTACTTGAAATGCCATCCGTACCTAGACGCTCTGTAAGAACATTGTTTTCCCTCTGTGATCTTTCAAGGGCTTGCAAAGTTGTCTTCAAAGAAAAAGGAAAAATACTATAAGATATCTTTTAAACATTTAAGTGCCATTAACTTTACCTCAAGCTTAGTTTCCTGCTCTCGAGCATGCCTCTCGAGCATATGTATCCTGTCGGATGCTTCTTCCAAAGCACATGTGAGCGATTCTTTCTCTTCTTGGACATATTGTAAACGCCTTTCAAGGTCCTGGCGCTTCTCAGTTGTTAAATTCAATTCACTCTTGATTGACTCTAAGCTGTTTACATGCTCCTAGATATAATTTTTTCAAATTCAAGTTTCAAAAACATGTTAAATAAGACATCAATCCTACTTGTAAGCTGGAGTTTCTGTAGTTGTACTGGTCTTTGAGCTGTTGAATTTGTGCAATGAGTTTGGCTTCTATTGAATGGGCTTCTTGTATCTGCTCCGTTAGTCTGGAATTTTGATTCGATAATTCGTCGATAAGAATTGTCTTCTCTTTTTCTGCTTGTCGAATTGCGTTTTCCTGAATAGCAATTAAATTAAATTAGATTAAATTTCGAAGTTAATAGATTTAGATTCAAGTGTTTTTTACTTGTGCTTGCAATTTATCTTTCAATTCATTTAAGTCAGATTGTAGTTCCAAAACTCGTTGATCGCTTTCTTCTTCTGCAATGGCTAACTTTTGGCGCAAAACATGTTTTTCCTGTTCCAATTTCTGAAATAAAGGAAAACGAAATCGTTTAGATATGGACAATTGAATTTTTGAATTCAATTAAAAAAAATATAATTTTCAAGAAGATACAACGAAACATATTTTTTGAATCAAATTAATTGCATTTTGTAAGATTTTAAAAGATATTCAAAATTGTATTTTCTTTGTAGAGAAAAAAAAAAATTAATTTTCCCGAAATAACCAAACTTTCTTAAAAATACAGAATTTTGTTTATTTTTATTATTTTGGTTTCCATGTTCTTGTGGCCGCACTAAATCTTTATACGAACCATCAAATGTTAGGAACAATCAACATTTAAAATCACATAAGCCTACACATTTGAAGGGTCCAAGAGAAAAACGGCTTTAATCCACTCGGTTACATTCCGAGAAAAATGAAGATTTAAGTTTATTACTTAAAAATGCTAAGTTCAAAGCCAAAATATTAGATTATACAAACATACATTTATTTAAATTTCATTATTTTTTTTTAGAAACCAGTAAAAAGGATCTTCCGTAATTGGAAATGGTTTTTTGCTTTTAATTCAAACATCTAAAGATTTTCAAAATATTATTTTAAAAACAAATAATTTTCACTAGCACGACCTTGGACCGTGTTTGATGTCCGGTAGTTTTAACTTGCGATATATGTAGTTACTATAGGCCAAGTTTTTTATTCATGCAAAAAAAAATTTCGAGATAACAATCTAACATGACATTACAATGACAGAGAACACGAAAAAAGTGGATAGAACAATTCTATCTGTCTGTCTGTCGGTATTTCGACCTACAGCCTAAACCACTGAAGCAATTTTCTTCAAATTTTTAACTTAAGGCTTTTTTGTAACTCTCCAGAGGGGAAATTGAAAATTGTTTTTAGTTCCAATAATAACGGTACTTATACCCTACAACCGTAAATGAAAAGCTTATTTATCTCAAAAACGGCTCTTACGAATTTGATAAGAAAAATCAATGTAGTATTGTAAGTATGGTGTACTTTTAGAAAAGAAAAAAATTTACCGAAAACCGTACCTGCATGTATCGGTTTTTTTATTTTCGATTTTTTCACTAACGGCTCATTTCAGTCAAAATTTGTATGCAAAAGCTCTTTTAAAATGTTAATAATATTGCATATCAAAATTTTGAAAAATAAATTTTGGATTCTTAAAAAATACTAAAATTTCCAACAAAATTGAATAAAATGCACCTATGCTATTAAATATTTACTCTAATATGGCAACATAATTATGGCACTAGCAGGTATGTAGGTACACATTTCCGCGGCATTTGTATATTAACCCTCATTGAGATTACACCCAATTATAACACTTAATGACTTAATCATTAATTATGTATAATTCAGTAACACATAAACTGTAAGAGTATTATTGGAGATAATTGGCATTTCCTTTATTCAATAAAATGCAATATTGAAACTAGGTAGTATGATTGAACAGGTGTTTGAATATTAAAAAAAAATGTCACACTTCCCATTCTTTCCATTTTTTTAAAATTAAAACATTTGCTTTAATATCGTTTGGAATACCTACTTTTTTTCTATAGGCACGATTGTTATTGCTATAAACATTATCATAAACAGCTGTCAGCAAAACCTATAGTCATGTTTTGGTTGTTAGCTTTAAGAACAAACAAAGTAAGTAAGGCAAATGTATGTATTTATAAGCAAAATCAAATTTTTTGCGTAATAAAAATTGTTTTGGCGACGACAATGACGCAGGTGAACGAATTGAATATACAAATAATACAAAATAGGTATATCTCTGAAGAAATGTACAGTTTATGTTTGAAAAACCTTAAAAACCAAGCCTTCCTTCAAACACACTTTCTCTGGCTGTAGGGAAGCAGCCAAGTAGTGCCTTACTATATTCATACATAAATATGTATATAAATAAATACAGTTTAAATTGTAAAATGAAGAGATACTCGTAATTAAAAAAAAATATTGTTACATACTGGCTTCTTTGCGTGACATGATAAAAGTTGCAAAAATTCAACAACAAAATAAGGTTTAATGCATCCAAAAGTTGCTGTTCGTATATATTACATGAATTACTTATATACTGACACCTAAAATGGTTACACAATAAGCGCAAGTCAACGATTTTTTATAGAGAAATAAGGCTTTGTCTTTTAAGGTTGCATAATTTTCATGAAGGAGTCCATTAAAAGCAATTTAGTTGCTCCAATAATCCGTATAGACGCAAATCTGCAACATCTCTTGATCTGAGCACGGCGCGCATGCAATATGGTCCATACAATGATGGTAAATAAGTTGGCTTAAGCATTTCTTGTAATTGGCAACGAAAACTTAGCTTGAATGGCCCAAGCTTTGTATAGGTAGTATGCTTATAAAATTTCTATGTACCTAACCTAGTCAGCACGAATGAACTTGACCAATTGTTGTGATATGAATTTTGATCAAATATAACATATACGTATATTTTTCTACCATGATGTCATCATAGTTTTGAGATACAATGGATTAGACAGTTATTCAGTGTTTTTCATTAATGTTTTTTTAAAAAAAAACAATGATTCCTCATGGAAGTAGGTATATTCATTTCTGAAAACTTTTGTTGGTTAATTGAAGTTAAGTTCACTAGGAATTTACATTTTCATGGTATAAGGATCGGGATTCTTTTATATTGTAATATGTATCTGAATTTTAGATTTGTGAAACCTTGGAACTTGGATGGCAACTTAAAGTAGTCAGCTATAATGGTCTAAGAGCTAGCAACGTTTTCGAGAAGTCATTTTAGTATGGCTAGTTTTTTGATAAATGTACTTTCTAACCCCCTAGATTCACGAGAGGGCTGTCTGGCTGTTGGGAGGTGTTGCGTTTTCCTGTAGGCACGCCATTTATAACCGTAAAATAATTATTTTCGAAGTCATTTTAGTACGATTAATTTTTTTTTCACTGCTTTCTATAACCTTTTAGCAATCTAAATCCAGCAAGCCAGAAATTTCTGCGGCTACAATATCCAAGCCAGACGCTTTTTGTATTTGCATTTTTTTTTTAATTTTATGAAAAAGTTGATTATATCGTTAGGTTTGTTAAAGTGAAAAATATTCAAAATATTCATATTCAAATTGTTGAGGATAATATTAATGGAAGTTCAAAGGGGTGAAAGGGAAGAAGAGTAACACCTCAACCTGCTGCCCACACCACATAATTACCAATCTTCCTCCCAAAGATTATTATCTAAGTTTATTTTAATACGTAGGTAAACACTTTTATATATCTCCCTTTTTAACTGAGTTAATGTCAACGCATTTTCATATTTTTTTTATTTGAAAGAACGTTCTTGTTGATTCTTATGCAATGGTGTCACAAATTGCATAGGAATACAAAATATTAATGTGCTGTCGCATTGTAGTTGAAACGACGGGATTTTGATCGGCGGAATTTTGATTTTCGGGATTTTAATTTCCGGTATTTTGATAAACTGGAACTTGACACCGGGATTTCGACATGCGGGACTTTGATTCGCGGGATTTCCCCCAACCCCAACCCGTTGCACACACAGCATATTCACAGTATTTTATAAATAAAAGATAAATAAGGGCACCCTCAGAAAAGTATCTGATGATGGGTGGCATTTTATAGTCGATTTCTCAAATATAAACAAATGCATATTCAGATGGAATATCCGCAGCACGATAAATATTAACAGCCACAGCAAAAACCTTAAAACATTTCAATAACGTTTGGGTTTGTGGATAATTTAGCAAAGCAACCATGAATTTCATACACTTACAGCCTTATTTATTAGATTTTGTATGCGGTTAACTAGTTAGACAGTTTTTTTTTTAAAAGTTCTTAATAGTTTGATGTATAAAAAAATAAATTAATTAAGTGGCGCAACAGCTCATGGAGAGCCAGGGCCTAGTGACTAACAACTCTCAACCATTCCTGTGTGCGTGTGGCTGTCTAAAGTTAGACAAAGTTTATAAATACGACTGTTAGATTTTAGTTCTGCTTAAATTTTTTAATATTTTTCTTAATCTCAAATTTTTTAAATTCATAAAGTTCCAAATGGTATCTACCTGTGCCTTGGGGAATCTAAAAAAAAAACAAAATGTGTAACATTTATGAAATTCCTTTATCGCAAAAGCAGACTCTTCTTTCACCGATTGAACTGAAATGCAATTTTTTTTTTTTTGAACATCTGCAAAAAGAATCTGGCTTCGATATTGCAACCACAGAAATGTCTGGCTTTATGGATTTAGATTGCTAAAAGGTTATAGAAAGCATTGAAAGAAAATGTAATCGTACTTAAATGACTTCGAAAATAATTATTCTACCGTTATAAATGGCGTGTCTGTATATGAAAACGCAATACCTCCCAACAGCCAGACGGCTCTCTCGTGAATCTAGGGGGTTAGAGAGAACACATATCAAAAAAACTAGCCATACTAAAATGACTTCTTTTTTGACGTTGCTCGCTTTCGTACTATAATGAGTAAATCGAAACTGGTTTGCGTTTAAATACCCAAACTTAACAAAACTGCAGAATAAAACGAATTAAACGGAATATTTTGGCTAAACTACAGATACATACATACATACGTACATATTATAATTTTACACTATATTTCGTAAAGATAAAAACACTGCATATTTATTTTAAAATATAGTTAAGTTTACATTTTGGCCTGTTACTTTTAACTTAACCACATTGCTTACGTTTATATAAAAAAGGGTCTTCTGCCCTTTCGACATTCTTATACCCTTTTTTAAAATTGCTTTTCCTAATCTGTTGAGAATAATGAACAAAAACAAAGAAATTCCAAGTGATTCATTTTGTATTGTATAGGTATGTATCACCTATCTCAAAAAGTCTAGTTTTTCCTTTCATCATAATAAAAAAGATAAGATAGTGGCTATAAGTACTTTATCTAGCAATTTAAAGCAAATGTAGAGTTCATGTATTTGAGATAAGCATAAATAATAAAACGGTCAATTGTGTTGAGCGTTTCTGCTCTATGGATGTGATATAGAGAACTTTTTACACCTTGGCGTAGGTAACATGAGCTTTTAAGATGATTAGAAGCTATAAAATCTATTTGAGGCTTTTTAATTTATGATAAAAATTATTGAACTACGTTTGCATTTTTTCCAACAAAAATAAATATTTTATATAGATCCAAGTAAAAATCAATTTTTTCTCTTTAGAACGCAAACAATTCTGGTTTTAGGAACATTACGTTATAGTTAGATAAAAGCTCCAATAAAACTTTGGTTCCTCCAAATGCTCAAAAACAAAGAAGTTTCAATATTAAATCATAAGAAACATTTTAAAGATTGTTTGGATTTTCTGAATACTTGAACGTAAATCATTCGTTGGATAGTTGGGCGTTGACTGATATTCAAAAAATTTCAATTGCTTTAATTTCAAATTAGTTTTTTTTTTGAAAAAGATAAATAAGTTAAAAATTGACGCATCTTAGCTATACTTGATCCCTTACCTATAAGGACACTGATCATGTGTACCCAATATATCCATTCATGATCAATTGTTACTGACCAATAAGATGACATGCTTTTTTTTGAAATGACCCAAATGAGGTGCCAATACTTTTTTCTGTGACCTTGAAAAAAAAACTTTAAAATTCATAAAAAAGTCAGTCTATGGCTGACCAATTACTGGTGTCTTCATTAACAATTTTTATAATCGTGGGAGGTTTGTTCCAAGGAACAAGTGTCCCGTTAGTCTGAGGAGCCGAGATTTAGTAGTGACAATTTACGGTTTATCAGTCACTTTTTCTGACATGTGATATTTACCCCTGTTCTGAGTTTCGGTCAATTTTAAGATCGTTTCATTTGCAACTTCTCGGTGTCTCGTTTCGTTTTTAATACTTGCGGAATGCATGTGCTTTGATTTTCGGTCGTATTGACAATTAGCTTGAGTTCATTAGAAGTTCTATCTTTTAGTGAATTTGCCGTAACTTTAAAAATGAAATTCTATTTTATAATTACTAATTTTTTGTTGCAAATACGGCAAACACACCACTAGGTTTTAAGGTTTGTTTTTAAATTTAATTATTTTATAGATACAATCATTTTTTGTTTATACAAGTTTGTTTTTTTTTTAATAAAGATGAAAACAAAAATATGGAAGTTCCCATAAGATTTGTATGGAAAACAGAACTGTAGCGATGTAGCGACCTCTTGATATAAATGAAGTGGGCTGACATTTTACCAGGTTCTTAATTTCACTAAATTCTAAATTCAAAATCGAAGACCTTTTAAATTTTTTAAATCAGTCTAATACGTGCATTTTATATGATTGAATTGAAGACAATATAACAATTTACAAACCAATAATTGACCTTTAACACAAAAATTTAATGTTAATTGCACTTATTTTTTGTGCCTCTTCTACTATTGCAATAACTAAAAAAAAACAAGTTGTTGTTCTTATCATGACTATTTTTTTAGATTGTACGATATTATGATAACGAGGATGATTTTGTGAATTAAATATGACTTCGCCACATATGCATAATAAATAATCGAATAAAGTAATCTGCTTTGATTTAAAAGCACTCACATTTTCCATTCAGTGAAATTAAAAAGATTTGATAGATTATAGTATTTTTTAGCAATTTTTGATGTGGCCGTGGGTAATCGTAAAAAAAGTGGAGTTAGCCGCTTTTCACTCTAAGCCGACGAAGTGAATTTAACATATTTGGTAAAGCTTAAATTCATTGAAGAACTCTCAAGTTTTTTCTTGATGTATGGAGGGAGTGTGGAGGTGAAATCATGGTCTCCAAAAGAAAAAAGGAGTATTTTGTGCAAATCTCATACTACTTTGCTTCCATGTATTTCATAGAACTACAAGGCTAATGATTACAAGAGTGTTGTCTTTTGGAAGCTGAACTCAAATCAGCTCTGGTTTTCCAAAATATTATAGTTAGAAAGTGACTAACAAATGTTTTTAATGCTATTTTTGGGCTCCCTGAAATTACAAAATAGGAAATTACACCAAAAACAATTTTGAAAAAAGCTCACAAAAATTTTGCATACAATTTTTGGAAAAATCACCCAAAATGAAATTGGACTGGCGATGGCGACGCGAACACCCCCCCCCCCACCCCCTCGCCGTTGATTATATCATACTTATACATTTTTTGTGTTGTAGAACACATTTAAAACAACATTTGCCACTATTTCCCGACAACGCATTTCATTTCATATTGTACTCAGAACAGACTCAGCAAAACACTATTTATTGCTCCTGAACATGTGATCACGTTTAAATATGCAACAAAAAATATTCTTTTCATATACATACTTTTAGGTAATTCCATGAAATGTGGACATGACGATAGAAAAACTGAAAATTTATCTCGGGCCCTGTGTATTGTTCGCTATTTTAAAATTAGAATTGCAAAATATCCTACAAGAAACAATCATTTGGCTGAAAATAATATGAAATTATAAAAGGCCTAACCCTTAATGTTTAAATTGAAAACGTGAAATAACGTGAGTTACCGACTTTTTGTAACGTGAGTTACCATGTATTTTATTAAAAAGGTACAAAATATTTTCAGTAATTTAAAGTTTCTCTACAGTTTTGAATATCCTGATATATTTTTATATCTAACTAAACACTCTACTTAAGCTTTATTGGTTTGTTCAATTTTTAAAAAATGTGCAAGGTATTGCCACAAAACCAGTGTCCGAAACGGGTAACGTGAGTAACGAACATGTTTTCGCATTTTTTACTTAAAAAGAATTTTTTTCCACCAAACTGTGTTTTTTCTAGTAGTCAAAGTCATTACCATGTATTGGTTTATATTTTCTTTCATTTATATTTAAATAAGTAGGAAAATTTTGACAAAGAAGCTCGTATAACTTTCCCAAATGTAACGTGAGTAAGCATGGAATTGCCCATTTAACAAACATGTACGTTTTTATTTTCGATATGAAAAAAAGCTTAAAAGTTAATTTTCAGCCGTTTTTTCCTTTTTTGTTCGGAAAAAAAGGCCAAAAGTAATTCTTAGCGTTTTTTTCCAATAAAACAAATTTGGGCATCATTATTCTAAAAGGAAAAAAGTCCAACAAATTTTTGGCTCCTTTTCCTAGAAAAAAAAATTTTGACATTGCATTGACAATTTTGGGGTTTTTACCATTTTTATTTTTTTGGTGTTATTTCAGGGAGCCATCTCAGAATATTTGAGACAAAAAAATTTCCACCATTTTGGTAAAGTTTCTTGTATTTTTTTTTCAAGAAAAAACTACATGTCGATTTTTTTGCAAATATTAAAAATCAATCTGAAGTCGATATCCTCATCTATTTTTGGGATATGATGAAGGAAAAAAAGCGAAAGAACGTACGTACAAACACAAACATCTCTCTAAATATGATGGATTCCGATTTTAGGGAGGTTGAAACGTGAAGATATTTAAAAATGTTTGAAGAAATTCGCGAAGAAACATTATTTTGTGAATTGTAGTCTGGAAGGCAACCGACCGTAAGTCATCACGGGTATTGAAAAACAAGATAAAATACCAAGCAACACATTGGGGAAAATTGGTTTAAATCGTATTGTCTATTTTAGTTTTTGCATACTAGGCGATTAGCGTAAAATCCGCCAAAATACTCAGAGCATGTATAAAGGTTGGAAGTAGACAAGAAAAAAAATTCAACGGGTGGGGTAATATTTCTCCAGGCAGGAGGGACAATTTTATAAGAAAGACTGCATTAAAATAGAAAAAAATTAATTAAGAAACAACGGCGCACTAATAGTATTTTTGGTGGAGTGCTACAAGACCCGCCAAAATAAAGCCCGTCGGGCCTTTTTTCCCAAAGAAAAGGGAGAAACACCCACGAGTTTATTCCGAAAAGGAAGGAAAAGCTGTGGTTGATACAGTTAATATTATTGTTGGATATATAATTCAAAAGTTTCTTTAAATCCCGAATTTTTAAATGCAAATGCAATTTTTTTGATCACACCCAACCTCGCACCTACCCCAAATCTTATAGTGAGCCCAAGCAAGAAGGTTGCAGATACCAAGGAGAGGATTTATTTGGTTTGTGAAATTAATTATTGTAATTTAAAATTAAAAAAAAGGGTATTCAAGTAGAGTTAGGATCACACTTTAATTGTGTACCTAAATGCAAAATCGAAAAAGCTATAACACCTGCGGTTCTAATTTCTTTTTTTTGTGGGTCTTATTGCCATTTCAAAATGGAAAATAAGCCCGTGGTAATTTTTTTTCTTTTATTTTGGGAAATGGTTTCCACTGGCGTTATTGCCACGGGTCATCTAGCACTGCACCGTATTTTTTGTAGCTTCTTGGAAACCCGAAAATCCATTCTTATGGTTTATTTTCAAAGAAAGTTCTTTTCAAAAATAGGTTTTAAATTTAAAATTCTAAAAATGTTGAGTTTGAAACAATTTCTTGCCAAAACTGTTAATCAAAAACTTTAATTTTTAAATAAACCATAAGAATGGAGTTCTGACTTTTTCAAAAAGCTGCAAAACAATACTGTAATTGTTGCTGTTGTTTTTAATTAATTTGTTTTCTTTTTAATGTAATTTTATAAGAAACTGCCCCTCCTTTCCATGCGGGGGGAAATATTACCCCCTTATTTGAGATTTTTTTAGAATTAAATTAACTACTACTGTTCCTATAGAGGATGAAAATAAAAATCTGAACAAAATTTGAGAATTTTTTTCTTTATTTGGAACTGATTCAGGCCTATCCAAATATTATTACTCAAAAAACCCATATAACGACCACCTTAATGTATGCATAGTTTAAAAATAGACAAGAAAAAATCCTATGGGAGGGGGGTTATATTTGCCCCACGAGGACAGAAGGGACCATTTAATAAAAAAGTACATACAAATAAAAATAAATATTAACTAACCAGGGAAACACTAAAAGTATACTCCTTTGCAGCTTTTTGGAAAGCTAAAAGTCTATTCTTACTGGCAAATTTTTTTCTATTTTTTCAATTATTATGACTTTTGGGACACCGTCTGTGTTGGATACTTAAGTTTTTTTCGTGTGAATTAAACTTTTTTTAACCCAATGTAAAATATAGAAACTCTCTCCCCCCCATGTACAATTTCTGCACATGAGCCTGGACCTACTACTCACTAATTTGATGTGGTTAGTGCTTTTTTTGAATATAATATCTGCAAACTAAATAAGCAGGGATGTTTAACACCGCTAACTAAGCGGTATTGTGGTTGTATTTTACATGCAAAATTTTTAAAATTTTGAAACTATTGTTTCTCATCAAATGCATAAATCACCCCTGTCAAAAAGCAAGGCTAACACTTTCCCTTTTTTTATCAAATAGATAATTATTGAAGTTTGCTTTTTTATTTATGCAAATATTTGCACTCTTGAAGGTCATTTATGGTCTGCATTCAATTCAACATTTTTGTTAAGTGCTGTCTTTATATATAAACTTTAATGTTTATATACAAAGGTGCTGTTTATGTTGGGAAATTTATTACTCACCATTGTATTATCATACTGATGTCTAAAAGCGAATGACCATTTCGGTGAGACAATAAAAGTAGACCGTTCTAGTATGTAAACACAATTTGAGTGTATAGGAACTTGTTTTTCATATTGGCCTTCACGGATTCATAATTATGTGTCGTGAAAAAAATTGGTTTAAATTGGCAACTACATTTTATTTGTCTATCTCTATGAAATTCACGTACCTGTTCAAATTACCTATTTCATTTGAATACAAGTGTAGGTTTCATTTTGTTTTCAAATATTAGCTTATTTAAATGATTAGGTTCGTTTAAGGTTCGTCAGTTCCATAAAATATTTAAATGTTGACCATTGATTAAAATAAAACAAATTAATAATGGATAACTTTTCTACAATATTGTGATTTTATTAAATATGTAAGTGCATATGTATATTTATAAATATTCTGTGTCCCTCAACAAAGTATATGTTATTTTGTTATCATGCGCAAATAAAAGCGAAAACGCTTTCTCCTCAAAATTTTAAGAATTGAATGGGTTACATACTCTATCAAATGGGTTCCTACTTTCGCCAACATCATTCCATGGAAAATTGATTACAATGGTCTGAAGATTCCTGAACAAAACATAATGAAGAGGTTGGTGTTGGTTGATGGCGAAACGAATAGAAACTAAGTATGGCACGCTTTGTTCTTTTGCATATTTTTTCACAGTTACTTATTGTTTATTGTGGTATTATTCATGTTAAAAAACAACTATCAACAGTAAATGATGCCTACCTTGAAAATTTATTTTTATCTCTCGCTAAAAAAACACTATTGGAGAATTTGTTAATGTATATTTATGTATGTAGAAGTGCTTACTTTAGGATGTACCAAATCAAAAATCATCCTATCATCTTTGGTACCTATGCACATGAATTTATTTTTCGGAGTAAAATATTGTCAATTTTTTTAAGTTTGATTTTAATTAAATCCTTTGAAGCAGAGGTTCCCAACTGGTGGCCGTCATAGAGGGTCAGTGAAATAAAACCTTAAACAACAAAATGCAGCTTAAAAAGGAATTTTCGAAAAAATTGACCAGAAATATAAATTCTTCTTCAAATTTAAACTTGAAAGATCAATTTTTGCTAAAATAAAATATTCGACACATTTTGGATTTATTTAAAAAAATAAATTTGGTATACACAAATATTTTCCAACACTCGAACAAAATTTGCATGGTACAGAAGAAAACATCCATCAAGGGTTCAACAGGACATTGTTGGCCATCCTAATGCACTCGAGGCCGAATTTGAACATTACTTTCCGGAATTTATCCAAGCACTGATAAATGTATTTAAATAAACAAAGCATAGGTTATGAACGTCTAGGTAGGTAGCAAGTAGGTACTTATACAAATATCTCACGACACACAAAGGTGCGCATTGCATAACCAAATTAGGTGAAATGCTTTGTTGTTAAAGGGGTCGACAACCACAACATTATTATGTAGCCAACTCAAACAACTTGTAACACTTCCGCAATTAATTAATAAAATGTGAAGTTTTCGTTTAAAGCTATGGGAAATCATTGTGACGACATTGAGATGTGTTTGGAAAAATTTAACATTCTTTGAAAAAAAGAACACAAAGAATAAAACTTTGGTTTTTTATCAAAACAAGAAACAATCTATTGCTTATCTACGTGTTAATTAAGAAGTACAATTTCAATTTCCTCGTTGCAAAATTGTAGTGTCAAACACGTGGGTGTGATGTTTCTATTCTAAATTAATAGATATGTAACGCACCATATATCTACATTTTATGTATGTACTCGTATGTGCAAGCTTTGCGCAGGTAGTGTTAAAACTAAAAAAAAAAATACCAACGCCAGCCGCAAAGGATTAGATCATACAAATGAGCTGGTCCACTCTTCAAATACAGACTTTTACATTGAATAATACAGTCACTTTTTCCATTAGATCACTTTTAAATCAGGTTATATCTTGAAACCAAAAAATATAATCCGTTATGGGGGAGGTATAGAATAGACAGGGATATCTTCCGGGGGTGGGCCTTCCCCCCTAATCACTATATATTTCTTACATTAGGCAATTTATCTTCCTTTATCGCATTTAAAGCAAGATTTCTGTACCACAACTATTTTTTGAATGAGACTACTCCACCTCCCCCTCCCCTAGAGCTAGTTTTCAATAATTTTAAAATTCTTTCTTCAACACAGTTGTTCATATTTTCAGAATGTTGATGGAGCTTAAATTAAGGCAAAAATAAACTCAGACGACTTGCGTTTGGAGGTCCTTTACATTTTATTTTGTTTGCAGCTGCTTCCTTACCTGTCATTCATAGATGAAAGTTGATTTGATATTAGAGATTGTCAACGTGATAAAATAAAAAATAATTATATTTATTTAAAAAGTACTTATTTTACCTATTTACTCAGTTTTTTAGATTTTAAATGGGACCTTCCGCTTGGTAGTCGAATACGCTTTAATTGCCTAGTGCCCTATTACACAACGACTCTAGAATCATGACTTTTTTCGAAATTCAATGAATGCGAACGAGAAAAAACATCTGATCTCACCTTCACACTCATTGAATTTCGAAAAAAGTCGTGACTCTAAAGTCGTCATGTAATAGGGAAAATTAGATCGAAAATAGCAAAATTCCGAAACATTTGAAAACTCTTAAGCTTTTCCTTAAAAGTATAAGAAATTGGGCTGCGGCTTGAATGTTTAGGAAGGTTGCAAATATGCTTATTTCTCGTAAGCTATAAGTTTTTGTGGAAAAATTGAAGCTTTCTTGATTTTATCCAAAAATTCGACAGGAATAGAACAATTTCAAAATATACTCGAAAACAACATTAGTCTTGTAGAACTTAGTAAAGTAGTTATGTATTATACAATAAAACTTGCCAAGGCTAAAATCAAGATCATATCACTTAATTTACCAATAGTGAGTGGGAGTATTTTTTAAAGTTCTATAAATTGGATGTAGACCTCAAACACAGCTTTGTTGTTTTAAGTATTAGACGGCAATGCCGATGATGGTACACAAACAAGCCAAACATAGCAAAAAACTTACTTTGGTTGTCACACAGTCTCGCAAGCATCAAGGTTTACTAATAATGTAACAACAACAACTTAAGTTCGCCAAGTCCAAGCTATAGTCAACGTTAAAGTTAATTTGTGAATTTGAAGATAATATGGGTGAAAGTTTTAATGCTGAGTATTTAAGAGAACGTGAATTTTTAAAACATGACTTACAAATTAAACCCGTCAGATAGATAGAAAGATAAGGTCTTTATTTTGTCAATCATCAAAAGTACAATTTTTTGATTTAAAGATTTCCAAAGCATGGCTTAGGGTTATTAGCCGTCTGCCGCACAATTCATTTATAGTTGCATTCGTATTAAATGAAATGATTTCTGTCAAGCTTCAAGAAAAGTTTACATCTGAAATAATATTCAATTGTCTAGAATGCATAAATATTTTCTTTTTAATTCCCAAACTACAAAAAATAAAAAAGTAATTAATATTTTATTTCATCTTAACTATTCCCATATTTGTTTGCATTATATAGTGCACATTATTTATGTCCAAATTCCCAAACAATTTTGAAACATAAAAGACTTGTTTTCTTTTCAGCAAAGACACGATATTTGGCCTTTGAATTATTTATAATTTTATTACAAACATAAATTTATCGCACCTATTTCTTACATTTCTTCACGGTCAAGCTGTATAAATGATTCCATTTGGAATTAGATATGGTTTAATCACTTGAGATCTGCGTCGCATTGCTCGGTCGTTCCCATGTTATGTCGTCATTGTTTAGCTATCATATATACATTTATGTATACATTTTACAGATTAGTTAATTTTTTTTTCTCAAATTTCAGCGACAAAGAGAAACTTGTTTCCTATGATCCATTTAGCATTTCTTTGGTATTTTGATTATTTATTATTTTCCAAGAAAAGAAGGTCAAAGGTGTAAACGTTGAAAGGCCCACAAGTTACACTTACACCATTTGGACTTTCCTGTTTTAAACCAGTTCGGTGAATACTCTTGTTCAGACCTTTATTACCGAAATTATACACTCACAGATTAAATAGGTTGGGTTGGATTTTTAGCGATTGTGACTAGCATTAGTTTTGTATGTAGGTGCACTTGGAACTGGTATCTCCATTTAAGGAGGAAATGTCTATAACTATATATGTACATACATACATTAAGTAGATAGTGTTCTGAATTGAACAGTGCCATGTACAGAACATACGTATACATTCCATATAGAGCTACATAGGTTTACTATACAATTGTCATCGCATCCCATCACAGGGTCGGAGTGAGCTTAAAACAAAAAAAAACAAGCAAGGAAATTAATAATTTGTTTATACTCGTACCTACATAGTCCTCAAAGTACATTGAACACACTTTTGTATTGATATTAACATTTGATATGGTTTGACTTTACTTCTTCATTGAAGAAATTTCTTTCATAAATTAAAATTCAACCAACGCTGCATTTCGTTGGCCCATAATAAATGTTCATCCATACGCAAATGGAGCTGTTCATTAAACAACAAAGTCTTCGTTGTGTTTATGAATTCCAATTTTTAATCAACTAATTGGACATTAATTAATGAAATAAAATTAATAACTCAACTAAAAAAGTGTTTTTTAATGAGCAATTGCAATTATAATTGAACCGCTTTTGATTGGCTAAGCAAAATGTATTATCGGTTGATTTTTAATTTACATAAGGATTTCGTTCAGTGTATATTCAGAGCATAGTTCATTCACCATGGTTTGAAGCTATTTACTATGGTGCGTATTTTTCAAACTATAGTAAACTAGTTTTATTTTATTATATCAACGAGTTCGACTTTGATAGAATTGTTACAATTTCATTTAGGAAAGATATTTTGATATTGTTAATCTGCATCGTTTTGGCATAAATCGTATATTTTTGCAAAAAAATTCTAATTTATAGCTTTCAATCAACACAAATATCTTTGCATTGAAAAGACCAGTTGCATCGGATCTAACACAGAAAAAGGAAATAAAAAGCACGTTGTTGTTGGTTGCAGGTTCAATTTTCAATTAAATTTTGGTTTGATGTTAGGTTTCCATACTTCGTATGAAGTATTATAACTATGATGGTAATGCTAGGTTTTCATTTTGTTATGCTAGGATTTAACTTTTTCTTGAACTCAATTTTGTTCAACCTTTCTACATCTGTATATTTCATTATATGTGCCCTAACAGGGATGAGAATGCTGAACCCTGTTCACAAAATATGAAGCAAATAATGAAAAAACAAAAATATTTTCATTTTATCTAGGGCCAGTTGTACAAATATTTGATTCGTGGTTTAGCCACGTCTTGAGCCATCGTTGAACCTCAGTAATTCCACCGAAATAAGCGAGTGAAAATTGTTAAACCACGGATCAAATTTGAACCACAATTGTGCAATTGGACCTTAAATCCCAGTACGCAGATCGAGCAAAGGCAAATTTTATCTCTACATTTTTTTTCTCTAGATAAATTCTGAAGATAGGTAGAGATCAGAGCTGTAAAAAATCCAGTACTCTAGTAATGCAGTCAGGCAAGTTACAGTTAATTAATTTAACAATTGACTGTTAAGTTAATGCTTTGACTAAGTACTGTAACTGCAAAACAAGCAGTCGCCAGTAGTATTTACTTACATTCAGGACTGTGCTGTGTCATCAAAAGCAGTCAATTGACTAAAAGTTAATGGTATAAGGTAATGTTTTGAAATTCAGATACATATATAGAATTCTGAGATAATTTCCAACAAATCTGCATCCTTACTTTTGGAATCCATTTTAGTGAAACCTTCCGCGTCCTTAAGACCACCCCCCACCGGCGCCAGCCGTGCCGTGAAAAAGAGTCCCCTTCTAAAGTAATAAAACACTTGCATTGTATGTGTCCTTCTCCAAGAATCCATTATTATTTTGCAGTGCCAGCACAGGTCGTACGAATCGTATTTTCCATTTAGGAATTATTTGTTAGATTTTGGCAATTTGGTGTTACTGTATTCTTTACATTTTTTGTTCCACATACAATCTAAATACACCAAAATGTAGGAAATTTAGTGTTATAAAAAAATGTGTAGTATAATTTTTTTCTGTCAGATGAACAAGAGCAGATTAAAAATGCTTAAAACCACTTTTTTCTAAAAAAAATAAAGTTTTATAAAATCTTGTAGCCTACAAAATGAAACAAAAAACTTTACCCTACGGCCAATAGGAGCCGAGAAAATCGCATTAACGATTTGTAAGGCCTTTTTTTCAAAATGGAGGACAACACAACATTTCTCACCAGTCAGACTACCCTCATGTGTATCTAGGGAATTAGATAGGAAATACTTAAAATAAATAAAACTTGCCATACTAAAACAACTTTTTTTTACGTTCCCAACTCTCGTACTATTACACAAACCGAAACCATTGTGAACAACGTAATTGTTTCCCCGTTCTATTCCATATACATACTAGTAATAACTACTAAGTTAAAAGACTTATTAAAATTTAAGTCAATTAACTGCAGTACTTGAAAGACTGCAGTCTTTACAACTCTGGTAGAGATAAAACAAAAGTCAAATGAGAACAGTAAAATTATATAAAAGTTGTTTCAATTCATACAAATTTGAAAATTTTGAATACAGAAATTAAATTTCATTAAAGCATTTGAAGAGCAAGAAAAATTAATTGCCTGCACTTTGTTTTGAGCAAAATAATGAGGATAGAAGAAAATACCTAAAAAGTCTGAAATTTTCATTGCTATACTTCTATAAAAAAGGCGATTTAAGGGCAATTTGGTAACATTTGAATCAAATTTTCCGTCGAAATATAGTTTGTCCCCATCTGTCAAGCCATCAACTGTCAAATTATATTAAAGTATACCATAGATAAACAATATAAAGATGGCAATCCTCAGCTGTCAATTTGATTTGCCTACAAGCTGAGAAGCGAACAGCTAATTTATTAGATTTGCAACGAATCAACTCGTCCATTCAGCACAGGGCTTGTTGTTGTTGCAATGTACATCTTTTCATCGATATGAAGTGGAATTACAGATACAACAGTGTTAGCAAATGAGATTTGGAGGGTGAAACGTACGAAAAATTGTCTTCTTCATAATTGATATTCTTTGGTGGCTATGATGCCTATGTATTCAAAAATCTCTGAAGAATCCCTATTTCGAGTTTTTTCTACTTTTCCAGAACAAAGGATTTTAGGGCAGTTGGTTGACATTTGGATCAAAATTAACTTTTTCCGTTAAAATAACACAATTTTTTTATTCCAATTGAAAAAAATATTTTTCCTTATCTGTATGTGGCCCTTTTGTACTCTTTCTCGTTAGCTACACCACTGACTGATTTAAAACAGCTATTCCTTTTATTCTATTCTCATTCGTATGTCATAATTTTCTTTATACGCATTTTAAATTTTGTTAAGTCGTGTGTCCTTACAGCGTCTTAATAATGGAAAGAATAAAACAGAGAAATGATTTTTGTTAATAAAAATCGAATAATACATAAAACGTCACAATTTGTCTGGAAAAATAATGCTTCGAGCATTCTTTTTCCAAAATGCTTTGAGCATTCTTTTTCCACGCAAAATTAAGTGGAGACTTTCTTTTATCTTTTCACGTATACAGCGGTTACAACTGTCAAATTTTGCGTTGGAGCTGCGTACTGCTTGGAAAAAAATCCGAGACAAAATTTGTCCTGGGAAAAATTTTATGTGGGAGATAAATTTTGTCTCGATCTGCGTACTAGGCTTAGTATTCAGAAAAAAAACAAAACGTTGACTTGTTTGTCATTTACCTATGACTGCTTCTTAAGGAATAAGTTTTACAAATCCATACATAAGTTTATTTGTTAAATATTTTATAGAAATAATAGATTTTTTTATTCCAAATTCATTAAGATTCTCCTGCAAACGACGATAATAACACATGAGTTAAACGAGGTAGAAATAAGTTTCTACGTAGCAGATGAATCAAAATAAATTAATGAAGTAGATTTACTACATATGAAGTAAATACTCATCTCTGGCCCTAACCCTCAAGCACAAATGAATGCATCCTTACTCAAGAATGCGTCCCATATCAACTGCGTTGTAGGTTTATTTAAGTATCAGCTCCGGTTTTCAAATATGTACGATGGAGGTATGTAAAAAGCCGTAGCCAGGAAATTATTTCGGGGTGGGGGATATAAATCAATATACATATATCTCAATATAAAATTCATCATATTTTAATAATAATTTTAATTAATAACGCTTGTAAGGCATGTTATCCGAAATTCGACAATTCATTTTTTGTGAGTTTTGATATGCAACGTTTTGGTGATGCTTATCTCCTTAAGACTCTTTAGCCTACAGTTCGGTAAAAATTTAATACAAATCAACAAAAAATTTGGAAAGCTATGGTAGTCCAAGAAAAAATATAAACCGAAAAATAAAATACTAAAATACTGTGGATAGGAAGCTGACGCTTGTTGCATTTTAAGAACCATTATTGCACTCTTTGATCGCAGTGGTAATCTAATTGTTTATGGCATTATGTCTTCCACAACATGAATTCAGCTTTAAAAGTATCCTAATTAATAATTTCCGCAAATAAAAACATTTTCAGGGGGTCAAACCCCTGTGACTTCCCCCCTGGTTACGGCCTTGAGTATGGAAACTTAATTCGAGGTCTTAACTTTGACTACTTTTTGTAGAGCGTGAGATCTCAGAACTTGTTTTTGAAGCTGCTTTGAGCAGGAATCAGTGGAAGTATCTTTTCATGGTTTCGGGTAGCTATACATACTTCTGGGCTTTTTCAAGTTTATGATAGCACAGTTATATTATGTATATTAAGGTGTGAAATTATGAAACACATAATTACGATCGAAAGAGGTCGTCGATTCAATGTAAATAAAGTTGCATAAAACATGCGCATTGAATATAAAAATGAATAGTTCGACGAATATCGTTATATCTATTAAATAATAGATAATCGTTGTTAAAGAAAAGCCGGCTAGGCTAGTTAACTTACCTTTTTGCGTAGTTTCTGCAATAAAATCATTTAAAATATATTTTCAAAAAAAAAAAAACAATCTTATTGTTCTTTTTGCAATATTAGGTAATAACTGTATCTGATTTTTAAGATTGTTATATTACTTTTCTATAAACAAAAAATGGATCATAAATATACGTACATTACATGTACTGTGTGATGTATAGATATACCTACATGGGTAATGTATGTACATATAAATGAGGTTTTTATCATTTTGTAATATCGTAATTTTTATTTACTGTTCCTTAGCTATAAGAAAATAGTATTCAGCCAATGGGTTGCTTTTGTTTTGTTTTTCTCTTTCCGTTGGAAGTTTGAAGAGTAATATCCAATAATGTGGTTTTTCCGAGAGGTAAATGTGAATGCGCTAAATAAATTCAACAGATTTAAAACGCGTCGGACGCATTAGCATGAACATGAAAACGCAATGTAAAGTATCATAGACATTATGTACTTATATACGAGAGTGTATATAGAATTTAAAATGGCGTTAGCGCGCACTGAGTCATGATGCACGAATGTTTTCGATGGTGCGATTTACAAGGGCTTTAACGAAGCGTAAACATATGAAAAAGCACACAAGCTTATTCATACTTTGGCATCAACTTACTTTTTGTCCCACAACAATAAATTGTACTACAAACGAAGTATAAGTGAACATGTTAATTAAAAAACCGTTGGTTTATGCTAGACTGCGTGTTTTCATTTTGACATTGCATTTTGTAGGTATATTGGCACAGTTGTGATGTTTTAAAAAATATCTGTTTGTATGGGCCAAAAAGATTAAGATAAACCTTAGAAAGGTGGTCATATTTGTACATTTAAAGTTCCAAACAGTCATTGGTCGTGTTTGGCCTGTAAAGCGATAGGATATCTATAATCCAAAAAATGTTTAGAAACGTTGAGTTGTTTTTGCATAAGCTATTTTTTAACAAGGGATTAAAATTACACATGTTTTGTCTCAAAATTTCGATTGGAGATCCAGAAGAATTAAACTGCCTAAAATTTGAGCTTATATATTGATATTTAGTGGTTGCGCATCGAAATTTTCAGTTTTTCATACAAAATGTGTGTACAAAAACTTGGAAATCCGTTCTCATGCCAATATCTCAAAAAATATCCTATCTATTAAAAAGTTGTTATGTAGGAAGGTATATTAGATTGATAGAAAGTTTTATTCTCTACAAAAAAGTACTTAAGTTAAATTTACGTATACCACACCGTTTTGATGTTATTTCACCCCATACAAATTTGTATGAAAAGTCTTACACTGTTTTCGTTTTATTTTATTTCTCTCATACTTTTTACAAGAAACACAAAATGATCTTTAAGCAAGACTCTTTTAAGACCTACTTCAAGTAGGTGTTTGGTGTATGATACATATATACGTACGTATATTTATGCATAGATGCCTGCTTAGTTCGAGTGAAGATGATTTTTTTTAATTAAATGGCCAATTTCGAAAAGGCACATCTCGCATGTTTGGACATATAAGTTTTTTATATCAATGTAACCCTTATGCTCCCCTGCACTTATTTTGCTTAAGAAAAAGTTCAGCTTAAGTATTTATTCGGCTGCTATTGCCATTGTTTGTACAGAAATAATTTCAAATAGTTCAAAACTCTAAGAGATGTGACCTTTTCAAATTTATTTCATTAAAAAAAGTAAAAACAAAATGGAGCCTCAAAAAAAGATTTAAAAAGAAAATGGTTTGTTTTGTTCTTTTCCAAAACAAAATATTGTTGCTAACATATGCATATTGAATTTTATAAGACCGATTTTTGTAATTGCCTCAACTTCCAAAAATGTGGAGTTGTCTGGTTTTTGTACCGAATCCTTCAGAAGAAGATATAACAAAGAAAAGCAGGTGTTTTCAAGAGCCAACCGATGCGTATTTATGGACAAGAGCTTCATTTAGCTCCAACATAGGCCATAGACTCCAACAAAAATAACTATACTATAAAAAGTATCATTCCTTATCAAGAAAAATATGTAAATAAAATCATGCAATTTCAAAAATACAAAATAAGGGCTTTGATCCTTTAAATTCTGTATTTTATTCCTACAAAAATGTTAAATAATTTTATATTTAACCAACTGTACCGTGAATTAATTAATGCAATTTTTGTTTTTAAGCTTGTGAATATTTTTAAGCTTGGCCAAAAAAAGCGTTTTCTAACAAATCGAATAAATATTTATTGTCGTATGTAATATGCTTATAACATACTTCTTATAATTTACTCTCGTATGTGTGATTTTTTTGTCGTATTTATTTGGGCAACAAGCAGTTTTGGAAAAACCATCACTTACGACAGCGGCATATTGGGAAAAATGTATGTATGTATTTTAACATTTTGTAATACGCAGATTTTTTCTGCATAAGCAATTTTATTTTAAAGAAAGTTTACCGTATAATTTTTGAGAACAAAAACTTTGAACTTTAAATTTATTTCCCCAATGGAAGCAAATTGAATCGGCAGTTTGAATAAGGGAAGTAGTTCTATTAATTAGTTCTATTCTATGTATACTATTATGAATTTTCTTATCCCTAATTAAAACGTCAAAATGTTGATTTTCGTTAATTTCTTTTTGCTTAAATGTATATCTTTGTCAAAATAAAAATAAAATGAAATAAAACGGGTTTTCAATTTTTGGCGCTTATTTGCTTCTTCAAACTGCCGATTCAATTGTAACATAAGACAATATTTTATCCAGACGACGATAGGTAAATAAATAATATAATATATAAATAATAAATGTAAAAGTAAAACATATGAACCAAAAAACAAATAGAAGGAAAATTAAGGGCTAGATCGTCAGAACTTGCTCTTGTAATACAAAACTACACATTACGGTGGTACTTATAGAGGTCAATTATCTTAAGTTGGTATGCCACCTTATTTCTTCAAAATAAACAAAAAAATTAGTTCGTAAAATTGAAAAACCTATGTATGTAACTTCTTTGAATCTTCATTGAACTAAAAGCGTTGGAATGATTTAAAATTAAACTAAAAATAAAAGTACGCATACGCCACCGTGTCCCTATACTATTTTCCATCAATAAATGTATAATGATAAGATAGGATGACCTAAAAATATTTTTTTTGCACATTGCCAACGTCTTATTATGCTTTAAGCCGAGTAAGCTGCTGACGTAAAACGAAAAATTCTATTAAAAAATTAAATCTACCAAAATAAAAATGAAATGTATTAGTGGTAACTAAAAATTTATCAACGCCAATCAACTGAGAAAATTAATTTAATGATTGGCAATTAAACAGGTTTTACTGTTCATGTTTCGTATTTTGTTACAATTTTTGCTTGGTGTAGAATAGATGCTACGCATTTCTTATAATATTTGGTTTGCGGAATTTTTCAGTTTTTGGTAGAACACCTGTTTTTAGAGCAATCTCTTACTAAAAAGGATATGTTCAAAAATATTCTCATTTTCGGCTCCACAAACAAAATGTAGGTAATGCTTGGAATTAATTCCTCAACCCTATAAACCCTTGACTGGAAACAAAATCCTTGTTGTACGGCAAACAATACCTATTAGAGCCAAGAACCATAAAAAAACTTTTTGTTGGAATTCATTATGAGCAATAATATTGCTTGGTGTAGGGCCCGCTTAAGTATAGGTATTTCGTTTGAATTCAAAGTAAAAAAATGAAAAATACGCAAAAAATTCACGTGGAAAATTGTTCGGTTTCCACAATAGTTTTTCACATGTCCCTATTTATTTGAAGTCGTTTAATTTTTCATTTTTCTAGAACAAAAATATTTTAATGTTCTTAATACATAGTCAATTTGCTTCAAATAATAATAAAATAAAATTGACTTTATTTATTAAAAATAGATATTGAAATACAAACTTATGTAAAACAATACAAAGTTTGACATTTAAATGAACCCAAAAGTAGGAATTGCAAGGACGATTGTATTGTAATCTCTTGAAATTTGAACTATACTCAAATTGCACGCACCTTAACTTACTTGTAGGTAGAAAAAACACAATGAGATTCCACACCGCAGCAAAAGCCATCACCTGAATATCATTGCATCTTCAATGAGACTTCATTATTTTATTCAAGTCTGTCTTTCTATGGTTCTAAATAAAAGTGTACACATTGTTTGTAACCCATCTCTAGTACATAAGGTTAAACATCGTTACTCTGCGGCCTCTTGTAGAATATTCCATTTCAAAACTAGATTAATATTTCCGTTTCTTCTCCATTAGTGATTTATAGTTGGTATCTGAACGGAAGCAGTTTTTTGTTTTTGTTTTGTGTTTGCTTATTGCTTAAATCGAAAGTAAAAACAAAGTTTTCATTTGTTAATGTATTTGTGTGTTTTTAATAGACAGTAATTAACTATCAAAATATTCACTTATCTTTAAGAAAAATAAAAAAAACGTACAAGCACATACAGACCCGTCCACAGAAATTTTACAAGGGGGGGGGTCCATATTGCTCAGAGTTAAAAAAGTTCATTAAAAGCGAAAAGGAACGATTGATTTTTCATACGAAAAAAAATTTAATTTACATGAAACACATATGCAGGGTGCCTCGTGTCAGGCATAATTTTCATTAAAAAAAACATAAAAGAAACGTTACCTTTTCCCAGTTATACTGTAGTGAAATTTATGTTCAGTTGTATTGACTTATATATGGAATTTGGAAGAAGATGGCTCTAAATAAAATTATAATAATTTCTATTTTCGGGGAATATACATACGGAAAAAGTATAGTCTTATTTTATTTCAATACTGTTAAGATTTTGGATACATTACAAATATTGAACGGAAATTGATGTGTTTCATAATGCATAGTATTTTTGATTGTGGAGGAAATCCCTCCCTGCGTACTAACCTGAGCACATACTCTTTTCCTTCATTAGCTTGCTATGACTTGACATACCTATTGTATTGGTAAGAGGCATAAGCTATGGAGTTGCATATACATATTTATTTGGCCTGTGCTTGATTAGCGTTTATTAGTTCCAATTGTGTCTAAAAACTAGTGTTTATAAAACTAGACAGGTAAATAAAAGTATTATATATTTGAAATGTATTGCCATTAAATACAAAATCCGACGAATTCTTCAACCTAATTGAAAAGTCAAAATGATTTCCATTGATAATATTTAATTGATAAAAGCAAAGTATTGTTAAATCTGCCGTTTTAAGAAGAAAAAACGTTGAGTTAGGGCCAGTTTTGGCATCTTGATATGGTTATACATTTTTCTTTAAAAATAAAACCACAAAACCACTTTTGTTAATTTTAAAAATGCTTTAAAAAAAACCTTTCGGTCAAAGAACCATATGCTACCTATTTTAAAGAAAAATTGACATATTTGCCATATTTTTAAGAAGAAAAAAAGTGAAGATCTGGCAAACAATCTAAGAAAAAGAAAAAAAAACAGAAAAACGGGTTTATTTCTAAAAATGAGAATAGGTTTTTTGTCTTAACACGTCAAAAATTACATCCCTATTTTTATGTTGCTAAATTTATTTATCATAAAAAAAAAAAAAAAAACTAGTATTCTCCAAGCACCGCTTGAAAGGTAGAAACGACTTGAGTCATCCACACCTACCGTGGCCACCACAGTATCAAATTATTTTAACAAATACAAAAAAAAAAAATGGGGCATCATTTGGCAATACACAATAATCAAAATAAAAATTCCTGACGCATAACTTTTCAAGTCATTTGTAAATATGTAGGTATTTCTTCAGTTTAATAATAAATATTACAATTACGAGTATTATATAAAAAGTATGAGTACCTATGAGTATGAGTTTGAGCAGTGAGGCACATAAGTTGGTGTTTGTGGTGCTGCGATTAATTAAAATAAAAATGTATATATATGTATGAGTGCAAGAATTTCTCTTCGGATTTTACACTTCGGATTCAAATACAATCAAAAGTGAAATTGCAAATTTTTCCCCAAAGACACTTTTATTATTTTTTTTTTATTTCCGTATGGGCACAATGTTGATAGGGAAAATTGGGTGCTTAAACAAATTATAAATGTGATTCATTTTTGAGTTGAATGAACCAAGCTCACTTAGCTCTATTGTGTGAAATACAGCATATACCTACATTTATGTAGGTAGAATTACCTACCTTCATACATGTATATCAAGGAATGACTAAAAAAATCTTAATCGTTAGTAAATTAATATGAAAAGCGAATGCTAAATGACTTACAGCTGAATAGTAGCACTTCAAGGCCTCTACACAATGTTAAATGATTAAATTCATGCATTGAGTATTAAAGTTTCCCTCAACGGTTTTGTAATTGATATTTTTTATGGGACATTGTAAAATGTTCATCAATTAATCTATTCAAATAAATAAAAGGTGATGTTATTTTTGTTTTTTTTTTTTTCGATCAAAAGCTCACTATTTTTGACCAAAGATCTCAATTTTAATAAGAGTTGGCTGTTATTGTTGGCTTTTGTATATCTCCTCTAATCCAGTTTTTTTTATGTGTATTAACAAAAACAAAACTGGTTATTATGGTGCTTTGTCCACAGTGTGAATCATCGAACATATGGATAGTGTGTTCAACTTTAGCATTTTAAATTGACAATAAATGAGCTTGAGCAACTTCAAATATTCGAATTCCTCAAGGCTTAGCACTGGGCTTGAATGGCGAATTTGCGCTTTCTGTCTGTATTATGTTAATTGATGACTTCAGTTTCAAGTTGTATCCGCTTGAGACTTGAGTGTTTGGACAACAAATAGGTAATATGAATTTTGATCGTTCATTATGATGCTGCACGATGAGTAAGTATCTAATGAAAACGCCCACAAAAAGCAAAACAAAAACAAATAAAATGTATATAAATATTAAATAAAAAGCTGTTCTACGTTTTATCATATCCAACTTTTAACCTATTTAAATGGAAGATATACATAAATATATTAAAGGTATAAAGTAATATGACACTTTTATAGGCACCGCATGTATTTCTTCCATTAACCAATGGTTTTCATTTATTTAATTTCAGTTAGTATTTTGTATTTTAAATATTAAAAGCCTCAATTTTGATTCAAGCTCTTCCTTTTCCACTATCAGTTCGGATTTTTGAGATATTCTCGTTTAAATGCCAAAAGAACTTTTTTTTTGCAATTTTTCGGTTATATGTGAACAATGCGAGATTATTTTTTCTACAAAATCTGCCGCGATTCCTGAAAGTTTTAAACTTTTTCTTCAAAACTAAGTGTAAGGCCTTAATCCATGCATAGCTGCATCATTTAAAAACTGGATTGCAACCAACAAATTTGTTAAGAGTTGTGGGTCCTTAGCTTATGGGTTAGTAATCAGTTGCAAAATTTGTTCCAAACATTCAAAATAAATCGTCAACATGTGACATATGCATGTCTCTGTCGAAAATAAATCAGAAAATATTTAATTAAATATACATACATACATTATGTACATAATAGACAGTTAATTAGACCGGAAAATGGGGGATATAAAGGAACAATTACGTGCATAGGTTTTTAATATTGAATATGTTTGTTTGGCCAATAAGCATGCTTAAAACCGAAAGCGCTTTATTCAATTCACCCATGCATTTTTAAAAAAAAAAAAGGTGTCACGCCGGCCCCTTTTTAATATGTCTGGTATAAATCAAAAACTAAGCCGAATTTGACAGTTTTACTCTTCAAAGTTGTTGTTCAAAATTTATTATTGAAATTGATGGTTTGAAAAACTGTTCCTATGTCTCATCCTATTTCGTCAAAATAAAGTAATAACCTCATATCACAGTGAAAATAACCCGTTTACATTTTAGTTGTAAAAGTTTTAGTGAATGCGTATTCAATTCTTGTTTTGTATTTGGTAGAGAATCTTATTTTTCTTATAGCTGATTTAAGATGATTTGGCATTTGGGCTTATTTAATTCCATTTTTCCAATACACCTCTTTTCAAATCGGTTTCATTGAAAATCTCATTTTTCTGAATTTCAAATTTTAATTTTAGCAAAAAATTGTCAATTATGTTTAGATCATGAAAAAGCTATTACTTTAACCTATGTACTTAAGCCTAGTACATATTTCCACATGAAGTGAACATTCGCCAGTGGAGAAAGTGATTTTTTGACATTTCTCACTGATACAGACTTGCGAATGTGAACATTTGACGTTTAAACCCACAATACCTCAAATCATAAGTAATCGAACTGTCAACTGTTCACCAAGAGTTCCCGTACATTTTACACGGGAATTGCTCGTAAACGAATAAGTTTTAACTTAAAACCGACGATACAGGCACATAATGAGAATTGAAATATTTTTTATATTTGCCTTCGTTCAAAAATAGTGCAGTTCATATAAAGGTTACAAAAACATATGCAAATAGCAATATCAGACACAAAAACAAAACAATTCATGAAAGCGAATTCTTTTTGTTTCATCAGTACTCGACTCTAGAACTGAGAAATTTCCTTCCTGTTCATATTTATCATGTCGGATGAACATGAACCCTAAACGAGCTAACTACTAAGTGAGAAAATCTACAAACATTTCTTGCCTTATCTAAGTAAGTGTCCGACTACAGAGCTACAGCTTTACTGAAACTGCAGTAGATCTAACCTAATGGAATTTTTCTCAAATTAATCCACTACTTCAAAATAAAATTAACCCACTTGATTTTAGCAAAAAAAACTCAACTTTCAAGCCTTCACAAGTAAATAACTTACAAATTTAAATTTTATGAAAATTTTCGTTTCACATAAAATAAAAACAAATCTTTGTGCTTATTTCCAACTTCTAATTTCAAACAACAATGATTTTTTCCACCCCTAAAAATTTGACTATTTAATTTGATTTTTAATTTAAAAAAAAAAAATTTTAATTTCTAACATGAGCAACGGTGATGACTTTGTCGCCTCTAATGATTTGAATACAACGAAAAATGATATGTTGTTAGGGAATTTCAAGGAGTTTTTAATTTAAAAAAGAGAATACTTTTTTTTTATTTCCAACTTCTGTAATAAACAATGATGCGCCACTAAATAAAATATAATAAAGTTAAACTTTTGTGTTTACTTCTCAAGACCAACAAGTATGATTTTGGCACCCCTAAAAATCTGAATACTACTAAAGTTGTATTTTCTAATAAATATGTACCAATTAAATTTTCAATAAAAGAACGTTTGTAATTGGTTTAGTACTTCAAAGCACAATGAAGATGATATTACCGCCCCTAACTCCTGGCACTCGGGGCGACCTCCCACTTTGCCCCCCTTAGCTATTCCACTGGTGGCACGTAAATTATAAATAAGTAGTAACTTGATAATAAATAATGAAAAAATAATAAATAAATAATAAACAATAAATCATAAATAAATAATAAATAAATAATAAAAAAATGATAAACAAATAATAAACAAATGATACAAAAATAATAAATACATAATAAATAATTAATAAATAATAAATAAATAGTAAATAATAAATAAATAATAAATAAATAATAAATAAATAATAAATAAATAATAAATAAATAATAAATAAATAATAAATAATAAATAATAAATAATAAATAATAAATAATAAATTATAAATAATAAATAATAAATTATAAATAATAAATAATAAATAATAAATAATAAATAATAAATAATAAATAATAAATAATAAATAATAAACAATAAATAATAAATAAATAATAAATAAATAATAACAAAATGATAAACAAATAATAAACAAATGATACAAAAATAATAAATAAATAATAAATAAATAATTAATAAATAATAAATTAATAGTAAATAATAAATAAATAATAAATAAATAATAAATAAATAATAAATAAATGATAAAAAATTTGAAATTAACCCTCTACTGCACAAGATAAGCTATATATGGCTTTTCATTTTCATGCGCCCACTTCTCGTATTGCGCAACTGCATCTTTAAAATTACTGTATTGATCAGGGTTGCCATGTCTTGAATAAGTTCGATAGCCCAATTTAGAATTTTTTGTAGCCCAAAATCGGAGCCGAAAAGTAGCCCAATAACAAAAACATAAAATTTCTCATAACTGCAATTACAATTTATTTTATTTTAAAAAACAATGCGAAACAAAATACATATTTTGCTCATAAAAGAAAGAAGAATTTACATGGAAATTCTGTCTACAACAGACAGACTGAATGATTTTAAAGTGAAGTTTGTTGCGGTTGGTTTGAAATGTCAAAACCAATGAATATTGTGTCCCCTATGAAACGACGGTTCTTTGCCTCTGACTCCTTTCGAATTTTTATATCGCACCCATTGAAAAGGGTTAGACGCAAAGAATCATCATGTAATGGGGGACTATTCAGCGAATAAAAAGTGGTGCAGAATTGTGGGATGCTTAAAGAATATGTTTAGAGGAAGAACAGTGTTTCATTTTTGATTTATTTATATGAAAAAAATATCGCCCAATATAACATGTAGGCTATTAGCAGCGCAGTCCAATTTAACAGTGCACGCGGTGAGAGTATAGTAAAAAATTTGGAGCTAAAGTTTATTTTTTTATTAGCTGGCGGATTATTTAAAGTCTGTTACATATTTTTAAGTAAGATTCAAAATTGATTAGTGTAATTTAAGCGTGAAATGTTCAATTTTGTCTTTGGAAAGTGGTATATTCAAATTTCTATCCACTTTCTGTATTTGTGTGTTGTCAATAAAAGTTTATTATGTTGGCAGAAGAGCCACACATTATGTAAATAATGCCTTTTTTGCTGGAGTAAAAATGTCTTAAAACAAAGCACCCACCTTCAACTTCAAACACTCTAAGACGGCAAATGAACATGGTTGCACAAGGAGCACTTATGCAGCCCAATTTTAAAATTCTTGTAGCACAAAACTAGTGCCCTAAATGTAGCCAAAAAAATAAGCCCAGTCTCATTTAAAAAATCTAAAATTTCTTACACTTTTTTTGGACTAATTTCTTAGGGCTTTCTTGTTGGACTTACATACGTAACGAATTCTGTTAAGAATCTTAAAAGTAATAAGAAGTTATATTAAATTGAGCTATTTTTTCGGTTCCTTGTTGCAAATTCAGGAAAATGATAGCCCAATTTGACAACCCTGCAAATGGCTATAATTGATTTAAATTCTCTGACACCTGTTCCTTCAAAGATAGGAAGATGTCATGACATTCTACTCAAATCCGTTCGCTTGTACTCTATAGATCTCATTCTGGAATGCCAAAAAACAAGGAAGCAATGCCAATGTGACTGCTGCAAGTATATATGTATGTTATTATGTGCAGCTTTTAAACCTGAACACTATTTTGCACCGAAAATGAAAATCAAAAATGACTATTTGTTTTTTTTGCTATTGGATCATAGTACTGGCAGTAGAGTGTTAAGGAATAAATAAATAATAATTACTAAATAATAATTAATATATAATATACAAATAATAAATATATAATAAATAATAAAAAAAAATAATAAATTATAAATAAATAAATAATAAATAAATAATTAACAAACAATAAATAAATAATAATTATTTCTTAATCGCCTGTTATGTATATTTTGCCCCATATAAGTTTCTACTTCCCTTTTTTCTTTAAAAATATTGTCATTGTTCTGGGTTATAACTTATTAGTTTTACAGAATAATGTTGTTTTGGTTTGTTCTTATTATTAAAAAAATAATTTCCAAGAAAGTTTTAACTTTTTTTGAGTTCAAAAATTAAATTTAATCCTTCGAAACATTTGTTGGTGATTATTTTTACAAATTTTTGCAATCATTTACTATAAACTAGTGTATGGAATAAAATTACCCTGAAGTAAGTATCATCGTTTGTTCTCAATTGCCAAACAAAAAAAAAATTTCAAAAATTTTCAGCATTTTTGTTGTATTTAAAAAACAGTAAGCTTGTTTATTTTTATATTTTTACCAATTCTTTATTATGTCAATATGCGTAAAATAAAACTACCCGTATTCGACAGCATCATTTGTTGTCAAGGTAGGTATTCGAGACTAATGAAATTAAACAACTTTTTTTTGTTTGACTATAGTGAAAAAACCGCTCATCGAATTTTTTTGAAAAATAAAATCTATATGAAGTCGATATCTTTATTCGTTCTTGAGATATGGTGAACGAATAAAAGTGAAATAATGTTCGTACAAACACAGACATCTCTCTTAAATTGATGAATTCCGACCCTAGGGAGCTCGAAACGTGAAAATATGTCAAATTTTCGATTTGACAAATCAGACTAATTACAATAACTTTAAATGCGAAGTTAAAATTGAAATAATCTCGCGTTTCTACATAAACTCACAAATTGCAGAAAATTCTAACGGGATTATTTCGAGCCCCCGAGCTGATAACGAAAACGGTTGACGGACTGGAATCATTTTAACTTTCACGAGACCAGAACCGTGTAATCACTCCCTTTTAACATAGGCATTTGCAAAATATTGTATACCTACTCTAGAAATGGGTATTTTTATTAATATAATACTAATATATATATATGCATGTGTCTCAATTCCATGAATGGGAGTCATAACTTAATTCCTACGAAATGGACGTTCCCAATTTTTTTTGTTCAACCAAAATAACTATGATGTCAAAACAAACAAACATATACTGTAGCTGTCCTGTTGTGGGCCATAGTGCTCGTCAAATAAGGAGTGGATATGATATTTTCTATCTTCATCCCTTCTTTCGTAATTTTCTATCTACATACTGACTACTACTACTTATACCTAATACCTATACGCTTTGCCATACTTTAGATGTTTTATTCAAATTTTCATTTCACGAAACACTCAAGGACATTTGATATGAAAAAATGGCGTTCTATATCTGTGTTTAGAGTCAGTGGCCACTTAAGTGCTACTAGGACATTTTGTTTGAACTAATGACACTGAAAAAAATCGATAAACTATACCTACAAAATGTCTTTAATTCTTTTTTATTATATGGATGAAGATTATCAGCTTTCCAGTCGAGAAAAATAATCTTAGAACTTGTAATATACAAAAACATATATACTTAGGTGTATATAAACTTACCTCAAGTTTTTGGGAATAATCTTCAATAAGTTTTTCCTGTTGTTTAACCAACTCCTCATTTTTCTCTAACAGCGCCTTGCCAAGTTCTGCTGCCAAAAGTATGTCCGCTTCTTTTTGCTGTAACTGGCTCCAAACATCGCCGTCAGCTTTCTGGCCAACTAATGTTGATCGGGCCTCCATATCCAAAATATAATCCTCTAAATTTATCGAACTCGTGCTTTGATTACTTATATTCATTAAATGATTTTGCTTATTCATACTTCAATAGGACATACGTGTTATTGAATCAACTTATACTAAAACTCATCAATACAAGGTATTGCACTACTTCAATCACTTTTTTGCATTAAAAATAATAATTAGCTTATTTTATCAATTGATGAAATGTTAAATTAAACATTTTTGGTTGCTCAATATTGTTGTACATATAGATAGGTACACTATGTACATATAGAATCTATAGATATATTATGATGTGATGGTAAAACTTTATTTTCTTTTCGTTAGCAATTTTGTTAAAAAAGCGAGACAGTAAAATAAAATGAGAGGTCATAGAAGGAAGGTAAAATTTATGATTTTTTATATTTAGAAACAATGGATGTACGGGTTAGTCACTCTCACAAAAAAAAATTTACAAAAGTAGGACTTAATTCCTTACAATTTTATTTGTTATAAGTAATTAAGGAAAAAGTAAACGTATTGCATCACAGTAGAGCGTTTCTTTTTCTTTGTATTATTTATTTTTATAGGTTAATAGATGGTATCGATAAAACACTGTACTGGACAACGTTACCCCGTGTATACAACGTTGACTAACTCTTAACCAAGCAGGCTTTGTTTTGACTGAAAAGTTACCAAGCAACTTCATTCTACTCATGCCAGTACGTTCAAACTGACAAGTGGCGCAATCAATAGTGAGTTTAAGAGTATCTCCTACCTATTATCTTTTTCGGTGTAGATATTGGTACCTATACCGTGTTCTCTTAATCGAAAGTACGATATTATGAAAGCAACACTGGCAATGTAGAAAGAGCCAGTGAACCTTAGCAGCAAGTAAATAATGGCGTTAAGGTTTGTTCTCCAACTCCAACTATTCATGAAGTTTTCCGTTTCTGTTTTTTTTAATATGACTATGACTACTACTATGCTATTCATATTCAAGTACCTTACTATAGTTTTAAGACAGTTTTACCATTGTTAAATCCTATTTTAGCTCTTTCTCTTAAAAGTTCATTCAAATAAACTCCATTCTACCTTAAGAAGAGTTTTATTTTGAAATTTTGTAGTGTAGGCATATAATAGATAGTAATAAGAATGAGAAGGAAAATCCAAATGGAAAACTGCTCAGGCTCTGAAGGATATTACTAAATTTTCTTATGGGAATGATAAACACCTGACACTGATATTACAGGTAGGAAAGAAGAAGTATCAAGGAAGCAATGCACCGTATACGCATGAGGTAATCCATCTCTGTATTTTTAAGAGAAGTAAGTAGGTGTAGTAGCAGGTAGAGTGCATATACCTATACTCAGTGGCGTACGCAGTGGGGGACCTAAAAGGTCTTGAGTCTTGTATTTAGTTTTTTTAGTCAGGAAACTTAAAAAGAAACAAAAGAAGCTGAGATCAACATTTTTTTTTACTCTTCACGCGTTAAACCTGGTTGACAGTTCCCATGCCAAAAAAATCTAAGTTTTCAAAACAATTTTCCACCTATTCTGTGCATCAAATTGTATAATATTCAAGGCAAAAAATGTTTCCCTTGCCTTTAACCTCCCATTGAGACATTAACTTACCCTTTATTAATAAACTATTTATGCCTAAAAATGGAAAATATTTATTTTTTGATGCAAAAACCATTTGCATGCAAATAAAGCCATGAGCTTGAGGTGAATATATATTTTTTTTTTCAGTTTAAACTAACCATCCAAAATAAATATTTTATTAACCACATTTTTTTCGCATGCATGTCGCATTATATTTCATGACAGCAATAGTTTTGTTTTTTGCACAAAACTGCAAACCAATCATGAAAAACAAGTAATTTTGCATTTCACCTCAATTATTTTTGACATGCGAGAATATTAGCATACATAGATTTTTTTGACTACGGGAACTGTTTACTTTAGGTTTTAGTTTGAAAACAAAAAACATGCATATGTATGTATTTTATTCTCCCAATATTCTTTTAAATTTTCAAATAGTTTCGTCGAACCGAATGATGCTCTTGGTAGCTATCCTACATGGTGCGCTCCCTGGTGATGGCAAACATTTTTCTTTTTTTTTCAATTAAAACGAGCATACCAGACAAGAATCATATTTCAAACTAAGAAGTCTAGAAAATTTTTAAAAAAGATCTCATTTAGCTTGTTTACAAAAGTAAGCAATGAAAAAAGTTCATTCACAACTAAGTTTATAATCATTCATTTTGTCTAATTGAAATTCTACTTCAATATTCTTATTCATACTATAGTTGGTGAACAGTAAAAAAGGCGATTTGTGTGCTTTTGTGTTAGTGATAGCTTGGGATTTGTTTTAACGCCAAAATTGAGACCGATTTTTTTGGGATCAGACTTAACAATTTAATTTCCGGTTGAGATATTGACTGACTTAGCAAACACCGAAACTATTCGGCATCAAACGAAAACTTCCTGATCTTCTCAAATTTATAGAGTTCTACGTTACCTAAATACAACAAACAAATAACAAAATGGTTGGAAAAGGAACTTGTAAGGCCATATCCGCCTAATACGATTTTCAATTTTTCCCATACCATGAGCTTAGATGTTTTTTGTATTAGTACTAAGCTCTAAGATGTTTACACATCACCAGTCTACGCTACTGAAACCTACTTCATTATTTGAGCAGAAAAACAATTTTTGTTGGTCGAAGCGAATAAAAAAAATATATTCGTTTATTTTATTTATTTAAGAGCTTTGTTTCTGTTTTTTCCAAGTGGTTTAGGGATTTCTCTCGATATATGTAGCATAGAAATTTTAAAATATTTTCTATGATGATGGTGATTGATGATGATTCATAGTCATAGAAACAGTCTTTCTCTTGAATAAAATTTAAAAAAAAACATCTGGCTACCTATAGGTACGTTTATACAAATGTACATTAGGTATGTGGAAATTGTATTTTTCATCTGCCTTTTGAAGATATACCTTATAATTTCAAAATAATCAAATAACCAAAATTATTTTATTTTATAAAAAAATGGTATATCTTCATTTATACAAAAAAAAATGTTGTTATAAGAAATACAACAGTGTAGTTATACTTTACATAACGAAAAAAGTTATGATAAAGTACGACTTATGATCTTTGAATATATGTAACTACCTACTAACTTTTAAAAAGAAGTTCAAACTTTTCTTGGCGAACCTGTATAACTCTTTTTACCAAAGCTATTCAATAGCAAAGCAATCTAACCTTATCACAGATACTTAAAGTCATATTTTCGGTTTTTCAACTGCGAAAGAATATCCGATGGCTATCCAACCACATTCAATTACGAAACTTCAAATGATCCTCACACTTTCGCCAATCTTTATGACATTTTCCGAACTTACTCACATTTTACACTTTAATCCCTTTCAAAAAATGTATTTGCTACGAAGAAAAATTAATCCCCCAGGATACAATAATTGAATCGCAGAGGTAACTCTACTCTGGACCTAAGAGCTAATAGAGTAATGAGAAAAGATATCTCGTCTTTCGAGGTATGTACATAGATTATATAATTTTCTTATGAAATTTAGGGTTTTGGTTTATAAATACTTTAATTTCAATATCAGGGTCCTTAATTTGATATAAATACATAGGCAGGTGCATGTTTGGAAATATATGCGATAAACTAACGGTAGTAGCATACATACGCCGATAATAGTATTTAATGTTGAATTAATTTGAAGTTTCCATCCTACAAATGGCACAAATCTCTTTGTTCGGCTAAAATAAGTGAAAGAAGACAGTTAAATTTTTTTTCAAATATATCTACTCGTATATCAATAATGATGAGACACGAGACGTAATGTATTTAGGTTGGGTCAAATTTAACGAACTTGCCTTGATTTTGTTGATACCATGAGAAAATGGTAGCTTGGGGTTAAAAATTGGATTGGAGTTACCGTTTAGAATGTATTTAGTTCCATTACCAAAGTCATTGAGATTTCACTATCTTTTAAATGAACTATAGGCTGAACATTTGAATTTTGTTTAATAGAGATATACCTGTTAGAAAATCAAAACCCCGTTCTTTCGAAGTTTTTTTTTGGTTATGTCGCATAATAATCTAAGAGCCAGTGGTTGGCAGAACTGTGGTATTTCAATACCACATTAAGTGGAGGTATTCTATTAAACTTGCTAGCCTTGCATCTCCACTCTATCTTCATTAACTAAATGTATGTTTATTGGAAAACAACAAATATTTTTAACTCTTTTTTTTATTATTATTAGGCGTGTTTTATTTTTCTTCGGGATCTGGATCTGGATTTACTTTCAACACGTATTACAAAAACAATTTTGAAAATTTCCCATTATTTTGTTATTGTATTACGTGTAAAAGTTAATCCAGATCCGGATCCCTATGATAATAAAACACACCTATTATTATTATTATTATTATTATTATTATTATTATTATTATTATTATTATTATTATTATTATTGGCCGTGTTTTATTATCTTCTATCGGGATCCGGATCTGGATCTGGATTAACTTTTACACGTAATACAAAAACAAAATAGTGGGAAACTTATAAAATTGTTTTTGTAGTACGTGTTAAAAGTTAATCCAGATCCGGATCCCGATGATAATAAAACACACCTATTATTATTTCTTTCTCTAGTAGATAAGTTCAACATTTATTTTGCAATTTCATTATAATTTTTCAAGGCCATAAAAAAAATGATATCTTAAGGCTTTTTTGATATGAATAAAGAATTATGAATAATGAATTGTGAACTCCTGACCATGGAATGGGCATTCCAAATCCAAAGTTTAAATACCCCTGAGAGCAACGCGGTCACAAAATTAAAAAAAATTGACCTTGAAAACGTGACCAGTACGTCTGCCTCTTCGATATGTTAGACTTTATGATCTTTGCTATTCAAAAATAGTAAAGGTGAATACTTCTACGAGTAACGGAATTTAAAAAAAGGGCTAAGAAATTAACAACAAAAATAAATTTTTTTTTCTCAAAAATACACACTTTTTCTTGGAGTAATACGTTCCGCTCGGATCTTTCATATTTTAAGAAAATTAATCAATCTAGTCAAATTATTTTTAATTTTCTTACTTACTTACTTAATGATGCAGTACCTATATTTGAAACGGTACTTAAAAAACGGCTACATAAATCTGTACACGAAGAAATTTTCAAAGAAAAAACTAATTTAAAAAAAAATAATCTTTGTGTTCACTTCTATTCAAATTCAAAATATTGCAGGAAAAGGTTATACAATTTTCGTTACACCTTTGTTGGAAATAAATATAGAGCCATTTGAAGCTTTGCAAAATTTGTATGGATTTTTGTACATAAATCGGTTATTAAATTCCGTTTCAAACGTGGGTTCTGCATCAGGTGTTTTTTTTTATTTTTTTTTTTTCCAATAAAATAAATTATAAAGATTCACAGATTAGAGAGGCAGACATAGTTGAGTTTAAGGTTAAGCTTTTTTTTTTGCAAAATTCTATTATAAATCCAAGTACTACCAGTACCAGCTTTCTGCTATAATTTCTTTTCTTATAAAAAAGAATATAGAAAATTTAAAATAATTTTACTAACTAAATTGATTACTTTCATTAAAATATAAAAGATCCGAGCAGACCGTTTTAGGTACTCCAAGAAAAAGTGCATGTTTTTACTTCAGAGAAATAGTTTATTTTTTTGTTGGGAATTTTTACAGTCCTTTTTTTCAATTTCGTTACTCGTAGAAGTACTCATCCTATGTAGCCTTTACTAGTTTTTAATAGCAAAGACCATAAAGTCTAAAATATCGAAGAGGCAGACGTACTGATGGTCACGTTTTCAAGGTCGATTTTACTTTTGTGACCCCGGTGCCCCCAAAGGTACCTAAACTTTGGATTTGGAATGTCCATTCCATGGTCAGCGAGTTTAATAGAATGCCTTCACTTCATAGGAATCATACTGAAAAGCTGACTGAAGTCCGCCGACCACTGGCTCTTAGATTGTTATGCGACATAACCAAAAAAATCTTCGAAAAAACGGGTTTTTAATTTTTTAACGGATACATCTCAAAAACGTGATCCTATAGAGTATTTATGAAACTATAATCGAGTTTTAAACACCAAAAACTTATAGCAAAGCATGTTTTGATGACCAATAAAATTCAAATGTTCACTCTTGTTAATTTAAAGGATAATGAAATCCCAATAACTTTGGTTTTAGCACTGAACATCTTCTAAAAGGTAAATCCAATATAATTTTTGATTTCGATCTTTTTTTTTAGAACACTCAATTTACTACTCAAAAATGTAACCAAATTTTTTCAACGTTTAACGGTTAGGAAGTTATAAAATTCCAAAGTTTCTCCCAACATTTTCCCGTATGGAAAAAACAAAATGGTGATGACGTTAAAATTTCGAGCTCATTTTTTTATAGATTTTTGTTTGAGCCCCAAATCACCACATTGGGTTTTAGTAGATTTTGAACCAGCAAATAACTTTCTTGACATAGTGATTTGAAATCCGCTCCTAAAACTGTAACTTAACGAGCTATATTTATTGTAGTTCATACAAATGCTTTTCCAACGATATTATGTCTCGTCATTATTGGTCTCACCGACCGGTTTTTCCAATTCCCCTTTGTATGTAAATGAATGGCCTAGGCTTCAAAAAATGTATTTAAGGATTTAAAATCTTGTTCTTAGCGGTGCCAGATATTAAAAAATGAATTTGGAAAATAGCAAACATCCTTATATACATTTAAATACGACTTTGTTTGAAAAACTTGAAACTGACTTCTTTCACTTATTTTATAGCTCTTGTGATTTTGGCAACCTTTGGCTGATATTTTTGTTAAAAAGATTGCTTTTCACCTGAGTTCTTAAAATTATTGAAAATAAGATTATTTATTTCTATCCATTTCCAGCAACCAAAAGCTAGAAATTTTTTTAAATACGCGTCTTTCGAACTTTAAGCGCCTGTTACTTAGTAAATTTCAATCCAACTTAGACAAGAAATAAAGAAAGAAAGCTAGAAATTTTTTTAAAAACGCGTCTTTAGAACTTTAAGCGCCTGTTACTTTGTAAATTTCAATCCAACTTAGGCAAGAAATACACGAAGGAGACATACAATCAGCCCATTAAACAAACTACAGTTTATGTAAATTTCCTATACCGTAAGCGAGATTTATGCCAGAATCTGAAAATATAATCCGAAAATTAATTTTGCGCAAATCTCGAAACGCCGTAGACCTAAACCTTAAACCTGTCCAAAATTTGCTTAGAAAATACGTTTTTTATAAGGACCCTACCAAAATTTTGTAAATAAATTGTATTACCGGAAAAAGGAAATATACAACTCACAAAAATCTTAATATATATTCACTATAAAAATAATAAAAAGTTTAAAGAAAAAAGGCACCGATAAAAAATCACTTTAAATACAAATAACAAATTTTAAAATTAAACAAGATTTCATATTTATTTTTTCTCCTTTTTCTGCTTCTTTGATCTTTTATGTTTGTGTTCATCCTTCTTCTTACTATTTTTTTTCTTTTTGTCGCGTTTTTCTTTCTTGCTTTTTTTTGAAGATATACTTTTTTTTTCAACCCATTCTTCAACAATTCGGGTAGCTTTAATGGGTTTCGACGACAATAGCTCAACGAGCCTTTTATCAATGTCAGCTTCATTGTTCATCGCCATTTTACTGTTCAAAGGACGATTTGGTATTTTTGGACCATAAGCATTTTCTAGTCCTGGAACGGTTTCTTCATTGATTCGCGCAACGAGCCTTTTTTCATCAGCTTTATAATTCGTCTCCATTTTGCTGTGCAGAGGACGGTTTGGTATATTAGGTCCGTAGGCACTTTCTAGTTCTGGAATAGGTTCCTCCTTGATTCTCTCATGCCTCGACTTGAAAGTTATTTTATTTGTCTTTTCTATTGTTTCTTTTTCAACTTCCTTGGATTCTTCATTTGTGTCAGGCTTTGAAAAAAGTGCTGCAAATATACCCCTGGGGGGTGAATGGTTTCTTAATATATTGATGGGGGCGGATGGTTTCACAAGGCTTTCGGCTATTTCAGAAGGAATCACTACTTCGCTAGTGTGTTTTGTGCCATCCTCATAATTGGTTTCATCTTCCTCGTCTTCACTAGATGAATCGAATATGCACTTGAAAAGGTCCTTTTTTTCTGAGGGATGTTGGTTTTTGCTCTCCTCAATTCTCAATTCTAACTCATTTTTTGGTTTTTTTCTGTCCATAAAAGATTTTATCTTAGCTGGACTTTTCGATACATAATCCTTTTGAGTATCCTTGGATGTTGAGGCGATTTCATCGACCGACGATGGTATAATTTTAACCTCATCAATGTTTTGTGTTTGCACTTGTAAAGACTGAGGTTTTTTAATATACTTCGGTATAATTACCGGGGTAACAAAATCTTTTTTGGAGTTGATAGAATTTTCTATGTAGTCGAAAACAGAAAACTTGTTCTTTTTTGGGACTTTAGGTTCTACTAAAGTTCCTCCGAATGGTTCTGGTATATTGAAACGTTTGCATATTAAAGAACATGGTTTCCAAAGCACTTTAGTTCTTTCGACTTGCACTTTTATTTTTGTATCTGCTAACTTGGTTGGAGTTTGAAGAGTTACTTCGTCAGTGGATTTGGAAACAAATCTGAAAATGAAAAATCAGTGATTTGAATAAAATTTTAACGTTCAATTTTCATCATGTACCTTTCAGACATCATTCCGTTAAGAGGCTTATAAATACTTCGGGCTTGAACAAACTCCTTTTTCTCCATTTCTCTGTCCCATTCTGACATATGAATTGGTTGGATTGTGCTCAAAAATTCGTTGATATCTTCCTCTTTTTGTAAATTTGCTTGTAAAAACTTTTCATAGCGCTCTTGTTTTGCTTCGTTGCCAGCAAAAGGTCTAAAAATTCCAAATGTGTTTTCTGTAATTAAACAAAATTGAATGGTAATCAAACTAATTTCTGTTTTTTGGTAATAAACAACATTACCTAGAGATTTGGTGATTTTCTTAGCTTCAAATAAAACTTTCTGATTTTCGATTTCAAGGGATTTATCAAGCTCTGTGGGCTGCATTATTTCAACTCCATCACTAGTTACAAGGCCTTTTTTGACAAAATTATCTTCTTTCGAGGTCAGAAGCTCTAAAAGTCGTTTCGTTTTTTCATCACGTTCTTTATATTTTTCATTAATTTGCTGTAAATAAGGCTGTTTAGTAGAACATGGCACTTCCGTGTTTTGCTCTATTCTCTTTGTATTATCTCCCTCAAGTATACATCTACGTTCATCTGGGTTCAAATCATGACGACCTAATCCCTTTTGCTTTGTTTCTTCAGTTTGTTTTAAAAGTGCAAGTTTTTCTTCTGGAAGAGGATCAAAGCGTGATTTTCTTTGTAACCAGTTTCTTGGTTGAAAATTAGCTTTAATCTCAACTACATGTAACGTTTTATGTAGATCAGAATTGTTTGATGGCTCAGCAAAACCCTCAAGCACTCCTTGATTTTGCATCCGAGGTACTTTTGCCTTTTCTCGTTTCCTTTTATCGCCCAAACTAAAATCATAGTTCGTCATATCGTCTTTAGCATAAATGTCTTCGTCTTCTTCTTCGAGAGCCCCAACGCCGAATGCTTGTCCTCGTATGGACAGTTTTTTGTTACTCTTTCCTAAGACTTCTAACGGTCCAAACAAGTTTATGTGAGATTTTGTTTCACCAGTCACTTGACGACTTAATCCACTATAACCCAAACCAAATACATTATCTTTGATACTGCATACAAAAGTCTCGTAGTCATCCGGCGCAAATGTTAATGCATCTTCTTCTTCCACTTCTTCATCATCATCAGATCCTTCTGACCCAAGTTTCGGAGAACTTTCGGCTTGAACATCATTTGGTCTCAATGTGCACCCATACTTCTTCATTACATAAAACTCCCTATCGTTTTGCTGCTTCGAACGTTTCTTTTCGCGTTTTGTTTGTCGTGCTCCAATCCCTTGGTTAGGCTTCCAGCCCATACGTCTCAACAGACGTACGGCTACTTTTTCTCGAGCTGGTTCAAGAAGTTGGTGCAATACCGGAATTCCAGGAATTGTACTATTATCTCTAGAGGAAAAATTTCGTTTTCGACTAGAAGACTCATCGGTTTTTGAAAAATCTTCTTTTGCCTGTATACGTTGAGGTGCTATTCCAAATTCTCCCAAATCTTCATCGTCCATGAAGTCAGTAGGTAATTGCTGTTGACGTTTTTCTGCTTTTTCGCCGCGGGAACTTTTAAAGCTCTGCGGTTTCCAACCTTCAAGAGATCCAACAGTGTTCCAAAAACCTGCACTGAACCCACCAGTAAATGCTCCATGAAATCTTCGTCTTCCATTCTCATCAGTAACAATTTGATCCTCAATGGCTACTGGTTTCTTCGACGGTACCTCATCTGTGAATGAGAATATTATGTTGAGAAGAATACTACTAAATCATTTGTCTTCTTACCTTCTTCTAAAGGATCCAAAGGAGTTCCAAATCGGCAAAGGGGTGCATCATCAAAATCAACCATTTTTCTGCTGGTTTCTCGTAAAAATTAGTAATAATTAAAAAGACAAATTTTTCTGATACAAATTGGAAAAAATAGTACAAATCCATAACAATAGGGATTTCTACCAAATTGTCAGTCAAAGTGACAGCAAACAATTTGGCTCTTTGACAGCTGGCCGCATTCAATCCCAATGAGCTTGATTACACGATTCGTGTTTTCGTTCGTTTTGTTTTTCGTTTTTTAGCCAGCTACGTACCTTCGGCCTGCGCCCAATTGGCAACCTTAAGGCCTGGCGCCCACTAGGCAACTTTTAGTTACTCGCCTTAGCAACTTTTTGTTGCTCCCGATTCAAGTACATTTGGTTATATGGGAGAGCGCCCACTAGGCAACTTAGTTGCCGGCAACTTTAAGTTGCTCGAAATTGCTCGCGGAACTTTTTCCCGGCAACTTTAAGTTGCTCAGCCACGCCCACTGGTCAACTTTTGTTGCCAGCAAACTTATCTGTCAAAGATGGCCATGTTCAACGATAAAATCTTACATATAGATTTTCAGATTTCTGAATTTTCTAATCCTCTAATTTTGACTTATCAAAAATGAGCTATAAACTTCAATGTTTTTATTTGGTATTTACATTTTTATTAACGTTGTAATGGTATCCTAATTAGCCGCCAACTTTAAGTTGCTCAAAGTTGCACGCCCTCTGGACAATCTTAGTTGGTGGCAACTTTATCGGTCAAAAATGGCTGTGTTCAAGAATAAAATACTATATATTCACCTCTATTACCGTGCAGCCACATGAGCCAGTAATGGCTAGCCAATTGGCTACATACATTGGGTGCGTTCATCGACAGAAATCTGAAAATTCAGTACTGAAACGTAACGTTGAACGCACAAAAAATCTGAATTTTCAGCCAAATGTCATATATTTTTTTTCTGCCAAAATCTTGTGTTTACTTGCTGATTTTACTGAAATTAATACAAGGAAGAACTTTTTTTGTCGCATAATAAGTGACAGACGAGATAGTTACTATGTAAGTTGACTGGAAAAAGCTTGTTCGTTGTTTTAACTTGGATTATAATACCTAAGAAAATAGATGAAGCCACACTTTTCACTTGCAACCAAAACATCTTAACAGTTATTACTCCAAAATGCACGTCTTATTCGCGATTTTCCACCAAATGTAATTATTATAAATAAAAATGGAGAAAACTTCACTTTTTGTTAAGGAAAAACTAAAGCCAAAATGCCATGGAAAAAACTACTTCTCAATCTTATTTTTTATTATATTCACTTACAAGAAAACAAAACTTAAAAAAAAACAACAAGCCGTAAGAAACCGACAACAGAACACAAAATAGCTGCATCTACTATTAAGTTGAGCTTCTATGTGCAGATTCTTATTTTTTGTCTTGTTTTTTAGCTGTCATCTGAATTTTCAGATGAAAATTTTTATCTGAAAAACGTAAGCAAACGTAACGAAAAGTCATCTGAATTTTCAGATTTTTTTGACAGCTGACCAATCAGAAGCCCCAAAAATTCAGATTTCTGGATCCTTGAACGCAGGGATTGACTGTCAAATTCCTATTCGTGTATTTGCTGTAACGAAGACGGCATCTGTACTGGCTTCTATACTGGCCAGGGTTCGGATATTTATCCAAATGGAATAAATCTACTTTGATTTAAGGGAAAGAAATAGAAGTACTACGATATTCCGCAATATTCCGCTCTTTCAAAATTAAATTAACTAAAAACACACTAATGCTATGTGAAAAACAAAAAGCAGAAGAACATAACGTTACGAATGTTTTGCGTTGGTTCTGGAGGGCCTTTACTTGTTTTGTGAAGGGTGAAAGACGAAAAAAAAAACTATAGATATATGAAAGTGTAAATAAATTTGTTTAAAGACTTGTGGATGTTCGTGCAAAGCAATTATTGAACAAATGTTAAAACGTTGAAAAATGTTGTTAAATTAAATAAGGTATTGAATGAAAATACAAACAATTATCGACTGAATGTTAACCTACCAATAAAATAAGAAAAAACCAAAAACATATGTTTTTGACAAAAAAGAGTTACCCACCCTTGTACTCCTCCACACGTTCATATTTTGTCACTATAGCTGACCCACTCTACTTTTCTTGAAGATCAAGATCAAGATACATGTAAGTCCACCAAGCATTGACTTATTATATATGGACTGCTAGTCGTATGTTTTTTTCATACAAAACCTCTACAGATAGGGGTTTAGCTTCTTCTAAGCAACACAAGAGTTTTCGTCGAACATGCGGCGAACAGAACAACTAATTTAAACGTCTCTGTGTGTCTATCACTGTATCATTGTCAATCAAAGTCAAAACTTTTATTATTATTTTTATTGAAATAGCCGTCAATCATTTTATTTTGTTTAAAAAATACCTACAAAACATAAATGGAGCAGCTTGATCTCACAATATACATATGTATTTAACCTACCTAATAACATCAACCATCGGAAATATCATCATGCAGTCATCAAAACATGGTACAAGGAATTTAAAAATGGTAAGTCAAAAATGGCCGCAGAATCTGGTTTTATTAAAATAAAAAGCCCCAAAATCTATCTTGTTTTTTCTATGGGGTAGCGACCAACTGGCAAAACAAAAAAAATAATTTTCGAGGACAAAGGTAACATCTCTTCACATTTTTTTGCGTTGCCAAAGATGAGACGAATTTCTGAAGAAACTCAATCAAGTGTCAAGTCACCGATGAAGACAAAAGAGAAATCTTTGAACAGTATGTACCTACTTAAGTTGTAGTCGATTAATGTAATAATATTTTTTTTGACTTACCCTGAGGCCACACGAGCCAGTACTGGCTAGCCAGTCGCCATACACTCACACTTTTTTACCGACACATACAAGCATGAGCAACTGGCTCGTCAACTGGCTTGCTTTTTTCGTAGCCAGTTGAGAAGCCAGTAGAGCAGCCAGTTACAGGGTTCGGCAGTACTTTTTCGGAGCAGATTTGGAAAAAAGGTCTTAAAACTAAAATTGACTCGCATTTTATTTTACAGAATATAAATAAAATAAGAATCAGGGAGTCAAAGTTTTATAAATTTGCTAATGCCCATTTTATTCACTCGTTTAATGCAATTGGATTTAAACTGCATTCCGGAGGTCAGTTTAAGTTATAAAATCCTGGTAAATACTGAATTTTATATTATTCACTTTTCTTGACATTTTAATTTCAAGAAGTAATATCAAACCTAAGATTTTTCAACAGAGTTTAACCAAAAATTTGTTATAATTTTCATGCATTGTTTTGGAAAACGAATTGGCTTACTCAAGATTCACATGTCTCGCCGTGGTCGTCGAAACGTAGTTCCCAGTATCTTGGTCATTAAACTCGTCCCGCTATGTTCTCGCCATGCCCATTTACACGGGAATCTGTGTCATGGCTTTCTCGCTATGGTCTCGCCATCACATTTACACGCTGTCCTTTGCATTGAGCATGTTTTGCCATCATCTCGCTTGGATCTCGCCATAATCTCCCGAAAGTTTTTTTTAAATTGAATTTTTCAAAATGGTTAAAAGCTATAGGTCTCGTGTGGTGTGTTTTTCGGTCCTCTTACCATTCGAGAAGAGAACCAAAAAATTGCTGAATAAATTGATTAAGCGGTGAAAAGGCTTTTCCAAACCAAAGTGAATAAATTTTCTAGTGAATTCCCATCGCGTCAGTGTAGTTGCTCTCATTTAACGCCATAAAAGGAAGTTCTGAGAAGTAAAATTTTAGTTTTCTTTCTGATGGTTTCGCGTTGGTTTGGGAGAGCTTTTACAGAAACAAGTAAAGGCTCTCCAGAACCAACGCAAAACATTCGTAACGTTCTGTTCTTTTGCTAGTTTTGTCTCATAGCATAAGTGTGATTTTAGTTCATTTAATTTTGAAAGAATGGAATATCATAGTACATTGACCTATTATATAGTATGTCAATGTCATAGTACTTCTATTTTTTTCACTAAAATTGGAGTAGATTTATTCCATTTGGATTAACATCCGAACTTGACAGTCAATGTATGTAGCCAATTGGCTAGCCAGTACTGGCTCTTGTGGCCTCAGGGTTAATACATATTGTTGATGTTGATGCAAAATAAAATAAATTACAAAAAAAAACTCAAAATTCAAGTGCCAAAAGTTACACCATATCTTCCGCCTATTCGACGGCAGCGCTAGTGGCGTATAGAAATAGACTGAACTAAAGTGAAGTTGGCTCCTGGCAGTCCATATATAGTAGGTCAATGCCACCAAGGCCTGGTGCGCAGTGGGCAACTTAGTTGTTGGCAACTTTTTAAAATTTGACGTCATGTTTTTGAGTATTTGTTGTGTTGACTTAAGACACGGATACCATTACAACGTTAATAAAAATGTAAATACCAAATAAAAACATTGAAGTTTATAGCTCATTTTTGGTAAATCAGAATCAGAGGATTAGATAATTCAGAAATCTGAAAATCTATATGTAAGATTTTATCGTTGAACATGGCAATCTTTGACAGATAAATTTGCTGGCAGCAAAAGTTGCCCAGTGGGCGCGGCAGAGCAACTTAAAGTTGTCGGGAAAAAGTTCCGCGAGCAACTTAAAGTTGCCGGCAACTTAGTTGCCTAGTGGACGCTCTCCCATATAACCCAATGTACTTGAATCGGGAGCAACAAAAAGTTGCTGGGGCGAGCAACTAAAAGTAGCCTAGTGAACGCCAGGCCTTACCGTTTAATCAATTCATTCACAAATTTTTTGGTTCTCTTCTCGAATGGTAAGAGGACCCAAAAACACACCACACGAGACAGACAAAACGACCACGATATTAAAAACCAAGTTTGGACTTTTTAACCTAGAGCTTATTATTACCACTTTAAAAAATTCAATTAAAAAAAACTTTGGCGGGAACTACGTTTCAACGACCGCGGTGTTTTCCAAAACAACGTATGAAAATTATAACAAATTTTTGTTTAACCTCGGTTGAAAAATTTTAGGTTTTATATAACTACTTTGAAGTGTCAAGAAAAAGTGAATAATATGAAATTCAGTCCTAATCTGTGCCTATGTTCTGGAACTCTCGCATCAATAAAATTGGTCGAGAAACGTTGAAAAATGGAACAAAACTCATACATATTTGTTTCAACTTTCATCGTTTCTCGACTGGTTTTGTCGATGCGAGAGTTACAGAACGTAACCACTGGATTTAACAACTTAAACGACTTCCAGAATGCAGTTTAAATCTAATTAATCGGATTAAACGAGTCAAAAATATGGGCGTTAGTGAATTTATTAAACTTTGAGTTCTTTTAAGACTGGGCATATGGACTCCCCAATTCTTATTTTATTAATATTTTGTGAAAAAAATGTGAGTAAATTTTAGTTTTTGAACTATTTTTCAAAACTGCTCCGAAAAAGTACTGCCGAGCCCTGTTACTAGATGTTCTACTGGCTTCCCAACTGGCTACGAAAAAAACAAGCCAGTTGACGAGCCAGTTGCTCCAGCTTGTATGTGTTAGTAAAAAAATGTGAGTGTATTACGACTGGCTAGCCAGTACTGGCTCGTGTGGCCTGAGGGTTAGTGAATTCGGCGAATGAACTTTAAGGCTCTCCCAAACCATCGAATCATTTGCAATAGTACAAAGTATGATAAATATACACAACGCTAAACAACAACAAAAAATTGTCGTTGGCAAATGTTTCTCGTTGGTTTGGGAGAGCCTTAAAATTCATTCGCTGAATTCACTAATAGAGGTGATTTATCTAATTTACAAGTTATACATTTCATTTAATTTTAATTCAATATAGTTGCAAGACCAATAAAAAAATATAAATACACAAACGTCAAATTGCAAAAAGTAGCTCAGAAGTTGCCTAGTAGGTGGTGGTAAGCAACTTTTGTTGCTCGGAGTTACCGGCAACTCTCAGCAACTTAAAATTGCCTCGGGATTAAACAGTAAAGAGAACTGTCAATTTTGCCAAGCGTCGAGAAGCTCCGTGTAATAACGCGTGACTCACAGGATGATTTTCAAAGAGGAATTCGAAAAAAGAGTCAGGCGCAAAGAATCATCGTGTAATAGGGGACTTTTAGTATGACCCCTATTACACGATAATTCTTTGCGCCTGACTCTTTTCGAATTTTCATGAGTGTGAATAAGAAAAAACATCTGATTTGAACTTCACAATAGTAAGACGCAAAGAATCATCATGCAATAGGAGGGGTCTTTGTGTCAGAAGTTGGATGAATGTCAAAATAAGTCGGAGCAGACAGTCCAATGTGAACACCATCATACGTGCTTTCGTTTTTTCACTTTCCTTACATTTCTACACCCCTTCCCAAATGTGTTAAAAAGATGAAACAGTAAATGTCCGAAATAGCGAATTGTGTAATCAGGCTCAAAATTAATTCCCTGCGTTCAAGGATCCAGAAATCTGAATTTTTGGTGCTTCTGATTGGTTAGCTGTCAAAAAAAAATTTGAAAATTCAGATGACTTTTCGTTACGTTTGCTTACGTTTTTCAGATAAAAATTTTCATCTGAAAATTCAGATGACAGCTAATAAACAAGACAAAAAATAAGAATCTGCACATAGAAGCTGAACTTAATAGTGGATGCAGCTATTTTGTGTTCTGTTGTCGGTTTGGTACGACTTGTTGGTTTTTTTTAAGTTTTGTTTTTTTGTAAGTGCATAAAATATTTTTTGGTTGCCAGTGAAAAGTGTGGCTTCAACTATTTTCTTAAGTATTATAATCCAAGTAAAAACAACGAACAAGCTTTTTCCAGTCAACTTACATAGTAACTTTCTCGTCAGATTCACTTATTATGCGACAAAAAAAGTTCTTCCTTATATTACTTTCAGTAAAATCAGCAGGTTAACACAAGATTATGGCAGACAAGAAATATATGACATTTGGCTGAAATTTCAGATTTTTTGTGCGTTCAACGTTACGTTTCAGTACTGAATTTTCAGATTTCTGCCGATGAACGCACCCATTAAAAAAAAACCAAACCAAAAGTCATCTGAATTTTCAGATATTTTTTGACAGCTGACCAATCAGAAGCTCGAAGAAGTCAGATATCTGAAACCTTGAATGCCTCCAATGCCCTGTTCGTTTCTGTATTTTTTTGCGAAAGGCGAAGGCGAAACCCATAAACATTTTTCTGAAAAACCAAAAGTTTTAACAAATTTTAAGCGTTTTTATTTCAATCCAAAATTAGCTTTGAAATTGGCATTCGCAAAGGAAACATAATTCCAAATCATCTCCTGGACACAGGTCTGCATGATGACTCATTTCTTATTTATTGTCTCATTAATGTTGATTTGTATTTGTAAAGGTGGTTTCACTTGGAGACTACGTCATTATTGGGGACACTGCAACACAAGTTACCCAGAAAATCTATTGGTAAAAGCTAAATTTAACACACGGTCCCAATACTTAATTACTTATTTCCAAACAGCGCCTCCATAAACAATGTCTGAGAAGACTATTAAGGTAAATGCAAGAGTGGAAATTGCTGGAAAGAACGTGCGAGGCAAGGTTGCTTATGTTGGTGTAACAGGATTCGCTGGTGGGAAATGGGTTGGTGTTATACTCGATGAACCGAAAGGTAAGAACAATGGAAGCGTTAAAGGACATTCCTATTTTCATTGCATCGATAAGTACGGCACTTTTGTACGTCCTACGCAGCTTATTCTGCTGGACGAATCCACTGAAGATCCCACAGACGGAACCACCGCACAACCCTCTTCCACACGAAATCGGTTGAGCAGCTCCCGTACTTCTCTCTCCTCAAGTAGACAAAGTCTAACTGGTTCTCGGACACAGCTCTCCACTTCTCTGACCGAACGAAATTTCTCTGCGGGAAGAAAAAGCTTAATGACCCCGCCAGCAACAACAACGACAGCAACTTCCTCCACAGCTTCCTCCTCGGAATCTCATCCATCGTCTAAGCGGGCTTCTTTTGTGGAAACAGGATTCTTGGAAATTTTGAAACCTCAGTTCACTCCCAGTCAGCCAATTCGATCCCCGTCGTTCACAGCTCCTCCTGCAGCCTTGAGTGCTACCGCAGCTGAAGAAAAAGCAACCAATGCAGAACAACAGCAAATAATCGACGGGCTGAAAACTCAAGTGGATGATCTGACTGAAAAACTGGAAACGCTTAAGCAGCGCCGTTCTGAAGACAAAGAACGTCTGCGCGAGTTTGACAAAATGAAAATTCAATTCGAGCAGATGCAAGAGTTTAGGTCGAAAATAATGAATGCTCAGGCTCAGCTCCAGAGAGACTTGCAAAGAGCGAAACAGGAAGCAAAGGATGCAATTGAGGCAAAAGAACGACATGCTCAGGAAATGGCCGATTTATCAGATAACGTAGAAATGATAACTCTTGACAAAGAAATGGCAGAAGAAAAAGCTGACACCCTTCAGCTTGAATTGGACTCCACCAAAGAAAAGATCGAAGAGCTGACGTTAGACTTGGAGCTGCTTCGAGCAGAAGTCCAAAACAAGGCTGACTCAGAACATGGCAACAAAGCAAGTGGCGATGGAACTGTTAGTGCCTACGAAATCAAACAACTTGAACAACAAAACCATCGCTTAAAGGAAACACTAGTGCGGCTTCGGGATTTAAGTGCGCACGATAAACACGACATTCAAAAATTGGCTAAAGAGCTTGAAATGAAAAAGTCTGAAGTAGCCGAGCTGGAACGCACAAAAGAGAAGCTCTCAGTTAAGCTAGATGAACTCGAAGCAACTGTAGCTGATCTTCAAGAACAAGTAGATGCAGCTTTGGGTGCCGAAGAAATGGTCGAACAGCTGGCTGAGAAAAAAATGGAACTTGAAGACAAAGTAAAGCTCCTCGAAGAGGAAGTATCACAGCTGGAAGCACTGGAAGAAATTCACGAACAGTTGGTCGAAAGTAATCATGATCTAGAAATGGATTTACGAGAAGAACTCGATATGGCAAATGCAGCCAAGAAAGAAATACTTCGAGAGCGTGATGCTGCCATTGAAACTATATACGATCGCGACCAGACATTGATGAAGTTCCGCGAATTGGTGCAGAAACTTAACGAACAAATTATTGAACTACGTGACAAGAATTCGGAAAGCACTGCACTCAAGACTCCCCTTCCGGATAATGGAGTAGGAGGAAAGAAGGACGCAATGGTAAATGACTCAATCGACTATAAACAGATGTTCGCGGAGTCCAAGGCTTACACAAGGGCCATTGATGTTCAGTTAAGGCAGATTGAGCTCACTCAGGCTAATGAAAGAGTTCAAATGCTCACTGCCTTCATGCCAGATTCTTTTATGAATCGGGGAGGAGACCATGATTCAATTTTAGTTATATTACTTGTAGCTCGAATTGTTTTTAAATGTAGCATTATCGTCAGTCAAACACGAGAGAGATTCCCAGCCGTTGAGAATATCTCCAAGGACTCTGTCATTCAGGGTCATGGCGTTCATCAATTTTCTTTCAAGTCAAGATTGCTGCACTACATTCACAATCTTCAATGTGCTCTGCATCAAATTCTATATGGATTGAACTGTTGCCAACCTGATACTCTACTTAGAGCAGGCGGTTCGCTACCTGAAATGATTGCCCAGGAAAAAACTGTCGACTCAATTATAGAATTACTAAAACAAAATCAACTAGATGAGAACTCTTTCACCGATAACATTGAAAAATGTGTTTCATTTTTCAATGCCATGAACTCTGTTCTTTTAGCTGGAGAAGATCTCCTTAACGAAACACAAATGATTAGAGATTGTGTTGCTTCACTGGGCTCTGCTTGTGACTCCATTTTAACAGATGCTTCTATGATTCGCGCCATCATTCAGGAAACAACGGACACTAGCGACACAATACTTCTGATGCAGTATGTCATTGAGAATGCCGAATGTGTAAAACAAAATATAAAGATGATTAAACGTCGTCTGCCCCAAGATCTCCACGTGGTGAAGTGCAATATATCGCCACATAAAATTGAAACTATGCGCACAATCACCAGTTCACTAAGTAAAATAATGTCTGCTCTGCACATCGCTTCCAAACAGGCTGTGCAAACTATTAATTCATCGATTGAAAGCGATAATGCGGCAGAGACATCTATTGAACACTCCAAATTCTGGGAAATATTATCGTCGGCTTGCGAACGTGTATACGAACAAGACGATAGAGGCCCATCGCAGAACTTTAAGGCTGTACTGGCTCCTGCAAACACAGATCTAGCTCAGCTCGCTCAATATCTTCTGGATAACGAGTATGAGATAATGTCTAGAGCCAATGCTAGGGCCGCTGAGAAGCAGGTGTCTCCGATTCTGTTGCGTGCTCAGTTCATAAAAAAACAACTTGAGCAGAAGAATGTTCTAGCTGCGACACTGGAAAATCGTGAGGCTGACATAAAGCAATTGAAATTGGCTGCCAAGATGAAACAGAGTGAGCTCTCCGAAATGCAAATACGCAAGGATATAGCAGAAAAAAAATTGTCTGTACTGCAGCATGATCATGAAATTTCAATCGAGAAATTGAAGCGGCAGTACGAGGAAACCTACGACCTACTCAAAAAGAAGGAAAAAGAATTCGAAGACACCATGGATCATTTGCAGAGTGACATTGAAGCCTTAGAAAGTGAGAAATCGACACTACGAGAAAAACTAAAACTCAACACTGGCAGCACGTCAAAGAGAAACGATACAACAGCGCCAGCCTCGTCAACTATCGTAAGCACAACAATAACTGCAGGCTCTCCAATACTCGTGGAGGAGGTTAATCTCTTGAAGACTGTACTTTTGGAAGAGCGAAACGAGCGATTGCGCCTTCAAGCTGATTCCATCAAACAGAAACTCAAATTATTCGATCCCATCCATGTTCCACAGGCAAAGGATAAACGTATTATTGAGCTAGAAAATCAGTTAGCAAAAATGAAGCATGAATGGGCAATGTCGTTTTTGCAAACGTCGCCTTCGGCTAAAGTTTCAAGTATTGAAATGTACAAGCGACAGAAAATTGCAATCGAAAAAGAAGCAAGAATACTAGCATCTGAGATTCTCGGTGAATATTTTCATAGAAATCCTCATCGGGCAGCACCTTCAGACTTCTCTCAATTTCCAACAGTCGAAGTGAAGAAATTATTTCAAATGTAAATTTAACTTTAAATAATCTACTTTTTTTTAAATTATCACAAACAAAAGACATTTAATGCGCGAGAGCCTTTGTGTGCTAAATACCTTAAAAATCAAAATTAACTGTAATACACTAATCTAACTTATTTATATGAAATTACAAATAAAATTGTTATAAAAATAATTAAATGCTCTAATTTTACCACTGCGCAACAATGAAAAAATACTTGAACCGAAACCCTGTTAATATTAAAAGTTGTATGTCTTTTCGAACTGAAAGGGATGGTATGGGCTTTACTGCATATACCGCCACAATCACATTCTACTTTTTATTTTAGACCTTTATCGTGTATACATACTTTTTGAGTATTAGTCTGAAACTTCGCCATTATTTGTTATCCGATTTAATTTTTTTCTTTACATCTTTTAAAAGTTGAAAAACATATCTTTTCAATCATGTAACGTTTTTGTCTCATTTTGTCAAAGTTTATTCAAAAAGGAAAATTAATGACTCAATTGGTGATTTAGGGCAAGGCAAATATTTTTTGTTGTACAAACGTGGTTCAAATTTTAATCCGTGGTTCAAAAATTTTTATTGGCTAATTTCATCGGAATTGCTCAGGTTCAACGATGGTTTCAGGTTCAAGTACGTCATAGGAGCCAATTTAATGAATGAACAAAGAAAGGAGTTGGTATTTGCGTTTGGAATTGCTTATTTCGCATTCGCACATCGTAGGCAATGTTTTACTATATATTTTCAATTAATTATCAGTTATTACTATTTTTATTTTTTAAATACGAATACAAACTTGAAAATGCTTATCTACTGCAAAAAATTTAATCTACCGACAGCATTTTTTTAAATCTACTTAAAAAATGTTTTCCATTAGTGGCAACGCTGGTTAACACCAAACACACAGAGGAAACTGGAAAAAGTGTGAAAGAAAACGCAAACATCTGGAAAAATCATGTGGACGATTTGGTCCTTATACCCCTCACTTTACTCCCTTCACCTATGAACAAAAGATCTTCTGTGGAAAAATCGGGTCATGTAAATGCCAACTTACTTTTCTTCAACAGCCCGACTCCACAGAATATACAGATGCCCAACATCACAACCAAAATCCAATCACCATACAGCAGATTTTTTCTCGCTGGGCAAACTATGTCGTGTCGTTTCACATCTCTCTCACCACTACTTCTATCTTTTGCAATAATGTTTAACTCAAATTATAGGAACAAAGGTCACGCAAATAAATAACAACTTTTGCAGCATTATTTACCTCCAGATATAACGAAAATCAGACAAAAAACTCACACGCATGTGAAATCTCAAATCTCATGGCCAAGCTTTGAACCGCCTTCATGTGCTGTTCAAAAGTTGATTTTCTTCGACATGTCGTCAACGAGACATGGATTTTTCTGTCTCCATTGGTTTTTTTTCTTTACAGGTTCATAGTCTGAGCAAAACCAACTTTTGAACAGCACATGAATGCTGTTCAAAGCTTGGCCATGAGATTTGAGATTTCACGTGCGTGTGATTTTTTTGTCTGATTTTCGTTATATCTGGAAGTAAATATCGCTGAAAAAGTTGTTATTTATTTACGTGACCTTTGGTGACCTTTGTTTCTATAATTTGAGTTGAATATTGTTGCAAAAGATAAAAGTAGTGGTGAGAGAAAAAATCTGCTGTTTGGTGATTGGATTGTGGTTGTGATGTTGGGCATCTGTATGTTCTGTGGAGTCGGGGTGTTAAGAAACAATGAACTTTGGTAAGAAAAAGAACGCACTTCTGGTTCATCTGTCACTTCACTGTTCATTTTCGCTATTCAGAAAAGTCATACATTTCAATCCTGTTTTGTCATTTTGTAATTCAATTCTATCTATCGAACAATTTTAAATTTTCGAGACATGCCTAAATAATATATTAGGTTCTCGCACAAAACTCACTTACCAATTCGAGATATTAATTTGTTTCAATTCTTAATTTTTTAGTCAATCAATCTCAAAAAGTCGCAGCACATAAAAGAAACAACATTCCCGTAGATAGGCGGGGTCGATGCTTTTTATCTGTCTGTGTACACAAATAGTCCAACAATAAAATGGCTCGACCTATCTACCCCAATCAACAGAAGATAGCCGAAAAATTGATCATTCTCAATGACCGTGGCACGGGCATCCTTACCCGCATCTACAACATCAAAAAAGCATGCGGTGATACAAAATCCAAACCAGGATTCCTTTCCGAAAAATCACTTGAGTCATCGATTAAATTTATCGTGAAGCGATTCCCGAATATTGATGTTAAAGGACTCGGCGCAATTGTTAATATTAAGGCGGAAATTATAAAATCTCTATCCTTGTACTACCACACGTTCGTAGACTTATTAGACTTCAAGGACAATGTTTGCGAATTGCTTACGACCATGGATGCATGCCAAATCCATCTGGACATCACTCTTAATTTTGAATTGACTAAGAACTACTTGGACCTTGTTGTAACTTATGTTTCGCTGATGATTCTGCTGTCGCGCGTGGAAGACCGAAAAGCCGTGTTGGGTTTGTATAATGCCGCCCACGAGCTGCAGCACAATCAGAGCGATCCAGGATTTCCACGACTTGGTCAAATGATTCTGGACTATGAGATTCCTCTCAAGAAACTCTCAGAGGAATTCATACCTCACCAGAGACTTCTGACCAATGCCATTCGTTCCCTTACCATCATATACCCACTGCGGAACTCGACTGCAGACAAATGGCGTGAAATGCAGAAACTTAGCCTTGTCGGTAATCCGGCCATTCTGCTCAAAGCTGTTCGCACTGACACCATGTCCTGTGAGTACATCTCTCTGGAGACCATGGACCGCTGGATCATCTTCGGGTTGTTGCTCAATCATCAGATGCTGGGACAGTACACGGAGGTCAATAAAATGTGGCTGTCTGCATTGGAGTCCAGTTGGGTTGTGGCACTCTTCCGCGACGAGGTGCTTCCAATTCACCAATACATCCAAAATACTTTTAACGATATCAAAGGTTACAGCAAGCGCATAAACGAAGTGAAAGATGCTCACATAACTGCCATTCAGAAGGCAGCATTAGTGCACCGAGAACGACGTAAGTTCTTGCGAACTGCGCTTAAGGAACTAGCTCTCATTATGACCGACCAACCGGGGCTACTGGGCCCCAAAGCCATTTTCATCTTTATTGGGCTTTGCCTTGCTCGAGATGAAATTTTGTGGCTGCTTCGGCATAACGATAACCCCCCGGCCAACAAAAACAAAGGAAAAAGTAACGAGGATCTAGTTGACCGCCAGTTACCTGAACTGCTATTTCACATGGAAGAACTGCGTGCACTTGTTCGAAAGTACAGTCAAGTAATGCAGCGGTACTACGTACAGTATCTCTCTGGCTTTGACTCGACCGATCTCAATATCCGGATGCAGAATCTGCAAATTTGCCCAGAAGACGAGAGCGTTATTCTGTCGTCGTTGTTCAGCACTTCATCCAATTTGACTGTCAAGCAGGTTGAGGAGAATGAGTTGTTTGACTTTAGGGCATTCCGTTTGGACTGGTTCCGCTTACAAACTTACATGAGTGTTGGAAAGGCAGCTCTGCGAATTGCAGAGAACATCGATCTTTCTCGATTACTTGACTCTATGGTCTTCCACACTCGTGTCGTTGACAATCTCGATGAAATTCTGGTCGAGACTTCAGACCTTTCGATATTTTGTTTTTACAATAAGATGTTCGACGATCAATTTCACATGTGCTTGGAGTTTCCAGCTCAGAATCGATATATTATTGCGTTTCCATTGATTTGCAGCCACTTCCAGAATTGCACCCATGAAATGTGTCCCGAGGAACGCCACCATATACGCGAGCGTTCATTGAGTGTTGTTAACATCTTCTTGGAGGAAATGGCCAAGGAAGCCAAGAACATCATCACCACAATCTGTGACGAGCAATGTACTATGGCTGATGCACTCTTGCCAAAGCATTGCGCCAAGATTCTTTCTGTGGCATCGACTCGCAAGAAAAAGGACAAATCCAAGAAGCAATTTGATGACATTCGCAAGCCAGGCGACGAGAGCTACCGGAAGACCCGCGAGGATTTAACGACCATGGATAAGTTGCATATGGCACTCACGGAATTGTGTTTCGCTATAAACTACTGTCCCACAGTGAATGTGTGGGAATTTGCCTTCGCACCACGGGAGTATCTTTGCCAGAATCTGGAACATCGCTTTTCACGGGACTTAGTTGGAATGGTAATGTTCAATCAGGAAACAATGGAAATCGCCAAGCCATCGGAGCTTTTGGCATCAGTGCGTGCCTACATGAACGTGCTGCAGACTGTAGAGAACTACGTTCATATCGATATAACCAGAGTTTTCAACAATTGCCTGCTGCAACAGACCCAAAGCCTCGACTCGCACGGAGAGAAGACCATTGCAGCGCTGTACAACACTTGGTACAGTGAGGTTTTGTTGCGACGCGTGAGTGCTGGCAATATCGTCTACTCAATGAACCAGAAGGCGTTTGTAGCTATCGCTCCAGAAGGATGTGTTCCATTTAATCCTCAGGAATTTTCCGATTTGAATGAATTGCGGGCTCTCTCGGAACTAGTTGGGCCATACGGGATAAAATCACTGAACGAAACACTCATGTGGCATATTTCCAACCAAGTCCAGGAGCTAAAAAGCCTTGTTGGCCTGAACAAAGAGGTTCTTATAACCCTGCGTACCAGTTTCGATAAGCCAGAAGTAATGAAAGACCAGTTTAAAAGACTTCAGCATGTAGATAACGTCTTGCAGCGAATGACAATAATCGGAGTGATCCTTTGTTTCAGAAACCTCGTTCATGAATCATTAGAAGATGTGTTGGAGAAAAGAATACCGTTTCTGTTGAGCTCAGTTAAAGACTTTCAAGAGCATTTACCCGGCGGCGACCAAATTAAAGTTGCATCGGAAATGGCATCAGCAGCAGGTCTTCAATGCAAAGTTGATCCTACATTGACAACTACTCTGAAGTCAAAGAAACCCGAATTCGACGAAGGTGAACATCTTATCGCATGTTTACTGATGGTGTTTGTCGCCGTATCCATTCCGAAGTTAGCTCGAAATGACAACTCCTTCTATCGAGCATCCATGGACGGCCACTCAAACAACACCCATTGTATGGCTGTTGCTATCAACAATATTTTTGGAGCTCTCTTTACAATTTGCGGACAGAAAGACATTGAGGATCGAATGAAGGAATTTTTGGCATTGGCTAGTTCGTCATTGCTGCGACTGGGACAGGAATCCGATAAGGAAGCCACTCGTAACCGAGAGTCTATTTATTTGCTGCTCGATGAGATTGTCAAGCAGTCGCCATTTCTAACAATGGATTTGCTCGAATCTTGCTTCCCCTATGTGCTGATTAGGAATGCATTTCACGCTGTTTACAAACAGGAACAGAGCATCTAAGTAAATGCTATTTACTAGTTCTTAAGAGTTACATGTATAACTTATTTTATATTCATTCAACAGTACAATAGTATTATTATTGATACAATAAAAGCAAATATAAACAAACACTATGCAATTTAGATCTATCTACCCGTTGTTTTTATTTGGTATTGTTCTTTGTTGTTTGTTTTGGGATATTTTTACAAAGTTCTTAAGCCTTATGTCTTTGTGAAATAAGATTGATACAATATGCCGAGTGAAGATGTAGCGAAAAGTGTAAAGTAACTCCACCAGGTGGCAAAACCCAAAAATCCTTTAAAGACTTCAGTTGTGAAAACCTAACAAGAGCAAAGTGAGATTTGAAAGTTATGATGCTTTTTTTCTTCAATTAATTTTATACTCACGCTTTTAAGGCTCGTCCAAGAAATTTGTATATTTTGTGCTGATTCAAGAATATTGAACTGGTCATCTTGCCCTTGCCCGCTGCCCTCGATTTGTTCTAGGATCCTTGCAACTGCCAATTTTGCTGGATCCTCATCAGGACATTCACCTTCTAAGGCACTTTCGCTGAGCAACCCAGTCCAGCTGAAGCCACCCAGGCTTTTGTACATGAGTGTAAGGAATAAGCATATAATCAATGGCGCTGCAAATTGTAGTGTCACAACACAAAGATAGTAGAAAATCGATGAGATCTATTCATACAGAGAATTAATGAAAAATTAAACCGTTATTTTTTTGTGGACTACCTTTTTCTGGTATTCTAGGTTAGTAATACGACCAGCCTCGGTCCGTAGATCCTCTATTCTAGTGTGTGCAATGTTGAGATATGATTGCAAGTAAATTGGCATCAGCGCAAATCGAAGGAGCACCGTCAAAACAACTAGAATTAGGCGAAATGTCTCAAATGCCTCAGGTTGAAGCCTAGAATTCAACATTATGAAGTGGTAGGCTTTTGAAATCTAATAATAAAAATTAAAATATTACAATGGTTTGTCCATGCCTTCAAACACCCGGACTGTTAAATAGTTTCTACTAATTGGACGAATCCAAAGTATCACTAATACAAAAGGCAATATAAAACTGATATTTAAAAGAATCTGCATCAAACGCTTTTCTTTGCACAATCTGAAAATAACATACATAGGTATGACATTAAATGATTATGGAAAAACATGTAAAATATAATACTTCAGTGAATCCCAGTGCATTCTAGCCATTCGAAGTCCTGGAAATGTGAATAGAGCGCCGAGAATGCCACAACCAATGGCAATAAAGAACTTAACTACAATTTTAGAAGCAGGTCCACTAATAAAATATATACAAAAATAAAAAACAATTAAGAACTTATTTCAAAAAGATTGAATTAGAAAAACTGAAAGGGATATTCAGACGAACATTCATTTGATTGAAATAAGGAAAAACATTTTATTTACGAGTTGATTTTACTCCAGCGCGTTATAATTTCAATCAGGAAAAGCTAATCATCGGGTCTATAATGGGAGCCAGGTCTTGATTTCCTTCCCAAGTTCTTACAATAATAGAGTATCAGCAACCATTACGCTGGCAATTATATTTTTTCTGATGGTTTTAACGTGTGAAGTTATCCACATTTAAAGGATAGGGAGGGTCATTACTAACTCTAAATAATAAACTAATTGCAAAAAGGAAGAACTCATCTCTGGCAAACTTGTATCTCAAATTAATATTATTTATCATTATCTATTTATATAAAAAAAAAACTCTTATTACAATTGAATGACCAATTTCGAAAAGGTCACATCTCGCATATTTTGAAAAAAAAAAACGTTTTTTCATATCAATGTTATCCGCAAGCTTCCCTGTACCTATTATACTCAAGAAAACTTCATCTTAAGTATTTATTTTGCTGTTATTGCTATTGTTTCTACAGAAATAATTTTTAATAGGTCAAAACTAGATATGATCTCTTCGAATTTATTTCGTTAAAAATGCTAAAAAGGAAAGGTAGCCTACGAAGAAGATTTTAAAAAAATCAATAACTTATGTTTGATTTAAGTATTATTCTTAATTGAGATACCTAAAATAAAAGTTTCACGAAATTTTTATGGTTTTTTTCCTTAAATTCTGTGTACTTATTCTGTGAATTTCGAATAGGTCACTGAAAACAACAAAAAATTGTATCGAAAAATTGAAAACGTCACATTTAGAGCTATCACACGTATTCACGGACAGGGAATTTAAGAGAATTGTCTCTTAATGTGCTCAAATAAAATTTGCGGGTGTTTTAGGCAAGAGGGGTACGAGTCGGTTCTGTAGATAGTATAGGTACTCTATGGGTACAATATTGAACTCAAAAGAGTAAAAACCACAAAAATAAATTTGTATAAGACAGCTGTGTTATTGAATACATCAAATGACTGGCAAGCATATCATCAATACAGAAACTATTACAAACATCAAATTGAAAGTGCTAAATAAAAATTTATATCGCACAAAATACATAACGCAAATAATCAAAAGGATATGTGGCAAAAATTAAAAAGAAATGTGCTAAAAACAAACAAAGATGAAATAACTAAAGTGCAATTCGAGAACTGTGATAATGAAACTAATAGTGCAATAATAGCTGAAAAACTTAATAACTTTTTCATAAAAGTGTGAATGAACTGAGCAAGGCTGTGATATTTACTAAAAATATTAGTTTAGTAGAAGTGTGCAATATAGAATTTAAGTTTACTGAAGTAAATTCGGTTGATATTATTCACACCCTTTCTGTTTTAAACCAAAAAAATGATTTTAATTTTATGAATGTAAAAATGTTAAAAGATTCTATCGAAATCGTTGGTCCTGTGCTTATACGTATAATTAATAGTTCTTTTAACTCTGGTGTGTTCCCCAAAACTGAAAGGAATCACTTATCGTCCCTAAGAAGAAAGTTGCAAACTCAATCAAATGTGCTGATCACCGACCCATAAATATGCTCCCACTATATGAAAAAATAATTGAAAAAATTGCAATGATACAACTTCAAGAACATCTTACCGACAATAACATTATAAGTTTACACCAATCAGGATTTCGCTCAAACCATTCATGTGAAACCTGCGTTAATTTTGTAATTAGCGATTGGAAAACTGAAATTGATAATAACAATTGTGTTGTCGTTGTCTTCTTAGACCTCAAATGCGCTTTTGAAATTGTGAATCATGCTATTTTGTTAAATGAACTAGAGAAATATTTCATAAAGGGTACGGAACTTAAGTGGTTAAAAGCTTTTCTATTTAATAGAACACAAAAAACTTCTGTGGATAGCAATATATCGAATGCGGCAAAAACTTCAACAGGAGTTCCTCAGGGAGCAATTTTGGGTGTACTATTATTCCTTCTCTATATAAACGATATGGAAAAAGTGATAAAATTTAGTAAGCTAGTACTATTTGCAGATGATGGTTTACTGTATGTAACAGGAAAAGACCTAAAAACATTAGTCGACAACATACAAAAAGACTTAGGTCCAATATATACCTGGTTAAATATGAATAAACTCATCCTTAATACAAACAAAACCAAATTCATGATAATTAATAATCCCTCCCCACAACAACAAATTAACATCAATAAATAATACACCAATAGAACAAATAATAACAATAAAATATCTGGGCCTTCTCTTAGATAGTAAATTATCGTTCAATGAACACATAGATTACCTCTGTAAAAAAGTGTCAACAAAATTGGGTGTCCTAAGAAGAATGCGACGGAACATTTCCAAAAATAGTGCAATAAAAGTATATAATGTGACTGTGAGACCCCATTTCGAATACTGTGCGAGTAAACTTTATTTGTGTAACAACACCCAACAAAACAGACTCCAAAAACTGCAAAACAAAGTCATGCGAATAATCCTCAAATGTGATCGTTTTACTTCTGATTCGCTTATGCTTGAGTCATTAAAATGGCTAAACATAACTCAGACTATTTATGATGGCTACGATATTTTTCTTTAAAATAAAACTCACATTGTGCCCCGAATATCTGCAATTCAGTGTTCCTGACAGAAAAGTGGTGGAATATAACCCGAGAAACCCAGAAGAATTCAACATAAACCGGACCAGAACATCTAAAGCTCAAGCTAGCATATTATATAACTGACTTCATGCTTTCAACAGTCTGCCTTCGAATATTAGAAATATACAGAACTTGTGTCACTTTAAAAATCAAATATGTCTATATGCAAAGACTTTTATTAATTTAAATTCCTAAAAAATTGTTTTAATATAAATTTAACTTAAGTCTAAACTTTCAATGTAAATACTTTATTTATTTTAATGGCCATTGAGCCAAATAAACTTTTAAACTAAACTTAAACTTTTAGTTTGTAGGCACTGTGTTTATTTTCCTACGTAATGCAATGTTATTTTTGTTTTAGCTAAGATGTCTCCACGCTCTAGGTTTTAGTAAGCTCTTAGGCCCATTTGCTGATTAATAAAATATTTAAGTAGAACATAAGTGTTTATGCGACAGTTTATGCAGAAAGCTTCATTAAAAGCTACAAAAATTCAAAATTCAAAGTGAAAAACTCTTTTTTTAACAATCTGGCAGGGTGGACTATATACTCAAATGATCTCAGATTCCGTTATATGGGATCCGAGTAGCTTATTTAGGGAGAGGTTAAACTAATTTTGGGTAATCACTAGACCCCCGGTAGCATTTTTCGGATTTTTTAGTAGCTTTTAATGAAGCTTCCGACGACTATACTTCTTTTTTGCTATCATTCACATCCAAAAATCTGCTGTGGGTTTTGTTTTGAATCTTTGTGGTATCAGGGGTTTTGTTATAATTTAAAGTTTATCGTTTATCGGTTTTCTTATTTTGGGATTGTACAGGGTGTTTCACAGTCAACGCGTTTTAGGTAGAAAACGTATTAGGTAATTTTTTGGAGTTGCATCGTTATGATTTTGGGTCAATTTCAGTTAACTTGCTCCATCTTTACCGTTTTATAATGGATTCTAAAATTCTTTTTTGGTATTAAAAAAAATTAACTGCTAAAACCGGGTTTCAGCTGTGCCATATGTGGATAAGGGTTTTCTCGAGATTTATTGCCAAACAAGACTTTTTAAATTTTTGGATTGCTTTGTTAGCTTTGATATCTTCATTCAAATAATAACTTATTGAGTTTGAGATTATTTTTTTATTAGGAAACCCCATTTTAATTTTAAATTTATATCGTCTTTTACAGAGAGGATGTTTAACATTATAAGCAAAAAACAAACATTTTTTTAAGAAAGTCAATTGGACTTTCATAATTAAAAAAATATACTTAATAATGTATTATTTTGAATAAAACGATATCAAAATTTTCTTTTAATTTTTTTCTTTAAATTCTCTTGTACCTTTCACACGAGGAAACAAATTCTATTGGTTGAACGCAGCTTTGCCTTGGGAAAGGAAACGTCAAATAAATCTCTTCAAATCCTCGACCGGGGAGATTTTGTTTACCTTTCTTCTCTCCTGCCCTTTTCACTAAGGAACTGAAGTTGCCAGCAACTCAGTTTTCTGGTGTGAAAGGGGACTTACCAAAAAAAAAAAAACATTTTGACTCAAAAACAATGCGAAAACAAGCAATTTATCTTATACATTTTTGACTTAAAATTACCGTCTGTGACGGTGACTGTGAGACACTGAATAGGGTAGTATTAGACTATAGTTCATAAGAATTGAAAACAATAATTGGCCAGTTTATATTTATTGAGCACTCAGTATTTTTCCTCAATTTTTTGGCAGAGCAGGAGAGTAAAATATAAACAATATTCCTCACATCGAAGTCAAAACAGCTCCCTTTTTCTTTTCTTCTTATGTAATCTACTGCGACAAAAAATAATTGAGCAACCGAATCCAAAAAATTTCAGTCTCAGTTTTTAAGGGGAAAAATGAGGAATTTTTGAGAGGAATCCTGTTTATATTTCTGAGCGCTCTGAGTCCTCTGAGATCTCAGAAATATAAACTGGCTAAATGACTTTAATTGCTTTGTAAAATATAGCATAGCCATAAAACAAAATAAAAGATTATATAACTTACGAAGAAGGAAGCCCTTGTTCTGTCAGGAATCTCGAGGCACTTTGGTTAAAGCTGGAATAAGCATCTTCCAATCCGGTTTCTAGCATACTTTCATCGACAATTAAAACAACCATTGCCACCAGAAGATACACAAGTCCGGCAACAATGCACATAGAACGCTCTCCGATAGATTCATCAGTTTGAAAGTAAAGGACTGTCAACGAAGTGAGAAGCTTGCTGGAAATAAATATGTATAAAATTCAACGAAAGTCATTGACGTCTAGGAATCACTCACAAAGCAAAGAAAACAACAAGAAGACACCAAACCATGCTCAGATTAACCTCTCCCTTCAACGGGAAATAATAGTGGTAGATCTAAAAAAACATAGTTTACAAAATTCTCACTGTAGAATATAATCAAATCAGTAACCTCGGATATAACATAAACACAGCCAGCATACAAGCTGAAATCCAACAACCATTGATATTCAGTGAAGTATCTTAAGTAGATAACATCGCTTTGTGTAACAGGAGCTGTTTCCAACTGAACATCAACAGCTCGCGGTACTAGAAATGTCGATGCACTTTTATCGGCGGCACCTTGTCTGTGGTGGCTGTTCTTCGATTTAATAGGCTTGTCTTTGGGAACACCAGCTTTAGTTCTAAGTTCAGCATCTGTTGGATGGAGGTATCGGTAAAGTCCCGTTGAACAGAGAATCCATTTAGCAAACGAGAAGTGTGGTGTAAATTTCTGAATTACACTAACCATGACTAGGGTTAGCACCAGCTGAGCGCCTAAAATTGCCTTAAAAGGAATAAAAATTACATGACCATTTGTCGCTTTGCGGAAAAGTATGTGGGCGATGGAAGGAAATGTGAATTAAAAGCACTTAGCAAGTAATTTGAATAACATCACTTTATTGCCTTGAGATGATAGTTAACAGTTTTTTTAATCGAGTTCATTCTTAAAGTAGTACTTACCATTTTTTTTTTATTTTATTGGATTTGGAACCTGAACTATAAGTATTTAATTTCAATGCTTTCATTCATTATTTTGATTTATTCAAAAATAAAAAATATAGCTCAATTCACTTCCTTTCCAAACCTCCTCCGGGCGAAAGAAAAATTAAAAATAGAAAAAAGTTACAGCCAACTGACAACTGAAATTGACAGACACATCAGTAACTCAGTACAGTACTGCCAGATTTCAGACTACGTTTTTGACCGTGTTTAGATTTCTCACTAGGTAGTGAATAGTCATGTCGTGTATACACTTGGAGTCTTCACACAGCTGTATGACGCTATTTAGATTGGGAAGATTGAGACCGGTCTCACAGCAGTTTCTGGACAAGAGAAGTGGGGTGTCAGGGATGTCATGAGGCATGAACAAAATATATAAACACCAACCTGATGAGACGCATTTCGTGGTGTTTCAATGTGCACAGCATTGAAGTTGTTGTTGTTTCTATGTGTTTTGAGGCGCCTCAAATGGTCAAATTTAGACACGATGAGACTAATGAGCCCGGACTAAAACTCCCCAATCTAAAAAGGCTCTATGACCGTGTTTAGATAGGTTAGTATTACTACGTAGTGAATAATCAAGTCATGTATACACTTGTAGTTTTCACACAAGTGTATCTCTGTTGCTAATATTCTATTTGCAAATTGGAACATTCGATTTTGCTCAGCGTATATGCACTTCTGCTTCTGATCTGGTCCAACTACATAGCAAGATAGAACCTTTCTGTTCAATGCACAAGCAAAAATGAACAAAATGAAATGAAATGGTCTAATTTGGTTGGGCTTGACAACTTAGTTGCCGGCAACGTTTAATTAGGTCTGGCAACTGGCAACTTAGTTGCCAGCAACTTTTGGTTGCTCGAAGTTGCCAGCAACTCCGAGCAATTTAAGTTGCTCGCCATTGCCCACTAGGCAACTTCCGAGCAACTTTTTCGAATTTGACGTCGTGTTTTTGTGCATTTGTTGTGCTGACTTTTGATACGGACACCATTACAACGTAAAAAAAATGTAAATACCAAATAAAAACATTGAAATTTATAGCTCATTTTCTATAAATCAGAATCAGAGGGTTAGAAAATTCAGAAATCTGAAAACCTATATGTAAGATTTTATCTTTGAACAAGGCCATCTTTGACACTTTAAGTTGCCGGGAAGTTAGTTGCCTAGTGGGCGCTCTCCCATATAACCCAATGTACTTGAATCGGGAGCAGCAAAAAGTTGCTGGTGCGAGCAACTAAAAGTTGCCTAGTGGGCGTTAGGCCTTATGAAACGTGAATGCTCATTCAAGTTTTTATATTTTCTTCTTGACTAATCCCTCCCTTTCCACCTCACCGATTTCAGCTACGAACTACCGTCATGTTGTAGTGAAACCAACCAATTTTTCACTCTACTCTGTCGAACAAAAAACTGTCGTAAGTATAGGACGTTTTCTTCTCAATGAGCTTGATTCGTGTTTTCGTTCGATTCACTTTTCGTCTTTTTGAAAGGTGATTACACACAACCAAAAAAGTCCATTCGTTTTTCTGACGTTCAAGAAGTATCATTTATTATTAAATAGACAGTAATAATAATTAAAAATATTTTTAAATCACTTCTTTTTCAATCTTATGTCTATTTAATCACGAAAAACAATTTTAAAGCTCATCATTAAAAGTTTATAAGCATCCACCGCCTCTACTCGTTTGTCAAATATTAGACGCCGAAGCAACCAGAACAAATTTAAAAATTTTCATACGTGCTTTCGTTTTTTCATTCCCCCTACATTTTTCATCTTTTTGACACATTGGTGAAAGGTGTAGAAATGTAGGAGCAGGGCCAGCCCGATATAAATTAGCGTCCTGTGCAAGCTTAATCATTAGCGCCCCCAATTGCGGTTATTGGTGGAAGAATTCATTTCCCCGTAACCCTAGGGGTAGACTTTGCAATGGGTTTTTTTTTTAGGTAACCGCAAAAAATAAGTAGGATTTTTTAAACCTAGTAAATCAATTATTCACGCAACGTCGGAAAACTATTGCAAACATCGTAATTGTCGGAAAGTTTACTACATCGTAAACGAACTGTCAACATTTGTATGAGAAATCTTTTCCAACAAATCGTAAACTTTCTCACATGAATTTGTATCGCAAATAAAAATGGTAAACGTGGTAAGCTTTTAAACTATTCTGAATGAAAAAGAATCCAAAAGAAATTAAATTAAGCCATCAACACGAGAAACATTTCAATCAAAGATACAATTAAAAGAAAAATAATAAAAATGGAAAACAAAATTGGACGAAAGTATCTTTTCATTTGAAGCTAAACAAACAGCTTACGATGTTTAGCAAGCCGTTTCAAAAGGGTGTTCATGAAACGTGCATCGTAAACTAAAAAAAAATTTACTACGTTGAAAAGTTTACATCGTAGCATGAATACCCTTATTATATCACAAAAATAATAGTAACTAAAGAATATACAAATAACTGTAAACAAAAGTCAAAAAGCATATCACAAAAATATATTGAACTGAAAAAAATGTATTTTAGTAAAAAGTATTTAAAAACTAATTGAAAAAAATAATCAGCTATATTGTGAGTTTCACGTGAGCAACAACCAGCGGAAGAAATGACATTTAACTTTTCGTGATAACTAATTTAAGCAATTTTTCGCAATTAAGAGCTTAAACTGTCCACTTATTTTTTGACGAAGAAAGAAAGAAAAACAGATGGAACTAGTGCCCTTTGCGAAAGCTTTTGTTTATTTTAGGCCAGGAGAAGTTCAATCGAAAATCTTATTAGCTTTTAAAATTCCGCGGGAACAAACGTTTTTCGGGTGAAATATTTTCCATGTGAAACTCACAATAACACTGAATAATATGAAAATAAATAATTAACTCATTGATTTCATCATCTATTTTGAATTTCTGTTTCCTCAATAGAACTTAATTTGAAAATAAACCATTAGAATGGACTTCTGGCTTTACAAAGAGCAACAAAATAATATTGCAAGAGTTGCCGTTGTTATTTAAGTACTCTTTTTGTCAATAAAATTGTCCCTTCTGCCCAAGTAGGGGGAATTATAAGATGATTTTGTTCTTGTCTCGTTTCAACCAAAAGCCCTTGCTTTTTGGTCACATTTCAGGCGAATCATCCATCAGTAGTTATGGGAAAAAAATTGACACTTTATTTAACAGCGACTATTAAGGGATGAACATAAAATCTGGAAATTAGGGTTTTTTTATTTGCTTAACTTCGAGTTTATTAAGGCCCATCAAAATGTAAAAACTCCAAAAAAACATACTACTGTACCAGTATGTACATATCATCAGCTGAGAATTACAAGATCGTATATATGTATGCGATGTGATAAATATATGAATTTGAGATATGACGGAAACAAAAAATTGAGTTATTTTTAGTGTATTTAGAGAAAGTTTTGTTTATTTTTTTTTAACCAAAGTATTCTCAAACCCCAAAGTCTAACAGACTTGTATGGCATCAGTATCGGATGTAGGATTTGACATAGCAATAGAGGTAATAAGGGAGTTAGAATCAAACAGCATTCAGATTATAGATGTCATGGGTCGAATGTGAATGTCAAATTTGTGTTTCCGCTGACCTGTCATTCCTGTTTTTTGGAAAGTGTTGGAAGGTTCTCACGCGTATTCCTTTGGGCCAAAAGCATTTGTATTTTCTTTTTGACTGATCTCTCCCTTTCCACCTCACCGATTTCACCATCGAACTGCCGTCTTGCTGTAGTGAAACCAATAAATCTAAACACGGTCTATTAGTTTCGCCCATTGACATAATATGTCAATAGTTTCACCAGATACATCATAAATAGAATAATAATTATTCCTACTATTCGAACATATATTTTGTAATTAAATCCATATTTAACTTTGTTAAAAGGAAACAAAAATTCTTTGTTTTCTTCTTTTGAAGGATTAAAAATTTCGATACTACTACATATTTGATTCAGAATAGAGTATTTTTTTTACTTCTGTACTGCTTTCAAACATTTATTTCAGGTGACACTAGAGACTAGACTCAACCATATTTATCGAAGCATGCCCACACAATCAATCATGTGGCGTTTCAAATTTGCGGGAATTCTGTGTATTTTTTGACGAATTTTAGGCAGTGTTTTCGTTTTAAAATTATAGATAACATCTTTTTTTCACTTTGTCAAAAAGTTAAAACAAGAATTTGTTGATATTTGCACTTGGATTTGCCTAAACAAATTTATGCACATTCGCAGGTAATATTTGTACAGCCTTATTTTTTAGATTTCACTAATACTACTCGTTTCAACCTCGTAATACTTAAACCGAGTAGTGGCACTTACTCCGTACTTACGCCACGTCAAACCAATCTTTATTTATAAAACAATTTTGAGCCGTTTGAGTTACGCCGTCATCATGTCAAAAAAACTACAAATTTAAAAATCTGGTTATCAAAAACCTAAACAAACCCTAGCTGATTTCCACAATTATTCATTTCAATTCATTATTTTTGGTTGAATTTTGGTAAAGTTATAATTAATAAATGGTTTAGAAAAGTTTAAGAAAAATGTATTAGTAAAAAAAGGTAAAACAAATTCCATTTACACTCCTTTTTGTAAATTTCACACGATGTCATGTCAAAATGACATTTATATACTAAAACGGCTCTAATACGGCTTTCTACCTCCTATGAACCAGTTTTAGCTTACTCCGCCTCTATTTCTCGTGTATTTTTTTTTAATAAGATTTCAAGGTTAAGAGGCGTTGCAAGGTCAGAGTAACTTTACTCCATCGCTAAATCGAGTTTATAAATAAGGCTGTTAATATGTAACATCTTTCCATGTGCTTTAGGGGGTAAGTAAAATAAACCCAACTTCCTTGTAACTCAATGCTTCCGGCAAAAAGAAAAAATCGGATATGCATATGCAGGTAATCACAAAGTTGTATATCCAACATGAGGGCAAGAATTTAATTTAAAACATGCTTTGTTCATTGCTTCGGAATTTCATGCACCACATGCACCATGTTGATCAGGAAAAAGCTAAGAAAATTGCGTTTAAAAATTACCTTTATTTTTTGGATATAAACTTAACTAAATAAGTTCCGTAAATTGCTTACAACATTGCTTATTTTCTTATTTTATTATGATATCTCAAAATGAGGTGTTCAATTAAAGAATATAAAAAAAAATAATTTTTAGTTAAAAAACATTATAAAAAGTCACAAAAAGTTTTAGACGGGCAAAGAGGCATTACATATAGATACAAATATATACTTTTTAAGCCCATTTACCTGATAAATGAGACCTTGAATATTAAGGAATTAAATTATAATTTGGTATATTTTTCAAGAAATCTAAAATAATTTAAAAGTCTTACATAAAACACTGCTCAATTTTGGAAATCATTTGGCTTATATTTTTCGACCACGCAGTGGTGTAAATTATTCAAAATTATAAAAAATACTAAAAATCCCAATCAACTTGTTGATACATAAAACATTGCTGTACGGTGCTAAACAAGCTTCAGAATTGAATTCAATTTATTAATTAATTATAAGAAAATTCATTATATTAACACGATCATTATTTTTTTTATTTTATAATAAAAAAAAAAAACAATTGTTTTGGTGTATCAATTATATTTTTTTCGTGAAATACATGATTTTATATGGATTTTTAAACATAACAAGGCAACATTACAAAATTACAGCCATTGCTCGTTAAAATTCGAGATGTTTGCTTTTATAATTAAGAAATTAGTGATTACATTTTAATAAAAATCATAACAATTTACGAGAAAATAAATTAAAAATAAGAGTCGCAACAGTTTATAGCAAAAGTATTCATGCAACTTCGTAAAACCCTAGATAAGTTAACAAATTGGATAAGTTTAACTTTTGGTTAATGGACTGTCAAATTTTGTATGAGAAATGATTAATTTACACAATTTGGTCAAAGGTTTTTGTTGCGTAAAATTAACCCAACTGACTCATTCTGATTGAATTACCAAGCATTTAATCAAATATATAAAAAAGGTCGTTCATGCAAACTTTTGCGTAAACTTATCATTTTACACAATTTGTAAACTTACGATGCTTCATGAATACCCTTAGTGAATTAATCATTATTTTTCGATCACATTTGCCTATAAAATCAATAGATAATTTGAATATTTTAAAATCAAATGTAAAATATTGAATACTTTTTCATATTTAAAATAGGTATCTTAGAAATAACATTGTCAACTGAAAAGCCCATAAAATTAGCCAGTTTATATTTATGAGATCTGAGAGGACTCAGAGCGCTCAGAAATAAATATAAACAGGATTCCTCTCTAAAATTCCTCACTTTTCTCCTTAAAAACTGAGACTGAAATTTTTTGGATTCGCTTGCTCAATTATTTCTTATCGCAGTAAATTACATAAGAAGAAAAGAAAAAGAGAGTTGTTTTGACTTCTATGTGAGGAATACTGTTTATATTTAACTCTCCTGCTGTGTCAACAAATTGAGGAAAAATACTAAGCGCTCAAGAAATATAAACTGGCAAAATTAATTTGTTAACGATTTTTACTAACGAACTGTACACTACATATCTCTTGATTACGCCCACCAAATGGATTGAATTTTAAATTTAAATAATGTTAATGCATTTAAAAAAATTTAATGCATTTATTAAATCAAGCTAAGCAAAGTATCATATAAATAGCATTTTAACTTTACTTTACTCGATTCAAAGAGATGTTACACAACATTTGCGAATCCTGGACTCACACGCCTTTTTATTAAGTGTTTCCATCAGGTATTTATTATTATTAGTTTATTTTGTTCTTGTTCTTCGAAAAAACACATTTGAAGTGAAAAATGCATGCATATGTAATAGGTACTGCATAAAAGTTAATTCTGCATATAGCTACTGCATTTTTTCGAAAATTTATTTTGGAAAATTTTACGATTAGTGGCAACGCTGATTAGGACTAAAAAAAACGAAAATAAACTGGAAAAATGTATGTGTGAGCTTGCCAGGAACGGACGATTTGGTTCTTACTTACTTTTGAATCCCATCACCAATGAACAAACGATGGAAATATCGTTCAATGAAAATATCGACTTCATAGGTGTGTTTGTCGATGTGAAATTTCTCGAAAGCTTTTACAATTTTTTCTATTTGCTTCATAAACCATGGGAAAACCCCAAGTTTAGCAAGCTTGGTGAAAGTTTCACGTTACCAAACAGGCATAATGCGACAAGCTTCAACCCATGGTACAAGAATAACTGTAGCGTGACTTTAATCTACAACCTACAACAGGAAATGGCAGACATCGGAAATAGATTTTTAAAAATGCATCGTAGGCTCAATAGTGCTTTGTTTTTCTTTTTGGCACGAATGCACGTTGTACTTCGATGCTATCTATGCTTAAAGACATATGATGCAATGCAAACAAAATATATTTTCAATTTCATTTGTTCGCCTTGAGTGCCAACAAGTGTTCCAGATTCTATCTTTAAGCCAAATAGTTTGAGTATATCATTCTTATTCTGCTCGTTCCTTCACCAAGTTATAAATCATTCGGCTCTTGATTTCATTGGTGATCAGTTGTGATGAGATTGTTCAAAATATTATTCAAGTAATTCAAAATATAGTTAGTAATTGATATCAACTTCTATTCAACAAAATTCTAACGGAAAAAAATTTAGTGGACGCAGTGGAGCTGCAAAAGGAAAAAACTATTGAATTTTTACAATTCGTTACTTTCGTAATAGTTTTCATAGTAATATCGTTATATTTATACCGATTTGCTTTTTAGATAAAAAGGTATAATTGGTTACGTAACAATTGATATTCCGTAAACAAAGTATCTCAACATAATATTCATATATCTTACAGACAAAAACGTCCTAGCAATGGCTAAAGTTCCGGCTGTTGGCATTGATCTTGGAACAACGTATTCATGTGTTGGGATTTTTCAACATGGCAAGGTCGAAATTATTGCCAATGATCAAGGTAACAGGGTCACCCCATCATATGTGGCGTTCACTGACACAGAACGTCTAATTGGAGACGCTGCCAAAAACCAAGTAGCAATGAATCCAAACAATACAATTTTTGGTAAGCATAGATAAATGTTGTGAGAGCCATTTTTACCGTAGAGTATGATGTTTTTAACACGCAGATGCATAAAATATAGTGCAAGTTTAGATTTTGATCACGAATATTCTATTATTCATAGGTGGCTGTTAACAAAAAAACTCTTAGTGCTTACCTACATATCCACGATAAAAATAGACATTTTAGTTTCTTCTGTCATGTTCTAGATGCTAATTTCATTCATTTTGTGTCATGTTCTTTGCATCTGTGTCGTCTTCGCTTCTACTTCGAATGCAATTCGATTATGCAGCTAAAAATATGTTTAATGTTAATATATATGTTTAGACAGCAATGCACTGGGAAGCAACAATATTTCAATGACATCTTGCTGTTTATTGATAGTTTTGTTGTTGTTATGAAATTAAGCAAAAATAAACACAAATTAATTTAAAAATAAAATTTTGCAATCATTATTTGAGTGTACACAATTCCAATGCAGCAATGATATTCAATTTCAGATGCAAAGCGTTTGATTGGGCGCAAATTTGATGATACAACGGTACAAAGCGATATGAAACATTGGCCCTTTGAGGTTATTAACAGTGATGGGAAGCCAAAACTCCAAGTTGAGTACAAAGGGGAGAAAAAGTCATTCTTCCCCGAAGAAGTTTCTTCTATGGTTTTAACAAAAATGAGAGAAACTGCTGAAGCATATATGGGTAAAACTGTTAAAGATGCTGTTATAACTGTACCAGCATATTTCAACGATTCACAACGCCAGGCCACAAAAGACGCTGGAGCCATAGCTGGACTCAATGTTCTCCGGATAATAAATGAGCCAACGGCTGCAGCAATTGCTTATGGCTTAGATAAGAAAGGTGACATAGAGCGAAATGTCCTGATTTTTGATCTTGGCGGTGGAACATTTGACGTAAGCATACTTACCATTCAGGACGGAATATTTGAAGTAAAGTCAACTGCTGGTGATACTCATTTAGGTGGAGAGGATTTTGATAACAGAATGGTAAATCATTTTGTCCAAGAATTTCAACGCAAGCACAAAAAAGATTTGACAGCAAACAAACGTGCTTTGCGACGCTTACGAACTGCTTGCGAAAGGGCCAAACGAACATTATCAGCATCCTCACAGGCAAGCATAGAAATCGATTCACTATGTGATGGTATTGATTTTTATACCTCTATAACCAGAGCACGTTTTGAGGAATTAAATGGAGATTTATTCCGAAATACTATGGAACCAGTTTCTAAAGCAATTCGAGACGCGAAAATGGATAAAGGTCAGATTCATGATATTGTTCTTGTGGGTGGTTCCACGAGAATACCAAAGGTACAGAAACTTCTACAAGATTTTTTCAATGGAAAAGAACTCAATAAGTCCATAAATCCCGATGAAGCAGTCGCTTACGGTGCTGCCGTGCAAGCTGCGATCTTGCATGGTGATAAGTCAGAAGCAGTACAAGATCTTTTGCTATTAGATGTAGCTCCTCTTTCTTTAGGTATAGAAACTGCTGGTGGAGTAATGACAGTCCTTATCAAAAGAAATACCACCATCCCAACCAAACAAACTCAAGTTTTTACCACTTACTCAGATAACCAACCAGGTGTTTTGATCCAAGTATTCGAGGGTGAACGCGCCATGACAAGAGATAATAACTTACTTGGCAAATTTGAATTAACAGGTATACCACCAGCACCTCGTGGTGTACCCCAAATTGAGGTCACTTTTGACATTGATGCCAATGGCATTCTCAATGTGACAGCTATTGAAAAATCGACAGGTCGGGAAAACAAGATAACCATTACAAACGATAAGGGTCGTCTAAGCAAAGAAGATATTGAACGAATGGTAAACGAAGCCGAAACCTATCGAAATGAGGATGAAAAACAACGTGAGCGTATCAATTCGAAAAATGCTTTGGAATCTTACTGTTTCCAAATGAAGTCGACCATCGATGATGAAAACGTTAAATCCAAACTCTCCGATGCGGACCGCCAAAATATTCTCCAAAAATGTAACGAAACTGTTTCCTGGTTAGATGGAAATCAACAAGCTGAAAAAGAGGAGTATGAATATAAGCAAAAGGAACTCGAACAAATTTGTAATCCCATAATTGCTAGAATGTACCAACAAGTGGGTAGTGCTCCACCTCAACAGCCACGTCAATCTGGAGGCTCGACCGGTCCCACAATCGAAGAGGTTGACTAAGTTGTACAAACCTAAAATAAACCTAAAATAAAAAAACACAATCAAAGAATACTCGATTTAATTTTATTGGCCATTTCCAGCTAATAACAATATAATTTATTAGTGTTGTTTGTATCTCCTGTTTAATTTCCTTACAATAAATCAAATAAAATTATAATTTATCTACATACATGTAACACAAATTTAAGTACTAAATAATATTTCTATTTAAATATCTACACTGCACTTTATGTGTTAAGTTTACATTTTAGTAAGTTCAAGTATCATTTGGTTTGCTTTTTCTAAAATATAAGATATAGGTACATACGTCTTTAAATAAATGTCAATTTTTTCGATACGTTTATGCTTACACGTTATTTAACGCTTGTTCAAAAAATTAGTTTCGATATGTTAAACATTTCGATGGTCACGTTTTGTTTTTTTTTTTTTTAAGTCTCGGTTTAACTACGTAATATAGAAAACATGTATATTATATTGAGTAGGATGGATTATGGGTATGATTTATTATGTTCTACAAGAAAAAGAATCATAAGACTGAAAATTCGGGAGCCAGTTGAATCTCACGTGTTAAGCGGAAATAGACCGATTTAATAGAACAATATTCTTATCTCATATTATGCTGTTCTATATATATCGATTCTTTGATGTATCCAAACAACTGACGAAGATGGGGGGTTGCACCGACATCACATTGTCGTTGGGCGGACTTGGGTAATCATGTTAGTACGATGCGACGATGGTTATCGTTTCATTCATATTTATAATTGAAGTTCACGCTTCAAGTGCATGCTTTAGAGCTGTTATATTTTGCAATATTTTTGGATCTCGGAATGCGAAAAAAATTTTGGCTTTGAAACTGCAAATCCCAATGACAAAGGTTCAAGATTTATAAATTATAAGCAATATTGTCATTTGCCTGTTTGTTCAATATTGTTGACAAAGAACATAAAAAGCAAGCAAATTACATGGCATGAAATGCTCACCTATAATGGCTTGGCCAACAAATTTCTTTTAAAAAAATCATGACGTTCATACAATGTACATTAGGGTGGTCCTTATATTGGTTTTTTTTTTGAAATTCTGATATGGATAAGCATCAAATGGTTCTAAATAGAAAAAAAAATATTTCCTATTTTTTTCAAATTTTTATTTTACCACCCTGATCAGCCTATTTTCACTTTAAGGTACTAACTATGGGGTTAGGGTGATTCTTATAAAACGCGAAAAAACAATCTGAGGGTATAGATTAGATTTAGACGAGAAAAAAATAGTATGGGAGGGGGTCTATTTTCCCCCGTTATTTTTTCAAAGATTATTTAAAATAAAAACTATATTTACAAAGCATTATAGAATGGAATCGTTCCCGTTTTTTTTAAATAATTTTTTTCTCTTTTTACCCATATTTCCAGAAAATTACCCCTCCCGCCTGAACGGGGGGAAATAGACTCCCCCTCCGATTCAATTTTTTTCTCGTCTGAATCCAATCTGTACATTCTGATTTATTTTCGCGTTTTATAAGAATAATCCTTTGCCCATGATTAGAACCTTAAAGTAAAAATAGGAATACCAGGGGGGAGAAATAAAAATCTGAAAAAATTAGGGAAATTGTTTTTCAAGGTTATGAATCGAATGAGGCCTATCCAAGACCAATTTAAGAACCACCCTATACATACATACTGTATATATAATAAGCTCAGAAGTAGGTTGAGTTCCAAAACTCAGTAGTGCAGAGTATTATGATTTTTTAAACCTAAAATATGTTTACTTTCTTACTATAACTCAACATTAACTGTTGCAATGCTTTAAAATAGCACCATATCTCAGAAAAAGACTAAAATAGTATGTTGAAGTATGAGGTGATGCAATACTGTGTTTCGGAACTCAGTCGTAGTGTGTGTTATGGAAAATTTTAAACCCATACCCAAACTCCCCGGAAGGGGATCAAACCATAAGTCGCGTCGTACCTTGTTCGTGGACCGGTTGGTTGGGTGGATTTGACAGCTCAAAAAATATACCATACTCTCAAGGACTCATAAGCAAGAATCATGACTGGCTCCCGGGCTATGATGATGTTATTAAATATATATAAAAATATTTGTAGTTATTGTCTATACAGATCAGAAATTTTAAGGAAAAAATTACTACTTTCTGAACATTGGTATCTTCGAATGTTTTGTTTGATTTTGTACTCTTAAAATATAACTATGTACTCGTAGGTATTGATATTAACTTTTTTCACCAAGTTTTGTTCACGAAATAATTATATTATAGATGTATGATTATATATTATGAAGATCTTTTTATATGCTGGATATTCTAGCAATAATAATAAAAGCTTATTACTTTATTATAGAAACAAATATTAATCCAATTTATAATGCTTGCGACAAATCAAATTAAAATAGGGCCCCTTAGCAAAAATTTGTTAAATTTCTGATTTAAAAAAAAAGTATAAAAGTTAAGTAGAATGATATAGGAATTTTTGGGAAAAAAAATCATCAGACATAAGGTCTTACATGCAGTTTTTAGTTTAGAATAGCAAAACATTGTTGGTAAGCACAGAAATGTTAGTGGAATGCTTCAAAAATCGTTGTGGCCTTCACCGAACAGTTTTTTAGCAATACAAAATTCTCAAGAACATGTTATTTTGGCTTTGAAAAAATAAAAGCTCGAAAATATTTTTTTTTGTAAAAAAATGATTTCACATCTGATGCAAGAAACACGAACTATTATTATAATAGTCGTTGTGTTTTCGTAAGCGTTTCCATGCTACGGAAAATTCCGTTTCGCATCTGCAGTGAACTACGCTTTAAGGTAGAACCTGTTTTTGGACCAGTTCGCTGCTAATGTATAGCGAAATTTTTCCGTGACATCGAAATACCTACGAAAATACAACAAGTGTATGAATATACACCAGTAGCAAAAATAAAAACTGGAAAACACAATTAATTACAGAAATAAAAAACAAACAGGATTAAAAATCAAATATCATTTTTCTGTCCAAGGAAAGTGGAATCATGATTTCCAACTGCAAAAATAATAAAAATCTAGGCGGTATTACAGTACTGCAGAATAAAAGGCTTAACGAAGTTTTTAGTTTTCATTGAATATTTTGCTTTGCAAAATGAGCTAAGAATGATATCACGATATCTCCCATAGCGTTGAATTTAGCAATGTTAACTTTTGAAGTTTATTAAATTTTTTAAATTTTTACTTGAGGCTGAAACTTGTTTATAATATTAAAAAAAATTTAAAATTTAAATTTAAATTTTTGTTTTGAAAAGTTGTTTCTATCAGTCTATGGGGCTCCCAAACCTCCGGGGCCCTGGGTCCCAAAATCATTTTTTCAAAACTACTCGTATCTCTAAGATTAATTTCTTGGCAGAAGTGAATTGAGAAATACCTAAAGTACAGATTTCAATAAACTTATGTTTCCTCGCGGTCTTTTTATTATTTGACTTTTTCTAAAGTGCTCACCAGAAAACACAATGTTTAGTGACAAAGTGAAGCTACTACTTAAACCACTTTTTTAAATTATTGATGTTGGTAAAGTATAAGTGTTATATGTATGTTCTTGGAAAACTTGTTATTACTGTTATTCAAATTTTTGAAAATATATTTTGAAAAATATAATATTTCAAATAAATTTAATTTTCTAACATTTGTTAAAATAAAGTGAAGAAAGAAATGCTTAAAAATGGGTGAATTTTCAAAGTCTGTCTTATGTTTCAATTTTATTTCGCTGACCAAGTTTTTGTCTTATTCGTGACGACTTTTATTTTGAGGAAATAATTGAATGCTACGCCCCTTGAATAAAAATAATAAAATTTTCAAATTTTCAATGCAATACACCTAATACTTCTCCACCAAATTTTATCATTGTACTACAAAATCACCATATATGTACTGTTCATAGTTGATAGATTTAAAAAAGTGGTTTGATGTCAGGTCCCCTAAACAGAAAATCTCAAGTTTTCAATTGTTATCTTTATATGCTTTACAAGTTCTACCGCTTTAACAACTTTCATCATTATACATAATCTAAACATATCTGAGAAAGTGGGTGGATGTCACGCCTCCTGCAAAATCTCAAAATTTTCTTTTGCATGCACTCCGCAAAATTCAAAGATTTTCTTTATATTATCTGGAAGCGCTCTTTATGTATTTAAATTGAGTGTGAATGGGTGGATAACACGCCCCCTAAATGGAAAATATCAAATTTTGTTTTTTTTTCTTTTCTAAAAACCACAAAGACCTTTCGTTGTACGAAACCACAAAATGCTTTCATGATTTTGACGATCTCTCAGTCAACGAGTGAGCAATGCAGGAACCACTTATTCTTAGAAATTGAAATTCAGTGGGGTCTAGACTTGATTAGTTAAGTAAATGTTCCTAACTTGAAGTATCTGACTTCATTGGTACTGGAGTAAGAGGGAAGTCAATAATTCCCTCAGTTTGATCCTGTAAAAAGGTTGTAGAGCAAGAACTTGGCCGCCCATAACGTACCCTTTGATTTATGCTATTTTTTTAGTTACATAAATTTTCATTATATTTACAAATTTTTATTAACCAGTAACGGTATGATGTGCCTATTCCGTAATTTGTATGTATGGAAATGTTTGAATAATTTTTTAATACAAGTAGCACATATTTAACCTTAAGAAACTTATATTATTTTGTTGGTAATATATTCAAGTAGATTTGCAAAATTTCAGCGAATTATCTCTAAGGACAAAAAAGTTACAGATTTTTGAGACACAAAACCACACTTGGGTCCATAGTGCGCCGCGCCGCCCCAATTTTCCCCAAGGTAGCTACGCTAATGCATCGTGCTTACACGATTTTATTTTATTTTTTCTTGTCTTGAATAAAATAAGTTTCTGATGTGATATAGCTTTATGTATTCTACAAGGCAGAAAGGCCTAATGACTCACACTCTCATGTCAACAATTACTATATCGGTGTTGAAACGGAGGCAAAATACAATCTTCTGATGCGGAAACCGAACGGATATCATGATAAGCACTTCATCATGTCAAGAGATACTCTGTGAGGATTTGTAAATCCTCGAACTGACATATACCATATATTTATGAACATGTATGTACATTATCATACTATGCATATACGAGTATATTACATTTATAAAAATTTCAGTTAAAATTGGATTCAAACATTATAAGTTTTTAACGGGTGATTTTTTAGCTGGTTTGGTTTTGGCAACACTGGTTTTGACAGCTGACGTGTGTTTAGTACCTTGTGCCACTGTCAAACAGCTTCAGTTTGGTTTGCAATTTAACCATGGATCGTCTTACAAATGAACAACGCTTGCAAATTATTGAATTTTACTATGAAAATTCGTGCTCGGTTCGAAATGTTCATCGCGCGCTGCTTCCATTTTATGGTCGGCATTCTCGACCTTCTGAGCAGTCTATTCGGAAGATTTTGACCAAATTTCGCACCAAATTTACTTTGTTGGACATTAAACCACCAACACGTTTACATACTGTGCGTAGTGAAGAAAATATTGCGGCCGTATCAGCTAGTGTGACAGAAGACCGCGAAATGTCGATTCGGCGCCGTTCCCAGCAGTTAGGCCTTTGTTACAGCACTACGTGGAAAATTTTGCGGAAGGATTTGGGCGTAAAGCCTTTTAAGATACAGCTGGTGCAAGAACTAAAGCCAGCCGACCTACCACAACGCCGAATTTTTGGTGAATGGGCTCTTGGAAAGCTGGCCGAGGATCCGCTTTTTTATCGAAAAATTGTGTTCAGCGATGAGGCTCATTTTTGGTTGAATGGGTACGTAAATAAGCATAATTGCCGCATTTGGAGTGAAGATCAGCCAGAAGCATTGCAACAGCTACCAATGCATCCCGAAAAAGCCACTGTTTGGTGCGGTTTATGGGCCGGCGGCTTTATTGGGCCATATTTCTTCAAAGATGATGCGAATCGCAGCGTTACTGTCAATGGTGAACGCTACCGAGCGATGATAACAAACTTTTTTTTGCCCGAAATGGAAGTTCTTGACATGCATGATATGTGGTTTCAACAAGACGGTGCCACATGCCACACAGCACGCGAAACAATGGCGCAATTGCGAGGCGAATTTGGTGAACAGTTAATTTCATGTTTCGGGCCGGTCAATTGGCCGCCTAGATTGTGCGATTTGACACCATTAGATTATTTTTTGTGGGGGTATGTCAAGGCTAATGTCTATAGGGACAAGCCCGCTTCGATTGACGCACTGGAAGCCAACATCCATGCATTCATTCGTGAGATACCGGCCGATGTGTGTGAAAGAGTATGCCAAAATTGGACTCAGCGGATGGGCTACCTGAGACGCAGCCGCGGTCAACATTTGCATGAAATTATCTTTAAACATTAAATTGCAAGGTTCAAACTATCGATTCAAATAAATATTTCATTCATTTTTTCGAATTTTTTGTGTTTTTTTTTTAAAGTTCTAAACCTCTTAAAAAATCACCCGTTATTTTGCAAATAAATAAACTATTTTATCGGTGAACAAGAAACTTTGCAAATACATAGAGTAGAGTTCATTTTACTTATTCGCTTTTAAATTCGTCGTACCTACTGTGGAGTAAGAGAAGTGCAATAAACCTGTCTGTCAAATCAAAATACAAACAAAAATGTAATTCAATTTTGTTCGTATCAATTCTTAAATATCAGTTGGAATCGTTATCAAAATGTCAGTCTGTTTTCAAATTAAATTATATCTCTTAAAATATTTTACATATCTTTGTTTTTAATAATTTTTACATTTTGACTTAACATAAACTGTCTAATTCCTAATATGGATGATATATAACAAATTATTATCAGTAAATACGATATAATACTGATATAACATAAATCAAATTCTAATTTTGTATCTGTACATATGTTTTTTTTATATGTATATAAATTAATTTATTTCTAACCTTACAACATCCATGGTATGTAATACGAGACGTTTTTCGTATCACTTAACTGTATAAAAAATTCTGCAATTATATATTTTTCGACACGCAAAGCTAGTATTTTTCCTGAAATACCTACTTCTCTTCACGTTTGATCTACATTATTATGTTTGTTATATATAATATTGTGGCTTGAAACATACACATAGTATCAACCCGTTTGAAATATTATACCAAATGCTTAAAAAATACTTTGTAATATAATTTTGTTTCATTTTCATTAAAATTGATTTTATATAGAACTGATAAAAGCACAAGACACACGTTAACTAGGTTTTATTTATAGAAAACACCAAATAATGCTAACTACTGTAACATTTTAGGTTTTAATACTATGGATTTTTAGAACAATAAGTGTGGAGTTCGGAACTGTTTTTAGTTTTCGTTTCGATTTTTGATGTTGTGCTTTTAAATTTACTATTAACAATAAATTTGGTTCAATTGCTCAAAATCTTACGTTTCAGTTTAATATGTTAAAACTGAAATAGCTTTTTCTTATCTTCATAAATATATAATTATAAAAAAATAATACATTTTAATAAAAGCAACAATATTTTTCTTAATTAATTTATCTACACCAGCCATAAGATTTTTTCTATTCTAGAACTTTTTATTCATTCATAAAAATCGAACGGTTTAGTTCTTATACAAATTAAATGAAGGTCCACCCTATTATGACTTGTAGACTAATAATATGTAATTATAAGCAGATTCTTTGAAAAATTTTCTTGAAAATATCCAAAACCAAGTCTGATTTTCACAAAATTCTTCTTTTTCTTAAATATTTAACCTTAGGGCCGGTATTTATAAGCAATTATTAACAAATGACATTACAAACGTTTAACAGAACCAAAGCTCAGTTTTTAGTTATGTTATTATAGTTTTATGATACCCCAGTTGCTTAGGACCATAAATTGAAGAACAAAACAGTCATTTTATAATCTGGGTGAGATTATGAAATGTGGACAGACTTTCTGTATAGGTAAGCGCAGTGGCGTACCTAGGATTTAAGTGTGGGGGAGGGGGGGGGGGGGGAGTTGTGGGGTTCAACAAATTTTTTTAGCGGCCGAATTGTGGGGTAATTCTTATTTATTTCCAACATTATGCTTTTGGGGTGCTGAATCCGAATCTGAGGTTGGCGACTAAAATTTCGTGACTCAACATAAATTAAATTTTTTGGGAGTTTTTCACTCGAAAATTATCAATATCAATTCAGACTCTAGTTGAAAATTGACGTATTTTTACTGTTTCCAATTAATATTAATTACGCTGTGAGACAAAATTAGAACTTTTGTCTCTAGCATATGTATGTATGTATGTATATGTATTAGCCAAAATATACTTCTTCGATGGCTTTTAATGCGAATTAGAATTTTGCCTAGAAATATTAGAATCTACATTTAATTTGAAAAAAATTGTGTTTTTATAATAATCCTAAGGTATGAACATTTTCCTTTCGAAACTTTTTTTCAATCTTTTAATGAATACCTTCATTCATCTTCAAGAAATCATTATTTAGTTATTGACCTTAGTATATAACTACTTATAACTACTTTTTGCGGAAACAGCAAAAATATGTAAAAACATTTTTTTAGAAGATAATCGTGATCTGTCTGACATTTATGATGCCATTTATCACACACACTGATCTTGGCTGAAGGTGTTGTGGAGTGTTTTATTTTGTTGGTATGGTCTGGGGGGGCAATGCCGAAGCGTACTACTATCTTCTATCTATACAATGCGACAGCGCATTATTAATTCCCATTCTATTTAGAATTTGATGTGGTTAGTGGAAATGGGTGGATCTGATAAAATATGGACGGAGGAGGGTCTGGAGATGCACCTAGAATCGCGAAAAAATAATAACTTTTTTTGTTTACAGTTCAGATTCTATGTTGCAGAGAGTTTAGATCAGCTGCAACCTACAAACAATATCTTTCAAATAACATTCATAGAATTTTTTGGTAGGACCCACCATGGAGTATTGTCTGGCGGAATTCAGGAGTTGGGCCTGGAACTGGAACAAGGGAAAAAGTTTTTTTTAAATAACTGGATTTTTTTGGTGGTGGGTCCCATAGAGTAGTGTCCGACAAAGGAAGTTCTGGAGGTGGGTCTTGAACTCAAACAAAGGAACAGCTTTTTTTTACAGTTTATGAAAAACAAATTTTTTTTATTAATTTTGGATATTTTGTTTAGAAAAATTTAAAACAAAATTGTGATTCGTCGTTATTGCCTCATGGCGAGTTGGCATCATAAAACATAGGTATTTCAGTATTTTCATTTTTAATTCAATATACATAACTTTAGTCAAGATTTTTTTTGACAACAGCTCCTTCCTATCTCTCTGAACCACTCACGAAACTCCGTTGCGCCATTTAGGGTACATGTTAAGTCATCTGGCGCTAATGTCATCAGTTTCTTAGAGCAAGAGTACGTTTGGGGGGGGGGGGGGTCAGCTTTGGAGGTTCTTAAGATTTTAACTCCCTTTTTCGGTTCTCAGAATTTTTCCCGGTTTCAGACCCACCTCCAGAATATGCTCTACCAGAAACTGCTCCATCGGACCCAACCACCGACAAAATTTATGAAATTTATTTTTTGAAAAAAGTTGTTAATTTGTCCAGTTCCATACCCACCTCCAGAAAAAAAACAGGCTCTCCTACATCAGACACTACAGAAAAAATCTTCCTTTGTCCTACTTCTAGATTCCAGTTGTTCCTTTGTTCAGTTTCAGACCACGAGACGAAAAGTACCAAATTGCAATTATGGGCGCGTAAAATGAGTTCCATGTACTCGATCGGTTTCGTACTACATCTTGTGTGGCCTTCCGTCCATTACAGTTCTGCCTTAAAGATCCAATTGCAAAATGTAGGTATGGCATAGGCCTCAAAAATGCCTTTGAAAAAATTCAAACTATTAAACTGTTCAAAAACATAAATTTGAATAGAAGGGACGCTCTAGTTAAATATGCTTTGATTTTGGGTAACGCTTAAAAGTCTGATTTTCAAATACAAGTAACTCAAAATCACGGATGTTAATGTGCGTTTTTGTTTTTTTTTTCAACGGTGCAGTTTTGCTTCAAATTATTTTGATTGTTATAGAGTTTTTATTTCTATTGATCAAAAATGTTTTGGTTGTGAATGTAAAATTTTACTTGTAACAAATCAAATTGGTAAACAAACCATCACTCGAATGCAAATATTAAAGCAAATATTCTGGCAGTTTAATGACTGCAAATTATCATTCAATATAATATGTTACAATCCATTTTTTTCAAATAAAAATCAGTAACTTCTGATTCGAATGAAATGATTGTACCCAAATCTAATTTAATTAAGGTGGTCCCTCAAAATTATATTCTACCGTTTGTTGCTGTTTTAATTTTAAAGGTCTAGTTTTAAAGTAGGAATTAATCCAAGAATCGCCAAATAAATCTGAGCAAATCGAAGCTAACCGACAAAATTTGATGAGTTAATTGAAGAAAATTTTTAAACATATACTGAAATAGGAATCGTAGTTAACAATACCGTTAATAGTTATGTAGCTGTTATTATTTTAGTTAATTTTACTAGAAAACTGGGCCTAAGTTTCTGTTAAACTTTTCATTAGCTGCATTTTTGTCAACTCCCCTTATGGAATTGGATGAGTAAAACTTCATAGGGCATATCAAAGTAATCATAGAAAACTTGGATCTACTGTTAATTAAGCTACATTTATGTTAAACAAGAAAAAAATACTGAACGAACTTGCTCTTATAGTTTAAAGCTATAAAGCTGGCCAAACACGATAGAGCCAAATGGCCCCGCGGGGCCCCGTACCGATCCAAAATCGGTCGTGTGTGGGGTGGATCGGCTGCCGATCCATCTGGATTTTCAGCCTGAAACCCAACCGAGCCAAATGGATTGGATGGATCGGTCGTGTATGGCCAGCTTAAGGCATTCAAGTTGAAAGATATGATGTTGCACTATATAGCTTGGAGGAAAAAACAAGTTCTCATTACGTATCATATTTACCATAGATACTAGCAATTCGTTTCCAAGATTGATTTTATTTTTTGTGTTTTTACTAATGTCGCGAAATTGTATTTATAGAACTAGAATAGAATTTTTAGAAAATAGTTCAGTCAATTTAGACTTTTTTTTTATACAAAATTTGAGAAGAATTTTTTTCTTGATTTCGGTAAAGTTCCATACAGAAAGCTTAAGTCCAAATTTTGACCACTAACCTCTTTGCAGGGTTGCCGCTATATTGATTTAAGGAGTTAGTTCGTTTTGTACGATTACATCCGTAATTTAAGATTTATCTAAAAAATACAAATGCATTGCTGACTAGTAAAATGAGTTATACAAATTTGTTGGTTGGTATTTTTCATATTTTAGTATTTAAACAGCTATAACCAATTATTAGCAAAAAATGGAGCTCACATATTTTTAATTCAATTTTCATTCACTGCTACGTAAAAAATTTCTCTTCAAAGTTATTTAAAAATCGTTTTCTAAACATGGACCTTCTCCATTTTCTTGTTTTGAATCAATATCAAGACTCGGTTGTTAATTGCGAAAACAGAATTTACTCTTTCACTGAGGATGGTGGAAGCTTGCAGAACTTATTACGTATCTGATATGCAAAATAACATTTATATATTTGAAAACCCAAATTAATTGTAATGTTATCGGAGATTCTAAGCTATGCACGATTAAGTATTGTCTAAGCTCTCCAGCCGAAAATAATAGTCGTGTTTTAAGATTAAAACTAGACTGTTTATAATATAATATATAAACAATATTATACATGCTTTGGATACACAACATAATACATGCTCGCACTTTTCTCTTATAAGCTGCTATCTAAAAAAAAAATTAAATGTGACTTCTCTTTCTTTTAAAAAAAGATTTGCGCCAAAAACTAGCATATTAATCAAAAATTCCTCAAACATGGGTACCATATTTTTTTTAACCTTTTCAAAAATTTAAAATTTTCTAACAACAAGTATCATCCTGATTTAGTGTAAACTATTTCTCAGCCCTCTACTGGCCCGTTTCTGACCGTTCATATCTGTCCCTTTCCTTATTTTTCCGAATTTTTCATTTCACCTTCGACTTTCTTGTAATTGCATGATCTATCGAATATAGAAAAAAAGTCTTTCTACCTTACCCCGTATAGAAAATAGCCAACATTGAATTTACACTTTAAACCAAGATGGCGGAAACTCTGCAAAGGGTTGATGGTCGAAAATTTGGATATAAGCTTCCTTTTAAGTACTCTAACAATAACAAGAAAAAGATGTCTTCCCCAACGTTTTATTAAATTCCTATTCCTAGCCTTCCCTTCTACGACGAAAATAGGCATCAATAGTTGCGTTTTATTATCTCCGGGTCTGGAGATGGATCCAGGTTTCTATCGAGGTTGATTTCAATAACCCAGATACAAGTTTTCACTCTGACCGGCAGACGGCTATTTACCGTTGTGAATCATGTCAGCAAATTGCCAGCATTGCACTACAGTATTAAGAAAAGAGACAGACTGCATGAAAAACAAGTAAATATAATGAAAAAAAGATGGGTATATAGCACTGTTTTCGCACTAACCCACATCGTTTTATTTTAACGAGGAGAACTGTATGGGTTATGAGCGATAGTAAAACGCGGCTAATATTTATCGAATAATATATAAATATCAGTATTGGAGATACTGTGAATTTAATTATTCTAATAGAGTTTGTTTTAATTTAGACACTTGGAATTAAAAAAAAAAAATAAATGCACAAATTTAAACAAAAAATTGAAGATAAAACAACGAATAAATGGTTCGAAAAGATAACAGTATAAAAGATAATAGTATAAACTATATAATTTACTTCACCATATTGTACTTTCTTCAAGTAAATTAAAAATAAATTTTTTCCTATTCTATAATCTATAAATTATAAATTTGAATATTTAAGGCTAGTATTTAGTTACGTTAAATAAACAAATAAATTAATAAATAAACATACAAAAATAACCACTCCAATTAAGATAAAATTAAAATTAGTTTATTTGTTGGAATAGAGAAAAACTAGGTTAAAAGAAATCTTGTGGCTTCGGTGTTTCTTATAAGCTACGTAGAAAATTAAGCCATTTTGTAAAAAAAACTTAAAAATAAAACTTTTTGAGAGCTACTCGTTCTAGATAAACAAAAATAAAAATTCAATTTATCCTCTACAAAACTAGTATGCTCCCAATTCGGAGCAAATCCGTCCATCCCTTTAGAAAATAGCAGATTCGGCCACTATTTCAAAGATTTTGTCCGATGTACGAGTAGTTTTATTCGAACAATACCGAAAGCACACCCCTTTATGTCTGCGATTTATCAGTTACGGCTTACGAGTGCTATTTCAGCACACTTAAATCTTACCAATTCAATTTTCTTTTCTCGTTCCTCATCTACATACATACATATAATAATTCGTATAAAATTGTTCTATAGCGATCGTTAAAAAAAAATATTCAGAGATCTTCTGTTGAAGAGGCACACGGACCATGGTAAGCGTTCGGGGCTGCCGCCGCTTCCGGTTTAGAAGCAAACTTGAAAATACAAACAGAATATAAAAAGGAACTAAGGCATTAAAAAGAATATTTCTTCAGCTTACTTCTTGAGTTTCGTCTACGGAAGGCAAAAGTTCATCTGTTGAATTCGGCGTTAGAGGGCTTGGAGTTGGCACATTAACTCTAGCAATTGCACTATGTTGTTGGACAGCTGCAGAGTCTCCGATTACGATTTGCGGCTTGTTATGACTCATATGCTGCTGATGCTGCAGCCGTGCTAATCTCAATTTCATTTCTTGGCGCAACTCCCTCTGTTGTGTTTCTTTTTCAAAACGCATCATACTATAACTACGAACTGATGAACTTGTACTATGAACGGATGCTAGACTTGGTCGTCGAGAACCTAAGATGATTTATATGGTAAAAAGAACAAGAGATTACGTCTTTTTATTTTTGATTGACTATTTTCATTTGATAAACCAAAAAAATTGTATGATATATTTAATTTTGCGATTTGAGTATATAAATAAAAAGCATAAAAGTGGGTAATTCAAAGTATAGCTACTATATAGATACAATGATCAGGATCACGTAGGTATATTAATTTTTTTCAAACGATGAAGAAAGTTAATAAGAGTAAAGTTTAAATAATTTTAACTTAAAGATTGTGCGTCAGTGTAATCAAATAAATTGGTCTATTCTGCAGGCAAATTTGAGTTATTTTTACAATAATCCATTGAATTACCCGGATTTTTCAAAATTATAAGGAAGCTCAAAGTTGGATTAATGAGAAAGATACAAACAAGAATATTATAATTAAATTTTTTATTTGCTTTAACAGCCAAAAAAGCGAAAATATAGCACGAGCTATAAATAGTTTAGCTGAAAACAAGAATTTATTTAAATAGAAAGAGAGAGATAGATCAAAATAAAAACATTCTTTTCGAGAAGCTTTTCCATTTTACGTTTATGTAAGGTTAGGTGCTATTTAAAATAACCATCGCATCGCACAGAAACACTGATAACAGAATATATGTATATAAAAAGCCCAGAACAATGCATTAACTTTTAAGAAAACCGCGTGAATTAAAAAAAATAAATGTAAGTTCTTGTATTGTCGAATTGTTTAAAATAAATAATCAAAATGTTGGTGTAGTGTGCTCAAAATGTATCATATTATCCAAATAAAAAAAAAGTGTGATAAAAAAAGTTTAAAATGTTATAGAAAAATATGTCAAAAAATGTTATAAGAATCGATATTTTTAACATTTTTTTTAAAGATAGTAGATAAAATATTTGAAATACGTAAAAATTCCTTTCAAACATATTCACCGCCATATTGCTCTTGTGTTAACATTTCTGTTAAAATTCAAAATTTAAAACTTGTAGGCATAATAATGGATCTGCGCAGAAGTATTTATAGTATGTTTGATGAGTTAAAAAATTAATGAAAATCACTTGTCAATTGAGGTTTTACGAGTATAATTAACAATAAACTCCATTCGTATATCAACTGCTATATGTATCAATATTATAGTGTTTGTATATAAGGATAGTGTAAGTATACATCGATAATCATGTATTATGGTAATGTAGGTATAAAAAAGAGGAAAAGGTGAAAATAAACATTATTTATAATTATTACATACGTATACGAAAAAAACACATAACACTGATTAGAAAACATATACGAGTATTAGAGTCACTGTTAAACTATATATGTATATATATATACGAGAAGTTATAATTGTTTCTAACAAATATAAAAGACTTAACACAAAATCTTTAAAAAAGAATGCTAGACACACGATTTGAAGTGTGACTGGCATTTTCTTAAGAATCGAATACAAAAATAAAACTGATCTAAATTCAAGTACATGATGAACCAAATTTAGTTAATATTGTATTATTTTTGACGAAACAAATAGGTACATAAATGAAAATTTTAATTTAAAGGTAAATAAAACAAATTAAAAAATTATTGTTTTCATGAATTTTGAGAAGAGGAAGGCTTTTTACCGCGAATCTGGGCGTGTCACTGGCTGGGGTTGGCAGTGCACCGATTTGGAGACTTCCGTTTTCTAAACTATTCAATTCGTCATCATCGGATATATTATTTATTCCGTTTATGCCCAACATTTGTCTAATTCTATTATTGTTCTTAGCTGGGGATAGTTCTAAATTAAGTAACTGCCTTTGATGATTCAATTGTTTTTGTAAATATTTGGTCATTGTGCTATCATGATTGAGTCCAAAACCACCACCTTCACCGCCACAGCCACCACCACCACCACCATTGTCTGATTGGTTTTTGTTTTTTCTAATTGCAGAAATGTGACACGATATAAGCAATATGGCGGCTGATCTAGCCGCACCTGTTCGTGATGTTGACACCAATATACCCTTCGAGCCGCCACCAGAACCCGATTGCATGGTACTCGATGAACGCCGATTGCCATAGGAACCGATCGATCCGCTGGAACGCATGCTAGAACGTGAAGATGGCCGTCCGGATTGAACTGTGAGTGGGATACCTGAAGACGATCAACATATCATATTCGAAGAAGATGATTGAGGGGTGTGGAGGGAGGTGGGGGTCTATTCCCTCGCGTTACCTGTATCACTGGAATACATTATTGGCGGGGGGAGGTTGGCATCACCGAAATTCCGATGGCGAGGGTATTTCGTTTTGCTGAACAAGTGCAGGACCATGCAAATTAATCCAGCGAGTACGGCGATACCAGTCGATACACCCAGGAGGGTTGGAAGGTCCGATGTGAGTTCATCAATGTCTGCAAAAATCATGCAAAATATAGATTTTAAAATTCACTGTCCCATTTCTCCGCGTAATAATATATATTTCGATAACGAACCTTGAGTGCAAAACACTCTCCTAGAAGGTTTCGTATAGCTGACTGAGTGAAAACCATTAGCACATTGACAACGTGCATTGTGGCGTACTTGAACACATAGTGAGTTTTCGTCATTATAGATGCATGTTTCGTGGTAAAAACATTGTTCACCAAGCTTTTTAGCTGTTATTGTAGGTAAAAAATTTATTTAGCTTTGGTACACAAATTGTAACGATATTATATCTGGTTACGTTTATCGCATCCCTTCGTTAGTCCGAGTACAACTGGATAGTTTTTTTCACAGCTACATAATAGAGTTTCTTTGTCACACGAGACGTGTACAAGAGTGGCTTCACACTTGAAATCATTGCATGGCGCTCCAATATACTTTCCTTTTGCTAGAAATATATTCCAAACAAATATTTTTAAATATGATAAGATTAAACATCTGGTAAGTATGGTTTTTGAATTGCGGTGGTAATCTTGACAAATATAAGAAATTAATTACATTATGAAATTGTTTATATTATATTTAAACAATAAAATTATAAAATAAAAGAAAAACTTTTAAACATTTGTTTTATTTAATTTAATTTGATTTAAATTTTATCACAACATATATATAAATTATATAGCAACGCTTTTTGGGCCTTCTAATTCATCATCGGGCTTTATGCTGGCGAACTGTTATGTAATTACATTACTTTAGTTAACTTTTTTGGGCCCTAGGCCTATAGAGTAAATGAAGCCTCAGTCGGGAAACCCATATTTTTATATATTTGAAAAATCAATAACATTTTTTTAGTTCTACGAATAGATTAAGATTTGATTTGATTACTTGACATTAATTAAATAATAATTATTGCTATTTTTGAGGTAATATAACAAGGAGAGAATCTTTTTTGCATTGAAATTTGCAACTATTCCTGGGGCTATATTATTCTCTCTGAAAAGTTTGTTCTTCAATTATTTCGCTGCGTTAAGAAAAGAATAATTTATTATAGACCAAAGCTAAAATGGAAAAACTCTCATTTGCAAAATATAAAAATAATCTCGACCGTATATTGGATGCTGTTGCTGCAACGATCCTAGTTCTAACTGTAACACAGATATCTTGTTCTCGTGCATAACGCAGGCAGCTCAGTCCTTTCCTCAGTTCAAAATCAGAAGTGGAAAGAACTATGGTTCGAATCCGACTGTGAAGTAGCAAGAAACAAATCTAATCATAGGAAGTAAATGACAGCCTTTCGTTTTCGGAAATATCTCGCTCACTAAACGGTATCCCTTTCATGCAAAACATTTAAATTAACATCAAAATTAACATTTTGAAAATTTACTGAGTAAACCAGTTTATACAAACCAGTTGATGCAATGTGCCGCACCAATTCTAGAAAATGAAGAGCTTGACCGCGCGTTCACCGTAGATGTTGTAAGAGCGATTCACAGATGTAATCTCAACAAAACTCCAGGAGACGATCGTGTGCCGTATGAAGTTTTCAAATACGCCACCATAAACTTTATTGAAAAATTAACTGATGCACACAATTTCAATAAACAGAGGAGAAATTCCAGAAACATTATTCTTCCTCTATTCAAAAAATGTGAAGCTGTTGATCCAAACAAATTTAGTGGGATTTCGTTTATGAATTCTACAATGAAAATATTCACTGGTATCATTCTAGACATGCTTACAATCTGGATAAAACAACATGATCTAGATTAGTTAGTTAGTTAGTTTTTATATAACGGAAATAGTTATTTACCATTGGTTCTTAATTCTATTTTATATTATTATTATATTAATACTTTGATTTGTTTTGGCACATTATAGGGGCCTAATTTTATACTTTGTTTTTATTTTGTATACATAATTATTTAAAAGATTGTGATTGATGGTTATATTTTATGCTATGTGGATGATTCATCTCGGGTTGTTCAAATCCGGTTGTCTTTTTGGAAGGATGTGGGGTTTCGGTGGCTTCTTGCCACGGTATTAGTTCGACGCTGCATCTTCGTAAAACTGAATTACCTCTCTTCATTGATAGGAATAATTCCTTCGTCCAGTAGTGCTTTTACATCAAGGTATCGTGGATCGGTGTGTCTCTCTTCACTTGTGATGGTTCTCACTAGAGGGTCTGGATGATTGCTAAGATTGCTCGTCAGTATTTTGGCAGCACAGATCATGTATTTGTCAAGGGGTGCTTTTCCGGATGGCTCATAGTCACTTGTTGCTGAAATGTTTTCATCACCGTTGGTCAAAGTGGAGTCCCGTGCAGATCCGCAAGATCTTCCTCTCGAACACTCCCAGTTTTTTCATGCTGGTTTAGGAAATACTAAACCAGACAGGAAAGCAGTATGTGATGATCGGTCTGAGAAGTTGCTTATAAAGAAGCAACTTCGTTCTTTGGCAGAGTCCATTACTTTTCCGCATTAGGGGGTGGATGCGGTGGAAAGCGTAGTTTGCTTTCTTCAGAGAAGCTGTTACATGTGGATTGAAGCGTAACCTCTCCTCAAAGTTGACACCCAGATATTTCACCGATGGTTTGGTTGTCAGTTGCGATCCGTCGGCAAACTGATAATAATGCTGCGGCAGCTTTTAGCTGAGGTTGGTACTTTGCTGTCCCGTTGTTCTTCTGAAACAAGCCAATTCAGATTTGGCTGAGTTGATTCTGATGCCCCATGTTGTGTAGAACTCCCACAGCCGCCTCACGTGTTCTTCTACTCTTTGGGCTGCAATGACTGGTGAAGTAGATTTGGCGTATGTTAGTGAATCGTCCGCATAGAGCAAATTCATAGCGTTGTTGGGTTGAGGTTGGTCTGATGTGAAGATGTTGTAAAGGAACGGTCCCAGCTTTGATCCTTGAGCAACTCCTGCTCTGATGTTTTTGGTTGTTGACTGGCTGTTTTAAATCTGGACGAAAAACGATCTGAAATTGAGAAAACAGAAAATTATTTTTATTAGTGTACCTGGAAAATTAAAGGTGGCTAGCTTATGAATTAGCCCCTGTATCCAGATGCTGTGGCTAGCTTATAAATTAGCCCCTGTATCCAGATGCTGTCGAATGCTTTCTCTATATCCAGAAAGCATCCAACAACAACCTGACAGTTATTGAGAGTGCCAACAACGTCGTTATGGAATCGCAAGAGCGGATGTAAAGTAGAGTGTTTCTCTCGAAATCCAAACTGCATGTCCTGAACGATGTGGTTAGTAGTGCAGAACGCCTTCAATCTACGAAGAATAAGTCCTTCAAGAATTTTGCTGGTGTTGTTAAGAAGAGATATGGGACGATATCCGGAAACGGAACCTCTGTCGGCTTTCTTCGGTATAGGTAATATTTTAGCTGTCTTCCATCTATTCGGAAAGTAGCAATTGTTGACGCAGTTGTTGAACACGATCATGAGAAACAGCACCATGACTTGGGGAAACTTCTTTATGATGTAGCTGGAAATCATATCTAATCCAGATGAGTTCTTAGGTCACCCACTTTGGATTAGCTCAGCTACTTCTTCGGGGTTGGTGAAGCCTCCAGTCAGCTCGGGATCACTAGCAGGATTTTCATTGTTAAAAATGATAATTTCAGCATCCGTTTGCTGCAGCTGCTCAATTGTTGACTCAACTTCCTCTAAGAGTGAAGGATCGCTGGATGGGTTTGGCACGAAATTTCCTTCAAACTATTCGGCAAATGCTTCCACTTTATCCTGAGCAGTCGTAACTTCCCCTTGCCTGGAGCTGATTTTGTCTGCCATTTGTTGTCTTTTGCCGATGATCTTGTTTATTTCCTTGAATGCATCGGGTCCTGGTTTGATGGATTGTAGCCTTTTTTGGAACTGGTTGTTGTTGAAATGTTGAAAAGCATTCCTTAACATAATTTGCGTACATTGAAATTCACTCTTCACCATTTGATAGTTTCTGTTAGCCGTGTTCCAATCCCTTTGTTGGATCCTTTGTAGTCGCTTCCGCAATCGCTTCCGATGATCATGTAGTCGAACAATTCCTTCTGGGAGATGCTGGTATCTGTCCCTTGAGGTCTTCCATCTCTTCTGCTCGTCCAGGATGTTGTTTACAGTGAGATCCATGGCTTCTTCGACTTCATTGTTGTTCCGTAGCTCGAGAACGATGTTGATGAAGTTTCAGGAAAGCAGGTAGAAGTCCAGCCAGGATGGTGTTCTTGGGAACGTTGGCTTTGGTTGAGATACCACCAGGAATGAATGATGCTCGAAATGTTCATCCAACCAGTTCACCAAGAAGTTTCTAACGTCAGATGGAGTTGTGTCGTACCATCGTGGGTGACGTGCATTGAAATCTCCTCCAATCAGTCCATAGGTGTGCTGGGCAGCTAAGTTGCTGAAAAAAAAAAGATCGTGATTAATATCAGTTGGTTTGGCACTGCATTTGTTGTATATGTTGAATATGTATGCGTGTTGCTCCAGCTTTGACTTCTTTGACAACAGCCGTGGCTTCAAACGATCTAAGACTGGGAACAATACTTGAGAAGCTTTTATGTTCTTCTTAAAGAAGAGTGCTGTGCCCCTTTTACCTTGATCCTTGTCTGTTCGGAAGGTGTTGTATCCTTTGAAATCTATGTTGTTTCGCTTGGTGACGTTGGTTTTACTTATTAGAGCTATATCCGGTGAGTGCTTCTTTAGGAAGAGGTGGAATGTCGGTCTTTTCAAAACGCTGTACAATGAATTAACACTAAATGCGATTATCCTTAACCGATTTATGCGCATTATGTGCTGCATAAATCAAAAATAAAGGTGGCTAAAGTTACGGACTTCTTTTCCTTACACAGTGAAGCGTAATTGCTTGGCACTGCGGATCGAGCTTTCCTAATTGCTGATAACAGATCGGTTCCTTATCAGGTTAAGCTTATAAGAGGTTACTGGTTCGTTACTCCTTGGTTTTTGTTTCCATGATGGAAGAGCTGTTGTTGGCTGCTGGGCTTCTGAAATTGTTGATTTGTTGCTGCAAAGCTTACTGAGGGGCGAGTCAAAGTGCAGACTGATTTAGCCTTGAAGTCTTGTTGAGCCTTCTTCTGGGGTTCCGCCTTTTTCTTTTCTTCCTTGTTCGCCAAAAGAATCTTACATCCAGATCTTTGACAGTTCTTACACTGAACAATATCCGTGTTTTTGAGGCGTTCGCAATGCACCTTCTGGTTGAGGATTAGTTGTTTCTTTGCTTTTCTTGATCTGAAGAGTGTGACGTTGATGGCAGGTACTCCTTCGATCTGAAGTTCATCCTTGACTTCTATAGCTGAATATGTGTGGTGAATTCCTTTAAGAAGGAGAAGAATCTTCCTGTCCTCACGGATAGTGTACGTATGATTCTCAATCTTCTTGGATTTGAGGTAGTCCCTTATTGTGTTAAATCCGTCCTTGGTTGCCACGTTGATGATTGTTTTTATGGTGTATAGATTCTTCAGCGTGGTGTCAATTTTCATTGTCTTTGCGAACTTGCTTATTTCCGCGATGTTCCCGGAGAAAACAATTATTGGTGGCATGCCTGGCTTACTGGGGTTTGTTGTTGACCCTGTTGCTGTTCCTTTTATGACTGTTTGCGGTTGCTTGTTGACTAGCGGTTGTTTGGTGATTGTAACTACAGCGGGTGTAGTTAGTTGTTGGCTCTGGTTTTCCTTAATTTTTTTTGGCAGCTTTCTTTGTAATTTTCTTCTGTCGCTTTGCCTTTGGCGATGTTCCTTCTTCTGAGCAATCACTCTCAGTCGTTAGGTTGGCTTCATCTCCAGTGAGTATAACCATATCTTCGTCCATCTTCAGGTTGCCGTTGTCTCCATTTGGTTCATCATTTATGTTGTTGGTGACATCTTGGATCTGTCCGCCAATTTTTTGCGCGTACTCGGAACCCAGGTCCTTTCCTACGCTAAGCAGTAAATCCCTGATTGCAGCTAAGACGGTTTCAATAGTCAAGGGTTCAACCATTTTTCTACCTCTGCTTGCTTTCAGGATTAACTTTATCACTTGCACTGATTTATTTTACTACACACAGATTAACGTACACACACTATTTTAATAAAAACTTCTGGGTACACATTAACACTGGATTAAACTGTTTTGAGAAATGCCTTTTATTATTACCCTTAGGTAGTCCGCAGGCACTTGACTTATCCCTTTTCTTCGGTGTAGATTATTTATTTTAAATATATTCCGCTGACACATCCGTGCACTTTGAATGCCTGAATTGAACTGAACATGATCTAGATCTACTGAGCGAGTTTCAAGCAGGTTTCAGAAATGAATATTCGGCAGTCGATAATATATTTCCTTGGACAAAGGAAGTAAATTATATGGATTTTTCGTAGATTTCAAAGGGGCTTTTGATTTAATGGATAGAAATGCCCTTGTTAACAAACTAAGCTGTCTATGAATGTCTATAAAAAGCTATCAGTGATACCAGCTCTTTACGAAAATAATGCAACAGCAGTATGGGATGGAAGCAAAAGGTCCACTTGGCTTCACACGACTACTGGAGTTAAGCAAAGCTGTTTATCTATTGATCTTACATTGACGTTGCCGAGAGGAATAAAGGAACTCACATCAAAACACTTATGTATGTATGTGGACGATATCGTCATTCTAGCTGAGTCCCCTGAAATGATTCAAATGATAATAAATAAATTGCAATTGTACTGCCACCTGTGGAGCCTCTCAGTTAAACAAATCTAAAATAATGGTTTTCCGAAATGGGACAGGCAGATATTCGGGACAAGAGAAATGGACCCGGAAAATGAGCTGATTGAGATCGTCAAGGAATACAAATATCTAGGAGTTATCATAACACCCCAACTTTCCTTCAAAAAGCGTCTTCTGGAAAAACTCAAAGATTCAAAAAAGACTATCAATTGCAACTGGAAAGGAGTCTTAGGCAAAAAATGTTGCCATAAGCCCCAAGTACAAGCTTTTTGAAGCAGTGATGCGTTCAATTATGTGCTTCACCAGTCAGGTTTGGGGATTTTATCAGTATGATGAAGTAGAAGCATTGTTAAGATACTTTATAAAAAAAATATCTTCCGACTAACTATATGTTGCATCTCTGGAGACTGGAGTTTCGCCGCTTTACATCTTCGCTCTAAGGATGCATTTAGACTACATACGAAAAGTAATAACACTTCCAAATCATCAACTTCCAAACATAATTGCAAGGCATCTTCGTCAATAAAAGTCGCAGTTTTTTGCAGAATGGTCGTGTCTGGAAATTAAAAACATAATGTCCAACTGGTGGAGAATGAAACCGAGAATAGTGTATTCGTGGTATTATTAGCAAAGGTTCTGGAGGCGTGCTTTAAACAGTTTGCGGAAATGGCAAATCGGAGTGAGATTAGCGTTTACAAAAGTCTGGGTCGTAACCTTGGTGTCAACAATTATTTCAACGACCTATATGCATACAGGCAATCTCTACAATCTTTAAAACTAGAGGGGAGATTCTTCGATTCAATTGCCGGCCATCCGGTCCTGAGAGAGGCACGGAGTGCTCTCTATGTAACCTCAGATCTACAGAAGACACTTTCCACTTCTTAGGAATATGCGCGTTCTAAAAACAATAAGACGTGGGCATTGGGGAAAAAATGCTTTATCTTGGAATGAAGCTTTCGAAGTTTTCAATGGCCCGGATTAGTCTGTCGTGAATATTAAAACAGCTTTATCGCAATCAAATTATAAATGAAGCATTTTGAATAATTTTGAGAAATAACTAAATTGTAAATTAAATGTTTTTTTTTGTTTCTAACTTTGAGTTTCGTTCTTTTACATTGTTAAACTTTAGATAGATAGATATTTATTTACAAATTATATTGTAGTGCTCATACTGTGTACATAATTATCTTTTTTCTGGCTGGCGGTAAAAAGCCAATGTTACATTTGTGAATTTGTAAGCAAGATCAAAATTCTTTTTTAAAATAAAATCACATTTCTTCAACTACTTCTACTTAGACCGAGAGCCCACAGGAAATTTTGGGTGTGAGTGAAAGCAAAATAAAAAGTAGAGGCGTCGAAAGCTTCGATAAAAGCTATTAAGAAAATCTAAGTCTTGCAGACCACAACTGTTATTAAACAGTGCATCATAAAAAAATATTAATGCAACTTTGAAGGTAATCGTGTTAGCCAAAATTGGTTTTCATCCCTTACTAGAAAAGCTCCTCGGATCACATATCACAGAATCTGAGACCATTTGAGTGTATAGTTCGCCCTGTCCCACTGCTTAAAAAAAATCGTTTTTCACTTTGAATTTTTAAAATGGTATGGCAGGGCGAACTATACACTCAAATGGTCTCGGATTCCATGCTTGCTGTGGCTGTTCTATTCTATAAGTGGTTTTTAGCTTAAGTACTTAAATGAAGTTCGTAAGTTTTATATAAGAAATAAAATAAAATGCACCACTGGATCGCACAAACTTTTTCTTATGTTCAAGTTGCTTGAAGTTAAGAACTTTAAGGTATAAAAACAATTATAGACAAAAAAAAGAATAAAAAAAATTAAAAAAAATATTTAAATGAAAATAATTCTAGACAATAAAATAACAAAAGTCTTTAAATCGTCCTTTTAACTATATAAACAAGTAGTAAAATCACCTAAGCTCAAAAACAATTATGTCATTTGATTATTTAAAGAAACAGGAATATATGCAAACAAAAAAAATTTTAAATCGTTGAGGAGGTTTTCTTAAAATTAAATTTTGTATATATAAAAAACATTTTTGAGAAGAAATGTTTGTATGTCAATTTTGAGTATTTATAAGTATACATTTATTTACTTAGTTTCAAGAAAATTCATTTACCTCTTTTTGAAATATTGAATTTTTGATTTTTGAATTTTTTTTATCAAAATCGTTGGAGCCGTTTTTGAGGTAAATAAGATTTTCCTTAATTAAAATTTCCTAACTTAAAATTCAATTTCCCCTCTGGAAAATAACCAATTAGCCTTAAGTTCAATATTTGAAGAAGATCGCATCATTGGTTAAGCTTGTAGATCCAGATACAAACAGAATTTTGTCACCCACTTTTTTGGTGTTCTCTATTTTCGTAATATCATGTTTGATTCTTATCTCGAATATTTTTGTTTGCACGAATTCTAAACTTGTCCTATAGTACCTAAATCGCAGGTAAAAATGATAATTACTGTGTGCATTTCCATTTAAGCATAGTTTACAGTTTCAATCCAAAAACAAAAATCAAAATAATTGTCCACATATTTGTGTACCAAATTGTATGATATTCAAGGCAAAAAATGTTTGGCCCTGCTAAAACCACCCATTGAGTCATTTATTTACTCCTAATTAATATGCTACACGCCTAAAATTACAAAATAATTATTTTTGGATGCAAAATCCATTTGCATGCAAATAATCCGTTGAGGTGAATATATTTTTTTTTGAAGTGTTAACCGACCATCCAAAAATATATATTTTATTTACCACATTTTTTCCGCATGCAATACAATTGCTGGTCCATTGTCTTGCATGATATTCCATAACATTAATGGTTTTCTTTTAGCATGCAACTGTGTACCAATCAGACGAAAAATAATTTCTTATTCCACCTCAGAAGAATTTAAAAAAATTGTATAATTTTCATGTAGCTTTGTGTTTAAAGCCTAGTTTATAGTTCCCAGTTGCAGATACAAAATCTATAGGTACAATTATTTTTGCATGACAAAAAATATTTGCATCGATTTTTTGCCCACGGGAATTGCAAACAAGGATTTACACACAAAACCCTACACTGATACAAAAATTGAACTCATTCATATTTAAATCAAATTCAAACAAATATGATTTGGCATGGAATCGATTTCTATTTAATTTAAATAGAATCGAATTAATTCTTCTTTGAAACGGTTTGAACGCGACTTTGTTCAAACTTACCATGCTTTCTATTTAACATAGAGATATTTCTGTTTGTTTTAATTAACTTCATTTGATATTGTTTTGAACAGAATCATATTTATATTTTTAAATATTTTCGTGTTTGAGTCGAAGATGTTTTCTGTTTAAATCAAATGATTTCAATGTTAGTTTCTTCCAAATAGATGCTAGCTAATCTAAACTAAATACAAATGTTTTCTTATTGCAATGTTGGTAACATTTCCTTCAATACATGCAACATACATACGGTTCAAAGTTAAAACTCACTTACTAACAAATAACATTCTTGAAGGAAATCAGATTAAAAGTTACTTTTTGATATTGAAAAACACTTTCCGCAAATTTTTGAATTAAGTTCCCGTGCATACCTTTCAATGTTGTACAAAAACCAGGCAAGATAATACTTGTAAGATTTAAAACGCATTTCATTCTCATTTGCTAATTTTTTCCACACTTATCGAGTTTAACGTTTGGACCGACCGACGGTATTATGGTGGCACTTATTTTGGAACTATTTGAATATCTTTTTCCACCGATGGGAGGGACGAACTCATTTGCAATATGCCTTTATTAATTTGAGTTCCATTCAAATTGATTCGAGTTTAAATTTAATATTTCTGTCTAATCTCTTTCTTTTCTTAATATTTTAAGTGCATTTGAAACAAACTCGTGCATGTTGATTTTATGTTAAAAATTTGCAAGTGAGTAAAATAATTTAACAGGTCTTTCAAAAATCAAATTCAAATGGGCTTGAATTTACTTAAAAAATTGTTTTTGGATCTGAATAGACAAGAGTTAGATTTAAATCGAATTCTGTTTGAACTAATTTAAACATATAGTTAAACATGCTTCTGTTCAAATAAGTCATAGTTCTGTTTTCTCAGTGTAGGTACATACATGAAAATGATACAACTTTTTTAAAATTCTTCTTGGTGAATAAAAACTAATATGAATTTCAGTATAACAATATAAACTATTCATTATTGTATAATAGGCAGAAAGTCATTAGCGTTAAGATAATATTAGTTCAAACTTAGAGTGCCCGCATGGCGTCAATGAATAACTTATAAGATATTGATAAGCAGGCAAGTTCTTACGAATTTTTGTCTACCTTTAAAGTCTAGTACTCAGTTCTAGTGAAAATGAAATTTCCATACAAAAATGCCGGTTAATTCATAGCGATGATATTCGCAACAAGAGGTATCCAAATTCGAGAGTGAAATATGAACCGGTTCGATATTTCACGAAATAATTTTTATTTCCCAATGTAAAACCACTAGGAAAAAATAAGGAGATGTGGAAAAGTTTGACATTTGTCAAATAATTTTTTGTATTACTACCGAAAATACAAAAATAACACAAGATACGAAAATACAACAAAATACGAAATAAAAATAGATATTCTTCAAAAATATTTCAAGATTCAGTCAAATAAATTTCATAAAAATCAATTTATTTTTTCCACTCAAAGTGAGTATTCAAAATTCAAAACTGAGTATCAAAAATTCACGTAAAAAAGCAATGATATTTTCATAATGATAATTGACGTGACAAGAGATGAGTACTAGGCTTAAATAACAACTTAAATTCTTTCCATTAAGCCTAGTACTCACCTCTTGTGAAATGAAAATTTTAAACCGGTTTAAAATACACGTGAATTATCATTATGAAAATATCATTGTTTTTTCATTTGAATTTTGAATTTTGGAATTTTTAATACTCACTTTGAGTGGAAAAAAATAAATTGACTTTTATGAAATTTATTTAAAAGAATCTTGAAATATTTTTCGAAGAATATTTATTTTTATTTCGTATTTTGTTGTATTTTCGTGTCTTGTATTATTATTTTACTGTGGGTAGCAATAAACATAAATTAATCGACAAATGGCTGACTTTTCCACATATCCTTACTTTTTCCTAGTAGTTGTGCATTGGGAAATGAAAATCATCTGAAATATATATCAAACTGGTTCATATTTCACTCTCGAATTTAGGTACTCACCTCTCGTTGCAAATTCCATCGCTGTGATGAATTATCTGGCATTTTTGTATGGAAATTTTCTTTTCAATCGCACTGAGTACAAGGCTTAAATGTTCACACATAAGAAAGATATAATGTTGATATATCCTTTTCGTAACAGCGATGTCTTCTTCTTCTAGACTTACTATCAAGACCAAGTGGTTTGAAAACCCAAGGCCAATCATTTTTTAGAATGCCCTTATTGTCCCTACAAGTAAATACAATAGTTATTCAATGTAGGATATAGGTAAACGAAAAAGGAACCATCGGAATAGAATAAAAGTCCACACCAGAGTTTATCATATGATTCATTGTACATATACTTATGTAACTAACTACAGATGTATGCACCTAAGCTTACCCATAATTTTGGTTCTTTATCAAAGAAAACAGTCAAAGAAAATTTGCCTTGTCCTTGCATAGACTTTTTCCAGTATTCTTAAGCTTTATGGCAAAAGTGTATTCTAAGCTATAGAATTTAATATTGATCTGATAGCCTTTTGTTGCCTTTAATATAGAAATTGAGCTACAAAATAAAACAATAAGTCTAATACAAAAGCATCTAACGAAAATCATACTTCACATTTTTTGTTGATTTTATTATGAGAATGGGCGGAATATAAAAGATTTAAAACTTTTCAATCATTATACACGATAATATAAGTTAGTAAGGGTATTCACACAACAGCGTAAAGCTGTCGTAAACGTTGTAAGTTTTAAACTTCGTAAATCTGTCTCTTCATTCCTGCCAACAACACGTACACAGGAATGGTTGAGAGTTGTAAGTCACTAGGCCCTGGTTTTCCACGAGCTGTTGCACCACCAAATTTATTTTTTTAAATCTGTCACAATTTGTTTGTAAAATTACACAAATTTACGCAGTTTGCAACTTTACTACATTCACTATGACTTTACGTCTTTACATGAATACCCCTAGTATAGATATATAGATTGTAGATATCAATTTTGGCAAATACATATGTACTTTCAGTTTTTTGTTTGATTAATTCTATTAAAATATTTAGTTTTGTTTCCATAATTTGAGACTTTAAATCCTTTAAATAAATTCGATAACTGTATACATATACAGAATCGGACAAAACTTCTGCAACTAAGTGAAACCAAGCAACTCCTTCCAAATCATAAATTTCAAAAACATTTCAATGCTTATATATTTTAACAGCATATACAGCTGTTAAAGTAAATAAAAATATAAAATTTAAGGAATTCTAATTTACTTTCAGTTATCTATATCAACGTTGAAATGTATCAAATAACCCCAAATTAACACCCGACAAAACAATTGCAACTGTTAATTAAAATACGAAAACAATTAATGAATTTTTAGTGGCAGAACCTTTGTTTTCGATGACTACCTTGCATTTTCGTGACATTGATTCAAATACGTTTTTTATAAAATAAAGTGGAATCTCATTCCAGGCTCACTCATTTATTTTGCATTTGACGATCTTCCAAGGACTTTTTATTTGAGACGGTAACAAATTCATAACCAAGAAAGAGTGATCATTGACCCACGTTTTGAATAAATACGGCGTTTGCTTAGGTTCATGGTCCTTCAAAAAGAGTAGTGATGGGAAGTCTCACGTTAGAAGGTCACTTCGCAAGCGACTTTAATCTAGTTATTTCTAAAAAGCTATTTAGCATGGCACGCAGTGCAGCGAACAATGGACAAAACTCCAAAAATTAACTATTTGTTTTTACCATTTTTATGATTCAGACTTGTTTGGTTAAAGAATATATTTACAAGAATAACCAATTGCTCCTGGCATTAGAAGGGACATAAAATCCATTTTATTTAGATTGAGTTCGTAAGTCTGAAATAATGCACATTTTAATGGCGTATTAGTTTATTTATTCACAAATTACACTTCAACCAGTGAAAAGTTCTATAATTGTCTTATGATAGTATTACTTATTAACTATAGTACCATAATTTTTCAGTTCAATCAAATAAGTTTTCATAACTAAAATTATGTCGAAATTCACCCGAAAATTGTATACATAAGTGTTTTCCATTAAAAATGATTTTTCTCAAAAACGGTAAGACCATTGTTGGGATTTATGGCTTAAATTTTAACTTGTACTGCCCTGTGCAAGATTCATCTGAAAATTATGCAGCTTTTTGCAACTTTGGTGACAGTTAAATGTGATCAGTTTTTATATGGAATACTTTTGAATATTGTCAAATGAAAAATAATTGTAAAAAAGTAAATTTGAATTTTTTCGACCACCCCATATACTCGATGCACTGTGTGGCGGAGGGAATGCCATGGCGTGGGGGTGTTTTTCTGCTGCTGGTTTGAGGTAATTGCATCGCATTAATGGAATAACGGACGAATAAGTGTACAAACGAATCTTAGAGGATGTTATTTTGCGGAATGGGGCATGTAAAATGCCGCTGGGTTGTGTCTTTCTGGAGGACAATGAACCAAAACAAAAGCCGTATTTAGTAAAAACGTGTTTCAATGATCACAATTTCTTGGTTATGGATTTGGTCCGGAAAGGAGATTGCTAGTTACCTTGAAGTATGTACCTTTCATTTATTGTTTATGTACACAAAAATTTATTTACAAAGGTAAAGTATTTTATTAAACTATAGGAATCACATATTAATTACGGAAGAAAACCGTATTTCTTATTTAAATCTTCATATGAAAGAACCGGAACATGCTTCTTCATCGTAAGGTGTATGAAGATGGAAGATTGACTTCTCTGCTTTCTGCTTGATCACAAAAGTTTTGATTCACGACACTCAAAGAACAGCTTTTATATTGAGGTTCAATGGTTTCATCAGACGATATCGGAGAATACATGAAATATGATTCTCTTGTCGAATCAGCTGGTGATGCAGGCTTAATTAACATGAATATGCAACAAATCACTATCTGCTGTCATTTTAATGTTTTTTTTTATGAAAATATTATTATTTCGTTGCAGACAAAAATTCACACTACTATTATAAACGTCAAATTCACCCCGTAAAAATACCGAAAAACTACTGATTCTTTGTACCGAGACTTGAAAATGTTATGACCAAATTTTGGAGGATGAACGATATAACCAAAATATGACATATGAGTATTATGGTTTGTTGGTGCATGCATCTTGATATGAAATACAAATATCAGTTTTTTTTTCTCAGCTTCGTTTCCTATCTATGTATATATACATACATACATGTATGTAGATCATTAACCTTAATTCACATTTAAGAAAATAATAAATGATGCTCCGTCATTTACTTTAATGTCATTTTTTAATTGAAATATGAAAGATTTGATTAAAAAATCCAGAATTGCAGTCTTGAATGAAACAAATGGGTATTTTTTGAGATGATTCAATTTACACATACATATAGCATTCAAACACGCATACACATACATATTTGGTTAGCAAAAATAATACAAAGAAAGCTTATTTAATAATTTCAATTTGACGTTTGACAAGAGATTGTTTGTAATGTATGGTGAATGCAGATCAAATCTGCCAAACCAGAAAGATCTCATATTTAGCCTTCAGATTTCATCTTTTTTTAATAAAACATGAAAAAAGTGCAAATCTTTTCGCAAAAAGATCGAAGCTCTTCAACAATAAAAAACGACATACATATGTATGTATGTATAAGTCTTAAAACTTTTATATTGATGATCCAATCAATAGGAACCATATGATTTAAGCTTTTTAACCAAACTATATCATTCTTTTTTTGAGGCTTTAACCCTCACAATAAAAGAAAGACTTAACTCCTCCCCTCCCAAAGGCTGAGAAAAAACCTGCCAGACTCTGGTGTTCGATATCGCGGTACATGCAGACACCTATGCAAAAACGCTTAACTCAGATTTCGGTTATACATCCACTCCCAAAATTGGCTGTCGGTTCTTCCTAGAAATATTTTTTTTGATTTTTGATTTTTTTTTTATAGATTTTCTTTTTAGACTTTAAGCTAATGCCCATTCGATGAAACAAAACTTACAAAGTCAAGTTAGATATGTATAAGCTCTTTATTATACGACCATTTGCGGGGGCAGCGTTTAATTTGAATTCAAACAAGAGGCTGGGTGCGACCCACTCAGGTAACTTTCCATTGGTACCCTCTAAAGGCCCGATGTTATTTTATTATTTACAAACCACCAATTCAAGATCTTTGAAAATATTTTCAGTATTCAATATGCAATCAAGTGAACACCAAAGATTGGTTGACATTCGTGATATTAGAGCCAAAAAAAATTGTTTAATTAGTGTGTAGAATATAATAAACCCAAACTAAATACAATTGTTTGTCCGCAAGATATTTCAGACGAAAAAAAAAAACCAACAATTTTTGATAAAGTTAAAGTTTTTTTCGCTTTAAACAATTTTTTACAAAACCTATCAATTATTAATTTTAAACTAGTGTATACAGTTAAAATAGTCCGGAGTCAAGATCATTGTTTGTTCTCAAGATACTTGAAACGAAAAACTATTTCAACAATTTTTGGTAATAGTTTCTTTTAGTTTCGCTCTACAAAAAAACTAATTACTGAATATTCTTACAAATTTTATCAATTATTAATTATAAAGTTGAGTTGAGCTCAATTAACCTTTTAACTTGAATTATAAATTCAGTCGCTCCACTCAAAAAGAAGAAGATTTTCTTTACAAATTTTCTTCATATTCAATTATAAAGTTACAAATTACAAGTCGATAGAATCATTTGTTCTCGAGATATTTTTTTAAATTGCTATAGTTAAAAAAACCGTTTAGTGAATTTTTGGAAAGTCCTTTGTGTACGTTACGAAATAACTATCTAGGTATGTGAAAAATAAAATTCATCCGAAGTCGATATCTTTAATCGTTTTTGACATATGGTGAACGAAAAAAAGAATGGAACGCAGAAACAAACGTACAAACACATCCATTTCTCTAAATATGATGGATTCCGATTCAAAATTTTCGATTTGACAAATCGGACCAATTACAATAACTTCCAAACGAGTCACCTGAGATGTATTGCTCAAGATATTTTTAAAGCATTATTTGAGAAGTCATATGTATATGGTGTGGTTTATTTTAAGCTCAAGTCTGTAAGAGAAAGGCTGTTTATCTAAAACAAAGAAAGTATGAAAAACTGATAGGGCTGTCGTAAACGAAACTGTTGTAATATAAATTCAATTAATATACTTTTCTATGCATAACTTTCTTACTTAAAAGTGTACTATAGTAGATTTTAATATTTTGTTGTCTTATAATTTTCTTGAAATTATATTATTATTCTGTTTTGTTTGTTTAAGCCAGGCCCTATTATTTTCTTTATACAAGACGATCTACGAATTCCAATAGATTATGTGCCCAGAACGTTCTTGTTAAAGAAAATTATAAAAAAAAAAAAAATTAGCAACATTATGTTTTAAAATGTCCGGTGGAACTCCGTTGCCCTTAATTAAAAGGCTCAAAGGCCGTGGAAAATTTTGATACATGGCGTTTTATTTGGAACTTGAGGAGCTGTTGGATTGTATTCTTGGCACTAAAAAAGATGAAAAGAAAATTAAAAAGGCAAATGTGAAAATAATTCTTCTGGTGGATCCTATAAACTATGTCACGACGCGTGCCGTAAGAGCATGGAAAGTCTTTAGCAATGAATCGAAAACTCTCTGTGACAAGAATTTCTGTCGTGGAAGTTCAATGAACATGCGTAGTATTGAAATTTTTTGATCGATTATAATTGAATTGGTCAGTAAAAGAACAGTACAAATGCCAGTACAAAACATTTTTTGTATTTAATATATATTTTAACAGAAAAAAATTTGTAAAACTTTTCAACCATGAGTAATCCTCGTGCCAACTTATTATACCAAAAAAAATGCATAAGAGACCCATGCTACTCGGATTAGTGCACTACTTATGTACATAAAAATATATAGGTACACAAATTTTTCCACTTCGAAGTGATTAGTTTTCGATTTATTTTTCTTGTAGTGTACATTTTATATTGTTTAAACTTTTTTTTTAACAATAAAATTGAGTTTTGTTAATAATGCTTACTTAAGAAAGATTACAAAAATTAATCTGTCTCATGTTTTTGTTAGTGTTAGCAAAGAAAAAAATTAGTTTTGTGTAGTTTCATACTTTTTCTTAACAAAACAAAAAAAAAATTGTTCCACTCTCAGATTTAATTATGAATATGAAAAAACTGTAAACTAAAAAAAAAACAAGGTTAAAGGCTCTCCCAAACCAACGCGAATTCGCAGCGACGACGAATTTTTGTTGTTGTTTAGCGTTGTGTATTTGTCATATTTTTTTCTATTGTGAATGATTCGCTGCGAATGCGGAGCGATACGCGTTGGTTTGGGAGAACCTTAAATCAAAGTAAACCCCTTTGATTTAAGTATTTTTCGGAACGATTTGGCTTTGAAGATGAAAATTTTAAATTCATAGTATCATGACATATCAATTCAAAGTATTTCACACTTTTAAAACAAATATGTTCATAATTTGATTCAACAATGATTTCCTCTTCATTTGAGATGTTATCATCGTTAATTTGAATTAATTGATATTTAAACAATATTTATCAACTTCGAGATGTCATCATCGTTAATTTGAATTCATCCATCTTTAAAAACAATATTTATCAACTTTGATTAAACTATAAGCATTGTAAATTGAAATGTACATATGTACATAGGTACTTATAAATATATACAAGCTAAAATACTTTTTTAAAACATTAATTCAACTTTGTTCAGTTATTGATTTTAAGAAAAATGACAACCAATTCATTAATATAATTTTAAAAATAAAAATAAAAAAGTAATACAAATTTTGATTAATTCAAAGTGAATTTTGAGTCCGCGTTAGTTTTGTTCACAAGTGTTTTGCAGATACTTCAAGAAATTACGAAGCACTCCCGAAATTCTATATATTAAGTAAAAATATAAATTAAAAAAAGGTTAAAAATCTAAAATATCTGACTTTTACGTTGGCCTAACTGTGTTACACTTTAAAAGTACGTGCATGGAAATTCGAAGTTCGATTTCAAAAAAATATTAGAACGTTGCACTTTGAAAATACATTAAGCGTACTTTAAATGCTACAAAGTTAGTTTCAATGTATTTAAAATTGAATAAGTTTCGCTTTGAAACTAGGCTGGTTTTGTTAAATCTATGTTGTCTATTTCAATCAACAGGTTTTCAACGTCAAATTAAATATGATTCATTGAATATTTTTCCACTTTAAATCAAATATTTTCTATTAGATTTTAAGTTGGAATTTTTCCCACAGTGTATAGGGTAATAAGCTTATATGTCAGTTCTTAAAATCACATGACCTCATATTATCGAGTAAGCAATTTTCCAATCGAAAAAAATGATGTCATTAGGAAATCTTTAGTGGAACGCTGACCTCTATTGATAAATTTTCTTTTGGTATTTTCATTTTCTCATCAATTTTGTTTATCAATTTTCATCCTTTTAATTCTTGTTTGTAAAATTGTTAAGATAAATGTTACTATCGGGTGCCTTGAAGATTATGTACATAATGCACATTATGTTCATATACAACGTGCCAGAAATCTTTATAAAACAGAAATATCTTTAGTAAAATGATAGTTGACTAAGATTAAACTTATTGCTTGAATGAAGCTTAGTTTTATTTACTAACGCTAGTGTTGATGGTATCTTAATTAAACAAAACCACCCTTGGATATACCTCTCTACAGGCACATAGGCTCATAAGCGGTTGCCAGGACAGTTGTGGGTACTGCTCAATGCTATACCTAATTTATATTCTGTAATGCTATACCAATTTTTTTCTGTAATTAGTTCTTAGCTTGGTAAAAATAATTATTTGAATTTTGAGGACTCTTTTCAATCAAGTATCTAAGTTTATTATAGTTTAAGAAATGTTTACATTATACCAACATAGATAGAGACAGATATAAACTGAACTTACCCGATTTATTATTTATAAGTAGATCGTACTCATCCATTTCGTCATCGCGATAACTTGAATCATCTTCTTCATCAGGCACATTGGATACATCACGAGTAACCCTACTTGGTTGCACAGTCTCCTCTTTCGTATATGACGTAATTTCGTCACTTTTATTCGGTTGCAGGGATTTTTTGAGGGTCAACCCGCTCCGATCTTCTTTGTAGGCAGCCCTGGTAGAATCTTCCGGAGGAATAGAAGTCGAAGCTCTTATAAGCACACAGGAGTATAGTAACAGAAGCAAAGAGAGATAGAAAACATTAGTTCGGTTGGAACTAGCATTTGAAGAGTACAATTTATTCAGCTGATGGATTTCCTTATGAAGAAGGTCTGAATTGACAAATCCCTTTTTCACTCGATGTTTGCAGCGTATCCCTAAAAGCTTATTCGGATTGTTGTATCTTAAATCTAAAGTACTGTACGGCATTTTTGCTAAATTACACAAATTGGTTTCCGATCGCATTGCATTAGTTTTCTTCTCTTTATTTTTCTAAGGGAAGAGCAATTACATACATATGTATATGAGAAAATTGCATGACACTTCCGTTTCCCATGCCCACCCTTTCCGGTAGATGCTTTGTTCAATCAAAGGTGAGCCCAAACATTAACCAAAGATATTTTTCAACTATTCATATTGTCTCTAGTTGTCTTGTGCATCCACTTTCGAGCAGTGTCTTTTTCCTTTTTGCAACCCACGAACAAGGGTTTTCAATAGTTCTTTAAATTCCATTCAATTCTTTTATGCAACAGTCCAGATGAAAGCCGCTTTATATATTGTAGTGTTTTTTGTTTGCCAAGACATGTTCATAAAATTATTTTCCAAGAACATAGGTATAGGCACACTTCGATAATATTTTCGAAGTTCGGTCATAGATTGTCGTAGGTTCACGTAATAAATCGATTAAAATGTAATCTAGAACGAAGAAAGTTGCATAAATCCGTATGAGTGCGCTTAATTGATGTGAGAACACTTCTATGACTTAAAATTGCAATACGATGATTACACAACTTTAAATTCAACTTTGGTTAATTTTCTTTTATTGAAAATTTCACAACTTGATACTAGCAGTTCATTTGCACATTTTTTCTTAAATTCACAAAAATGCACTCTTTTGTGAAGAAGAAACTGTTAAAAAAAAGTTAAATAATTTAATTCTATGACCGACGACATCCTTGCAACTTATAGATATCTATTGTGGAAATTTCGAGGATTATTAATTTCTTTTTATTTTAAATAATTTTAAGTTTTATTTCTTTTTCTACTTTTGTGAAAATTTATACTTTTGTAAAAGAGATTTCAGACTGTCCTGAATCGTACACACTATGAATTCAGTTTTTTTGTCCGCAAGAAAAAAAGTATTGAATCCGCTGCACTGCGCACGTACAAATAAAGCTTTCCTGTGACATCCTTGTTGGCTTTAAAGGGCTTTTAGAAGATGAAAATCAGTTTGTAGTTAGGATAGCAAAACCCTTTTGGTTTGGTTATTTGATATTTTTACGGCTTGATAAAATTGTCGTTATTTGTGTTTGAACATGCAGTTTGATATTGAATACAATGACGTCTTCTAGAAAACGGAGGTAGGTTGAAATTAGTGTATAATTTTCCAAAAAAAAGTATCTAATTAACTTTCAGTTATAAAAGACACTAAGAAAATAGGAAGGCGCATATTATATTCAAAGGAGGCACCTAAATAGAATAAAAAAAGTTCTTTAAATATTTGGTAATAATAAATTATGTATTCAGTTTTAGATTTTCGGGATAATATGCAAACACATTTAACAATATGTACCTATGTGTGTTTTTGAATGATTTCAAACCAAATCTTCTAAGTGCAGCTATTTGCCTGTTTTGAATATTTAAATACACATACGCCACATTGTACAATTTTAAATAAAAGCCTAATAGATTAAATGTAATGCAAAAAAGTTCGTTAATTCAAGTTTCAATTGCAGTTGAAAGTTACATAAATATATTATTATTAGTAATAAGTATAGTTAATGTTTTGAAAAGGCAGGTTAATGTTAGATTTTCAGTAACAGCAGCACAAAAAGTATCGTCGTCGTTCTATGAAAACCCCCTCACTCCATTTTTACTTGCGATATAAGTACTATAGGGCCAGTTTTGGATTGGTGGAAAAAAATTTCGAGATAACAATCAAACATGACATAACGATGATAGAGAACACCAAAAATGTGGGTGGCACAATTCTGTCTGTCTGTCCGTATATTGACCTACAGCTTAAACCACTGAAGCAATTTTCTTCAAATTTTGAACTTAAGGTTTATTTGTAACTCTCTTAAGGGGAAATAGAAATTTATTTTTAGCACCAAAAATAACGGTACTTGCCCTACGACCGTTAGTGAAAAGTTTAATTATCTCAAAAACAGCTCCAACGATTTTGATTAAAAATATCAGTGAATTATTGTAGATATGATGTACTTTTTGTTATAAAAAAAAATTTACTAAAAACCGTTATTTAGGGTACTTGCCATATAACGGTTCTTTTAATTTTCGGATTTTCTCATTAACGGCTCAAACGATTCTAGTCAAAATTTGTATGCAGAAGTTGTTTTATAATATTAATAACACTGCCTATAAAAATTTTGAAAAAAATAAATTTTGGATTTTTAAAAAAAATTTAATTTTTTTTTCAAAATTCAATATTTCAAAAATTAGTTCATGAATATTTTAATACATGCTCAAAATTGGCAAACCGTAACTTTTTATAAAAAATGTTGTAAAATTGTATATATAAAAAATTAATATTTAAGAAAACCGCTCAAACGATTTTAAATTTTGTTTTTTGCGCATATCCATATTTTTTCATGTAATCATATGGCATACTTGTTTTTGAACTCTAAGTATTTTAACTAGTTGCTTATACAATTAAAAGAACAATTTAAATGCATTTTTATATTTTTATATTATAATTTACTTTCATATTTTAAAGCAACTTAAACATAAGAGCAAGTAGTGCTATCCAGTCGTGCATTTTATTTTTCAAACGAGAGACCTACATACATACGATGTATGTTATAAAATATAAACATTTTAATTTTGCCTTTGCCTTTAATTCCTATGTTGATCTATTTCTAAAGAAAAAATTCCCCTAAATCAAATATTTTCAGGTTATGGTCAGTTAAAATCCATAAAAAAAAAACAAAATGGATTAAGAGTTTTCATTGAATGACGGCAATATTGGCATGAAACCATTTAGAGTTGAATTTTTAAATGGAAATCCAAACGGGCCCTCACGTCGTTTTTCATTTGTACCTCTCAGGAATTCAAGCATCAACATTTTGTAAGAATTTTGAATTTGAAAATAATAAAATGGTCTTCTACACTGTCTTCATAAGAAAAAAGGGCGTATCTCCATTTTAGTACTTTTGATATTACTCAATCAAAAAATGATGTTATTTTACTATGCGCATTATCTATAGTCATTTTGGGGATGACCCAAAAAAATAAACTTGCAACTTTTAACTTGAAACCTGCAATTAAATTATGGTTCGTGATTTTTAGCCATTTGTAGTTGGAAATGTGAGTTTTAAGCTTTACCAAATATACTAAACTATTTAACGGATCCACTCATGGTACTTACTCAATTTTAAAATGTTTGCACTTATGCTCTTTTTCTTAGGACGTACTACTGTCCACCACTTATCCCTAAGTCTTTTCTTTAAAACTGCATCCCCTATAAGACTCATCTCGTTCGTCTAGAACAGCCATACTAAAATGTTTTCATAAAGGCCAAAAAAACGTTGTAAATACCTATGTTGCCTCGGGCCGCAACATGAACTAATTTATGCCGGTACTCAGGTCTATATAAAAATAGGTAATTTTAATTTAATTTCTGGACTTTAGAACACCTTTTCGTGTTCCTGCATATTAACCAAATTCATCCGTTAATCCCGTTGATCCAAGTAATATTGACAGGATTTGGGAACTTCTTTGAACGGCTTTATATTTTTGAGAGACAGTGCTCCAAATTCCATGTAAACCTTGTTTGTATTGTAGTGCAAAATGGTACTCGAATAAAATTTTTGTGCTTTAATCCCAAACATTATCGAAATTCTGTACTTTTTGTATCAGCTGTAGATTTCTCGTGGGCACCACTTTTCGAAATCACTTTCATGTTTGAGTTTAATTAGCTTTCAAATCAATGTCTTTCACACGTAAGCAAAATATTTCAAAGTGACATTACCTATGTCAATTGCATGATACAACTAAACAGATAACGCCGTCCTGTTTTCTTTTTGTTTCGTTCTGCGCATCTACGTCATCGACGCACAATTTTCCCTGATATTTTAGTTCTTTTTATAATAAAAATGTGTGTTCAGGATCCTAAAAACAAGTGCCTTGTTTTGAGGAAATGATATTTCATATTAAATTAATAGATTTTAGTCAAAAAATCTTTGTTTTATTAACCTCGGAGAAAATATTTGTGTGCGTCGATGACGTCATTTTATGTGAATGATGCGCAATGCGCTATCTGTGTCAATTGAGCTATTTCCTTCCATTTCTTGGTTGTCTTTCACTGACAAAGAGTGTTTTTGGGAAACGTTTTTTATTTTGGGCTTTATTTCCTATTTGATGATACATATGTGTATAATTTATTATTTTGGGCATTGCTTTGTTTTATAAAAGAAAGCGAAATAAGGAAATATGTATCTTCCAAAATGTTGTCTTTTTTAAGCATTATTTCCAAATCGATTTAGGTTCTTTCTCGAAACACCGGGTTTTCTATAATATCGCATAGTTATGTTAAAATGCCAGGTTAAAAAAACGACGGGCCACATGCGGCCTGAGGGCCGCAGGTTGAGTATAGCTGGTCTAGAAGGTCCAGCTAATCGACACAGGAAACCACCACTAGCTCACCAATAGAAAACATAGTCAGCCTTATTGGTTGTTATCACGGTAACAACATTTCACACGGAGAAATTTATATTTCACATTTCGGCTATTGTGAGTTTCACGGAACGACGAATGTTCCACTTTTTTGTGAGTACTTATTTCGTGATTATTCGTAATTCAGATCTTGAGTTCTCACTTATTTTTTGATGGCGAATGAAAGAAAAAAACAGAGGGCACAGAGTGGTGCTTTTGCGCAATATTTTTGATTATTTTAGACCATAATAGCTTTTGAAATTCCGCGGAAACAATATTTTTTTCGTGTGAAATATTTTCCATGTGAAACTCATAATAAAGCTGAGTGTACTGTATATCTCACCTATAGTACATATATTTTATTTAACTCTATCAGCCTTATTATGAGTTTCACATGGAAAATATTTGTTCTCCCGGAATTTTAAAGCTTTTATATGAGTTTCGCTTGAACTTCTCTTGGCATAAAATAAACAAAAAAACTTGCACAAAGGGTAGCAGTACCATCTGCTTTTCTTTCGTGTACGTCAAAAAATAAATGAAAATTCAAGCTCTTAACTACAAAACATTTTGACCGAGTACTTACAAAGAAAGAGGAATTTTCGTTGTTCGGATGAAACTCACAATAGGGAAAAGTGAAACATCAATATTTCCCACGTGGAATGTTGTTCACGTGAATATCATAATAAAGCTGTGTATAGGTAAGCGTAACAAATAAAAACATTAAGCAATTCTAAAAATGTAAAATTATCACCTTTATTAAAAATATATTTAATGATTACATGTAAGTTATTGAAAATTAAACAGACAAACAATCAGTACAATTTTCAAATTTCACAAAATAAACCAATCGAATTAAAATAAAATTAAACTAATATCTATAATATAAATCCAGATAGTGAAGATGAGGAAAAGTTTACGAAAATGCTGAGACAGCAAAATTTGATTTCAGGCTTTTATTTCGATGAGTAAAACGAATCAAATTACCTCGAACCTAGCAGAAATCTACAAATAAGGGGGGGGGGGGGGGGAGTTGTGTAGAATCACTTTTGTCATACTTTTGTTAGTATTCCAAACACGATCAGACAGCAAAATCTGAAGTGTTTCAAATAAATATAGTTTATTGATGTGTAAACATCTAAAATCGTGCTAAAACTAGCTTTGGGTACCTTAACTACTAATTATAATGCATCCAAGTACATACAGTTTGATTTTATCTTATCTGTAATGGCTCAGAAGATAAACACTTGCGTGCCGAGTGAAATTTAAATTGAAAACTAATGGTATTCTTCCAAACTATGCCTTATATGAGGCAAAATTAATGTATAATTTTAATAATAATCAAACATGACCTGATAATTTCCACAAGCGGAAAATAAAAAATACTCCCTTATTCATTTCTTTCAGTATCTTGTGCAGGTTCTAGGAATTCTAGTTCTTTTTTTCTCTGATCAAAAATCCTGTGTTCAATTCCCGTGGTCCAACAAACCTATTTATGTACCTGCAAACATTTCACTTACTGGATTTTATCTAATTATGCATTTTTTTGTTTTATCTTTGTTTGGTAATTTTGTGTTGAGGCGACGATGTAACTAGAATAAACACACATTTTAAGGCTAAAAATCAAAACTAACGCAATGATGATGAACAAGTATTGGACTTTTGGAGAACAAAATTAAGTAGAACGTATAAATCATTATCTCTTGCACAAGCTTCCTCTATTTATTTTTCGAAGTCATTGCACGCTTAGAAAATCGACCAAGGAACATCCCCATGATGAAGACCATTCCTAAACATGTAAGCAATATCACCAAGAAGAACCTCTTTGCTGGTGACGTTATCACTTGGCTCACTAATTGCTCCATGTTTTCTGGGGGCAGTGCTAAAACCTATGTTAGACATACAAATTAACTATAAATTTAAAAAAAAACAGGAACAAGATTTCCTTACAGTATCGGCATTTTGGAACATTTCAATGCGACGTCGAAGTTTATTTCGACAGTCTTCTTCCATTGCCTTTGATTGGTCTTGCAGGATAGTCTGGAGGCATTTTAATTCTGGGAATTCATTATCAAGACAATTGTATATAATATTTTTTATTGCATGACTTGGACTATATTACTTACTTCTTCCATTACCACTTTTCACATTCGAACAGTATCGTAGTAAATCAACAGTACACGCTTCTTCAAGTATTGGATCCACATGAATGTCTGCTTTGGCTTCTGCGATCAATGTTGCCACTTCGATTTTACATTCACGATTAACAATTTTTTGATTGAGAAACGCTGTTTTGAGACATTCTTCGACAATTCCGTGCTCTTCGATGTCGCCTCTCGGCTTACAAAGCACTTCGATTTCAGATTTACAAAAACTCAAAAGCAACGGGTTGAGTTTATAGTTGAGCGCCTGTTCATGCAGTATAATATTCATTTTTTGCTCGCATTTTTCATCTAAACGTGCTTCACGGAATTTTATTTTTAAACACTCAATAACCTGAAAGTATAATGTTTATTAGTAAATTATCAGATATTCCGGTTGTAAAATTTTAAGCGCCTTGAGATAACGCATAATTTGTGTGTTTTGATGAGATTAAAACAAGCTGCAATGGAGAACATTAGTTTAGTTGGTTATCATGCGCAGAGCAATGTGTTTGGTGGTATCTATTGTTTCGGTGTCGTTGATCGCAATAATCGTTATCAATATCGGTAATGACGTGATAGCAACTAATAACGATGTACTCTTATTAGATTTGCCCGGTCAAGGTTTAATACGGGGATCAAAAACTTATTCAGCTTGGACAAATCAGACAATTTTTCAGTTTCTTGGGGTACCATTTGCAGAGTCACCTAGTGGTGATTTGAGGTTTAAGGTTTGATTTACACCAGGAGCTTAATGTTGTTGTAGTTGATTTTTAAATTTATATTTTACAGGCACCCATTGAACGTTTGCCGTGGAAAAACATACGAGATGTAACAAAATATGGACTACGGTGTCCAGAGCTAAATACAATTAGCAATAATCATTTAAACAATGACTTGGAAGATTGTTTGAATTTATGTGTCTACACAAAAAATGTAATTTTTGTCTGTGAGAATAAGAATAGAATATTGCAGATTTTATTTATATTTGCAGCTCACCACACCGCGTCCGGTAATATTTTATGTTTACGGTGGGGGTTTTTACAATGGTTCGTCCCAAGACCACCCGCCAAACTATTTACTTGAAAAAGATATAGTTTTAGTAGTGACACAATACCGTGTAGGAGCACTGGGATGGCTCTCTACTCAGACTCAAGAAATGCCTGGGAATAGTCCAGTCCTGGATGTGATGCTGGCCTTACAGTGGGTCCAAAATTACATTTACTTATTTGGTGGGAACCCAAAACAAGTAACTATAGTTGGTCAATCTGCAGGAGCAACTGTAACTGGAATGCTTATGATTAGTCCCAAAACTCCTGAAGGATTATTCAAGAAAGCAATTATTCAGTCTGGTTCAGTTTTAGCAACATGGGCAACTAATAATAATCCACTTGAATTGACACAAAAGGTGTGTAAAAGATTATGTGCACATTGTGATGAAACCATTCACATTTTCGACTGCCTGCGTGAAGTAGATGTCTTAAGTTTATTGAAAACCACAACAGATGTAAGACTCAATTCTGCCATTTTAACTTTTTATTTACAACTTTTTATATAGTTATCATTTGGTATGACAATAAATGATGTGCACGGAGTTATGCCACTTGTACCAAGAAAACTTTTACATAAGCACTCGCACTGTTATCCTATTATGACGGGGGCAACCAAGCATGATGGGTCATTCGTTTTAGCAAGTAATTGTTTCATTGTATTTTAAATCCTCTTTATATTAATACGGAAGCCTTTCCATCAGCATTTTACGATGCCATTAAGAGAATTGTTGGAAATATGACTATTATAACTCCCAGAGAGTTTTCGTCAAAGATGTTTGACGAATCACATGAACCCGATTTGACAGGACTTGCCAAAAATTTGATAACTTCTTTGTTATTCAATGCTACAGATCTAGATGGCAATGATCACAAGAAGCTCATTCCTTCATACATCGATGTACATAAGTTTTCAAAACAATTTTTGTTTTTAATGTTTAATAATTCGTTTTTCTTAGCAAGCTAGCAGTATGTTCATTAAATCACCAATATTCACATTTGCCTTGCATATGGCAAGCAAGCAATGTCCAACGTATGTCTATAGTTTCGATTACCAAGGCGAATGGAGTCGCTTTGGTTATGAATTTGGAAACGAGCACTATCCCTTTAATGGTGGAGCGCATCATTCAAATGATAATATATATATTTTTTCAACACACACTTTGAATGAACAGGATACTGAGATTTCAAAGAAGATGGTAGACCTATGGACGTCATTTGCGATCGACGGAGTTCCTGCAACAGATGATGCTCCACCTTTATTGCCTCTACAAAGTAAGATGCTTGAAATTTATTTTTATTTTCTACATGTTTTTTAAAAAATTAAGGAGGAACTGGACCGTACTTTCATATTGATGAAACTATTTCAATTGGCATGGACATTTTCGAGGAACTTCGAGCGGCTGGTAATGATCCACGTAAAGAAGAACTTATTAGACCTGACGTGGATTTTTGAATATCTTTATTTGTAATTAATAAATATAACGTTTGAGAACCCTTTAGATGGTGTTAAACATAAAGTTTATAAGAGATGCACAATGTTTTTTATAAAATTAATTTTCTTAGTTTAGGAAAAAATTCGAAAGTACTAAAAATTGATTTAATTTTTAATAAGAAAATAATATTTTTTAGTAGGTACGAGTATTTATATTTATAAAAAAAAAATAAATTTGGTGGCACAACAGCTCGTGGAGAACCAAGGCCTAGTGACTAACAACTCTCAACCATGCCTGTGTGCGTATTTTTGGCAGGAATGGAGGGGACCTACAATTTTTTGCCGAGTCCGAACGGCTAAATGAGAAGCACTAATTCATGACAAGTATACTCTCGGAGGATTTGTTAGTTCCTCGCAAGAGGCAGTACCTCGGAAAAAACATTTCTGCTTTTAGGTGGCAGCGGCTGGGAATCGAACCCAGACCTTTGGCATGACAGTCCTACGCACTAACCATCATGCCACGAGGTACTACTATTTATATTTATTTATTTATAAAATTTGAACAAAATTGATCGAGGAAATATCAAAAATATTTCGATTTAAAAAAACGTAAAAAAAACGTATAAAAGCATCTTGGAATTTGAATCAATGAAAAACGGTTTTTTGAACTTTCCTTAACTTTTTAGGGAAGAATTGTTTTTTTCTTTATGGAAAACTTATCTATTTGGGATTTTTTCCCTTGATTGGAGCTCCTTATCGAAAGGAGATTACAAAAATATTTAAGCATCAATAAACAGTTTCCGATAATATATATTGTGTAACACGCTTTGTAATTTGATTTGATAACCCGAAAGCTATCAGTTATTATGAACAAGAGTAAGTACTGGGCTTACGCAGACAATATCATCGACATATTCTAACAAATTACAAAGAAGAATACCACAGTATAATTGAATATTAATACTTACTTTTCCATTTAATTCTTCATTCGGCTTAGCTTGTGCTACAATATGTGAACAATATTGATCAATATTTTTGCCACACGCTAATTGTAGCGATGGATTAAAACGGAAATCTGTATTTTGTTCAATCATCCGATTAACTACAACCAAATGACATCTTGAATCAAATTGGGGATCATCTTTGTAGACCTTTAAGCAATCGAGCAGTCTTGATGTATCGTAGCTGGGACAAAATTTGTAAGTCATTTCGCGGCAGGTATTAACCAATGTATAATCTGTGGCACTATCTCCAAGTTCAGATTTCTTTACTAAAAACATGGCATGGTGGCAAGAGTTGCCAAGTCGTGCTGTATTTGTCGAGAGGCATTCCAACGCCTAAAAGTAAAAAAACACGAACAGAGTATTATTGGTATGCAAGAACAAAATTAAAATAAAATGAGATGGAACTTCGAACAAAAATGGAATAATGACGCAGACAACTTGCATTTTTCATCACCTGGCCAGGCCCTGCGGCATCGTTACAAAACTCCGAAAGTTCTTTTTTGCAAGCATTTGCCAATTTTGGATCAAGAAGTATACTTTCTCTTTGCTGATAGAGTTGCGCTTTCACTTGTTGTCGACATTCCTTTGGAATCGAGTGACGCTGTCCTCGAATTGTATCATTTCGCATGACTTCACTCAAACATGTGACAACTTCATTTTTTGTTGTACTTGCAGCGCAGAAGCGAACTACATATGGTCTGCAAGCTTCTTTAAATTTGTAAGTAAAATGATAGTTTTTAAGCGAGATTATTTGAAAGTGTTCGATTGCCGCTCGACATTTTAAATCCTGTCTGAGATCAGCGTCATTTTTGTGCGAAATCAAACAATCCATCATGTTCCCTGGAGAATTAAACAGAAGAAACACATTTATTTTTGGAAGTTGTTACGAGTTTTTGAAAGCAAAGCTTTAAAAGTTGACTTACCATCATCCCCTCTTTTCAAAATATGCTCGCAATGCGTATGCATAGCTTCGGAGCATACTGACATTATAATCGGATTTAATTCTACATGACCAGCTTCTTCTTCGGTATAACTCGTCACTGCTGCCTAAAATAGATATAGAATTAGCATATTTGTATACAGTGGAGTTAAATAGTCCTGTTAACAATTGCTCTAAAGCTGATATCTAACATTTGCTTACTTTGCAATTGGTCTGCAATTTTTCAAGGTTTTCCTGTAAACAAATCATTTCTTCGCCTTTTTTGGTCTTGTCATAGCAAAATGTTGATAAATCTTCCAAACATACATCTTCCACTTCGGGAATAAGTTCGACCGAAATAGCTCTTTGGCGCATAACCCGTTTGACCTCTTTGTAGCATTCACTGCGCAGCTCAATCTTGGTATCAGCGCTATATGCAATTCGGTGTAGACATGGCAATATTAAAGGTCCACGTTCCGGATCCATTTGAGCGTCAGCGACATCGTCCCAGGATTTTTTAGCTCGGCAGTATTTAACTGCATCTTGCTTGCAATTTTTGTAGAGTTGCGGATCAAGTTTGAAGTTTCTGGCAACAAAGTATTGAATTAGGAGTAGGGCCTGCTCGCAATCTGGCGTCATTACCTGCGTGCCAATATGCTCCATGAGACACGTCATCACCCTGGCTTCTCCTCCATCTGTGTCCGTGCAAGCTATGTCAACAACGGGTTTGCAAGCACGTCTCAGTACTGGATCCACCCGCCAGTCCTCGCCGACATCCGATGTTTTCACTAGCTGCTCAATAGCTCTTTGGCATGTTGATGATACGCGACGGTCCTTACGACGTTTGGGGCGTGCGTGATCCATGAGACAGTGAATGATTTCACCCCCAGCTGGGTTCTGAATGATATCGTTGTCTCCACAAAATTTTGGTATATCGTCGACACACATAATGAGAATCTCTGGCGATAGTTGGTAGTCCAGTAATAACATTCGGCGGTGATCATTAATTTCGATCCTGCACTCCTCCAAGATTTGTGTTCCATTTTTTATAACCGACTCAAGACAGAGTAGAATCTGAGCCAAGCGGACATTCTTGTCATCGGATACACCTCGTCTGCAATGATGAACGCGGATATCATCTTTGCACGCCTTCGCGAGTCCTCTGCTCATGCGATAGTCCTTGGCGAGAATCTTATCACGTTGGATTATTTGTTCGCGACACTTGCTAGTCATGTCCGGGCTGCTTTTGTGCTTCACCAGACACTTGTAAGCAGAACTGGTACCTGGGTGATCATTAATACAAAAACGTCGCAAGTCTTCGGCACAAATCTTAGTGAAATGGTAGTCAATATGTTTGGCAACGGAGCTTTTGCAGGTTAAACTTAGACTGTCCAGCGAATCTTGCAGACACGCTACTGTCTCTATTTGGGAAACGGCACTACGCTCGCCATTCAGCCGACCGCAGTTAAGTTGTTGGATATCGCTGTCGCATCCCACAAAAAAATCATTGAGAGACTGAAAGTCGTTGAAGACGACACTTCGGATTCGCTGGATTATATTCTTGCATGTGTCTAGATGCTCAAGGGACGTGCTCTTTTCAACAAGGCAAGACAATAATGTCCCATCAGCAGAATTCGCCGCCGCAATAGAATTATAACATTCGGCCAGCTTTGTATCATGTTTTTCACATGGCTTGTCAGCAAGCTGATGAACTGAATGGTCGGAAAGTAAAAATTTTTTGTGATTCCAAATGACTTGCTGGCACTTGTTGGTTAGAGATTCTACTTGGTGAGGTGGAAATGTTTCGATACACTCGAGAATCGAAAGATCATCGGGGGTCTCAACATGACCACAGAAGTTTTTTAACTCCGGGCAAGCCGGGTGGTCGAGAAGATTTACTTTACCGTTGTTAGTTAAGGCGGCTCTGGAGAACCGAAGAACGTCTGTGGCACTTCCCGAATGCGATAAGACCATTAAGCCTGACACAAAGATAAATAGTATATTCATTGTTAGCTTCATGATTGAATATTATTTAAAAAGCATTGTTTTTTCTTTAATAATATAGTAAATGTCTTATCTTAAAGATATAATAAAACAGTTAAAGCTTAAACACCGAAAATTATTAAATGCGAAGTTCAATTATCTTTATCAATAGAATGTTGACGTTACTGCATTCAAGTGTCATGAGAAATGTCATCATTACAAAAGTGATGCCAAAAGCTATACATGGAAAGCAAAAGGTTAAGTTGAGTACACAATGCTCTCAAATCGGTACGTTAATGTCGTTTTCGATTGGATGTTGGAGTACTACTTTTCTACTCCTTTTTCACTCCTACTACTCCAATTTTTCCGTAAGCCATTGGAATGAAACAGAACACAAAACCAAGCGAAAACGGCATAAGTAAGTGCGAATGGTCGCGAAATTGTATTGTTCGCCGACAGACGCGAATTGTTCTAATAACTTTTTACATTTTATACTTTGAGTATATATAATATGGAAGGCTCGCTCTTCTACTTAAAGCATTGTAGTACGTGTAGCCTAGATAGGGGACACTATTTCTCTATCTGAAACTTTAGGTGACAGCTGACAGCTATCAGTGTATGTTTTCGCCACTTTGTTTAACAAATTTTGCACTTTCTTGACATTATTTCTACTTTTATTTTTTTTTAATGGTTTATTTTTTTTACAAAACCAGATTTTATTAATTTATAACTATTATAAATTTATGTGTCAATACACGTGTATTCACATTCGATTTCATTTACTTTTCTGCCACAGAAAATAGATTTTTCTCCATTTTCAATATTTTAAAATATGTATTAAATTATTTTTTGATTAATCATTACAAATTTAAATGTTGCATTCTGGAAGAAATTTTTTTTAATAATTGACTTTTGACAGCCCCATACCGTCATAATAGATGTGTTAAAGCCCATACAGAACGAGATTGCTTTGTCGGTAAGGTGTTGCGATGCTGGCGTGTAATAGGGGTAGTGTGTTTGTACAAACGAAACCAAATAAAAAAGGCATAAATCCTAACAAATAGATAATGAGCAAATACTGTTCGCATGTTCTAAGAAGTGGTTATTAATGGTACCTCCCATTTCATTTTCCTCTGTAAAATACAAACAAAATAATAAGCATAACCACTGGAACGATTTTTTGTTTAAATTTTTTGTCAGCAGATTGAATTTAAAAAAAGCAAAAACTTTTCGATTAAAAACTTCAAAGAAGTAGGTATAAATAATATTGCATAACAAAATTTTCAAACAAAAATATATTTTTGAAAATCCGATACCTAATTCAATATTGAGCTTATATTTTTTGTTGCTAATTCAAAGCAACCTATATTTATTTACAAAAACTTAAAATTTGCACACTAAATTTTTTTCTTAAAAATGATTTGAAAATTTTATATATGAAAACAATTTTTTTTTTAAACTGCTCCAAACGACTTCTAACTCTCATCTAAGAATTCAAATGGCATTCCTTTTCTCAGCTCCAACTATTGAAAGAGTTTTTTTTGCAATTAAAAGAACGAATTCCAGGCTTTTTAACAATTTTCATATCCTTATGTATAGGTACAATCTTTAAAGTTTTAAACTATTTGAACATAATAGCTAGTACGTGCGATTTAGTCGTGTATTTTATCTCTACTAAAAAGAGAATTTGATTGGAGTTCAAACACATTCAAAAAGAGATAAGTAGAGAGACAAAATGGTATTCATTTTCTACTGTCACTTTACTTCAATTGAATTAGATCAACTCCTTATTTTCAAAAAAAAAAAAAAAATCTACTTCCTACTTTACACCATCATTAGAAATCTCTGTTTCAACTTACTTCAGTTTAACATTAATTCTTTTTTTAAGTAAATAACGAAAATTAGAAAAGCGGGCTATACTAGTTTTATTCTTGGCACAAGTAAAACAGCCAGGTCAAAAAAGTGCGATCGTGATATATCGACAACGCTGCTCCCAAATAATGTGACAGAAATTCCTCTTTCCTACCAATAACGACTCCCCTCCATGTGCTTGCTTTGGACACTTTATCATTATAAACAAATACCCAGTCTAAAGGTTGTTAGCCATTATCGCCAATATACCCAACTACTGCTAATACAAACATCCACCACTTCACACATCATGTCATTTCTTCTAGAAAGCACCCCCAACAATAAGTCACAATGTTTAGATTTTCTAATCAACCCAGTCAGGGTTCTAGGATTAATTTAAAAGGATTTAGCTAATCAGAAACTGGTGCAGTTGTATGGATTCAGATTGACAGTTTTATAGGAAAGAAAGAAATACTTCAGAAAGTGCATATCGAATGAATACCTAAGTATTCGAATCTAGTATATATTGTATATACGTACATATGTATAGTTTGATTTCTTACATATGTATGTACGTATGATTGTAGGTACTTTGCAAAAAATTGTGTCTTTTTAGAACACCAACAAAAGGGTTAAGGATTTGCAGCTTTGGCAAGTTGAAGAAATATAAATTGGATTCTGTTTTCGCTTTCTTGGATGAAGTAAATCAATACTAAATCAAACAGTTGTTGTTCTTAGCTTGAAACTAAGCTCATGTGCTAAGCTCCTAATATAATGACATTATGTACTAAATGTTAAAAGACGATTTTATTAACTAAGCCACTTCTGTCTTCTATCGAGATTTGTTAATGTGGCCTGATGGACCATGGTTTTCACACGTTTGCTTTCTTATGCAGAAGCCTCTCAAAAATATATGAATATTTACTAAGGGAACCTTGCCTAAAATGTCATACATAAGAAAAATAGTCCATATCTCTGATCCAAAGTTATAAGAAGCTGAAATATAGCTGTTTTTTTTAGCATAGAATAAACAATAATGCTTATGTTTTTGACGTATTCTGGTTAAAAAACAGGCCAAAAGTGTTTCATTTTATTTTTTTTTTTTCTAACAGGCCTTCCATGACACATTCAAAAATGTTGGGGTAAAATGACACACTTGTATCCCATTTTACCAAAGTAAAACAAAAACAGTTCTCATTTAAGTATAAACTTTATTAATAACAAAAACGAACTTAAAATAAACATTTCATAAAAATAACACTTAAATATCGGGTTGTTCAATAAGAGCGCTACAAAAGTTTTTTTTTAAATAAAACAAAAACGGTTTTGGATATCAATCAAATTCTTTATTATTGTGAAAGTACGTTCGATGCCATTATGTATGAAGCTCGATTTCTTTTGCATGGCCACCACGGGCACGCTTGCAGAAGTCCAGACGCTGAACCCAATGTTCGACGGTTTTCAAGCATAAATCGGCCGATACTGCTGCAATTTCACGTTCGATATTCCTACGAAGTTCATCAATCGTCGCTGGCTTGTTGGCATAGACCATAGACTTGACGTAGCCCCACAGGAAATAGTCTAACGGCATCAAATCACAAGACCGAAGCGGCCAAGCGACTGGACCATTTCGTGAGATAGCACGTTCTCCAAACTTGGTTTCCAATAAATTGATTGTGACATTCGCTGTGTGGCTTGTGGCGCCATCCTGAACCATATGTCCTCCATATCATCCAATTGAGGCCAAAAATATTCGGTTATCATTGAACGATAGCGATCCCCATTCACTGTAACGTGCCGGTCTTGATCATCACGGAAGAAGTACGGCCCAATGACGCCCCTGACCGCCGGCCCATAAACCACACCAAACCAAACATGGAGTACGTGTGGATTGCTGCCAGACCAAGATCGCCTATTTTGTTTATTGACGAAGCCATTCAGCCAGAAATGAGCCTCATCGCTGAAGATGATTTTTCGATAAAAATCCGAATCATTTTCAAGTTGTTGCTCAGCCCAATTCACGAACATACGACGCTTCTGGTGGTAAAGCGGGTTCAGTTCTTGCGTCAATTTAATCTTGTAAGGATGTAGGCCAAGATCTTTTCGCAAAATTCGCCACAACGACGTCACAGAGATGCCCAACGCTTGAGAACGACGTGTGAGATACACATTTGGGCTTTCTGCAACTGAAGCCTCAGCGGCAGCAATATTCTCGACACTACGGACACTTCTTTGTCTCACTGGCACGGGAACATTTCGTAATGTGCCTGTGGATTCAAATTTTTCCACTAGACGCTCAATTGTTGATCTGCTAGGACGATTATGACGACCATAAATTGGACGTAGCGCTCTTAACGTTGAGGCCACTGACTCCGGATTTCGGTAGTAAATTTTAATTATTTCGACTCGTTGTTGGCTCGTATATCATTCCATCATGAAATGGCAAACCTAACTGAAGAGAAATGTCAAAAGAACAGCAACAAATATGGCGTCGTTTGCTGTCCCTGTCGCTCTACTTTTGTAGCGTCCCGTTTGAAAAACTCTTTACCTACTCGTATAAAAGGAATTATCATTGAAGCAGTCAATACAAGAAAAAAATTAATTATTTTCAAATATCGCAAACATATTTTTTCAACCATTTCTTCATTTTAAATAGCCTTTAGGGTTTTGCGAAATGATGCTACCGTTATGACTGCTACTCCGAGTGTCGGTTGTACTGAACAACGATTTTTTCACATTGAGTATACATTTTGGCCAAAAACATGGTGTGCCATTTTAACCTTCCATAGCCATTTTATTTAATGTCGCATATTGAACTAAATAGATTTTGGATACTTATAAATAGAAATAAATACTTTTTTCTTACATACGTTCACCTCACGTAGGAAATTAACCAACTTTTAAGCGTGGATTTTTTTTGAAAATCTAGCTTTATTTTTGTACGCATCTGACACTGGTTGAACAACATAAACTGACCTGTCAATTAAAATATAACAGCTGGAAGCGTCCAAAATTTCGTTTTGAGCAGTAATGTCACACAAACTATAGGGCTGCGTTCATAAATTACCCTAATTCTGCTCACTAAAAACATTTTTTAGACCGTGTGCCATTTTACCCTGGTGTGCTATTTTAGGCCACAAGTTCCCCTACTTTTATAAAAAAATAATGGTTCAAATCTTAAAAAATCGTCGAAGAAAATAATATTTTTCTAAAAACGGATCCTACGATTTTGATAAACATTTTCGGTATGCTTAAATTTAGAACGATCCACTACTTAAAATTATAAAAGTATAAACACCTATTAAAGGTAACTTCCCAAACACATTCTTTTTAATATGGAGAATTCTCTCATTATCGGCTAAACGGGTTATTTTTTTATTTTTAATATTGAAATAAAATTTATTACTTAAATTTATAAACCTAGTTTCAAAAAATATCATCAACCCTATTTCAAAATATTTATGAACTTAAAAAAAAGAAACATTTATTTAAAAATCCTTAATTATTTTTGATATGCAATATCATTAATATTTTGAAGTAGTAGAAAAAATATTCTATAAGAAAAACTAAAAAGCTCCTAGCAATCTCTGTCAGTTATTTCATGTTAAGGTTATAATAGGTCAAAGTTCACTTTTGCCTGAGCGTTTCTTTGATACGAAAAGGTACCTTTTGATTTTTTGATTTTTTTCAAAAAATAAGAACGATTTTTATTTTTGGATTTCTGTATTTCATAAGGGTCAATGCCCAAACACAAAAATAGCACTTAATTATGCAAAATTTTGAACAATATCGTTTTTTTTTAAATAACAATTTTATTTTAAATTTTGACTTTGAAATTTAATTTCTTCAAAACTATTCATTTAAAGAATGGAGAATTAGCTTTCATAAAAGCTATAGCACATTGTACTGTATGTGCTTTCGTTAATTTTTAATATTTTTAAAGTTAATTTATCAGAAATTGCCCCAATCTTGCCTAAAATATATTGACAAATTAACGGGCAAGCTTTTATTTTCTTTGAAGCTGGAAAAGTAGGGAGAAGTAAAAAAGCTTAGAGCTCAAAAACAAGTATGCCATTTGATTAGGAATTTTAAAAAAACGAGTGATTTTGGAAAATTTTTTTAAAAAAGTTTTGGCATGCCAATTTTGAGTATATATTAAAATACATTTACAACCCTAGTTTCAAAAATTCACTAACCAGTTTTTGAAATACAGTGGGGGTCCAGTATAACGAATGATATAATGTCCAAGGTTCATTCGTTATATCGAAATTTCGTTATATTGAATACGTTTTATCTAAAAATATGTAACTAATATTTTTTTTCCACACTTTGCCTGCTAACATTTTCAATGTTACAAAGTCATATCATCAAAACTATGAAAAAATAAAAATATTAGCAATTTCATACTTTAAAATAAGCAAAAATGATAGAATAAATTGAGCAAAGCTTAACAAAGTTCATATAATAAGGAAACAAGAATACAAATCAAGAGTCGGTTTACACAATTTTTTTTTTTCTAAAATCGTGTGCGTAACAAAAAAATTAATTATTCTTAAAATTGTTGGTTTTATTTTGTGAGATTCGTTATTTGTTCGTTATATAGAATACCTAAGGGACTTCCAAAAAGTGTTCGTAAAATCGATCATTCGTTATATCGGCATTCGTTATACTGGACCTCCACTGTATTGAATTTTCAAAAAAAAATTAAATGTTTTTTAAAAATTCAATACATATTTTATTTAAGAAAATTAATATGCAGTATTTTTGAAATTTTTAAGGACCTTTAGCATCAAAATTTTGACTTAAATCGGTTGAGCCGTTGATGAGAAAATCGAAAGTAAGGAAAACGTATGTGACACAGGTATCTATTCCATTAATAACAAAGTTTTTTTTTACTAAGGAGTACACTATATCTACAGTAATCCACTGATTTTTTTTATCAAAATCATTGGAGCCGTTTTTGAGATAATCATGCTTTTCCTTAACGGTTATGTGGCAAGTACCGTTTGTTCAAAATTTGAAGAATCACTTCAGTGGTTTAGGCTGTAGATCGAGGTACAGACAGAATTGTGTCACTCACTTTTTTCGCATTCTCTATCGTCGTTATGTCATGTTTGGTTGTTACCTCGAATTTTGTTTTTGCACGAATTCAAAACTTGCCCTATAGTACCAACATATATCAGATCGCAAGTAAAAAATATATCGACCACACTAATATAAGTACATACTAATACTAGGTAGATTTATTTAATTTTCATTATAAAATTTAAAATCGACAAATCTCTATTCGCACATATAAAAGATCGAAAAAGAATGAGAAACAGCAGAAGTGATCCCTAATCGTCACACCGTATGTCGCTTTCGATGCACACTTTTGGGCCTTTTTTTAGTTTCCTGCGTGAAGCAAGATGCAATGATCTTCACTACCATAAGGTAAGAAGGTTCTTTAACAGATCAATAAAATGAAGACCATTTTTTTTATGACGGATGGCACACGACAAAATAGTTCCTGTTTTCTTTTGAAGATTCGTTCGCTGTTGTTTTTATATTCCTGACTCCTTTGGTTTTAACCAGAATATGATCGTGAAGTATGACATCCAAGTTTAAACAAAAAACATCATAGAATTCATACAACTACAACATCTGTCTCTATCCCCAATGTACATACATAATACTATACAGCCCAGCCGAGTGTAGAAGCCATATTATTTCTACTGGTGGCGTATTAGCATGAGATGCGGGTCCAAATGGTAATCCATGTGCCGCCAGTCTTAAGAAAGAATAGAGACCCCCAGTTCGTTGACTGGGGACTGGGGGTAGTTACTTTTATCTAAACTATAGAAAAAGATAAACAACTGTTGAAGTTCATTGCTACGAGTATTATTTTTCCGCAGGGATACATTTAACTATTTAATTGAAGATTATGTATATTATGTATGCATGCATAAAATTATTTATATGTAGCTATTTATGAAATATTTCGAAGTGAGGTACCGACCTTTACATCGTATGGAATAAAAAAATATTATAAATGTAGGTATTCGTAGAGTATCTATAGCAAAAATATTCTATTTCTTATACCAATCGAATTTTGTTTTTAGTAATTTTATTATTAAACGAGATGAATGCTTTCAATAAGAATTGGAGAATGAATCTTTGAAATTATAATTGCCTTCACGGTTGCCGCTGTGCGACTTTAGTCGCATTTTGACCCTTTTTTTGCCTCACGCGATCAGGAGACGACTTTTTTAAAAACTGGCTCTTTTTGAAATAGGCTTGGCTTATGTCGATCGCACACACTCAGTAGAACTGAATCAAAATTTTACTAACTTCTTTTAAAATCCAATTCAATTTTTTGATTCTGCATATAAACGTAGAAAGTGTCCTATTTTTTGTGTGTTTGAAAAACATTCCCACACTTGTTTCATACTAAATATTATAAATTTTTATTTGCGATATACAAACTGGTGCAATTTTTCAAGTAATGCATTCGTGAACAAGATTGAACTCGAGGTTTTGATCAGGCTTTTTGTTAAGCTACAAGCAGACGATTTACAAAAGTCGCAAATATTTACGAGTATGACGTCATTTTTACGTCACAATTTGCGTTCTTTGAACACAACTTTGGGACAGCCTGTAAATGCTCGCAAATCATTAGCGTATGATTTGCCAGGCCCAAGTCGCAAATGCGTTTGTGACATTTTGGCAAATCATGTGAACACTCACAAAAATAATTTGTGACAATTTGTTAGTATTTGCGACCGTCACAACCAATTGCGAAAACACGAAAATGGAACACTGCAAATTTGGACATTTGCGATGAATTTTGTTGTTGTACTTGAAGTAACTGGCTGTGGTTTTTAGTATATATGTAGGTACCTTCATTATTTTTATTATTATTATGTATGATTTAAATTTGGTTTTTTTTTTGTTTTTTTCTGAAAATAAGCTTTACGTAGTTAAAACAAATTAAACTGACCTACAGCCCATAAAACATCACCAAAATATAAGATACATACCCATGTGTGTTTGTGTGTACATATGTTTACCTATATAGTATTTTGAGACTATAGCTATGACAAAACTCAACAAATAAACAAATTTGTCAATAGAGAAATGTCAGGCTCGCAAATCTGCAAATGAGTAAGAATATGATATCTACAAATGTTGCCGCAAATCGTGTGAACACCTCGCAAATATGCTGCAAAATTTGCGATTTTATTTGCGAGCATGTCATTTGCGAGCACTTTGATCGCAAATGTATTTCAAAACTTTGGGACAACCTTCGCAAATCGTCTGAACATGTGTATTTGCAGGCTTGCGAGCACTTTAAAACGTAAGGCATTTGCGGTGTATTTGCGAGTTTTTTCGTGACGTCAGTGCTCGCAAAGATTTGCGACTATCGCAAATCATCTGCTCCCCGCTTTTGGATTAAAGCGAAGATTAAGAAAGAGGGTTTCACAATTCTTTCTTGCCATCTGTCTGTCTGTTTGATCAGAGCCTAAGCCGTTCGGCCGATTTTCTTTAGTATAGGTGATAATGTGATATGTATATGGGCATTCCCCCACTCTTTTTTCATTCTTTTTAGAACCAAAAATAACGGTACCTGCCATAAAGTTTTTTCCTATTTAAAAAAAAAAAATTCTCAAAAACTTTTAGATTGTTTTTCTAAGAAAATAATAAATGAATTACTTTAAGTGCGAAGGCGAAAAACCATTTTTCAAAAAATTATTACTAACGGTATTTCTCAAAGAATTTTTTTTATTTTTTATTTCCTTGAAATCGGCGTGACTGTTTTGAAAATTATTTGTATGCAGAAGCTCCCAAAAAATACATCATTTTTGAACAAAGCATTTTTTGGAAAATGAATATTTCATGTCAATTTTCTCAAACTTGATACCTTACGGGTTTTCGATAGTTTTTAGTACATTAAAATAAATACTTTTATTCAAAAATAACGTTATTTTCCAAACAGATGTTAAAAACCACTTCAAGAAAATCTTATTTTTCTCATAAACAACTCTTACGATTTTATTAAATTTTGTTTGTGTCCTAGAATAAGTACGGTCTTTAATTCAAGGAAAGAATTACTAACAGAAAGGAAGAACTATTAACAGCCTGCCGTCCTAAGAAAAAGGGGTGTAAGTGCAAAATTAAGAAATTGTTTTAGTACCATAACCGAAACGGTTAAATATCTAATTAAATATTTTTGTGTAAGGCTAGGCTTAAGACTCATACTTCCAACTAACGGGTGATTTTTTAAGAGGCTTAGAACTTTAAAAAAAAAAAACACAAAAAATTCGAAAAAATTAATGAAATATTTATTTGAATCGATAGTTTGAACTTTGCAGTTTAATGTTTAAAGATAATTTCATGCAAATGTTGACCGCGGCTGTGTCTCAGGTAGCCCATCCGCTGAGTCCAATTTTGGCATACTCTTTCACACATATCGGCCGGTATCTCACGAATGAATGCATGGATGTTGGCTTCCAGTGCGTCAATCGAAGCGGGCTTGTCCCTATAGACATTAGCCTTGACATACCCCCACAAAAAATAATCTAATGGTGTCAAATCGCACGATCTAGGCGGCCAATTGACCGGCCCGAAACGTGAAATTAACTGTTCACCAAACTCGATTCGCAATTGCACCATTGTTTCGCGTGCTGTGTGCCATGTGGCACCGTCTTGTTGAAACCACATATCATGCAAGTCAAGAACTTCCATTTCGGGCAAAAAAAAGTTTGTTATCATCGCTCGGTAGCGTTCACCATTGACATCATCATCATCTTTGAAGAAATATGGCCCAATAATGCCGCCGGCCCATAAACCGCACCAAACAGTGGCTTTTTCGGGATGCATTGGTAGCTGTTGCAATGCTTCTGGCTGATCTTCACTCCAAATGCGGCAATTATGCTTATTTACGTACCCATTCAACCAAAAATGAGCCTCATCGCTGAACACAATTTTTCGATAAAAAAGCGGATCCTCGGCCAGCTTTCCAAGGGCCCATTCACCAAAAATTCGGCGTTGTGGTAGGTCGGCTGGCTTTAGTTCTTGCACCAGCTGTATCTTAAAAGGCTTTACGCCCAAATCCTTCCGCAAAATTTTCCACGTAGTGCTGTAACAAAGGCCTAACTGCTGGGAACGGCGCCGAATCGACATTTCGCGGTCTTCTGTCACACTAGCTGATACGGCCGCAATATTTTCTTCACTACGCACAGTACGTAAACGTGTTGGTGGTTTAATGTCCAACAAAGTAAATTTGGTGCGAAATTTGGTCACAATTTTCCGAATAGACTGCTCAGAAGGTCGAGAATGCCGACCATAAAATGGAAGCAGCGCGCGATGAACATTTCGAACCGAGCACGAATTTTGATAGTAAAATTCAATAATTTGCAAGCGTTGTTCATTTGTAAGACGATCCATGGTTAAATTGCAAACCAAACTGAAGCTGTTTGACAGTGACACAAGGTACTAAACACACGTCAGCTGTCAAAACCAGTGGTGCCAAAACCAAACCAGCTAAAAAATCACCCGTTATAAACGGCTAAAAATCACGAACTGAAATTACATTACAGGTTTCAAGCAAGTTGCTTATGTACCTAAGTTTTAAAGTCGCAATTTCATTTTTCTAAGTAATACCAAAAATACTATAGCTTATGCCTGCGCTTGGTAAAATAACATAATTTTTAAAAAAGGAATCTTTCTTAAATTTTTTTTTAATTATTTAAATAATTACAGTGCATTTACATATCTCAAAACTGCTAAAATGGATACGTGCCCTTTTTCCGTATGACTGTAGAAAAGAAATACCTTCCCTAGAACGTTTTTTATTTTGAAGTTTTTCATTATTGACTGATCGAATTTAAATATTTCTTGAATACAAAAAATATGTTGTGAATTCTTAATAAAAATTACAAATTTTTTTTTTCAGAATTCAATTCTCTCGCAATTTTTTTTTTTTTTGAAAATTTAATTTTTCCTAAATATTTTTTTTTTTTAAACCGCTCCAATCATTTCCAAAGTATTCTCTCAAAAACTTCTTTTTTTATAAGCATTCAGATGACATTACCTTTTTCAGCTAAAGCTATTAAAATAATATTTTTAGAAATTTTATTTTTAATAGATTTTGGTTTACAATGTTCACTTGTTTAGTAAAAAAAAATCTATAAAATGTATTTATTTTGTTTTTGCAATTTAAACGTATTCTAATTGATTTTGCTATTTATCAAAATGAAAATTCCTAGTGCGACTTTTTTTTCGTGACCCTAGTATCTCTTTGCACTTGTTAGTTTTATTTACCGGAGCCCCATGATCTTTTTTTGATTCGACGTTTAATAAAAAAAATATACATAGCTACAGGTGAAAATTATTCATTTAATAAATAATTACTCTCAATTGAACATACAATGTTGCGGATAAGAAGCTTTAGGACAGGTGTTGGTAAGTCAAAGTATCTTCAGCTAGGAACACTCTTGATTTTTATACAATTTACTGTTTTCAAATTAAATCCAATATATAGGTACTTTAAATCCCTCATACGAAATATCTAGTTTGAAAACTTGTGGAATAATGTAAATCCAGGTGGATTTCCAATTGCAATAAGATTATTAAATTCGATTCCTCTTCCCTGGAACCTTATATACTGATGCCTGTTTGTCGGCATTACTTTAAGATGAAAGTTTTATTATTGCAATTCGATTTTTACCACGACAAAAAAAAAGTTTGAGTATTTCAAGATTTTCTTTTTGTGAGCGATGTTTTGGGGACAGCAAAAAGTGATCAATTTGTATCGACGATTGTCGCATAACATAATTGCTCCGAAAACAAAAGCGTGTTTTCGCTAATTTGATGTTATCGCACGCCGCGCCGGCCGCCTCTGCGGCTGCCGCAGTCATATGATCGATCGGCAATTTCAATGCAATTTCTGTATGCGGAGACTGCTCTATGGCTTTTGAAGATATAGGGAATTTCCGGAATTTCATCATTGCGTGCAAGTGCATTTTTTTCCAGATTTTTCAATCGGCAAATCGTTGATTTGGTCCAATGATCAAAGAACTTCATCAATATATGACCGGTTAGTGATACGACGCCGCCGATGGTTGTTTTCCGATGTGTCGTGTGGCGGTAAATAATGAAAGGATTCTGCCAAAACACAGAGAAATTAATTGAAACTTGATTTACTTTTTGGGGTAGGTTTAAAATTCCAATATTACTTATGTTTTTGAAGAGTTTCAATTGATGGAAATGGTTCGGAAATTGGGCTACCTATAGGTATACCAATCCAATTAATTTGGAGCTTACCTAATTACGAGCTCATACATGTTAAAAATTTTAGTTCATATCATGTAGAACCTAGTTTTAAGAAAAAACAAAAAATGTTTTTTTTTGGGTTTTGATATTTTATGGGATTTTTATTTCTCATGGTTTTAAGCCAGAATGTAGCAATTTTGTGTCCATTCAATATACAAAGTTGTTAATTGTTTCTATAAGCAACACAACACACAAACTATTTTATCTTATTATTTTAGCTATGATTTTTTGAGTTTGTTACTATAGACTTAGAAAAAAATAAAGTAAAACTGGTTTTAAAATTAACAAAATTTATTATTTCATAATATTTAAGAAGAAAAAAAGAGATAAACTAAAATTGTTATAAGCTGCATTTCACTATCTCTACGTATTAAAAGAAAACAAAATAGAATCCTGGTTTCTAAATTAAGGTTTATTTTAATAACCCAGTTACAAGTTCTCACGCTGACGGGTGATGACGTCCAGGGCCCGATCTATGGGGGGCGAGCCGGGCATTTTGCTCCGGGCGGTAATATTTAGGGCGGCAAAATTGGCATACATATGGTATCACCCTGTTACGTATTTGCCCAAAAGCTTTCTTAAAAAGCCAAAACCACACATGATGATGATAACCAAGAAGGAAACTAAGATGCCCATATGAGGATGATAAGAAGTTTAGCCACCAAGACGTCCGTATCACTCCAACTTAAATAACCTTTTTGTTAAACTCTACCTGCTTTAAGCTATTCTTCGATATTAAAGTAAATAAAATTGTCTCATTTTGCTTTGAAATAAATTGAATTTAATTAAAAATCCTTCATACATAAAACATAATTATTTCGATATAGCTAATAATAAAAAGACTCGTTAATAAACTATTTATTAAATAAACTATGCAAGCTCCTCAACTGTTCATGAAGCTGAAACATGAAAGAATACAAATTTGAAAACTTATTTTGATAAAAGTTTGAAAGATCTTTTCTAAATAAGAACTTTAAAAAAAAAAATATCTTTGGTCAACTTGCAGGCCCGGCAGATAATATGGGTAGTATGGGTAGCGCTACACACGAGATTTTTGGAGTGGATAAAATACCTACTCTAAATCTGACGGTATTTTTTCAAATAAAAGTTTACCATGGCAAGATTTTAAAATAAATAATATTTCAGAATGTTTAACATACAAAAATCAATTTAATCAGAAATCATAATCATTAGCCCAAGAAAATTAGACTTTCATTTCGAAAAACTGCCGACAAAGCAAAATTTTGGTGGAGAGCTTTGTTTTGCCGTCTTTTGAAAAAAATTATATTTACAAGTAACTTTTATCCGTCCCTTTTACAGTATAAAATCAAAAGTGTTACTTTCACACGCTATAAATTCAGCATTAATAAACTTACTGAGTTCGTTTTAAGCTTCATTTTTTGATAATTTTACTGTCTAAATATTGTATTTTTTAATGATTTTTCTTAAAAATAAATCTAATAAAGTTGTTGAATAAAAACCAAATTACCAAGATGGTGGCCCTCCCCTTACTCTACTACCCCAAAAACCATGGTTTTCTAATGAGGAGATGGAAGCAAATATAAATCGTACAAAAAATTATGTCCATCGATTAAAGGAATTTTAATAATTAAAAAAAAAAATTTTGATCCATTATGAAATTCTTACATGGTTTGAATCTATTGATTGTATGAAAAAAGTATATTAATCTTTTTTGTGTAAAATTGCATAAGCTACAATCTGTGCCTCACATTTTTTTCAAAAATACTGATAGTTTTCGAAGAATTAGGAAAAAAAACTTAATTTTATCCCCTTTTACATTTACGGAACTTTTTAGGAAACGTTAAGACATCAAAACAAGCTCTCCACCAAAATTCAACTCTGTTGGATTATATAATCGGAATATAAAATATAATGGGCTTATATAAATTGTATATATAATTGTGCCTATGCATACAATAGGCAACGCTGAACGCACAGCGGAAAATGTCTATACAGATTTCCCTCGAAAGTCCTATACAAAAATGAGACACCAAATTCTTATTTTGTGTTAAAGATTAAGATAAAAGTGTTTGGCTACATTAAGATATTGAACAAAAAACTGCAAAAGTCGAGAAGTTGGATTTTAAGAAAAAAAACTATAACAGTTTGACAAAAATTTTAAGAAATTTGTGGAAAAAGTGTTGAAGCTGTCGTTGAACCTCAGATTACGCGTCAGAGTAGAATTACTAAATGGTTCCATAGATGTATGTATGTGTAAGCCCAAAAATTTAAAATTTTGTTACTCTGCCGGGCCTGTCTCCTTGTGTCATTTTCAAAGATAATATGGATTGGCTAAGATTTCTATAGAAGACAAGGTTTGCGTTGCTATGTACCTTTTAAGTAATTTTTTTCAAAATGATTAAAAATTTTGCTTAAAAAAAAGTGCTAAGAAAACTATTGTATACTCTTATTTATTTATATTTCTTATGATTTATTTTTCATATTCGTAATAAAGACTTGATCGTTTTGTGGCCTGAAATATTTACTGTGTACCTATTTGTTTTTAAACAAAAAAAATGTTTCTTGTGTAATAAATTGTATTAATTCATTTTAAACTGAAATTACAAAATAAAATATAATCCGAATTATAAAACATTTTGATCTTATCTTTTAAGCTACTGAGCCAATTTTGACACACTTTTATATGCCAAAACCCAAAACATTATTTCAATGCGATCAGTCGTTTCAAAGAAATTTGAAACAAACATAACATACACTCATAAAATTTGATATTCGTTTAGAATAGACTACCATGGATGTGATTACTACACAATTTCAAACATATCACATTCATACCGGTCGCGCAATGATAACCTCCTTTTTTTTCAGAAAAAAAAATTATTTTCAAACTGCGAATTCCTGTAAAGGAAAAAAATATGTATAGGAATTCAACTCACTCAATTTTAGTGAAGAAAAATATATAAATAAAGTTTGCAAAATATAGTTCTTTTCTTAGAAAAATTACACCATCTGCCATAACCAGGGAAAATAGACCTTTATATTTTTTTATAGATCTATATTTGTTTTCTTCCTTTTAGTTGCAATCAAAAAGCCTTAAATTTTTTCGCATCATTTGTGAATCATCCTTTATCTGTTCCAATACAAACAAGCAATTTTAATTAACTGTTACCAGCGACAAAAAGGGTGAAAATTTTAAACAAATTAAGGAATTATGTTTGTGTGAGAAAGTCTTAAAACCAAATAAAATCGAGAAAATTTGCATATTGCGGTTCGTCCCGTTCCCGTGCTTACCTCGTAACTACATATTTGATATTGATGAAATTGAATTTTATAAGCAACAATAAGGTATAAAGACTCTTAGAATATAGAGAGCAAATAATGAATGTAAAATGATACAAGGAACATATTTTACTGATTATTCTTTTTCTTCCTAACTCTAAAATTCACCGATTGAAATATTATGGTAATAACCTACTTACTTCGATTTGTTCAAATTAAAAATATTATTGCACTATATAAATCTTTTTTGACAATACTGCTGCAGCGCTATGAAGAGCAACATGTGAGTGCCGTACACCCTTTTATTCGTCTGTACGATAAAACTCAGACCTCCTGGATATTTACCAGTACCTATGCATTCATAAATTGAATCTATGTTTTACCGATCAGTTCTTAGATTTCGACCAATTCGAGATTTTATGACTACTTAAAGTCAGTTCTCCATCCCTTAAACAAGTTATTAATCAATATAGCTCGTGTCATGTGTTAACTCTTAGAAATTGTTTTTTTTTTTGTATTTTTACTTATTCTGTTCATCTCATTTGACTCAATAAACAGGTTAACAAAAGAAGAATGATCAAGCAAATTGAGCCCGCCGATAATCTCTATATACTGTGTATATACACATGATCATGAAACACCTGTCGCATAAATGAGTTTTATATATTCTTTTAATGAAATCTTTCATTTCCTTTAGTGTATGTATGTATCTCGAGTGTTTTGAGCCCTCGAATTTGATTAACATTCAAACTTCCTAAGTAAGTTTAGGTAGATAATAGTTAGGCCGCATCAATTCAAGTTAAACAAAAACAACAAATGGATTCCCATTCCAATCAGAGGAAAAACTAATTTCACCAAACCATCCCCTGTGATTGGAAATACATTGGTGCAGGACAAGATTTGGGTCACATAGTGAGACAGGTGCCTGGTATCCCGGTTGTTTTTAATATACAAATACCATTTGCAGGTACATTCTGTATGCTCTTTCTCAGCTCTTATATTAACAGTGTTTCTGATATTGTTAGTTTGACAAAACTTAAACTTGCAAAATGAATTTGCTTTAAGGTCGTACTGATATTAAAGCCCATACCTTTTGGCTATTATTTCTTTTTTATTCAGTTGCAAATATGTGAATAAACCATTAAAATATTTATATTCACGTATATGCTGTTACGTCGGCAGGTGGCTATTAAATCAGAGGCCAGTTTATTTATGCAGGTGTATTCTATTGTAACGTTATTTTTGTAACATTAAATGAAATGAATAATGCAGGACTCAGGACTCACTTAATATTTTATAGGTAACAGGTTAGACAATGGGTGCTTCGTCTCACATTTTGAATTATTATATTCGTATAGGGGTAATTTAACATTAGGATAGGTCTTAGAAAAGATATGGCATATGGGGGATCAGTTAAATTTTCGGACAGTTTAAAGGAGTCGCGTCGCGTATATATTTTGTTTTATTGGAACAATATGTAATTGGAAATTGGGAACTGTCCAATAAGATTTTGAAATTTTAGGAGAGTCTAAGGTGTCATTAGGATAGTTATAAAATCATACCATATCTATAACCTATATAACTAAGATTAACCAAATTGTGTAAATCATTTCCCATACAAAATTTGACGGTTCAATAACCAAGAGATAAACTTAATCAATTTGTTAACTTATCTAGGATTTTACGAAGTTGCATGAATACCCTTAATATGTATGTTAAAAAGAAAGCAAATGGTAGATACCATTTGAAGTCAAAATTTGTCAAAAAAAAAAAAATGAAAAATCAATTTTGGACTGTAAACTCCACTGTGAAGTGAGCAGTACATGTCCTTTTTCAGCAAATTAGCTAGAAAATTGTAGTTGTGTCCTAAATTTTCAGTTTTTATGTACTTCAAGAAAAAGCTCTGTTCAAATTTTTAAGTTCAAATTTGAGAAAAAAAAATATAGAAAAATTAAATTTATACTGTTAACTAAACTGTGAAGTAAGCAGAACGATCAGTTTCTCAGCTAGCTGGAAAATTGCAGTAACATCCTAAATTTGCAGCTTTGTATGCACTTCAAGAGAAAACCTCAGTTCAAATTTTGAAGTCTAAATTTGAAAAATAAACACGAAAAATTAATTTGGATAGAAAAATTAAGGGTGGCCTAATATTTGTGGCCGAGGCTTTATATTTTAGAGTTCTTAAGTTCCAAGCAACTTGAACTTTAATAAGAACAAGTACGTGCGATTCAGTAGTAGTACACTACATTGCAACCAATCGGACATTAGAATAGAATAGCGAGCACTTGCCCCCCTGGCGCTAGACAATACCACGATACTAACATATTTTTGTCTTGTTATTGCTTTTAATGACAATGGATCAATATTGTCAATTTGTTTTCGGTAATATCTAACTTTTATACTGAAAATTAGTCATCCTAACAAACAAATGACAGTAATTTTCACGGAGGACGCATCGATTTGATTTTAGAGTCATTTGATTCAGCATTTAAAACTACATTAAAAACATGTGTCTATGCTTAGGTTGTACCAAAGATAATTTTTCTGTTTGATACACCATACCTTCCCCCCTCAAAAAACACCCTTCCATGTAGAATATTTGTATAGCCTCTTTTGATTCTCCATTCACATGGTTAGGTTGGGTAGGCGTAGAAGTGGCTATCGGTTGTAAAACTGACACTCTTAGACACATAAGCTAGGCCATTGTGATACCACATAAATCTAAGAAACCGGTGAACTTAACTATTTGGCTTACAAAAAATCTATTACTCCCGTTGCGATACTAAGATTGCGAAATATCATATACGTCTAGTGTTGTTTTCGGATAGTCTCTCTTTTGCAAAAATTTCACAAAAAAAAAAAACAAATATGTATACAATATAAATTCCAGTTTAATGTATTCAATTTATTAACAAATTTTTTCATATAAATTATAATTCATTCTTACATTCTCTTAACAATCGCAAGTTAAATTAAACTTAAATTAAATTTTAAAAATAGTTAATATTAAAAATCACTTAAAAAAATATTGATAAACAAATATAAACATATTTTTTCAATGTTAAAACTTACTCACCATACAATATACATAATATTCTAAATATTCTACAAAAGTCTTTTTTTTTAAATGAACTATTACTTTTTAAACGAAGACAATTCTTAATTTTAAATACAATTTTCTTTGGTGTGATTAGCTGCTCTGCCCTCTATAATTCAATACAAAGAAATAAAATATAATAAAACATAAGACTAGACATACAAAATAATAAATTATTTACATTCGATTTTCTTTTTAAATAAAAATAATAAAAAAAAACTTTGGTTGTAGAGACTATTGGCATACATATAATTTTTAATAACATACTTAACAGTAAGAAATTAAATAAATACATACACAACACACTAATAATTTAAGTACAAAATTAACATTCTATTAGCAGCTACTTGAAACTTCCATTTTGACGGATGCTGGATTCTCTTCTCCATGGCGGTTTTCCCGGTGGCGTCTCAGATCGACTTTCCGTTGAAACGATTGATCACAAAGTCCGCAAGCAAATGGCTTATATCCTGTGTGCTTGCGCATATGGGTGATGAGATTGGAACTCTGGCTGAATGCCTTTAAGCAAACTGTGCACTTGTGGGGTTTTTCTCCTGCAATCACAAACAAAAAATCATGTTAATGAAATTGTTTTAACCTCCATTACAAGGGACATTCATGCAATCACATATAACCAATTAGTTAAATTAAATCAGATAACGGTATTAATTGTTATAGAACGGGGCAAACGTGCATTTAGATGGAAATGCTATTGTCACATGAGGCAAGTGCTTTATGGTCGTTGTCCGTTTAATCAGGACACTTCAGCGAGTTCTATTGGCAGCAAAATTTTTTAATTGAGGTTTCTTTTGGAAATGAAATCATTCACTTATATTTTATACCTAGTGGCACCGGGTGGGAAGTTATGGGGAATGGAAATGTAAATAAAAGTTGACGAACTCACCTGTATGAATGTATGTGTGCTTTTTCATGTCAGATTTTTGATGAAATCGTTTTCCACAGTATTGGCACGGATATGGTCGGGTATCACTGTGTATGAGTAAATGAGTTGATAGTGTGGAGGAGCGCTTGAATGTTTTGCCACACTGCTTGCACTGAAAATAGAAAAAACCAATACGAATTATTATTTGTAGGTAAGTAAGTATATATGGCTGACGCTATCTTTATTTAAATTAGATTTATATACATATGTATATAAATGTTCTAACACTACAGTTTTGATAATATCGTATGGGAAAATAGCCTGCTACTCATGGATTAACTAGTCACATGAAAATAAGTAAAATATTTTTCCACCAGAAAAACCAAATCATCTCTATCATCGAAGTTCTTGTCTATCTTTGCATTCTTCCATTTATGTTTTCAATGACTTAGTTATGAATAATCGAAATCCCTTAACAATTTACAAACTTGAGAAGCCCATAGCTTCTTATCATACATATGTGTATAGGTGATTCCGTGCCAGGGCCAGACTAGCTTTACGTGCAAGTGGTGCAAATGCGTAGGGCACTGAACCCAATTGTCGCCTTGAGCAAGCATTAAATAAGCCACTCAATCAAGGAGTTAATTATTTATACTTAAATTGTTGTTTTTTAAAAAGTTTTTAAATACTTTTTCTTAAAGCTCCTATATCCTTGTGATACCTTTATTTTAAATTTATAAAAAAGTCATGACTAAAAAGTCGTCGTGTTAGAGGGCACTTTCTATTATTTCTGTGATAGGTATAATATTCGATTTCCAAGGCTTTAGTGAAGATGCTATTTATTTTTTATTTATCGTTTAAAAAAAACGCATTGCAAGGGTTTTCCCTTGGCTAGTGAGAAAATGACTTCTTCCAGCAATAACCACAATTGGGGGGAAGCGGTAATGATGAATTTTGCGCTGGGCACTAATTTATCTCGGGCCGGCCCTGTTGCGTGCCAACTGTGATTCTTTGTGTCCAGTGCTTTTTTTGTCATTTAATGTAAAATGTTCATATATATTTAACTATGTTTACAATAGTCATTTGATTTCAAGATTTAATTTACTACTTATTCAATATGGCTTGGTAAAGTGTAATCAAAATGTCAGTAACGTGGCATGCCCATTCCTTGTTTTTCCAATCAAATTTAATATTTTCTAATGAAATAGTTCAGTAAATAGAAAAGTTGTTCTTAGAAACATCTGAGTGCGATTTAAATTAAAATTTTTTTTTTGCAAAAATTAAGTCATAATACTTGTTGCTGGAAAAAATAACAATGAATGAATGCTGTCCCAGGATTTGCTTCAATTTTGGAATTCAAAAGATTCCCCGTAAGCCGCCATTTTCTTTTAGTTTCAAGATGTTTGAATGGTGGCTTTCTAAACTATTTATGCACAGTTTACAACAGTCGTTTTATTTTTTTATAGGTTGTTGTACTTTAAGAGTGATATGTTTTCATTCGAAGAAAGTATATGCCACAAATTTATTTGTCAGTAGTGCCGTGGTAGTATTTTTTAAGCATGTTATAACATGTTTTTGGTTGAAAATCAGATTTTTTTAACGGCATAGGTACGTTGAAATTTTCCGGGAAACTATTTTTCTCAAGCATAGCGAAGTTAGGTCACACAAATTGTCTAAATGTCAGTACCGTGGTATCGCGAACATTAGTGAAATTATTTCTTGTAATAATATTTATTTTGTACCAATTTTTTTTATATGAACGGTAGCATTAACTCGCGCGGCCAAACAAAAATTATTCCGTGCAATAAAAACCAAGAAATAACCGAGTACAATAAAAGGGTTGCCATTCAGAAGAATAGACAACAAAAACGAAAAAGTTGTAAATTTTTAAATAAATTAAGGGAAGTAGAAATATCAAGAGGTCAAAAAATAACACGTTATTTAGAATATCAATAAAAATATGGTCAAAAAGAGAAAGAACAAAATGCAAATAAAAAAGTAAAAGAGTTTCATTATCGTCTAATCTAGTTTTAGTACATTTCACCATATTTTTTGTGCTTTAATAGTTGTAGCAAAATGCTTTTACAGATTTGATACCCTGACTAAATAAAGCCACAAAAACAAAACAAAAATTGTTTCCAATAAGTTTTAATTTTTGAACTTATTTCAAAAAAGAATCAAAGTTGGCAGAGAATTTTCTAAGAATTATTTTATTCAGAGATAATTATCTTTAGCTTTAATCAAATGGGTTTGTTAACCAACATTTAATCAATGAGCCCATACTATTAACTCTTAATCACCGAAATCTCTTATAACAATAAGTCGAGTTTGGTTGATTTTTATTGACAATTAGTCAGAATCTGTAAAAATGATATTACAGATTTAACTCAATGTGAAAAACCTTTGCAATTTTTGTCTCAAGAGCTGCTAAGGTTAGGTTTGAAAAATTATCTGCTCACAGAAATTCTGCCTTTCAATTACAAAAATAATCAGAAACTTTTAAATAACATTTTCTAAAGTCCTCCTTTGTAACTTGAAAAGGTTTTCAAATTACCTATTTCTTAAACAGTTATTTTTGTTATTATGGAAAAAGATTTTTTTCTTAATCAAATAACAAATTAACAACTGAATAAAGCAACTAGACTTACAAAATATTCAGCTTTGAATAAAATCAAAATACTGAAGAAGTTTGTTTTAGGAACATTAATCTCTAATTTCCAATTGTTTTTGTCTTGGATGATAAAAAAAATCAATACAACTTGTTTAAAGCAACACCTATATCTATATCAAACTACCTACTCATGTACAATATTCTGACGGTAGAATAAGAAAATAACCTAAAAACATATTATTATAATATTTGTTCGTTAACAGTCATTTATATTTCTGAATAGAAACAGAATGATTCGATCAGAAATCACATTGCTTTTTGATCAGAAAACAAGAAAAAAACACATCAGCAAACACAGCTAAGTCAATAATTTGAAGCTACCAGAATAGGAATGATATGAAACAGATTTTAAATATTATACGCATCAAACAAATCTAACAGACAAGCATTCTTTTAAGAGTAAGAATCAAGAAGTCTGCTTCGTTCTGTTGTTGTCAAACACACACTTCCAGGACAAAATGATCTACATCTTTTGTATTATACATTAGATGTGGTATACGGGAGGAAAACAGATTTTTTCGATGCTTTGATACAAATTTAACTGAGTGGTACACAACAAAAATAAAAAAAATAAAACAAATAAGATAAAAAATGAAGTCAATGTCTGCAATAAGCACGTTGACACAAGTGACGAATTGACGACGACGACGAGCTCTATGTTTGCATGTTTGTCAACTTGGTCACTTTGTCGCTCATTGAGGTTGCGGGATTAGGTTGCTCTCTGCTATTGTTTCTGTTTGTTTTTCTCTGATGGCGAACTATTTGACTCAGCTATACTTAAGCTGATGATGACACGTCTGATGTGTCCTTAGTTAAATACTAATTAAGAATTTATTGTTATTTATAACAATCGGTTGTTAAGGCTCTCTATTTACTGGGATTTCCACTTCCGATCAAACCCACTATTAGTGTATGAGAAAAACTTAATATATGAAAGGGGAACAGAACTAAAAATAAAAGTGTGGCAATTTTGTAACATATAGTAAGTTCATAATTTAATAAATAGAATAAATAGCAGTATAGGAGATAGTGAAAACGTTAGAAACCTATATCAAAAATGCAATATCAAAGATGTCTTCAAAACCTTGTGATTCAGGTCACGATCAATTTTCAACTTCGCAATACCGATGCTTAGAAAAAATTAAAAAAAAAAAAACGTTTTAAATCTTTGAATTGAGTATTTACATATTTATCGCGTGAGTCTGCAGAAGAAAATTGATAGAACTCAACAAAGAACATTGCTAATTTTTCATAATGAATAGGATACATAACGTCGGCTTACAGTGAAAAGCGGTGTACTCCCCTTTTTTATCGTTATAGTAGATCACTTCGAAAATTGCTAAAAATACAAAAATCTATCAAATTTTTTTCAATTTCACAGAATTTAGCAAAAACGAGTGTAGAAAAATTCTTGATGCAATTTGGGATTTATTCAATTTTTTTTTGCATAATTTCTTAGAAATAATGCAAAATAGGAGTTAGCTGGTTTTCACTCTAAGCCGACGATAAGAAGTTGGTATTTATAAAAACTATTATCCCTATTAATTATAGGGAGTTAGTTTCTCAAGTACGATTACCTACTTACGACATGGCCTGCATTAAAAGATTCCACACCAGGTGAAAATTTGAAAAGGTACGTATATGTATATACATACTCTATATCATCATCAATCTTAAATAAAGAACTGGCTTTAGCCTCAGCCCTTATTTAAAACCAGCTCAAAAACCTAAATCTAACATATGTCCCGAATTATGAGTTCGTGATCCAGAGAAGAAGTAAATAAAAAATACGTGTACATATTGATCTCCCATAAGGGAAGAAGCCCCTCAACCGTGTCAAGTTTCATCTATCCTTATGTTTAAAACCTATATAGCCAATATAATTTCTCAAGCTGTTGATAGTGACGCGACTGATGGACACGATTATGAGTGTGGGATCTTTTGCCCCCAGCCGTATGCCGTCCTTTCGTGTGCGACACTTTTTATGTCTCGTGCCAGCGTTTTTTATTGGTGTTTTTTTTTTAATTAAATGATGATATTTATTAAGCATTTAACATACATTATAAGGCCGCCTACGCCATGAGCTTCACTGGCGTACGGTATACGGATTTCTTTTCGTTCAAATGAATCGGGTTATTATAATCTTATTAACTCTTTATCCACATAGGGAACTTGTGCTTTTCATAACAACCAAACAGAGGGCTTAAAGCGTTAGAATTATAGGTATCAGAACATTGTATATAATTTGCAAAAAGTTGTGGAAACCATACTTTGAGAAAAGACTTTTATAATATTTTAATACCGTCAACTCAAATTTGCAAAATTAAAGTTAAAAATTGTTTTATATCTATTTAATGTTCTGTGGAAAAATGTCTACTACTATAAATGCGTCGTCGCCAAATTCTAATAGCAATTTTTATTTGGAAGTTAAAAAAAGACATAGAACTGCAGCCCAAATGCGTTAAGCATTCAAATTTTTACATAGGGTTTAGAACTTATTTTATTTCTTAAGGTCCATTATGTTAATAATTTTAATTTCAATAAGTATGATAGCAAACAAATTAACGATTGGGGTCAAAACTTTTATTGAAATGGTTTGGGTCGTCCATCTGAGAAATCTATTTTATTTAATTTTTTAAGGTTACATAAACGCGCGACCTATTGAATGGAAATCATTTGCACGAAATTTATCAATTAAAATGAAAATCGCTGTCCTCACTCGACTTTCATTTAATTGGAACAATGATTTTGTGTATTTTTATTAAGAGGGCCCTGTGCTTATAAAATGTTTATTGGACATTAATAACGACAACAACTTTGTATAGGAATTATTATGAAAGTGTTTTCAATTTGTTTAATTTTACTTCTACCCCGCACGCAATGGTTTTTCGAAGAAGATACAAACATAACGGATAATAGTATGAGCGGGTGCCTATCGTGTTGCGGTGTATCTAGTGTTTTTTCATAATTAAATTAAAGAGTTTTTAGGGGTGAGAGTTTTACTTTTGTATATTGTACCTCTGCCAGGAAGGAAATTGTATATGCCAGTCAAAATTTAGATAAGGTTTGTTAGTATTTAGGGTGCTCACCTGAAAATTACGGTATCCACGTTTTTCCTCTTCCTTAAATGACGAACATCTATTATTTGTGGAATTAATAAGCGATGCAGTAGAATCTGGATGTTGTTCATGAAGAAAGTCGTTTTCAAATTTGGTTGTAAGATCAAATGCACTTTTGATACCACCACCAATAACATTACTGTTGTTTGAGTTATTTTTATTGGACGCATGAATTGTGTTGTTGTTATTGTTCAGCAGGAAGATGTCAGTGCGACTTTGGGGTAGCATATCCAGGTCTTGTTTGGTATTTGGAGCTTGTAATTGACGAGAAAGGAAATCCAACTGTGAATGGTACATTCGCTGTGGAAAGGATGTCGCAATTGGCTCAGACGATGATGGACAAATGTCTTTAGTCGATGATGATGTAGATATATTCGCAATCTGATTAGAACGGTGTTTGCTGTATCTAAATTTCCTAGCAATCGGATCAATACTAATAGAAGATGAACTTGTCGCTTCCCTTTCACACATACTTGCTGGTGACCATATTATCGAAGCTTGCTGAGAGCGCTGTTTTTCTTCGCGCAAACTTAATACACCCTTATGATCTTCGTTTAGGGCATTTGAATTATTTTTTTGTATTTGATATGAGAGCGGTGGTGGTGTAGGTGAATCTGACTTTGCTTTTGTGGACAGATTTAGCGGCATATCTTCTGAAACGCTTAGATCCTCTTTTTCGGGAGTCAAAGTAAAGTCGCGATCACGTTGATTCGAATAAGCAGGTGATTTTGGTGTTGTAGGAGTTGTTGGTGTTGGTAGACCTGATGTTGATGAGAAGAAAAATTGGGGCCAAAGCAAAGCACTCGAGTACAATAAGGGATTGTACAAAAAGGGTAGATCTATTTTTAAAAACATAAGTGTATTTGTTAAGTATCTCGGACCAATAATTTAAATGTGGCCCGAATGAATTTTAATTGAGAACAATGCATTTATACTACTAAAGAAATTGTGATTATTTTGGATCAACTGCTGTTGAAAAAGGTAAATTGTATTTACTGTTTAAATAGAAAAAGCTACTCTTTATACATTCACCAAAAGGGTTTTTATGATTATGGAAGATTTTCAAAACACAATCTTAATATCATTCATTCAAAAATTGTTTTTTCAACTACTGTCATATCAATGACACTTCAAATATGGATTTCATGTGAAAAAAAAAGTTTTACCAAACTTAACACTAAACGATGAAAAAGAAGTAAAAAATAGTCATTTTTGTTATATAATATTCTTCGATCAGTTTATCTGTACATCAAATGTTTTTCTCACTAGAACCTTAACGGATGTTAAGATCTGTTTAACATTCTATACAAAAATAATTTATATAGATGATTGTATGCCTATGATTACATTAAAATTTTAGTTTAAGTTTTAGCTCACCTAAAACGGATTTGTATTCATGTTTTTTTTTTTTTTAAGTCAAAAGGTTTTGACTGTGAATTTTTAAACAACGTAATAAAATTTTCTATTTCATAGATTCCATTGAAAGGATATTGAATAATGACAATGAGGGTATTCATGCAACGTCGTAAGTTTACAAATTGTGTAAAATGATAAGTTTACGCAAAGTTTACATGAATGACCTTTTTAAAACATTTGATAAAATGCTACGTAATTCAATTAGAGTAAGAGTCACAATGACGTTTGGATAAGTTTAACCAGTTTGGTTAATTTTACGCAACAAAATCCTTTGATAAGTTCAACCAAATTGTGTAAATCATTTCCCATACAAAATTTGACAGTTCATTAACCAAAAGATAAACTTAACCAATTTGTAAACTTATCTAGGGTTTTACGAAGTTGCATGAATACCCTTAATGATTATTAACTGTTTCATCTCTGTTCTGTGTTTTTTAATTTTACGCTTCACTGCGTGCGCTTATTGCACGCAGATTCAAACATTTTTATATTTTTTGAAACAAAAATCATAAATCGAGCATACCTAAGTTATAAATCTATGTTGAACGTAGTTGTTAGTTCTTTCGTGTTCAACAAAACTTTAGAGTTTAACAAAAATTGCTGTCATTATCAGTCTAGAAGTTTTTGATAACGAAAATCTCATCTTAAATTCGTTTATTTAATATTTGATTAAAAAAAGCTCTGGTTAAACCAAAATTGTCTATTGTAACAAAAGCACTTTGGTGTAGTCATAGATTGTAATAAAAACATATTCCAATTAATTAGATTTTTGTATCAGGTTATACAAAAATTCTGTGAAGCTGAATTGATGTTAGGCTGTTGAAATAATATGGGTAGTTATGTAACGGCATAAAGTCGCCGTAAACGTAATAAAGTTGTAAATTTTGTAAATCTGTCTAATTTTCCATACAAATTGTGATAGATTTGTGAAATTTAAGACTTTTCTAGATTTACCACGGTTTTTGACTGTTGTAAGAATACCCTTAATAACATTTTTGTTTGTTGTTTATGATGTATGGACTGTTAAACAGACTCTTTTTATGTTCAAAGTAACTTAAGTACAAATACGAAATGATATAGGTTTTTGACTGAATATTCACCGAACAGAAATGGATCAGTCGGGCATTATATTAAATTATTTGAATTCAAATCCAAGAAAATTAGATACACAAATTGAAAAGAGTCTATTAAAAAAAAGACAAATTGAAAATTAATGTATAGATAAATAGGGAAGGGTACAAAAACCCGAATGGCAAAAAATGAGGATCCCGGTTGCCGAATCCCGATGGCCAAATACTCGAATGGACAAAATCCCAAACGACAAAAGTCCCAAATTTCAATACTTTTTTTTAGTAGATACTATTTCAGTACTTTCAAAAAAAAATGTTCGAAATTCCGGAATTAACAATTATAAAATTCTCGAATGCAATCATTTCGAATGTACAAAAATATGCAATATAGAAAAACAACTTCATTTCAGCATTTTCGTGATTTTGGCATTGGGGATTTCCTATAAACAACCCGTTTACATAACGACATAAGTCTGCTCTTATATTTTTGATTACAACTTTTCATATGCCTAATTTATGATTTTGGAACCCGAAAATTCAAAACTGAGAACTTTGCAAAATTGTTTTTTTTCCGTTTTGGATCTTTCGATTTGTATACTTAGTTACAACCGTTTTATTCTGTTTTAAATAGGTAGCTCACTCAATTAATATTCCATGTTACAGGAAGACCGATTTTAATTTATTTTTGAATAAACCCTTAGATTTGATCAAATTCACCCGTCAATATTAATTTAAAATTATCTCAACTTTTGCTTAATTCATTCGGGCCGTCTGCGTCTTAAGCATTTTTACCTCGATTACTTAGTTTATGACCAGCCGTCGCTAACGCCGTACTAAATGCTGAAGCTCGTTGTATCCATTGTTTCGAAGATGTTAAACTCATATCAATAACTGTATTGAATGGTGTAATTTGCCCCTGTTGAGATTGTGGCGATGGCGGCGGGGAGAGGTGATCCATAACTTGTATATATTTAACACCAAACTGAAACAAAATACATTCTTGGTAATCAAAGGTATTTAACAGTTGAGTTGAGTGGCAGTTATATTTTGTTCAGTTAAGTTGATAATTACATAAACACACATTTAAGGTTTCCAAAAATTATTTTAAAAAATCATCCCTCAAAAATGAATTGCAGAAGTTAGATATCCAACTCAATTAAGAGGCTATTCAGGCATCAAGAATCCTTTGTGATTTTTTTTAACACTCAAATATTGAACAAATTTATGCTAACTGAAATTATTATTCACAGTAATACCATTCTTGGTTTCTAATTTTGAATGTTTACCATTCTAAACCACTTACAGGCTCATAGGCAAGGCAATCATTTGGACTATAAAAATGCTTAGATAATTCAAGTTAACAATTACTGCAGATTTTAACAATTAAGTTTGGAAACATGTTAATTTTCAATTTTTAAAGGAATTTAAGTTGCAAGTAAGACGGTTTTTATAAATGTTGTTTGTTTTGTTTTTAATATATTTGAACTTAAAACAGTTAACAAAGGAAGGTAATTTTCATCGACCAAGAAAACTCCGCTTTGCAGTTTTTAAATAACCTTAGAGGATAATATTTTTTCTTAGGGATATCCACTATATGTTGAAATAGCACAAAAGATATATCGTCTTACCTTCTTTATTTTTCAATTATGCTAATTTTTAAGTTCAAAGTTAACAATTGATATCCTTTAATAGAGTGTCAACTCATTTCAGGACAATTTTTTATCGAAACACATTTGAAGCGTTGTTTTTATTTATTCAACATTAAATAATCTTTTTTTAAAATATTAATTTATTAATCGATTAACAAAATTTAAAACACAATCAAACCATAAGACTGTTAGTTCATCTACCGAGAAACACTCAGAGAAAGGGCTTAAAACACGACCGTTCGATTCGGTGCTTGACACCTGACTGAAACTCTTACTGCTGTTTCGATTCTAAAAAGCCCTGGTTGAGAATTCAACTCGAGTTCTTCCTTCGCTTTATAACGTGTAAAGTCCCATACCCATATGTGTTATAGTATGGCTGTTGAGCCAGGTTCCAACCTGGAGTCTGATTCTTTTATCTTGTTTCTCGTATCACAGTCGAGCAAAGCAAATCGAACTTAAGTTCATAGTCACACAGATACAGGTAGACCTAATAAAGGTGAGTCTGATGAAGAAGGGCATAGCACTGGCACAGATGATGAAACTCCTGTTTAATTTTTTTTTTGTTTTACCGCCTGGCATCACCGCCAAAAAAAAACGGGGAATTAAGGCAAGCGACCGCCACACTCCAAAGATATTTTCTATAGGTCGATTAAAAAAAAATATTCATGATTAACGAAAGGTGTACATCGGGGTTCGTCATCTTAATACCTGACTTGGTGTTCGCTGAACGAGGTTCGAGTATACAATTATTGTACCTACACGTTCGCCGTACATTTAGGTAATAATATTTTGATTGAATAATATAAAAAACATTCGTATTTGATTTGCGCTGCTTCTAGCACGAGACGGTTTCGTTGAATTTCTATTGGATTAGGAAGGTGAGATTTGTTGGAGGTAAATTCTATATTAGGTATGCGCATTACTGGTAGATATATTATACCTACAAAGAAATAGGTAGGTACCTTACCTACATATTTTTTATGAAAACAGAAGTGTGAATAATAAGGATTTGTACACTAGAAGCAGCTTTATAAATAAATAATACAAATAGAATTGAGTAGTAGTAGAATCTAGACAACTTTGTATTTTTTAGATTTTTCAGAAGAGTTTTTGAAAGAAAGGATGGATATGGGTTATATTAAGAAAACTGATACTTTAACGATTTTATAAGCGGTTGTGTATTCAGTTTTAGTAATAGAGTTAAAGCTAGTACACGTGACTTGGCCAAATAAAATTAATCTTAAAAAGATTTATCTAATAAAATACAAAAAGTGCATGACTATATTTTCAAAAATTCGCTACTGTTTCATGTCTCAAACCCAACTGTGACAATGAACAAAATTGATTTAAATTCTATTTTTGTGAAATTATTAAAAAACATCTTCAATATTCCATTATAGTGTTAGAACTTAATTTATACAGTTCACAATTTGAGTTCAAACATAACCCCTCAAAGCTTTAAACAAAATATGTAATTAATTTCAGATCTTTTTAACTTGGTGCAGCTTTATGTTAGGTTTCCACTTGTTTTTGCATTGACGCACTTTGACAGAATCATTCACACTTTTGACTTCGATTGACAAAAAATCTTTGGTCTGTTTCAAAGACAAAATGAATTTGAAAAACGTCTTCTTCGGTTCATTGACAGTTTTTTTTTTCATTTGATTCGTCTTTACTAACTAAAACTCATTTGTCCAGTTTATATATAAGGCTGAGAGAATTTCCCTAGTTTTGCTGTCAAAAACAAAGGAAACATATTCTTGAATTCGTCTGCTCTGAATAAACTGAAAAGTTGACAAAAAATTTTCACAGAATAAACTGAACAGTTAACAATGAGCAAATTTTCACAGCTGTCAGTCATCTTTAGTGAAATATGTGTATATAGTGCAGTGCGAAGAATAGATAATTATAATTGTCTATTTTTATGGAATCTATGGTTTGAATCCCTAGTATTTTCGAACCTTCTTTATCAGTGAATGAGAGTATACTTTCGGACTCTTTTTTTCTGTTGCCTTCTGAAATAGAGGAGAGAATAGCTTATGATTATGTGGTCACTCATTAAGCAATCGTGTTTTTTCTTCTTTTGTTCCTTCACTTTTGATAACAAAATCGGCCAAATTATCAAAATTACATTAAAATTGCACTGAAGCAGCTTTCAAATTAGTGTCTTTCATTGACAAAAAATTCAAAAGTGACATTTCGTTTGGCAATTGAGCTATTTCCACTTGGTTTTTAAATTTATTGTCTTTCATCGACAAACAGTGTTCTAAGTTACAAAAAAAATACCAAAAATTAGTATTTCTACTTGTCGTTTTGTGAAATAACGCAAAAATGCGTCTTTTGTCATTTGGTTAATGACAAATGTAAATCTAGCGTTATTCAATTTCACCTTGTTTCTACATTGTATTTTCTGGAAACTTCTTGCAGCTTAACTAACTTAGCAAAAGTATTTAAGTTTTCAGAAAGTCTCCAAAGTCTCCAAAAAGTGTATACATATGTATATTAAAAGTAGTTTAACGATCTAACAAGCCAAACAATAGTAGAATTAAGGTAGCGTTGACAGCAAAAAAAGCATATGGAAAAAATGTGATATGTGTCGTCCCCTAAGAAGCATAGTGGCTTATCTCAAAATCTGGAAGCAATTTGAAGTTTTTTGATTCTCTTAAAATGAATTTTCATATATGTATCTAAAGTTAACGTGAGTTTAAAGTCGTAGAGCAAAAAACTATTGATTTTTCTTCTTTCTTTACTTGAAAAGTGTAATTCTTTGTTTAAAACAACAATGTGACAAACAAAAAACGTTTTACTACCTACATTTTACTTTTATAAACTGAAAAAGTGAAAATAAAAACTAGTTTTCGGGATATTATTTAAAATGCAAAACCTCACGTGACCCCCTGTCACCACCAGTTTAGGAATTTTTTTTTTTTAGCTTATACTGACAATGTTAATAGCCTCAAATCATTCAGAAATTTAGAATAACTTAACTCAAAATCGCCTGTTTTTAGATAAGTAACTTTAGCTTCAGAAGGGACGATGTATGGTTTTGAATTGATCGTGGCCGATTTAATTTGTATTTATTTTGGTGCTTTATGGCTTATTTAGCTAATACTGAAAATGTTAATAGCCTCAAATCATTCAGAAATTTAGAATATGGTAATATTAAAACCGTGCTTTCTACAAGAGGTTTCATTTTAAATTTCACGTCACATTTTAACTCTCAACATGAATATGTCTTCCCGATCGCTTTTGTAAAAAAAGAAACTAGGCGGTTCTTTATCAATCAATATTCACTTTAACAGCATACACTACAAAAATGGTAAAAATATCGCGGAAAGGCAACTAAGTATTTCATTTAAGTATGACATTCGAATAGCTAATACCAAATGTCAACCAAAACCTCTAGAATGGCCTACAAGGAGTCTTGATACTTTTTTTTTATCAAATCTCAGACATGTGAAGTCAAAATTTTTGTATTCCAAATTCTGTTTTGAAATTCTCTCCTGAACCTTAACGCGCGGTAAAAATGTGCAGTTAAAAAAGACAAAAGCATTTCAAATACAATATTACCCATCCGGTCCCAAAGGTTTTGGCAGAAGAGGCTATTTATATAGCCAATTGGCTATTTGATATTGCTTCTTGATCGTAAATTCAAACGTCCAGAAATGTTTTGTTGTCTATGTTTTTATTCTAAAATAGCGTATCTATGGAGGGAGGCAAACTGTAGCCTGTGCATATATGTGCCGGGCTACCACATTGATGTGCCGTAAGAAAAATTGAAAGTTGCCGGCAACTAATGAAATTTATTAAAATGAGATGCGACAATGGAATTCCAGTCTATATTTCTCAGTCAGCTCTTAGCAGTTTTTTCTACCTTTTCACTTTTTTTAAATTATTGTTATTGCAAGCTACCTTCTACCTTCACTTTTATAAAATAAAAGTTAAAAGTTAAATATTGCCTTTATTTATTTTCTTATTTTAACAGAATTTTATAAAAAAAACTGAATAGAAAAATTTATTTTCATAAGGAATAATTTAAGTTTACTCATTTTTGTACATCAACATCTTTAATTTGGGTCTATTTTTGTTTCCACGATTTTTCAAATTACTTACAAATATTATTAAATATAAATGGAACTTAAGGATTGAAGGCGTGTGTGTGTCTATTGTTCTTTTTAAACAATATCTATGGTGTATTCTATCATGTTAATAAAATTGAGAGTTGCTGAACAGATAATATCGAGTGCAAATTGATTAAAATATTTTATTCTCCCAAAACAATCCAACCAAAATACCCTTTTTTTTATTTATCTCAAAAACTTAAGCACTTAAGGCAGCCAATCAAAATTTTGCCACGGATCGTAGGCTGCTCTTAATTAAAAACGTTAGTAAATTTGTCTCGATTTGTTAACTCTTGGTTTTTTGGTGGGAGTTTTCTTGATTATTGATGTAAGTAAAATAAACGTTAGGTAGGTTAGGAACATGTATATCGTAATTCCCTATACTATATAAATATATATAGGTTGATATGAGGGCTTATACATATGTATTTGGCTATATAAATTTAAATATTTTCTCCTCTAAACGTTATATCCTTCATATACCAACACCCTAGTAGCTATGTTCATAAATTGGCGGGAAAAAACGGATGATTTCGGACACGTGCCATGAATACCTCGAGTCCCCCATTTTTAAAATACCGTCACTCAACTGAACGTTAAATTGGCGGCATGCCCTACAGTTAGATCCGATATTAAATTTACCTGTAGTCTATCTAACTTCTCGTATACATGCATTAATATAATTTCTTACAAACCCTCACCATGTGTGACAAGCTGCACTCGATAATCATACATATAAGGCAGGTAAATGTTTAACAACATTTGTTGTCACGCGTCATGCTACCTTGATTTAGGGGTGAATAGTAATACACAATGGATACCAATGTAGGTATGCCATCTTTTTGAGCTCATCATAGAAACGTAGTTGGTAGATTTAACATTAACCTTCCCTTAACGTCTATTTGGTATATTAAAATCTCAAGTAAATACATATCTATTTATTTATTAAAATTATTTTTTTTTAAATTATTTTCATACTTTTAATTCTTATAAGAAGAGCTACCTACTATTTTATAAACAAATATAACTCGTCCAACGGAATTCAGATCTGATGTTTACTCACAATATTCACCATTGTTATGTGATAAAAAGAGGCGGAGCTGCGCATTATTATTTAGACAGATCGACCAATGAAACGAATGCATTTGGTATGAGATAACTTTTATTGTAGTATTGGGCTCGTGCAACATCGAACTTAAACGAGCTTGGTTGCACCACATTTGTTCAACTTCTACCAAGCAATAACATGGTGAATATAAAAATTAATAGAAATTCTATTCCGTTCCAACTAGAGTAAAGACGCATCCACAATAATTAAGTTTAACAGTAGTTAGGAAGGTATTTACAGTAGAGCTCTCAGGATTAATGTTTATTTAGTGTCGGCTGCTGGGTCCTTTGTTGTACCTATGCATTTGCTTGTTTTTGGTCAGAGTTTTTGAATACGCTTATGTGCAATCAGAAAGCAATTTGAATTTGAATTGTTAGTATAGCGAAACAATGATAGGTGCGTATGCGCATACATGTATATACATATGAATATGTAGGCATAGTAAACATATAATTAAGTACCTGGTATCTCCAATATGTCGGGAGTTTAAATCTCTTAGTTCACAGACAGACAGTGTTAGAGTCTTAAACTTGTAAGCCATAGGAATGTCGGCAAACTTAAATCTCTAAAAAGTCTTTATTTTTTTTAGAAAAAAACCTATGGCTATAGGCGCAAAATTTTTAATATTTTAAACCAACACAAATTTACTCTTAAAATGAGAGCCTGCTCTTAATAAATTTCTTAGAGCGAGAGTCAGCTCTTTTTCAATTTTAAACGAAATAGAGTATACTTTAACTCTAAAGCACCCGTCTAACTTTAAAAGCAGCAAAACTCTTCTTTATCTCATAAAAAGTGTACATCATCCATAGAAAAAGTTATTTCACGAAAAAGAATTACCTAAAGGAAAATGTTTTCAAAAGTTTGTTTTTAGCATTTTTACGATTTTAGACATAATAAAATTAGGATGAATCCCACCAAACAAGTTTCAATTTTGCATTATTGTGGCGATGAAACACACATACACTATACCTACAAGGGAACAACAATTTTTTTATTAAATCAAAGATACAAATTTTGTCTTTTTGTACATTAAAGTATAGAGGTAACATTCTTAAAACAATCACAATCTTGATCTATAATGGCACTTCCATTTCATTATTATATTTTATAAATATTCATAAATATATATTTTTTTGCGCGAGAAATTATTTGTTTCGAAGTATTTTTGTTTTGTGTTTATTTTAAAACCTTCCAAAAAATTACCCAAATCAGTAAATTTATTGAAAAATTGAGCCCGATTACTTAATTCGTTTTTTCAGTCGTTTCGTGTTTCGTCTTTTTGACACATTGGGTGAGGGGTGTAGAAATGTAAAGGGAACGGAAAAACGAAAGCACGAATGACGGTGTTCCCATTGGACTGAAAAACTGGATTTTTTTTGACGTTTCAGTATTTATATCTTCCTTTACTGAAGAAGTGGGAGCGAGATGTGAATACTGAAACGTCAAAAAAAATCCAGTTTTTCAATCCAATGTGAACACCGTCAGTGAAATTTTTTAGATTTTTCTGGTTAAACTTTGACGCTTATGATGTGACAAACGAGTAGAGGTGGGGGATGCTTATAAACTTTAAATAATGAGCTTTAAAAATCAAATTTCAAAATTCGTTTAGCAAAATTATTCTTTCGAAATTTTGTTTTTAAAAATTCTGATTTTCCAAATTTGTTTGCATAATTCTGACAATAATAAAGAGAACTTTGGAAAATGTAAAGAAGGGCGTCCCTTTTTCTTCTTTTTTCAATTTATAATTATTATTTTAAAATAAAATATAAATACAGTAGACGCTCGATAAAGTGAAATAATAAAAACCAGACTGTTTACTCTTTCGGTATTATTTATTTTTTCTAGCAGAAGTTTTAAAAAGGCTATCTTAAGATGAATTCTATCAAAATTGTAAATTTTTTCGATACGTGAATGTTTATACATTTATACAAGCTTAATACAAAGCTAAGCTTTCCATAAGGTTTAAAAAAAAGATAAAATTCTGTGTCCCCCAAAAAAAATGACCTTGTATTAAAAAAAAATTATATAAAATTTTGTGTATTCACTTTTCTGCCGTATTAATAAAAAAAAATACATATCTTTATTTTTGACATTTTGAAATAAACATGTATTTCTATTTTTATCGACAAAACAAAAAGATAGTTTTTGTTTTGTTGGTGAATACTTTTCGGTCGTATCTAAAACACAGTATCTTCGTCATCACTTTTTTTCTTAAAAAAAGTCAATTTTTATTAAAAATAGTATGGTTCTCTGACCGAACGCCAGTTTTCTTAAGCGTTTTTAACTATTACAATTTAGGTCTTTTATTTTCCAAAAAAGTAAACATATCAAAGATGCCAAAACTGGCCCTAACTCAAAACAGCCCAAAAGTCAGATACGCTTTTTCTTCTTAACGCGGCAGTATTGTGAATAGTTATTTTATTAAGATTCACTAACTCGAGCATCTGTATTATGTACTATTTGTTCACAAAGATCATGTCCCGTGATTCAAAAATTAACTTAATTTCATACATATCTCCATGATTAGAGAAATAACCCCCAAACCAAAACCTTTCAAATTGATTTGAAAATATCAACCGACGAATTTAATATCGCCAAAAAACTACTTTTGGTCCAAATTAAAATGGAAATATTTCTCATGAAAACCAATAGTCAGAAGAATCCATAAAAATATCTATGGTGAGAAGAATGTTTTTTTGAAGAATGGTTGGGAAAGGATGGTATTGCTATTAACATAAGTCCTGCGACAAAAGTGTCACCCTCATAAAACTTGGTAAAAAGTTGTTATAAACTAGGTACCAGAATCAAAAAATATTTATCATGAAAGGGAGTTATTTTGAAGACAGAAAGAAGTGTGGGGTTATTATTTAAAAGCCTTGGAAAAGAATGGTACCCTCATAAAACTTTGTAAATTCAACAAGAATGAAAAATCCAAAGAGTCTGCTAAAAAAGAAGAGTGTTTTTGGCGTTTGAGTAAAGGGTGGGATTTGTTTTTGAAAACAATATTTATTTTTGGAAAAAATATTATACTTTTCTTCAACTCTAAAAACACATTTTTACCAAAGACATTTTTAAAGACTCTCTTGATTCTTCATAATCGTAGTAACACTGAAAAAAAATTAAACATATTCGTATTGTAATCAAAATTAAACAAATATGATGGCATGGAAGCGATTTCTATTTAATTAGAATAAAATTGTATTAATTCATCCTTGAAACGATTTGAACATTTGTTCAAACTTCTATACTTTGTTTTTAAATAACTCAAATATATTTCTGTTTATTTAAATTAAAATATTCAATTATTATTTTAATTAACTTCATTTGATGTTGTTTCAAATAGAACCATATTTATTAATCCGTGTTTAAGTCTCAAATGTTTTTTGGTTAAATAAAACGTTTTAATATTATTTTCTTTCTTTAAATTAAATACAAGTGTCAGTTTATTGATTTAATTAAATTTAATTTATTTTTTATTTATAAGTTTTCTTATACATTACATTATTTACTGGAAGGTGCTTCTTTGTATTCTGGAGGCATATATTGTCGGGCTCAATAGTATGAACAGTTTGGATCTATGGTATAAGACTCAATTACTATAACCTGATCTTATTTTTTTTTTGTTAAGCTTACATACTTTACTTATAACTTATCACAAGTTAAACTCACGATTTTTATCAAAAACAACTGATATTTGCATTTGCAATAATTTAAGACACCAAACGCCTATACAAATCATAAATATAGTAACAATTATGTTCTTTTTCATTTGAGTTCAATTTAAACTGATTTCCACTTAAAGTTAACATTTCTGTTCAATCTCTTTCTCTTGTAAATATTTATAGTACAGTCATATTTAAAACAAACTCGTGGATGTTAATTATATGTTAACAAATTTAAAGTAAGTCAATTAATAAAAACACAAATAGATTTTTGTTCATGTACAAATTACGTTTAGCTTCCGATTTAATAATGAAACATGAATTGATTTGATTTAAACAGATTTTATCTACCCAAAAATAATAGAAATTTTAAATCTGAATAGATTAGAAGTAGATTTAAATTGAAATCTTTTTGTACTCATTCAAACATCTATAGTTAAACATGCTTCTATTAAAATAACTCATAGTTTAGTTTTCTTATTAAATAACACTTTTTTACCAAGTTTCATGAAGGTTACAGTTCCAAACCTCTACGAAATTACTCCATAAGAAATTCCTTCAAAAAGTTTTAGGAAAAAAGTCCATAAAATTTTGTAAAAAACGAATAAAATTAAATGGTCAAATTTAAATACGTGAAAATTACCCTGCACACTCTGGTATAGATTATCAAGGGAAAGGGACTCACACGTGAGGGTGAATGCGAGCACTTGAAATTTCCCTTCGGTAAGAGCGTGAAAGTGGATGGAAAATTTTTAAACTTGGGAAATTTAATTTCTAATTTCAATTTTTTGTAAACAATATTTACACAGTAAACTACATGGAGAATTCTCAGTCTTTTACTCAAAACTTCGGTAAGAGCGTGAAAGTGGATGGAAAATTTTTAAACTTGGGAAATTTAATTTCTAATTTCAATTTTTTGTAAACAATATTTACTTTGTTAAAAATACTCTTTTTCTTGAACAGCTTTTGGACTTCTTTTCCTATGAAACTAAAAAAAAAAACTCAAAAAGAATATACAAAGGTATTTTGATGAATCCTTCCTTTTGATGAATCATTAATGCCAAGTCTCATCAACAGATCATTTTTTTCAACTGGTTTTCGGCAAGATTTACCTTTTATATTGAAAAAATAGTCATCAATATACTTCCATAAACTTTATACTTCCCCAATCTCCCCATCAAAAAACAACCTTCCATTTTCAAAGTGAATTTTATTTTAAGGACTCTTTTGACTGTTCATTCTCATGGTTAAAGATACATTTACACTAAGTTTCAAGATGTGTCTAATTTTGTAATTTTTGTACATCCTATTTAACCTTTACCAACAACTAAGAAATTTTTAGTGACTAAAGAATTAATTTGAAAGGGTAATGCGGGATTTGAGAAGTATCCACAGGAAAGTAAAAATAAAGTAAAAAACGAGATTATCCCGCATTAGATATATGTATGCACCTATATATTGAACAAAATGTGGGACAACATTTGAATGAGTTTCTTTTTTGTATCTTTAATCGAGGTGATCATATAATGCTGATGATCTTTAAGGGAAGCGCAATATTCATAATTTTCCCAAAATAGGCTTATCTGGGTTAATCTCTGCCAACTGCGATTCTTTAAAAAAAAAATTCAAAGATTAAAACATATTGGAAACAATTTTTGTTTTGTTTTTGTGGCTTGATTTAGCCAGGGTATCAAATCTGTCAAAGCATTTCGCTTCAATTTTTGAAGAACAAAAAATATGGTAAATGTACTAAGACTGGAATTAGACGATAATGATGATACTCTTTTACTTTTTCTTATTTGCATTTTGTTCTTTCTCTTTTTGACCATATTTCTGTTGATATTCTTGATAACGTGTTATTTTTTGACCTCTTGACATTTCTACTTCCCTTAGATATTTTCTTTAAAAATTTATAACTTTTTCGTTTTGGTAGTCTATTCTTCTGAATAGCAACCCTTTTATTGTACTCGGTTATAACTTAGTTTTTATTGCACGGAATAATTTTTGTTTGGCCCATGCGCTTATATAAGAAAATTGATACAAAATAAATATTATTGCAAGAAATAATTTCCACGATACCACGGTACCGACATTTAGACAGATTATGTGACCTTACTTCGCTATGCTAATGAGAAAAATAATTTCCAGGAAAACTTTAACATATGCCGTTAAAAGGAATAAAAAATTCCAATCATCAACCAAAAACATGTTATAACATGCTTAAAAATACAACCACGGTACTGAGAAATAAATTTGTGACACACTCTCTTCGAATGAAAACATATCACTCTTAAAGTACAACAAAGTTAAAAAAATAAAACGACTGTTGTCAACTGTGCATAGATAGTGCTTCTTTAAGAAAGCAAACGTCTTGAAACTAATAGCAAACGGCGGGTAAGAATTAAAAGTGAATCCTGGGACAACATTCACTCATTATTATTTTCTTCAGCTATTAGTATTTTGACCTAATTTTTCAAAACAAAAAATTAAGCAAAAATTTGACTAACATTTTTTTAAGAACAACATTTCTATTCATTGTATTTCATTGGAAATAGTTAAATTAATTGGAAAAACAAGGAACGGACATGCCACAATACTAACATTTTGACTACACTTTTCCAAGCTATATGGAATAAGTAGCAAATTTAGTCTTGATATCGAATGTAGATTGTAGTAAATAGCCATTTACCCAAGCCAAAAATATTTACGGACATTTTACATTAAATAACAAAAAAAAGTACTGGACACAAAGAATCACAGTTGGCACGGAATCACCCATCTACTGTCCAATCTAAATGAAACTTTAAATTTATTTAATAAACCTTAGAAATTTTGCATAATTTTTGTTTAACTAAAATATTTTTCTTGCCTACACTTTAGCACCTTAAATTTAACTAATTCAACTTGATTCAAATTAGTTCAATCGAAAAAATAAAAAACATGTTCATGATCGGTCAAGTCTACTCGTATAGTAAGATTTCGTAGATACTCAAGCTGTACTACCTATTTGATTATTATTTTCACTATAGTTTATTCCTTGCTTTGATACCGTATCCAAAACTAATTTAATGCGAAACTCTTACCAAAACCAAACCAAATATGTACTCATCCTGTCATATCGAGTTTTTCTGAAAGAACATACAATTACCTTTCCAATGGTATATATTATGTCCATTCCCTCGATTTTATGTCACCGGCTCCCCGCCTATCAATACATTGATACAATTAACTAACAACGTTTCAGAGGCTGTCTAGTCACAGTACACATATTTAAGGTATTATCTTGTGCATGTTGTGCGAAATGAGAACTGTCAGATGAAATTCAAGACGGCCCCATCCGCTGTATTACAACAACAACAAAGAAAACAATCACGAAATGATTATTTAAAAAACACTAAAAACCAGGAAGAAATGTTGTTGCATAGTTAAATAATATTAATAAACACTGAAAAGCTGGAACAAAAATTATATTTGCAAATAAACAATTTAAAAATGAACACACAACACTGAACATATTTTGATGTTTAACAAGTGGGGGTAAAGAAATTCACCATTTTCACTGATTTTGTCACATGAACTGAATAAAAATCAAAACGCTAAAGATATTACCTTCAATATGTGTACAGTGCTGTCTTGTTACCTTTTTCAAAATTAAAGAGAAAACAAAAATAGACAATAAAGTAAACAAAACCAGCTCAGAAATTTTCGAATACAAAGATGATCCGATTTAAGGATCATGCCAAATTAAAAGCAATTCGTGCTGGTAATGACCAACATATGGCTATTTTATCCCATGTGGAAAATAAATTAATCGTGACGGTTTAACATTGGGGTCCTTCCTAGCCATCTTTTGAACTGCTAAAGATTTTGTTCGATGTTATTTTATTGCAAATGAACAGCAAACCCTTAATAGGATAGTAAGGAATGATAAATTATTGAATTCAACGTCAAAATCAGAATTAAATAAAAAATTTAAAATAACCTACGAAGAAGAAAGAAATGTTAACTGATGCGTTCATGAAGCTGTAAATGCATACCTAATCATTGTTATACCTATTTGTATAAAATACCTACTTTATGTACATAATAGACATTTGATATACGATTCACCTTTCAGGAAAGCTAATATGTAAAAATGGATGCAAAATCTATTAATTTTGTCAAAAATTGGGTTAAACCATTTGTTTACCTACTCGCAGACACATTCATAGGTACACATGGATGTATGAAGGACCAGATTTGGAAATGGAATAGTATTCTCCTGATCCGTTGTAAGTATGATCATAGAAATGAGTTACTTACAAGGCTAGGCATATTAACTTCAACACATCTATACAAATAAAATAACGATTCACGCCATTGACTTCTAACTCAAATTTGCTTGTAATCTTTTTTCCAAAAAGTTTCATGACCTCAAATGGGCATCAGCAAATATTTCAAAAAAAGGCATATGGAGGCGCTGTGTCATTACGTTGTTGTTTTAGTTTTGTTTCCTTCCAAAGGGATAACCTAACACCCTGACTTGCAATAACATATGTTTACTCGAACTACAGCGGAAAGATATTTATACAGGTACGAGAAGCCAAAGGATCAGAAAAATTGGAAGAGGCTAGGTCCCTATACACTATACACGAATGAAAAAAAAGATAAAGTGATGATCGAAAGCAACGGTTTTAATTCGAAATTTCGTGCGTGCATGTGTTTGAGACTGACGCGAGGAGGGAGAGACGTCTAGTAATTGATAAAACGGCATTGCGTCTGCTCTTTTTTTTTAGTTTGGTCAAATGTAACGTTTTGTGGATTGTGAGTACTTCAGTGCGGCAACATGGTGTTAAAGACTCGATCTGGTACGAACGGACGAGGCATGGAGTAAAAAATTACATACCGATACTCTAGGTATAGTGTGCTGTGTGCACCTGTCCTAACCACACACGGACTTCGTCAGAGGATCAAAGAAGGACGGCTGAAAAATTGAGATGAGGAAAAGAAATAAAGGAAATAAGATTCCGATATCATAAAGATGACAACAAAGAGGAGGCAAAGGCAAGTTAGTTGGGGAAACCACCGCACCAACTCTAAAGGTTCGTGCCCTTGTCCACTTTCGAACCGTTTTAATCTTTTTTTTTCTTACCAACTTCACCTTATTCTTCCTTACCGCAGTTGGATGCCCCTTTTACCTCATCGTCTATAAAGATTACTACTTTGCTTCACAGCCGCCGCACCGTTGCCTTCTGACCTTCTTCTTGAATTTGTCTTAAGTCGCGTGCTTGACCACGTGCCATTTAACGTTCAAAAAGAAACACCTTGCCACAACAATGCGCCTTAGGGTGAATTGCATTTAGGTTGGGGTTATGCTAGGACTAACTGGTTTAGTGGTTTAGCTCATGTATTATGTTTACAAAATAATATCCTGGCAATTGTTCTGATAAAAGTAGGCAGTAGGAACATACATATGAATGTTTTGTATGGTCATTATAAGAAACATTCGTTTTGTGTGAATTATGTAATTTTTATTTTTTATGATATTAATAGAAATGTTATTTCTTATTTAAAACGTAAAACTTTAACTTGAATTTTTTTACCTTATGAACAATGTGTTAGGAGAATATGAGAAGATTTAAAAGGAGAAAACGACGTTGAAAGTTGTCTTAGTCGAGATATTTAAAGGTTTACGTTTGACTTAAGGCAAACATATCGAAAAGAGCTAAAATAAAAGTGAAGTACTTTTGTTCATCTAATTATGTACATACCCACTTGTATATGTATGTAATCTATTAATAGACCAGTGCCAAACCGTTTTTTAAAGGCGAACAAATGGAAAAAATTTTACAGAAAATGAGAGACGGGAAAATTAGGATCAATAGTAGGTATATTAAAGGGGACAAATAAATTGCCCCGCAGCAGATGACCGGAAGTGGGGTGGAGGTATGAAAAAGAATTTTTTTTAACAATTTCTGGAAAAAGTGGACCTGCTATTGGAAAATTGTAGTTATTAAAGAGATCTATTACTTTAACTTGGACCATTTTTTCTTAAGTAACCTCAAAATTATTGAGAAAATACCAAAAACCAATTTTTCTGTTTTCTTATTTAAATTTTTTATCCTCGACACAAATAATTTGATTTTGATAAAATTTTGTGAAAACGTACGTTTTTGTATTTCAAGTTAGCTGTAAATTTTTGTAATCAAAATACATAGATACTTTTGGATTTTTTTTTCAGTTTATGTCGAAAAAATATACTAATTTTCATTCAAAAAAGTTGAAAAACTTGTTTGATCTTCGAAAAATTTAGGACGTCATTTTTTGTATGAAACCTCTACTTTAAGACGGTGTAAGAGAAACATACTACGAGTATTATTTTGAAAAAAAAAACATAGTCAAAAAGGGTAAAAACCAAAAAAACTTTTTTAAGTTCGATTTTTCCGAAAATGCCAGTAATTGTTTATTGTTCATTTAAATGAAGTGTTGAAAGTGATGCAAAACGGTTCTTTAAATGTTATATCTAATATATAGTAAAAGAACCTTTATTAACCGTTTAAGGCTCTATTTACTGAAATTCCAAGTGTTTAAACAATAATTTTACCGGAGAAATCGATACAAATCACAATTTTAGGAACCAAAAACATCTTTTTTATTTATTTATGTACGATAACATACTTACATATTTATCAACTCTAGTCTCACAACGCTTAACAATACAATAAAAAAAATTTTACCTTTCTAAAAATAACCATGTTTAGATAGGAAAACAACTTTTGTTTCCTTATTGGGCGCATATACATATGTACATTAGGGTGGTTCTTAAATTGGACATAGCCTTAGATAGCCGGCATTCGATTCGAAGCATTGAAAACACAATTTCCCTTATTTTTTCAGATTTTTATTTCACCCCCTCTTCTCAATATTTTCACTTTAAGGTACTAATTATGGTGTAAGGATTATTCATAAAACACGCGAAAATAAATCAGAATGTATAGATTAGATTAAGGCCAGAAAAATATTGTAACGGATCGGGGGTCTATTTCCTCCCCGTTCAGACGGGAGAGGAAATTTTCTCGAAATTTCGCTAAAAACAGAAAAAAATTATTAAAAAAAAAACGGGAACATTTACAATGCCACGCTTTAGCTTTTTTTAAAGCCCAGATTCCACTCTATAATATCTTCATCTTAGAATTTCAAAAAATCCCAATATAAGGTTGGGTTTTTTTAAATCAATTAATTTTTTCAGATTATTGGTAGGTATAAAAAAAGGAAAAGGTAAATTGCCCCACAGCAGATGACAGGAAGTGGAATGAGTGGGCGAAAATGTGGGAAGGAGGAGTGAAAACGACGTTTTTACGATTTCTGGAAAAAGTAGAATTGTAAAAAAACTTTAAAAAAAATGAAAGAGTTGGATCTTTTAGCCACGTAATAAACAAAAATTGTATTCATTTAAAAAAAAATATATATGCGTGTAAGTAAAGCATGTATGGTACATATATATATTGTATATAAATTCAAATAGGATCTTACAGCTCAGATATCATAACTGTCCTGTTGAGTGTGAAAGAGTGATTTAAAATAAGAATCTTATGGTGGTGAAGGTAGTTAGTACATAATTTAGGAGCTATATGTCTATAATACATTTTATTTTACTGTAGGGATGAGTTGAACTTGTTGGTTTTTCTACATTTCATCAATTTAAAATTTAAAAAACTTGTACCACTTTTGTAGGCACTTGACATAACGTCTGAAACTGGGATCAACAACCTAAAAGATAATTTTGATATTGAAAAATATGTAACCGTCAATGATAATTCTTGGTTCAAGAAATTGTTGACTTACGAAAATGAAATTTTTTATTTTAGCTTAAATTAACTGTGAATCAAGCTCAAAACGGAGATTCAATATTTGATTTTGTGAATAAAAAATTCCACTTTCGTATAAGTCAGCAAATACTTTAACCAAAAACTAATATACAAATAATAATAAGTAATATGTAAATGGAGTGTTAATCAAATACTCAATAAGAATGGAAATGTGTAAACGTAAAACGTCAACGTGTAAACGTGTTTCAACCAATATTACCTCTTTCGCACAAGGAGATCTTTGTTTTGGTAACTTTTGTTTTTTGGTTAGTGGGGCATTGAACGATGGGAGTCAATAAGGCTGACAAGTTTTATATATCTCTTTAAACAAAATTATTTTCACTATTTAGTGTCCATGCTAAAATAAAATAGTCCACCGACCTAATTGTAGTCTTTATTATTACCTATTTATTATATATAATTTTTGAACTCTAGCTGATGCCATTTTTAAATTTAAACAAAAATTTAGAAATCACATTGACGAGATAAAAAAGCGATCTTTTAAATAAAATAAGCAAGTAGGTAGGTATTTTCATATTGAATATTTTAGCAAACGCATCATAATTCCAAATTTACACACATACACTAGTTTATAGATATAGAAAGTATATCTTCAGACTCAGCTCAATACTCGAGTATCTTGGCAGTAAAACGATTTAACATAGAACGAATGCAATAAACTCATTTGTATTTATTTGCCCGTGCATGCAAATCTGTTTGCGGCACCAAAAATAGAGCGCCACTGATGGTTGTACACTAAAGGTCCACATGTTGTTATACTATCTACTAACAAAAGAAGGCCTACCTACGAGAATGACTCCTTGGCAGGAGAACACAACGTCAACGAGTTAAAGGTATACGCACATTCAAAGCAAAGCAACCTAAGAAACAGCAGCAGAATAAACCAACTGTTCCTACTACAAAAACTGGATATGGTCACCCAAATTTCTTTCGCTTCAAATAAAAATAAAAAATTAAACTATTATTGTAATAAAATCTGAGTCATTTAAGGAATAATTGTTGTTAAGGAGTCTTTTCCAACAGTTATGTAGAAATTATTAAAAAAAAAATCGTATTTTCACATATTGTGAATAACTTAGCCTGGAAAAAATAAAATAAAAATTGAAACTAGTTCCGGTACACTTATGAATTGCCTTACGAATCTAAAAAAAATTTCCTTTGTTGCATAATTTAGACTCCCATTGAGTCGGAAGATTGTTTGTGGTACTAAAACCGCGCGCTGGTAGGACTACACATGACACATTGGTTACAAACGATGCTCGTTTGTTTATTCATTTCATTGCGAACACACTGACTCTGGTCAATTGGAGCTGGGATTGCTCCCACCGTAAGAGAACTTCATTGCATTGCAGCCTGGGCCAGAGCAGTAGCAGTCTTGTGTGCACTTTGGCATGATGTTAACGTTAAATGGTGACCACCAGAGACCAGACGCATTCAAAATATATCTCGGTATGTAAACCTTATGTGGCAGTGGCGTTTTGTTTGGACATGGTATTCGAAAAGACGAGTAGGTGAGTGTTCGTACCTCCCCTGAGTCCAATAATTGTAAGGAATATCCTTAGATGCAATTAATATGTGTCATGCTCATATCTTTTTTTGTTTCCTCTTTTGGAGATTAATAACAAATGAAACCGCATTACGATATCCAGGAGGATTTAAAGTTGAAGGTATATCTGAAAGATATAGCTTTCTTAAGACACCAAGTAGGCTTATTATTCGTGTAAGTGAACATATAATTTCAACCACTGGATTAGAAAATCTTATAGGCGAAATTCCTTGCTTTTCATTGTATAGAATGAATGTGAGTAAGATTATTAGGTATTTAAATCATTGTTGTTACTCTCGTTAAATGAAATGTTCTTCTTCTTGCAGGTAATTACTTACAACACCCATGGAGCAATGATGAAAATATTGAATTCTTTGCTTTGCTTCTTCTTGAAGAATTGAATTTAAAAAGTTCAGCAAAATAATAGCTAGTTAAATATGTTACAATAATAGTTCGTTACTTAATGCAAACTGAAACTTGAAGGGGAAAAATTATAAAAAATATTTTGAAATTGTTCAAAACGGCATACGAAAATTAAAATGACTAAACAGCGAAAGTGGGTTTCAGGCTCCCCTTATAAGCACTGTACTTTTATTTATGTATGCACATAAGAAAATATAAAGAATTCTCAATTACAGAAAAAAGCTTTAGGCTCAAAGATTATAAGAACATAACCAATATATTTATATCCGAAAATCACGTTCTCACGTCAGCTTTTTTGTATTGATAAAGAAAATAACTACTTTCAGTTATTTTTAAGATAGTTTATGTAATTTTTTATATATATTAAAGGTAAATATCTACATTTATATATATATTTAAGGTGTAATTATTAATCAATACACTGAGAGAAAGAACACGTAAGATAATTTTAAAATATTTCCATTACCCACTTCTTGTTTCATGTTGTATTTCAACAATGTTGGGCTTATGATGGCATTAAGCACAAAACATAATTTTTGATGCTTAGTTTTAGCAAACCTGGTTACCCATGAGCTTAATTAATTATTTTTATATCAACAGCTGGTATATACCAACATTTTTTTGTTTTTTTTTTTTTTGTTTGTATTTATTAATTTTTATTTATTTCCAAAGCCGTTTCTGTACGCAAAAAGCTCTCAGTTTTTCATAAAAGAGCACCACTCGTGAGAAAGTAAAAAATATCCCTTATCTTTGATCTGTCCAAGAAATTTCTTTAGACCGGACTTAAGGCTGAGCTAAATGTTAGCTGGGGCAGTGAAGGAATGAAAGCTAAACATTCAAATTAGGTCAAAAATTATTGGTCAGCAACAGCAGTTAAAAAATATGGAAATAACCTTGTCAATTTGACCTCACTCATTTATTTTCAAATCTGACAGCTTCTGTGAATTTAACATCTATCACTTTGACAACTGTCACTTTAACAGCTCGTACATTGCTATCTGTCACTTTGAATTCAGCCACTTAAACATTTGTCACTTAAAGATCTTTCATTTTGACATATGTTGCTTTGACATATATCACTTGCACATATATGTCACTTTGATATATGTCAATTTGAAATAACTATTTCACATTTATCATTTTGATATCTGTCACCTTGTCGTCTGTCACCATTTTTGTCACTTTGATATCATTCAGTTTGACATTTATCATTCCCATAAAAAACGCAGTTCCTATTCACCTTTTTTCAATGTGCAAACATATGTACACCTTACGAAACAATTCCTTTTATTATTTTTGATTTTTCTAGTTTTGGAGTAGGTGACCTAAAATTTGATTCTATACTTCCAGCCCCCAAATTAGTCAAATTTTGTTCAGATTCCTTCAGGGAAGGTCTTTAAATATTTTTCAATTTAATCATTTTTAAAAACTTGGTCTAAAATTAGTTTTAATCCTTTGGGAACATTTTTCATTATCTTGGACCATCTTCTATTAAATAAGTATTGCAGACATTTTTATATGCAAGTATACTCTCAGGTAGTACCACGTGGAATGATAGTTAGTGCGTTGGACTGTCATGCCTGACTGCCACCTTAAAATAGAAATGTTTTTCCCGAGGAACTGACAAATCCTCCAAGATTATACTTGTCATAAAAAAGTGCTTCTCATCAAGCCATTCGGACTCGGCGAAAAATTGTAGGTCCCCTCCATTCCTGCCAACAACACGTATACAGGAATAGTTGTGAGTTGTAAGTCACTAGGCCCTAGATCTCCACGAGCTGTTGAGCCACCAAATTTATTTATTTTATTTATTTTAAATGTTCTGACCTGATTTGTGAGGCCCATGTTTGTAGTAGCACAAAAGGCAGTATCACTGAATTTAGAATCCTCAAATCATTAAATGACCAAATCTCATTCATTTATATTAAGAATTGGCGTGGGAAATGATTTTTGTCGCCAAAATTCAACAAACGTACCACTGTATGACTAGGTGAACTATACACTCATCACATAATCTTGGATTCCATGATTTGTGATCCAAGGAGCTTATCTAGGGAGGGGTGAAAACCAATTTTGGCTTGAAGTTGCATGCGTATTTTGTTTTCGATGCACGGTTTAATCACTAAATCCCCGATTATGGACTGCAAGACCTTGATTTTTTCAATAGCTTTCGATGTTTACACTTTTTTGTTTTCGTACCAATCAGTTTTTGTACATTAAAAATAGAAAATCAAAATCATTTTTAATAATATTTTTATATGTACTCACTATGTACATTAGGGTGGTCCTTATATTTGTTTTCTTTTTTAATTCTGAGATGGATAGGCATCAAATGGTTCTACACAGAAAAAAAAATTCCTAATTTTTTTCAGATTTTTATTTCACCCTTTTTTCTTTTTAAAGTACAAACTATGGGGTTAGGGTGATTCTTATAAAACACGAAAAAACAATCTGAGGGTATTGATTAGAATTAAACGAGAATAAAATAGTTTAGGAGGGGGTTCTATTTTCCCCCGTTTAAGCGGGAGGGGTAATTTTCTCAAAATTGGGATCAAAACAGAAACAAATTATTTAAAAAAAAAAACGGGAACACTACAATGCCACGCCTTAGCTTTTTTTAAAGCCACGATTCTATTTTATAATATGCTTACTAAATGCAGTTTTTATTTTAAATAGTTTTTGAAAAAATTATTTTCAATCATAAAAATTAAAAAAACAAAAAAATATAATTTCTTAAGATAAAAATTATTTTTTCAAACACTATTTGAAATAAAAACTTTATTTAGGAAACATATGGCTTTAAAAAAAACCAAGGCGTGGCGCTTTAAGCGTTCCCGTTTTTCTTAAAATATTTTTTTTCTGATTTTGGCCAAATTTCTAGAAAATTACCCCTCCCACCTGAACGGGGGGATACAGACCCCCCTCCAGTACAATTTTTTTCTCGTCTGGATCGAATATATACATTGTGATTTATTTTCGCGTGTTATAAGAATAATCCTTTACCCATAATTAGTATTTTTAAGTGAAAAAATGGAGACCAGGGGGGTGAAATAAGAATCTAAAAAATTATGGAAATTGTTTTTCAATGTTTTGAATCGAATGAGGGCTATCCAAGACTATGTCCAATTTAAGGACCACCCTAATGTACATACTTTAACAAAAAAGTAACGGAGTTGTAGTTGAAGCGTAAAGCCTACCAAGTACTTAACTTTTTGTTTTATGAAAAGCCATCTAATCTTTTCAAACGATTTTGTGTGTTTCCCCTTAAAGGCTCTCGACGCTCTCGATGCGGAGCGATTCGCACATTTTAGTAGTAGTGGTATTATTCAAAATTAGTATAGTTTTACTAAGTATTAGTACTTTGGTAATAAAAATGAGAATATAATCGCAGCAACACAACATTTCGTCCACCTGCCCTAGAATTTGGATTAAAATACATATGAGTAGAATATAATAAACGTCGAATTTACGAGATAAGCAACGGGTAAATTGTTAATACAGCACTGCTTGTAAGTGTTGTATTAACAGCCGCTTGCAGTTTGAGTTTATCATGCACCTCTACCTCGCATGCCATCGAAACCAGGCAATCAGGTAGTAGCATTATTGCAGGTTACTTACTACCACATCTGCGTTATTAGTTCCTTGACAAAGTGAAACTGCGTTCGAATTCGAACAGCTTTACCACAGAAAGTGATGTAACTTTCTTTGCCTCTCCACAAAATGTCCTTTGATCGTGACCGTATGCCATGCATCCTTCGAAATAAACGATCAGAGCTCGTACTTGGTGCTTCTGCTCCTGCAGCAGGATAGTCCTTCAAAATCGAACTGTGTGTGTATAAAAATGTCAACGTGTTATCTGCAGGGGTCATCCGCAATTACGTTGAGTTATTGTAGACACTTTTAAGCAGATGGAAAATTGATTTCCATGGTGCAGCACGCATCTTGGAAGACGAGTGAATGAAATGTGTAAATGCATGTCAGAAAGTAATAGGTACATTTATACATACGTACATAATTATTATTTTCTTTAAAAGGATTGTTACAAAATATTGTAAGAGCAATGCAATCGACTATACCTACTTATTAGTCTACGAGTCAATAAAGGTTTTAGCTTCAAACTCCTAAAATATAGTTCCTATTTTGATGATTGTTGTTTGTAAAATAATTGTTTTATAATATTAATTTGACCTAGTCTCATCCCCACCCTATATTGAAATTTGTCACCACTCAGAAACTTAAATAAAGCTATAAAATATTTGAAAATTGAAACAAAAAACAATTTTTTAATTTAGTTTTTTTTTTTAATGTGCCACAGTGATGGTATGTGGCTGTGGTACTTCACTTAAATAGACCCACAATGTTTATTTTATTATTCGCACATTTCTTGCGACTCTGTAACTATACAAAATTTTCCCGAATCGGTAGAATGCTTTTTGGGAAAATAGTGCCACAAAATTTATTTAAGGCTATTTATATTATTTATTAGTTGAATTTCAAAACTGTTCTTCTCATTTATTATTGCTGCTGGTCGTTGTTGTTCGAGTTATTTGGTTAGTGCGGCCGTTGTTGCTGTCATTATTTTAAAGGACAAACTTAAGAGTCCACTAATAATAGACAAATTTAGCCTATATCAGGTCATCCTAAGCAGGTCCGTTTCTGGGGGTGGGGCAAAGGGGAAGCTCCTTAAGGCACCTTGCTGCGAAAGGCGTTGCACCCGCAAATGGCGCACTCGTTCCGTGAAAGGCACCAACTACTGTGCCGTTAATGCTGGCGAATTCAAGTAGAAACAAATTCAAATTGAATAATCTCTTATTGCTATTCCGATATTTTTGTAGTCATGTCGTCAGATTTAACGACACAAAATATTAATCATAGTAATAACAATACGCGTTCGGGCTCAGAAAGTAAGAATACACATCAGCATTAGGAAAGCCAATCAACAGGTAGATGCAGAAAATAATAAAGAGAAGACAAAATAAGAGCTTTTATTAAATACTTGTGACCCACCACGGGCTTTGTACGGGAATAAGTTTTTTTTTATATAAAATAAGCGCAATAAAGGGGTTTTGAATACCATTAAAATGATTTAACACAGTGCGAGCGTTAGGAAAATAGGGAAGGATCTGAGAGAAGATACCGATACACATTGGTCTTGTAGTTCTGAACATGAAAATAAGAGGGAACTACAGAAACAGCTAAGGCATTCCACATTCGGGTAGTGCGACTATGAAAAGAATCTGTGTACTTGACATTACGTACGAAATTGGGATCAAGGGTAAACTGATGTGCGTTCCTAGAAGTATGAGTATAACGGTGGAACTGCTTAAGGGGAGGAATGCAACTGGCTATTTCACTAGAACATAAAAAATAAATAAATTAAGTGGCGCAATAGGTCATGAAGAACCAGGGCCTAGTGACAACAACTCTCAACCATTCCTGTGTGCATGTTGTTGGCAGGAATGGAGAGGACCTATAATTTTTTGCCGAGTCCGAACGGCTTGATGAGAAGCACTTACCTATTCATGACAAGTATACTCTTGGAGGATTTGTCAGTCCTTCGCAAGAGGCATTACCTCGGAAAAAAACATTTGTTTTTAGGTGGCAGTAGCCGGGAATCGAACCCAGACCTTTGGCATGACAGTCCTACGCACTAACCATTATGCCACGAGGTACTTTCTTTTTCACTAGAACACTGTTTGTAAAAATACCGCTAAGGCACGAAAGGCACGAAACATTGCGACGGTGTTCGAGAGATGCAAATGTTTCCGTTATAGTTCTATCACCTATCATTTTTAACACTCTATTTTGAATTCTTACTTTAACCAAAAAAAAATCTGCTGATCAGATCGCTAAATCACCGGATTTTAAGTTGTGCTTATCTGAATATTGCGTAAATGTTTCATAAAAATCGGTCTCGTCGGCTTCGGTGGGGTTGGAAACATACGATTGTTAATTGAGTGGAATTGAGTGCCTCTGTAAAAAATTATTTATTTTCTTACTGTCAAAAGTGGCACACCGGGTTGGATCACCCCTCTCGACCCTGCCACAGTCCACCAACTTTCATATCTCGATAATATTTGAGGTTTTAATATCTGGATTTGATTCAAAAAGAATATAAAAATCACGTCTCATAATTATTAAGCCCACATTTTCGCACCAAGATCGCATCAAACTAAAATATACATATATTAAAGACGCTCAACCAATTCAAAGACAATCGATTTTCTTTCGTTCTTCCTGTGATTGCTTAAACAGCGAAATATAAAAGAACCTCATCGAACGCAACATGAATTCTCTCTAAAGAATAATAATCCTATTTGTATCACAGCATCATAGTTCTATTCTTATCCACATCGCAGTCAAACCACGTTCATGTTAATCTTATATGAGTTTGCTCCCGCAACAACAGAAGTTAGCAATTAAAATCAAATAAAATTGAAATAAATTTACTTTGAAATGCAAATTATTGCGATTTGTTTCACTGTGTCTTGCTTGTGCCTGGCTACTACCACTGCGCCTGCTAGATGCTGCTTCTGCTTTTCTCCGATCCAGTGATGGCCACTTTGTTCAACAACCAATCGAATAGATTCGCAGATTTGAATCATGCGTCCTTAAACAGTAGGAACTTGAATTGGCCACACGTGGGCTCACAAAGCCAATCCTTGTGGCCTCAACAGTACCTACCAAAGATAAAGTAGCATAACATTTTGCATTTTGCCGCGGGGGAGGCACAAGTATTGCGCGTCATTCTTTGCCAGCATATACAGCGAAGGTACTCATAGCTGCAGTCCACCAAACAAAACTGCACATAGAAAGAAAGTTCACAATGAAGGTCCTCTCATAAAATTAATTCGTTTTATTGTTGCCCATCTCCTCGTTTGCAGATTGCCAGCTTTAAAGTAGCAACGTCGACGACAGCCTTAGCCATGGCTTCCCGTTTCTTGGCACGATAAACATATGCTAAACGGAGCCCAATGCCCGCAAGAGCAATAAATGCGAGAAAAGTATTATTCATTTGATGGTCAAAATTCGATAGCCAGATTTGAGCAAAAAATTGTTGTCGTTTAATAATTGGTTGCAATCTCGAAATCGTTGTTTCGTCGACAATCGTCTTTGTGTAATACGCAAGGCAATCATAGATGAAAACGAAAAATCATGCTAATATTCTATTAGGAACACATTAAAAGATATAAGATCATAAGAGTACACGATTATAGGTACCCACTGTGCATTTTGCATAGCCCTAGCTCCTAGAGACAACAAAGCCACAGCCACAAGTTGTCGAATCTCAAGGCGGGTAACGTCAACGTGTAACGAAGTAATGGCAGAGTCCGCACATTCAAAATGACCTGTAAGCTGTGTCCAAGAAGTTTTAATTGTTAGAAGGCAATTTTCTTTTTTTCGATTTGAGTTTTGGATCTATTGGTTTTGGTATTATGCGCGCAAGGGAGGGAATGAACTTTGTCCGACCAACCAAGCCATGTTTGGATGCTGATTGCTGCGCCGATTGATAAAAAGTTTTAATTTCTCCATTGATGGCGCGACGGCGATGTGTGTTTCGAGTGCTTTTGTCCTTTCTTGCAATCGTGTACTTGAATCTCGTATTCTCGTGCAACAATCGCAAGCAGGAAGTGAAAATTTGTAGCACAAAACCAACTTTAACACGCAACTTGGGTGCCAATGTGTTACTAAAGTGAAATAAAGTGACACCTGTTATCATGAACCAACAGATAGTGTGGCCTTGCTCTAAAAGGACTTATTTGTGTGGCCCAGTGTTGTTGCGGCATCCTATAATCGGGTGTGCCCCTCTAAATTAATGTTATCTATTTGTGTGTGGTGGCTTACTGCCTGTGGCCAAATGTCGAACGTAATTTTGTTCCTATAGCCTAACGAATAGATTTGTTATTTGTTGACACACTTTAATGCGAGTACTACAAAAAGAAAATTTTTTGATTTAAAGTTTTACAAGCCATTGCTGTCTTCTGTAAAAATATAAATTAAATAAAGAAATAACACAAAAAAATAATAAAAAGAAAATTAATCAAACTAATAATTTAAGAACAAATGTTCATAACATACATACAAACCTATCAGTGGTGTATGGTTTGGCGTAAATAATTTAAAAAGGTAAGACGAAGCAAATTATTTATCACCTTTGCCATTATCTAACTATTTTTACAGCAAGTCGATGCAATTGTACGTATTTTTTCACATTAGGTTATTGAAATAGAAATTCTCACTCGTTTTCCATTTCAGATGCATTTTGTATTTTCGTTGATGGTTATGTGAGCTTCTACAAAATATGTTTGATATTTCCAAATATTGATTTATTGAGCTTGATCCAATTTCAAAAAATCGTTTTTGATTTGCCAGTACAAATGGTATTAATGCTCCTATACCAATATGTGTTTATATAAACCTGTTAGGTCATGAAATTTTAAATATATTAATCATTTTTATTTGTTAACCAACTGGCACAAACAAAATCATTAATTTTTTTAATTAACATATACCCACGTCTCAGAATTTTCATATAGGCCAGTGGTTAGAGTCAAATAAACTTTTCATGAAGCAAAATTAATGAAAAAATTTATGACTTGAAATGGAGCACCTATAATTGAGAAAAACGCACTTAACATTCATATAATGTTAAAAACGTTGCACTGTATAAAAAGTTGTAGAAATATTTTTAAGAACTCAAATATATTTCTTTTTATTCCGAATGTTTTTTGTAGGGTTAACACATCCAAACAGTACCCAGAATTTTAGCTCCCACATTGTTGTCCAAACCCCAAATAAAATGCTTGCTATATTTTAACATAAAATTTGTGGAGAAAATATCAAATAACTTCTAAGTTATTTCTTCTCTAAAGACAAATTTTACTCAACCATTTCATAGAATTTGATTTCGATGAAGTGAGTCTTTTAAAAAAGAATAGGTTTTTCCCTTTGGCTTTGATAAATTGTTTCTCGTCAAATATTTCTTGACTTTAATTTTCATTTTCCTAAACTAAAGTCACCAAAATCTCATGAAAAAAATTAGCTCAATAAATATTTCGTGCGCTAAATTTTAACAGACCCGTCATTGATCCTACTACTCTGCCCAAATTGTATAGTCTTTCAAAATAAAATTAATTAATCCCTGTATTCCACCAGCCGTATTTATTAAGAAAGTTTAAAGGCTTCGTAACTTTAAAATGCCTCTAAATTGGTCTTAAGTGCGAAATCAGTATCTACAAGCAATTTTCACTTTTAAGCAACGTTACTTAAGGCCATCTTAAACATAATTTGACATTCGAGACAAATAATTTTTTTGTTTTTATTACAAAAATACGGGTACATGTGAACGTGGGTATAGTGTTTTCATATTTTTGCTCCACCTAAGAAAGTTTTAAGATTGCTTTCCTTTAATAAAAAGTTGCAAAATAAACTGTTTAGCTGATTAATTAACATATTTTTATATCAAAAGGCCAAGGTGTGAATTAAAAAAATTAAATAATAGAATTTCTGAAGACAAACATAAGAGCATCACAAACCAAAAAAGGAGTCATGTTTCATTTCTTTTGCATTTACTATGCCTAGATGCTACATCCAGTTGCTTCTCTTTCTCTCTTGTAATTAACATGAGCTTATTTTTTTGTTTGCATTTGTTTGCAAGCTGTCAAAAAACAGCTGGAATGTACATGTATTAGTGAGTTTTCTCACGTTACGTTACATTACAATAGTGTAGTAAAGTAGCAATAGAAAATAAATAGAATTTAAGTAACGTAATACTCGTATCAAGGCAATTGAAATATTAAAGCAAACTTAACTAAATTACCTCTAAGGAACTTCAAGGAAATCTAATAAATTCGGCTGCACTAGTTTAAAAGTGATTTATAAACTTGGCTGCTTCTTTTGCGGAAAAATGTATAGAGCAAGAAGGAGTTAACACATTTTAAATCTTGCATTGTGGTATTTAACAAGTTCAAAAAATACCTATGTTTGTAAGCTAAAGGTTACAAAAATTAACAATAAAATTAACTGAGCACAACTGAGCAATAAGACAGTCAAAAACAAACCTTATTCTACCTTCTTCACTTAATGTACGGTGTGACCGACCGACAACCGACGCGACGGCAGCGTGGCGCGACGCACGTGGCGTGATGGGTATGGATTTCGTAACTTAATTTTCAGTTATTTTTCAAATTTAAATTTGAATTTCTTATAAGTTGTAACTGGCACAGTATGTTATTTCCATGGGCACCAACAAAAAAACGGTGTATGTCGCTGCTTTGAGTACAGTACAAATCGAAAGTTTGACAGCCAAGTGAGTTTACAAATTTGAGACTTCATACGACATACGAGATGGCACTGCTGGAGCATTCCAATGTTTTGTGTAGGTTATTAGTACGAGGAATCTATGACAAACTGTTAACTGGTTTAAAATTATTTAAAATAATCTTATGTCGTTTTTCATTGAAATCTGAAAGATTTGATTTAAAAATCTGGAATCACTGTCTTGATTTAGTTTACACACATAGCATTATACATACACGTATACTCGTAAAAATGACGTTTGGCGTCGGCACAAATAGTACAACAAATTTCCCTATATCGATTTGTCATTTGACAAGAGAATGTTTGCATGTATGTGTGCATGCAGATCAAATCTTTCAAACTAGAAAGGTCTCATCTTTCGTCTTCAGATCTCATCTTTTTTTGAATAAAACATGAAAAAATGTTAAAAGTGCAAATCTTTTCCTAAAAAAATCAATTTTTTTCAATAATGAAAAACAACATTAGTTTATTTGGTTTGTTTGATTTAGACAGGTGTTTTAGAAATATTTTTCATTTTAAGCAAAGAGCAGATTCCGAAATGTAAAAAAAAATTTTTTTTTTAATGCTGAGCGTTCAAAGCTTCAAATTTGTGATACTTTTAAGTTCTGAGCTTGTTCATAGAACGTTCTGTGAGCTCGAAAAAAATATAAGTAAATAGAATAAAATTCTAAACACAACGGAGTTGATGTTTGTTAGGAGGAAAAAAAAATACAAGAAATAATTTAAATGGTATATGAGACTTTATTTACATATGTATATTCGACTTTTCGTTATTTAAAGCAATCCTCTAAAACCAGCTGGTTATTTGAAGTGAAATACAAAGTTTATTTTTTGAAGTACATAGTTACATAGAAGAAGATATTTAGTAAAAAGCTAAATTAGTTACAAGCTATGTTACCTATGCTAAGTAACTATGCAACCCCCCTGCTTGGACTCACTATAAGATTTGGGGTGTGTGCGAGTTTGGGTATCTATGCAAAGTTTCTTTTGCATTTAAAAAATCTAGCTTTAAAGAAACTTTGTATGTATCCTATTATATACAACAATAAATTCCGTGAAAGCCGAGGTAGCGCTTCGAATAGTATTGTCATTATATATGAATGAATAGTGAAACAATTGAGGAATTCAGTTTTATTTCACTTTGCAAAATTAAAAAAAGGCAGAATTTTTAATTTGTTTGATTCGTCTTTAATTTTATGGTTGCATTCGGCTTTATTTCACTAAGCCAAAGCGAAATAAGAATGAACGCTGAAATTCGGCAATATTTCACTTAAGTAAAGCGAAATAAAGCCGAATTTCGGAAGTTGGCGTTATTTTACTACACCTTCAATTTCTCCCATTTTTCTCAATAAAGCCTAGTACGCAGATCGAGCTAAAATTCCGCTCCCACTTTTCTCTCCAAACACCAGCTAAAATCCTAGCTAAATTTTGACATACAATTGTTGTGGAGAATACATCAAAACAAACAGCTGTTTTCTGAAAACAAAATGTATTCAACAATTTCAAAGAATTTTCTTTTTATATTTCAAGTGAATATATAATCAACTAAAATGGATTTTTCTCTTTGGCATTGTTAAATCATTTGTCCTTGAATATTTCTCGTTCTTAATTTTCTTTTTCACAAATAAGGCTCACGTTAATCCCACAAATATAAAAACCTGCCACAATTTAGCTCGAGAATTAATGTGCCGCACAATTATTTCACGCGCTAAATTTTGACAGATAGGTCCCGTACAGTAAGAAACGAAAATTTGATTTTTTAGCTGGAGCTGCGTACCTCTCGGCTAAAATGCTTGGCTGAATTTTAGCTTAGCTTAATTTTGGAGAGAATTTTGTATGGGAGCGAAATTTTAGCTTGATCTACGTACTAGGCTTAAGAATAAAAAAACAAAAAGGTTAACACAGTTGGTGTTTAATAGTTTTTTAAAAGTTTGTTTTAATAGATAAATATGTTATTTCCTGATTGAACTGAATGATGTTTAATATAAATTGATTGATAAAATAATTAGCAAACCGATATTAAGAGAGATAAAATGATCGGAGAGCTTATGTTTTTTCATTGCAGTTTTTGAAAGGCAGCTTGCAGCATTTGATTACACAAAGCAGAATATGGATTTATTTCCACCAACTAAAATTAAAATGAATAAAATATTCGAGTTAGTTATGTAGTTTATTCTCCTATGTAAGTAAATATTCCAAATACTACCTGATTTCTTGCGAATTTACTGCCAAGCTTCGAAGCTTCTTCAAAATCATGTTTGGCAGCACTTATGTTTTCCATTTTTCTATACAATAATCCTCGTTGACAGTGGGCTTGGCATCTTGTACGAGTTTGTTGCGTCGATAATTCCAAAGCCTTTTCTAAATCTTTCAGTGCTCCTATGAATTTATTAAGGTGTAACAAAAGTGTCAATAATATTGTTATTCTTCGATTTAGCAAAAATCTTTTATATTTAAACAAATTGTAGGTATCATATCTACATAAAAGATTTACCTAGATCATCTCCTTTTAGTCTCAGAACCTGAGCTTTATTATTGTAAACAGAGCATCTGGTTGGTGCTGTATGTATTGCTTGCTCAAATTTAAGAACTGCTTCATCTAGTTTTCCTTCCTCAGCCAGTTGGATCCCTTCCACTTCCAACTTTATTGATTCCTCTACATATGGACTTTTAGTTTCGGGAATATCATTTATTTCAGCTTCAATATCTAAGTTAAATGGACTTGGAGCTACGTCTCCAAAAGGAACGAAGAGGGACGCCAACACTTTTTGGTCATGTTCACTGAAACACTCACGAAATAACGGCTTGTTCATGTTGACACTTTCCTTGTAACTGTTTGGGTGGAACTAAACAATTATTTTAAAGCTTGCTTGAAACAAAAATATCAGAAAACTTGTTTATTTAAATACAAAACAAGTTTTAGTTGTTTATCTTCCAGTTTGAATAAAATTTGTATGTAAATGACTTTGAAAATAGTTTGATTCACTGCTTCTAGAAATTCATTCGCGCGAGGATTGAATTTTTATTTTTAATTTATCTCCATAATCAACGACAATCTACAATAATAATGAATTAGGAAATAAAACTCATCTGTTTAGGTTTGATTAAAAGTTCAAGTAAGATCTACTCCACATCGCATCTTACTAATCTAGGCGAAACAACATACATTGAGCAGTATAACTCTTAATTGAACGATCTTTCATTCTCACTGAAAAGTTTTCAATAATCTCTTCGCAGAAAATAATTCTAATGTGTTAATTATTATTAATCCGACTTTTATGTTTTATCATAAATAAATTAATAGTGCTTAAGCTATTATCAAAAATAGCAAACTACATACATATACTTAGTAGTATACTTATCTTATTACTTTAAACGAGCTAAACTTGTATATATATATGTATATATATATATATATATACGGTTCTAACGATTTGGATGATATTTTCACAGTTTGTTCTTATAAAGGAGAAATATAAAAAAAGTTTTTGTAAAATACACCAACTGCAACGCACTGCCAAAAGGCTTTATTTGATCTATTTCTCGAAATCCGCTTGAATGATTTTAATATTATTTTCGGAGCTTATATACAAGAAAGAAAAAAATTGAAAATAGTTTCAGGAATATCCGCCTACTTCCACGCCCACAATTATTATTTATTTGTGTCTCGGAAACGGCTCTAAGTATTTGGATAAAATATTCAGAGTTTGTTTTTTTTTTAAAGAGAACATAATATAAAAATATTTTTGGTAGAATTCACCCACTGCCATGCTCAGTTTTTTTTATTACTTTATTGCTCGGAAACAAATTTAAGGGTTGGACGATATTTTCACAGTTGATTAAAAAAAAAATGAAAAAAAAAACGGTGTTAGTAGGATCCGCTAACTACCACGCCCGCACCCACCTTAATTGTTGGTTTCTAGGAAATGGCTCTTAAGATTTAGTTAAAATTTTCAGAGTTGGTTTAAATGAATGTGAAAAAAATATAGAAATTAAGTCTTGTAAATTCAGCCTACTGACATGCACACTTTTTGTCATATCTAGAAATTGTATTTAATTATTTGAAAGAAATTTTCAGAGTTTGATTTAATAAACGAGAAAAAAATTGAGGAATTGTAAATTACGCCGATGACACGCCCAGTTTTTATATCTAGAAAACGGATACAATGATTTGGGTGAAATTTTGAAAGTGTTTTAACGAAAGAAAAAAAGTATAAACACTAAGTTTTGTAAAATTCGCCCACTGACACGCCCACGTTTTAATATCTAACAAACGAATATAATTATTTGAATGAAATGTTCACAGTTTATTTTAATAAACGAGAAACAAATTAAAGAATAAAGTTTTGTAAAGTCCGCCCACTGACAAGCCCAATTTTGTAATATCTAGAAAACGGAAATAATGATTTATGTAGGTTAAACTTTGAGAGTTTGATTTAATGAATGAGAAAAAAATATAAAAATTAAGTTTTGTCAAACTATCCCACTGACACACCCACTTTTCTAAATATCTTAAAATGGATATAATAATTTCAGTGAAACTTTTAGAGTTTGTTCAATAAACGGGAAATCAATCGATCAATTTTTGTAAAATCCACCCACAGTTTCTCCCACATTTTTAGTTGTTCTTGGTTTCTAGAAAAAGGCTTATTTGCTCTTTTTCTTGGAATTCACTAAAATGATTTGATATATATTTTCAGAGCTTACTCTTATGAGTTATGAGAAAGAAAATAGTTTCAGGAATATCAGCAAAGTGGGTTATCGCAAGGTATTTAGTTATTTAAATGAAAAAAAAAACAGAGAGTGATTTTATTAAGATCCACCAACTACCACTTCCATTTCTTATGTATTTTTTTATTTTTTAGAAAAAACTCTAAGATTTGGATGCAGTTTAAAGGTTTTGTCTTATAAAGGAGAAACAAATTAGGTTTTGAAAAATCCACCCACTGTTTCTCGAAAAAGGGAATGTTTGTTATTTTCTCGAAAACGATTGAAATGATTTTTTTTATTTTTATGGAAAAATAAGTAAAAACGGTTTCAGTAAAATTCGTCCTCTACCAAGCCCACTTTCATTAATGATTGGTTCCTTGGAACCAATATATATATATGTTTACATATATGTATATATATAATTTTTATTAAAGAGTTCACCTTCAATCAAAAAATAGATTTTACTGTTCTCGTCAGAGAACTTCAACAAAAAAAATAAAACACTTTTTTATTATTGAATAAAGAATATTTTATTGATTAATTAAAGCTTCAGATTCCTTACCACTGGTGGGGGGAAATCTTAGGCTATACGAAGATGATACTTTAGAACTGAGCTATGAACTGAACTGTATGGGATCGAATGATCCCTTTTTATAATATTTAAATGTCTATGCAGCAAATCTTGGTTTGACTGCGGATGATGCGATGATATCATAATTCTTATTGTGAAATAAACTCTTGCACAAGTTGCTGAAGGCAAAAAGGTGCTGACATGCAGTTTTAAGGTATTTGTATACATCGCATCATATTTGTTTACAATTTATTGAATTTAAAGTCAAGTCGTGGGGGCGCACAAGCTGGCTCTGATATAACCTATATGTATACATATATGTATATATATATATATATATACATGTATATACATTTATATACAAGTTTAGCTCGTTTAAAGTAATAAGATACCGCTTCCAAGGAACCAATCATTAATGAAAGCGGTATATATATATACATATATTTGGTTTCTCAGAAATAGCTCTAACGATTTGGATGAAATCCCAGTTTGTTCTTATAAATGAGAAAAAACTATAAAATAAGTTTTTGTAAGATTCACGAACTGCAACGCCCTTTTTTCTTAGTTCTTGGTTTCTAAAAAAGGCTTAATCTGAGCTATTTCTCGAAATCGGCTGGAATGATTTGAAACATATATTCAGAGCTTAATATCATAAGAACGAAAAAATAAAAATGGTTTCAGGAATATCCGCCCACTGCCACGCCCACAATTATTATTTATTGCTTTCTCCGAAATGGCTCTAAGGATTTGGATGAAACTTTCAGAGTTTGTTACTTTGAACGAGAAAAAACATAAAAATATTTTTGTTAAAATCTACCTACTGCCACCCCAATTTTTTTATTTGATTGAACGGAAACAACTTTAAAGTCTTGAATGATATTTTCAGAGTTGATTCAAATAAAAATGAAAAAAAATAAAAATATTGTTAGCAGAATCCGTCCACAACCATTAAACTATAATTGTTGGTTTGTTTTGTACGCTTACGCCACAGTGTATCATTGTTTCACTTTATTTGGAATTATTTAAATATTCAACAATACAGATTTAAATTAAATTAATTAATTAAACGGACTTAAACGATTAAACTTAATTTTCAAAATAATATACTTAAACATTATATGAAAACTTAGATTTCATCGTTGATAATATCGCGGTTTGAATTGTGTATTGCAGCTCTAACATGAACGTAGTTTGAACAACAATTTTTTTAGTAAAATATGTATTGCCCCTCGCTTCCTCTTAAGAGGAAGTCTTAGGTGTGGGGCCTGCCTGAACAATCCTGAGTTCTGAATAAATTTTAGGATATTTTTTAGTGGCAAAACAGAAATTTCTCCCAGTTCGTCAAAGAAGTATTCTCCTAAGGCTGGTTTTCTGGTTCTAGCTAGGCTGGGGCATTCACACAAGAAGTGTAGGGAATTCTCCTCCACCTCTTCTTCATGACACCCTCTACATAAGTCCGATGAGCTAATGCCCATTCTGTTCACGTGAGTTGTGGCCTGTTAGGACTCCAATTATATGAGTGATATTTGAAGCCTGCTTAAGTTTTTATCGAAATATTTGGCTAAAGGTTCCGACAAGTGTCGATGTATGACCATCTGACATTTGTAGCTTCCAAGAAACTCTGGTGCATTCTCCTTTTTTCTAACTCCAGTGGCAAGGTATGTTATATATTTATTTCAACTCTGGAATTTTCATATCTAATACTTTCCAAAAGTTGCATTACATATTAGAATTATAAAGCCTGAAAAGAGCAAGCAAAAAGCTAAAGCTTGAAAAGAACACCAAATCACCTTCGTTTGCTATTCGAAAAATTACACTTACTTGCAAAATAAGGGCCATGATAGGGTCTTTAAAAAAATATAGAGAAAAATAATCATTTTAACAAAAATTTGAGCCAAAGTTTGCCAAAATTGGACGACAAATGTAGAAGCATGATCTCCGTATTTGTATTTCATATGTTGGTAACTAAGACCTAATCCATCAACTATTACTATGACAAATGTAGAAGTTATAAAATAATAAGTGAACGAAGGCCATTTCAATTTTTTCAAATAAATATATGTCCTGGGACTCATCTTAGGGTAACTGTGTTTATTGCGTTGAGAACTCTTAACTCATTCCGGCAACGATCGGCGAGTTTGGGCCTTATGGTGATTGAAGAAATGGTTTTGAAAATGTCAGAGTTATTGTTGAATAATTTGGTTCACAAACTGTCAGCACTTCCAATTGAAATAAATTGAAAAGTTTGGAAGCTTCATAGATCTATTAATGAGGGGGCTATCTGACGGTTTCAAGGTTTTGGAACCGTCAGTAAAGACAAAAACATGATTTGCATTAATGACATTGTTTTCATTTTTATATACAACAATACTATGATATAATTTAAAAAAAATATGTATGTTCATATTTATTTATTTATCGGTCTATTTATTGACTTATGGATTTATTTATTTATTTATTTACTTATGTATTCGTTTATATATTTATTAATTAATTTATTTATTTAATTATTTATCTATATATTATTTTATTTTTTTATTTACATATTTGTTATTCAATTAGTACAGTGATTAAAACATTAAAAAAAATTGTACAATTATGTACCTTCATATCTATTTTTCATTGTTTTCATAACTTGTGCTAATTTGGGTCCACATCTCTCTCTTCATGCAAAACATGTTTTCATTATTAAATAAAGGTTTTTATTTCAGTAGCTTTTCCTTTTAGAAACATTTTTTAGGTTTCAGCTAAAGCTATCATTGAAACTCATCATTGAAAATTTTAACGATTGATTTTGAGCGAAACCAGTGATAATTTTCGATGGCAAAATAAATCTCATTTCTTAAATATTATTCCAAGCAACAAAATAATGAAATTTGACTTAGGCTTTCACATAAAATGAGTTTTATCTTTTCAAGGATTGAACAAACTTATCAATGATCATTGAAATAATACTCAAAGTTTTTTAATGTGGAAGGTTGGGCCTATTTGATTTTTTGGTTAGAAATATTATTAAAGCTTAATTCGTCGTGATCATTAAAGTCCAAAATAATGGAGAAATTCCAAATTTGTTTGCAGTTTAAGGGTCACCATCTAATATTTACTTTCAAAATATAAAATAATTGCTAAAATCAACAAACTTGCCTTTACAAACTGGGTCTTTGAACATATGTTAGTTAACTACACCTTCAAAACTGGAATTTTTTATAATACCTACCAGTGGCGTGGCGTCTATATAACACGATTTGCGTCTTCTCTTTTGAAATTTCACCAAACAGCACCAAATTTTAATATAAATGTAGCCTATTATTTTTCCGTCATTTAAAGACCTTAAGCCTAGTACGCAAATCGAGACAAAATTTATCTCTCATATAAAACTCTCCTCGGATTTTTTTTATTTCGCTTTTTATAAACTTAAATCTTCTCCCTGTTTCATACTTTCCATAATTTAAGAAGTTTTGAGGACGCACGACTGAAATAAAATATAAAATGCGTAAAGAAAATGATAACATCAGAATTGAGAATAAAATAAAAACAGCTGTTTTAAATCAGCCACATATGCTCGTACATTCGGAAAATAATTTCTTTAACTCAAAATTTAAATTTATTTGCAAACCGATTCAAACCGAGTTGGAATCAGTAAACTGATCTGGCAAAAATCAAGTGGCTTTCTGGAGCATTAGAAAACTCTGAAAATTTCTGATTTTGGCAGGGTTTTTTTTTATCTATCGACATCACTTTCATCCTTTAATAAAATTTTATTATTCATAGCTTTACAGATAGAGAAAGATCTATTTGACGGAAAAATTTAATTTTGATCCAAATGTCTACCAATTGCCCTAAAATCACTTTTTTCCGGAGAAGTAAAAAAACTTCAAACATTTTGGAATTTTTAGAGGTTTTTTTAAACCAACAACATCGTAGCCATTCTTTAATGGAATTTGACAGCTAATAGCTTGGCAGATGAGTGACAAACAATTTTTTTATGAAAAAAGTTCATTTTAATCCAAATGTGAACCAATTGCTCAGGAAATCACTTTTTGCAAAGAAGTACAAATTTAAAAAATTCGTTTTTTCAATCCATCGACATCGTAGCCATCTGTCAAATTAATCCGGCAGTTAAGAGCAGAGAGAGAAAGATGGAAGAAAAACTATGTTTATAACTACGAAGAAAGTTTATTTTGGTCGAAATGTCAACCAATTGCCCTAAAGTCGCCTTCTCTAGAAAAATAATATAAATACAAATTTCCGACTTTTTAAAGATATTTTCACCCTTCCACATTATATGTTTCCCCAACAAGCGCAAGCGCTCAATTTGTTTTATTCTGCAAATGCTTTGAAAGAATTTGACTTCTGTATATAAAATATTCAAATTAGTGAATTGAAGGAAATCCTATATGTTTTTAAATTTCTAGCTACGCTACTGTTCTCATTTGACTTTAATTTTATCTCTACAACTGCAGAATTTGTCTTGAGAAAAAAAATGTAGAGATAAAATTTATCTTTGCTCGATCTGGGTACTAGGCTTTAATTTCAAAATACGACCAGTGAATCTTTTCTTTTTTTTTTCTCTTCTCTCATATTCATTATCGTTTTGAACAAATTTACTCTAGCCCAGTCGGATTAGACAAAAAAATGAGCTGAAAGATTATATTGAATATAGAGGGGGTTTTTGTGATCTTAATGGTTAGATGGGTTCATTAAGAGTTTAAAAAAAAGTTTTCAACTTCCTAGCTCCATTGCGTTAGCCGCCATCTTGAATTTAACGAAAATCGGTTTTTGGGAAATAACTCGCCTATTTTCAACTTTTGAGCAAAAATGAACTTAACAAAAGTTGTTCAAAATTTAATTATCTACAACTTTAGTCATAATCTTTTTTTGGCTACGATTGATATTTTTCGACTAAATCAAAAAAACCTATTTCAAAATTTTGTTCTCGTTTAAAACGCATAAAAAACATTTTTCAAGTAAAAAAAAAACTTATATATTTTGTTCGACTCATTAGAAGAGGATGACAAAAAGAGTTTGAAAACAAGTTTTCGACCACCCACTCCTTCAGGTTGGCCGCCATCTTGTTTTTAAAGAAAATCGATTTCTGTCGCTTAATTTTAACTTTTGAGTATATCTATACACACATGTATATATTTTTTTCGATTCATTAGGAGAGGATGACAGGAAATAAGGAAATTGAAAACAAGTTCGATTAAAATCAAAAAAACCCCTATCTAATTTTTTGCAGTTAAAAAGCTACCCCGACACTCTAAATAACACAAAGATGCACATCTTATTTTGTCCAATGATTAGTGTGTGTTGAACAAAAAAAGCTAAGAAACAATTTCCTAGAGAAAAAAGGGATGCAAAACAAATAAAATAAGAGGTGAACGATGGTCTTATTATTTTTTGATGAACATTTGGGTAGAGAAAGAATTTTTGTGGATGACCATGTCCTTGTGTCCTGACGATGAAAATAGATACAGGCAGAAATATATGTATATTGGATGGGTTTTAGGTACTTGTGCGCACCGATAGTTTTAGAATTCATATCAAATTCAAAATAACACGGCCGTGCTCGTCTTATTTAAAGTGGTTGTGCTCACAATATCAATGTTGCTTCAGTAATAAGCTCATAACTTGAGTTCTAATGGTCGGATCTTTAAGATTAAGGTCTTCAAATCACGGGAAAATAAAAGTCTGCATTTATAAGTAAAATATTTACACAAAAAAATATAATACTATTTCGATTGCCAAAAGTTCTTATCCTAACACTTTTCTGAACAAAATAATTTTTAAATTGGACCGAGCGTTTATAAATTCTTATATTAATATTTTGAGACATCAAACATATCTCAAGAAGCTCAAATAATCATCTACAAAAATGCATCTGAAATGGAAAAACGGCTGAGAATGAGAATTAATGTAAAAAAAGACGTGTAAATGTACTTGTTGTGAAAACAGTGAGATAAGGTTCTTTAGTTTGCAGGTGTTTAACTTTTGCTTCGTCTTCCCTTTTCAAATTATTCACGCCACTCCACTGATACCTACTTTAAAAACTGTAAGCCCTTTCGACCAGAAACTAGTCTGGAACTATTTTTTTCCAGTCCAGAAAGGTATAATTAACATTTGTTCAGAAACCGAGTTTGTTAACAGTAAGTTTGTTGATTTTGGCAATTATTTTAAACTTTAAAAAAAATTAGATGGGAAATCTTACACTGCAAACAAATTAAATTTTCTCTTTTATTTTTGACTTTAACTGTCAAGAATGAATCACACACCCAGTTTGAGCGCATCATCTATCAAGTTTCTCAAAATAGCCATAAATGCCATATATTTTACTCTTAAATCTTAAAATCAGGGTCGTTTTTTTTCCAAAACTTTTTCCGAATATATCATTTTCTTTTATATGCAGCAATGCCTATTCCTATCCCTGCAGGTAAAAAAGTTATAGGCAAATAAGTTAAAACAAAAAATGTGATTTTGTTTGCCCCCTCCAAAATGCACCCTCTAATTTAAAACACTCCACAGTTGTCCCATCTTCAATGACCCATTTATTGATTTTTACAATAAAAGCCCATGAACGCGTTTCTTCCTAACTGACCTGTTTTTTTACGACATAATCAGTAGGCTATAAGTATTCAGTATGTAGCTAGCTACGTACAAAGGAAACGCTGTAACAATACACATTCATTCCGTCTTCCAAAATTGAAACCACCAAGCGTACTTTTTTTTAAAAACAATTTATTACACAATATCATTTTATATATAACAAGTTATAATGTCTTTAGAAATAGTGACATGATATCAACATACCTGGATGAATACAAAAATAATAACTTTAAAAAGAAAAAAATATTCTGGTTGCATATAAATAACACTTTTTCCATTTCAAAATTACTTTTCTATAATGAATGATTTTTAAATACAAATAACAATTTAAAATATTATTCTTATCAGAGGTTGAATTTATGTTAACTTTTATTTGACGTATTTGACTTAATTATGGCAAATTGTGAAATTGAAAATTAAAAAGTATATATTAAATAATCCCTAGACTTCGAGTGCATTCAAGAAAATTACATGCTTTTCATCTCAAGCTTTTTATGTTAAAAATCATTGTTTTTTTTATAATAACGTGGAAATTTATTACCTGTATATTCGCAAGAACTTGCAATAATAATAATTATAATATAATAATAATAATTTATCATAATAGTTACATATTTTTTATACTATATATATATAATTAGCTCAGTATTACAAAATGTTTGCTATGTTTTTTATATTAATTTTTGGTTTGTTTTCTCATCACTAAGTATTTTGTTAATATTTTTATACACATATCTACAGTACTTACATTGTATTTGGGCTGAAATTATTTTCATTTTAATTTTATTTCCAGAATTTAACAACAATGTCAGTTATATATTCGAGATCAGAAGCAGTGCAAATGTTATTATGTTTATCCATATTTTTTTTTACTGTAGGTTGCATTGTTTTTTTTAGAAATGTGAATAATGTATTGTATTTATATTGAATTATAAAAAAACTGAAAGAAAATATTTACAATTATATAATTAAATATAATTGGCATGGAGTTTCTTCAAAGTTATATATTTAATATTTTGTTTTAAATTAAAGCATTGCTTATACTAGAAGCCATACTATTTTACTGCTTTATGAATGTATGATTGTGAACGATATTCGAGCAAAAATTACATTGTTTATTTAAGAAAAAGTAAATTGCATTCTTTGTTAAATAAAAATATTTTGCAACTTAAACCTAGTTTACACATCAATGCGAAGTGAAATCCAAATCAAAGTGGAACACAATTAAATTTTACGTCAAAAGATAACACACAAAATATGTTTCGTTGTATGTAGGGTTTAGATAAGACCATTCATTTATATTTATTTCAAAACAAATTTGTTCTTCCTTGTCGCCCTAATATTTGCATTTCATTTTATTCATTATTTCACGCCTTGATGTATAATTAAATATAAGCAAATGTATGTATAAACTAGGCTTTAAATAGAAATAAGTGGAAGAAAGTGAAATGTTTACGCCATTTCAGTTTGTGTCTTAATATTGACTATATTTTCATTGAATTTTTAATACAAATCTTTTGTTTAATATTATTATAGTTCATGATTATTATTAAATCGAGAAACAATATAATGTCAAAAAAAATTAAAGTCTTATTAAATAGGTACACAAAGTAATTGAAATAATTAATTTTGTATTTGATATTATGTAGGTATGGTTCAATATTTCAAAATATTAATATTTTGCACTCCAAATTGGACCCTCGCTCAGAACAACTTATTTTTTTATAATTAAGAACATTGCGCATGTCGTTTTTTTCAACTCTATAAAAACGACTTTTCCACAATATAAAATAAAATCAAACGGTTCTTAAAGACGGGTAAATGACTCTATAAATGTCAATTTGATAACAAATATTATTTATATTTACTCCAGTGATATTTAAATTTAGCTTTACGTAGTTTGAGGAGTAAGAAGTTTTATATGAGAAAACACATATGTATGTAAAATGCTCAGTGAAATTTTGAATTCTTATAACATTGCCAAAAATTGATAGAAAATTTTAAATGTTGGTACAAATGTAGTCATTTTTGTATTCTCATTATTCTTATCTTACAAACTTAATACTAAAATAAAAATAATATAACAAATTCAGAAATATCAGAAATAAAGAAAGAATTGCCAGTGACATTTTTTTATTTAAAAATAATTATTAAGGCAGTTATTTTCCAAACTTGTAGACATAAGGAAAGTTCGTTTTTTTTTTTTGCAATTTCCTCTTTGCGTCTAAAATTGAGGTAATATTATTTTTTTATTTTTGTACCGAATCATATATGAGGCGCTCAGCGCTAAAACCCCCCAACCCACATTTTAAACAAAAATGACTTAAGTATACAGCTTATTGGGACCAGGGTTTAAGTTATCTTTTAACACATATTAAAAAAGCAACATATGGGATTGGTTTCAATTGAGATTTACTTAAAGGAAAAAGACAAACCTTACATGAAAAATAAGTAAACATTAGAAAAAATTAGATGTTGTCACACTAAGCCGCAACATTTTATTTTCACGAAATTAATCATACGAGTATATCCTTATACGAGAAATTCAAGTAATTCCGTGAAAATTTTTCAAAACCATTTGACATCAAGCTCTCTTATCGAAAATGCCTGCATTTTGTATCTATGAACCTCTCCTTCGATGGATAACAAATTACTTTCAGGCCGCTCCATATAATTTGTATTGGACGATTTTAAGTCTCAAATTCACAAAATAAGTGCTGGTGTGCCCTAAGGCTCCGTTATGTCTCCGATTCTCTTTCTTATATCTTTCAACGATCTCCTGTCTGAAACTTCGAATCCATTAAATTCTTTTGCTGATGACAGTACCCTCAGCATTTCATATTTGACTGTTCAAATGTGTAATTTGAATGGCAGAGAAAGATAAGCCCATTTAATTCTGATCTCGAAGGCATTGTTCATTGGGAATATTAAACCGCATAACGCTGCTAGATTTTCAGGTTGTCCCGACGATGCAGAGTTTTACTCCCCTTATTGTGGTTTGATTGTTATTTATAAAGCCTTTATTCATCCGAAACTCGAGTAAAGTTCTTATATATGGGGAGGTGCTGATTAAGCCCACTTGAGTGTTTTAGATAGAATTCAAAAGAGAGCTTTGAATATGATAGGCAATGGAAATTATAATGGTAGTATTTGCATCTTTCGAACACCGCTGAAATGTTTCATGTAATTCATTATTTTATTGTTATTTTCAAAAACAAAATTCTAGTGAAAGGCCTGTTGCATTCCTCCCCTTCAATTTCAATTTCACCTCTTATTTCTAGGAATGCTCATCATTTTAACCTTGAGCCCAAATTCGGACGTACTTTTTAGTTTAGAGATCCTATTTTCAGCGGTATCACACTAGTGTGGAATGCTTTTCCTATTTTCAAACATTCAAAACATTCCCTGTTCTTCTAAAGTAAGCAGACACAGATAAGAAAATTACCATAAACACTTCTTTCTTAATTGCAGAAAAATGGCCTTACCCACCATTTCCTTACATCTAGAGCGATTTTAATGAACTCTTAAATGGCCTAACCCACTTTTTTTTATCTACCATTCGAAGCAACCATTATAATTATTATTAAATACCTTACAGTTACTAAAAGCAATGAGTGCAAGAAATTTTGGTTTATCATTAATAAAAAATAGATAAAAATATTTTAGAAATATGTATTTCCTTAAACTCATTTTTCTCAGTTCAATATTTTTGGGGTTAGAACGTTTTGGCGCTTAGCTCCTCATATGTAGTCACAGAAAACTACATTTGCACCAACATTTTAATTATTTAATCAATTATTACTATAGTTAAGAAACTTTAATCGTAATAGAGGATATGGAAATGTTTTTAATTTTTTTTTGTTTAAAGCGCCTGTTTGAACAAATTTGTTTAACGCCATCCAACGAACGATAACATTTTTTGCTTCAGTTCAAAAAGTGACGGGGACTGAAATATTATAATATTTTGAAATATTGACTCATATAGAGAATAGAAATCCACTTCTTTGTGTAGGTATTTCATTTATAAATATTTAATTATAATTAATTGTTTGTATGATCTATAGTGTAGTTTAATGTCAATTTGTTTGTTTATATATATTCTACACTTGCTTCTTCCTGTCATCTAAATCATAGTCATAATTAAACAAAATGATCAAACAAAAAGTTTTGTTTTCTTGATTTAAAGCGTTTTATTAAATTGAGAATTGAAAATTGTTTAATGTTTAATTGTATGCCCGGTCAGCTAGCACCCAGCCTAGCTGTTATCAATTTATTCGTTTAAAAGCTCTTATCTTATCAATAATTCCAATTAACCAATTAATTTTGCTGGATCGATTCAAAAGGAATTCTAAAGCAGGTGTTTTATGAAATATTTGTATTATATTTGATTCTTTTTTTCTTTTCTCTCATGTTTCCTTATTAAATTTGAATCTAAATTTGAAATAAGTCTCAAAAATAGGTGGGTTTTTATTTGATTTTTCATCTAGTGGATAATATTTAACAAACAAATTTTAAATTATGTTACATATATATACCGTGCAAGTTTTTTTTATTCAGCTTTGTACAATTGCCTTCGTTCATATTAAATAATAGTTTCTACATATTATTATTTATTTTCAGTTGTTACTCATATAAATATATACAGTATACACATAAAACATTATGTATGCATACATAAATATAAGTTTATTTAATCACTTCAAAAACAAGGCTTACATACTAAAGGTATAAAGTATTTCCATTGTTTTAATATACATAGTAATATTATAATGTGTATTGCATTAGTTATTAGTAATTAAAAAGTATTGGCGTTCTGAATGTCAATTTATTATATTTTTCGTATTGTTTATTTCTATATTTTTAGCATTTTTATTTTCAATTTTTTATTTAGTCTGGATGACTTATTCAAGTGTAGGGGAATAAGATTAACGGAAATATTGACTAAATCTGAAAAAGTAAAACTGGAATTGAATTTTGAATTTTTAACTAAAGTAAACTTAATATAATAATAATAATAAAATCAAATTTTGTTAACAAATTAGTCTTATTGGAATACCCGTTGTTGGCCTTGATTTGTTGTCCTTGTTTGGAGTTTCTATTGGTCTGGGAGGCGATCGTTAGATTACCAATCTCATGCGGGTATTGAAAAAAGGATGCCAATCTAGACCGTTTTTCCATAAGCATTTACAAAACCACTATCAAAACGCAGCAGCAACAAGTTATCATTTGATAACCCATAGCTTCCCAATGGAGATAGCTATACTAAGTCAAAAATACATCCTGAAAATGCATTTTATTACCAAAGCAACCACGAAAAGCTTGTCCGACCAGCGGTTTGGACTAAAGCTATGGAGTGGCATCCTTTTCAGTTACCGCGTTGGCATAAGTAATCTTAGTGTCAACTCCCAGACTATTTTCTTTTGAATAATCAAGCATTATGATTTATTTAACTTATTTCGTTCTGAAGAGAGAATGGTTAGTTTTTGATGAATTTAAAACATTTTTGAAATACGTTTCTAAAGTCAAGCTGAAAAAAATGTCATACTATGGGTTATAAATTACTTATTACAATGTCATAAGTCCCTGGTGCTTTATCTTGAATTTTCGGAATACTCATGGACTAATACAATGCATAGTAAACGGTGTCAATTCCAGCTGGCATATTTAAATAATTATATTAACATTAATGAAAGTGCGTTGGAGTTAAAAGAATTTACCAAGCAGCATTTAAACAGAGTGAAAACTTGGTAAAAGTTAAGAAAGAGCAACAGTTAGCCGTTAACCTGAGCTCTATATTTCTGATAGCATCGCAGTAAGAAGAAGTAGGTAATGCTTCGCATATTTGCTTTATACACATAGTGAAGTTTGAAAGCACAGCACAATATTATAATTATTTGGTCCCAAATGATATGATGGTTACTTTTAAAAAGTGATTTACTTTATTTTTTATTTATTCAAGGTTAAATACTCTAAGTAAGTTTTTGTTAAAATTAAGATATTAAATAAGTCTTAACTAGTTTAGTTAAAAAACAGTTATTTTGGAATGCCTGCGTAAAATGCCAAATTTATTAAGAATTTTCACTGCTGTGTAGTAAACAAGGCCCAGCTTCCATTAAAAAGCAAAAAAAAAAAATCGTGCGGAGTGCAGAAGTTATATATGTATAGTAAGAATAGAAATTTAAAGGCTGTATACATTATTCTTTTAACAATAATTCAAAATATAAAGCCGGAATGTATTGAAATATAGGAATGCGTTAAGAAACCATTTTACCATTACCACATTTACAGTATTTTCAATTTTTATCATCTAAATATATAAAAAAGAAATACTTTGAAATTAAATAATTGCGACTGAAAAAAGTTCTTATATTTTCAGGTTAATACACTAAAGCCTATTTTATAGTACACATTTGGAATGAAAATTAAATGCCTATACATTTTTAACTTGACAGAAACAATATTACTTGATTCCCTCTGTGCTAACCCCACCGTTTCATCTTATGTTAACATATACCTATTGGAAAATTAAAAAAAATCGTCTGTGAAAAATTGTGGTATCTTAGTTTTCCATTTTGCTAGAAATCGAGTATTTTATCGAATCTCAAACGAGACTTTTAAAATTGAATTTGACAATCTTCTTGAGTTTGCAAAACTATAGTTTAATTAAATTTTGATTGAAACCAATTTGAAATTAATTCTTTTTCAAAAGAAAATTAATCTAAACCATGATGTAGTTGGTAAGATGAACCGATAAAAGAAGAAAAAAATTATGTCGTATCATTAAGTTATAAGCGTATTACAATGTATAGGAAAAACTTTTACCACTCCAACATTCTATAACGAATCTTTCATCGTAATGTACATAGTACATTAAAACATAAATATGTAAAAACACCGATTTTTAATAAACGGAGATTTTTTGTAATAATTCTTTAATTTCTAAATAATTATTAATAATTTTTTTTAATCCAAGAAATCATATAATTATGATTCTACCCTGCATCATGTCTTAATAGATCTTTTTCCTTCAAGCAATGGGTTCCAAGACTGTCGCGTCATCGGAAAAAAGGAACTTAATTTGAAAATAATTATTTTTAAATTTAAATAAACAAGAACATGCATCAAGAAAATCAAATTAAGGAAAAGAATAAAATCGTATCTAAACACAATATTATTTTTGGAAAGTTATGTTAGTAAATCAATTAATAGATTCAGCAGCTTTTGTTAAGTCGATTCCATGTTTGCGATCTCGATACTGCTCGCTCGTTATCGCTGGGTCACTATCTGGCAAAGCAAGCAAATGTTAAGCTTCAAGAAATATAAGAGCTGTTGGCTTTGGTTCTAGGTTTGATTTTTTCGCTTCCACAACTAAAAATGTAATATCAGCCTTTTCACGATTTGCGAAGCATTCAGCTATAAGACGGGCCACTTCCTATTTATACGTAAAACATTTTACTTTGTATTTAATTGTTAAAATAAACTGCTTTTGTATACTCACTTGGTGATGGAGGCCCTCAACTTTGTTGCCATCAACTTCGAGTATAAGTTGTCCTACTTCTAAGCCTCCGGCATCAAATGCAGCACCATGTTCCTGTAAGAAAGCAGAATCTTTAAGTAAATTCCTTATTTGCCAACACTGACATTTGATAAGGCTTACATGAATATTAATTATTCTTGGTAATGGATGTTTCGTATTAGCACCACCTTCGATCGCAATACCTAAAATTGGTTTAGTTTTCTTAACAGTAATATGTAAGTTGCCTCTATGATCAGGTACGACGTTGGGATTGTGTTCACGGGGTTGGTCTGTCGTAGAGCCATTTTGTTCAGCTGATAGACGCTGCATAGACTGAAAAAGATTTATTGTTCTTATGATGGCAACGAATTTGTTCAAATAATGATATCTAGGCAGTTAATTCTTTCATCAGATAGATGCTTTGTTGCTAAAAAACCGTTTATGATGTTTAAATATACACAGAGTTTAAAATAAAAATAAAAAAAACATAAAACAAGACTGGAGATTAAATAGGTAGTTTGCTTTTAAACAATTCAAGAACCAAGCAAATCTAAACAAATTCGAAAAGAAATTCAATAAAACAAAAACGATGTTTTATTTTAACAGCCAATCATTCTATAAGAGGATAATATAAATTAGGTATGTAAGTAAGTAAATAAATTCTGCAAAACATTTGAAGGAAAATCAGCTTAGTTGCGTGATAAATGGAATATAGTGTAGAGTGTAAAGGGATAGCCTAAAATTCAGTGGTGTGTTGGAAATAACATATACAAAAATTATGATGTTAAAGGGCCATCGAAGCCTTTAATTAATTTCTACAAAAAATCAATAGAGAAAGCTTTCTTTAAAAAAAAATGTTTGTTGAATACAACAAATTGGTACTAAAACAAAACTAACTGTGAAAAATATATGTATTTGTTAGCCAATTAAAGAACTTAATTTTGTAAATGTATGTACAAGTTATAAAAAAGGCCTCCAAAGTGGTCTATTGCTATTGGTGAAATTCTGCAACAATATTATTAAAGAATATAACTACTGCAATTTGGTTCTGTATCATACTTATAAAAAGAAAAAATATTTCAAAATTAGTGTGTTTGTATCTAACTATTCTGGTGGAAACATTGTTGAAACATCATTATGTAGCTTTCATAATAATAATTATTTTTAATACCTTCTATTATTCATTTGATCTTATACATAATGTATAAATTTTATCACTTCCTTATAAAATGTGATGGGAAATGAAATGTAAAGGGAAAAAATGTAATAATTCTCGTATTGAGGCTTCTAAGAAAACAAATTCATTTGCTTCAGATATTTAATTGAGCTTGGATTGTTTTGATGTTGGATTCTATGAATAAAAGTATCTTTATTGAAAAAAAAATATAAATAGGTAAAATATGTATGTAGCTATATATACAAATATATTTTATGAATATATAAAAAGCAAATTAGTGACAAATAGTGTAAGTGAATCTTAAACTGAAGTGAAATGATGTGCTTTCAAATTCTTATTAAGCGTTGTTTATTCTCATGGTTACTTTAAATTTACCTATCACAAATTAAGAGCCAGTTTGTTCACAACTTATCGTCTTTAATCAATGATTATTGTGACTGGTAAATCTACGAAAGAGCTTGTTAACCACAATTTCAGTCAATAAATATAGTTTGAGTTGTTAATTATCGAAATAGATAATCAGCCAATATTGGTTGATTAGCTCCATTTAACCAGAGCCTGTTAGAAACGTATTAAAGATTTAACCGAATATGAACAAACTGGCCCTTAGTGATACGCAGAATATCCTGGATCAATCAAAGCTTCCTTGCCTGTTCTATTGGTGTGCGTAGTCTAATAGTTCTTCCGAATAACCAATCGAAAACATTTTAATTCCAGATTTTAAATATGATATTTGTAGATAAATTATGTTGTTTCACGATTTAGGAAACTTAAACACGATTCTCTAGGCTTTTTTTTATGTAAAAATATGTATAAACGAAAATTACAATTATCATAATTCAAGACTATTGACTAAATAAAGACCAGACTTACAAAGAGAATCGTGCTTGAGATTTCCAAATCGTGAAAGATTACAATTTGACATCACACAAATGGTTTTTTTTGAGTCATTCACACAAAAAATTCTACATTTTTACTGCGAAGATTATTTTTTTTTTGTATTCGTTGCATCAACGATGAAATAAAGTTTTTTGACATCTTTATCACAACCGGGTATCATATTTTGCATGAAAAAAGTTACATATATATGTTTAACCGAAAAAACGTCTTTGCCACTTCTTTTATTTGTTCAAAACATGGTCACGCTCTGGCACTGAGTTTTAACTTCGTGTCAGATAGGTATGTCTTTTTTTTCACCAATTGTATGTTCCCCATATACTCTAATAAATAGAGGTTAAAATAAGGGGGGTTACCCTACAAAAGGTCGGGTAGTTCTTAAATTTTAGTATGTTGGTTGGTATGGTTAGTAGATGAAAATTCCAAATTTCCACAACCACAGGGGTCGGAAGGCCCCTTCAAAATCATGGAAAAACCTCAAAAAAGGCATTTTTTCAGTTTTTTGCCTCTAACTTCTTTCCGGTGTATTTTAACATAAAAAATAATATGCAACTTTGTAGTAAACAAAATATTTTTGTATAACCACTACCAACGGTACTATGGTACTCCCTAAAAATCTAAGATATCGTATTTTGTTAGAGTTTCCATTAGTTCCCTCTTTAAAGCTTAAAAGCTCCTTAACCGTCGAATTTAGGAACAAATTCTTCACAATCAATCCTTTAGATAATTTAACTGGCTACATGGAAAGGTTTCTTGGATCATATCATGAAAAATGAGCTGCAAATTATGAAAAATGAATCCCGATTTATACTTATACTCAGGATTTGGTAAATAACGACTATATTTGTTTGCAATTCGCCAAACTGAGCAATACTCTTAAGTATCAATTATTCTATCGAGAGAAAACAAAAATTGCGAACAATAAATTGCAATTTGATATAAATATTCCTCTTTGCACAGTTTGTTTTGCAAAAAAGATTTGTGATCACCACCTTTATTTGATATTAACACTTGAATGAAAGATCCGGTTCCTATGCCCCGGGCGGCAGCTTACAGGAACATCAAAATCATGTGTCTAAGGAAGTTTGAGAATTGCCGACACTTAATGAAATGGAATTTCAAACTGTCAGCCTTAAGCAGTTTTTTCAATAGTTTCACCATTTCAAATAAAAATAATTTCAAACTATCTACACTCAGTTTACTCCCTTTTGTACAATATCTTCAATTTGGGTCTGTTTGTTTTCGGCTCCAAGTTTTTTGAAATAAGGCTTTCCTTCCTTTTAAAAACACTGAAATTATTGACGGAACTTAAGGATTGAAGGTTTGTGTATGTGTTTTTGTATTAACTCTGTAACTTGATATATTCCGTGAAAATTCTACCCCGAGGGAATCGACTGTATTTTCATTTTGTGACCAATACAATCGGGATGGGATTCAGAAAGTGTTTTTATTGAAAGATTTCAAAAACATTTACTTTAAAATTTCATTTCTCACTAAGACAACTTGATTTAAAAATCAAATAAAGGAATGTAATATTACCTTTAAAATAATTTATTTTAGTAAAAATGTTTTCCAAAATGGCGGCTGACACTCGCACCCGCCAACTTTGATTTACACTCGGGTGTTACCCCTAAACAATTTTATGTAAAAAACAGTCCATGGAAAATTGTATTATTAAACAACTTTTTTTGCTCTGACTCATGGACTAAAATGATACGATGTGATTTGATTCAAATAAGTCACATAGCTCTTAATTTTTTATAAATCAAAAGTTACTCGTTACTGCCGTCAGGAAACTTTCGTGGCCTTTAATGGGATTTAAACATATTTTTTCGAATCTATGCAAAAAGTAATATTTCGCAGATATTGAAACACATTAGATAATCAGATTCAAAAAATATGTTTTTAAATTTTTAATATTCTCCAAATGAGCTTTAATTATATAGTCTTACATTTGAAAGAGAACGTTTATAAAATAATATAGCCTTATATTGGTGAAACCTACTTGTTCTAATGTAGCTTTACCTGCATTTATTAAAACATTAAAAATAAGTTAAGATTTTGCTTCCAGCGACACAAATTTTAAGTTTATATCCAATTACTGTCGAAACCTTTTACGTATTGTTTACATTTTAAAATCAATTGGTAAGCATTATTCAGATGTTTCTTATAACAAATTAGTTTTTATAATGATAAGAATTAATTTTTTAATAAGATTTCTCACTGTCGATCTTATGAAGCCAAAAAAAAATGTATATGGGATCTCTAAATACGGGGATGCGTACTCACCTGATGCCTTCGAACTCCCTTCTCGCCAAGTAACGTGCTTCCCTCCTCCTTCATATCAAAACTTCTAGAGAGTTTAGTTGCCAACTCCTATAGTTTATGTTTGCAATTACGAGTAACATGGTTTAATGGGTTGATTGTTTGGTTGGTTTAGATTCAAATTTGTTGATCGAAATATGAAGAAAATTCAATTCAAAAATCAAAATCAAAAAATCCAACAAAAATCAAAATCGAAAACAATGTTTTTAAAACGAAATTGCTTTTGCTTATTATTTATTAAGTTTTTTTTTTGCATAAGACCGTAATATTGAGTATATAAAATTTATTTTTAAGTTGCCACAAGTAGGTACATACATATGTATTGTTTTTTATTTTCATTTAAAGATTTTATATTCTAAAAAACTGTGTGTGAATTCAGTCTAGATTTTCATAAACTTAAAAAACTGCTTAAGCATCGGAATAAAAAGAAAGCGTGCATTTTTGTGTTTTGGTTTCTTTTTACATATATAGCTGAAGGAAAGACCATTAATATGCAGGAAGAGCACTTCTTGTCTCTTTTTTATATTTCGAGTCTCAAGAGAACTTTATATTTCAGGTAAAAATTACTTTTGAATTTGAAAGATTATAAATTAAAAGTTTCAACGGGCACTGGGAAATGTTTGTATGTATGTATCAATCAAACCTGGGAACTCACGCATTATAGAACTCAATTTTTAATATATGTATGTATGTGAGTACATAATAACGAAATTTGTATTTTGATGAAAACTCAATTGCACCAGTATTGAAAATTACAATGCCTTTAAAAATTATGTATGTCGCAAAAGAAATTGAATTACATACACAATCACATATACCTACGAATTAAATTCCCTGTAGATTATATGAGGGGGAAATCATTTATTATTTTGATGAACTTATAAAGATCAAAACTTTAAATGTTTAAAAGTACCAAGTTTAAGTTTTTTTTTGTTTGTTGGTGATTTGCAACTATTCCCATGGAGTTGCAAATTGCGAAACAAAAAACTTAAATCAGTGATTGTGCAATGAAAATTACAAAATATTTATCGCAAATCAATATGTTATAATGCTGTTTGTGAAATTATTCTTTTAGAGAGTAAATTACGCCAAAAAAGTTGTATTTTGCTATAGAAAGCTTGAATAAAGAATTTTAATTGCAAATCAAGAAAAAACAAATTTTGTAATTTGCTACGTTTTCAATGTTAAATTACCAGTTTTGTATTAATTTGGGATCAAAATGCCTTGATTTACGAATAAAATATGATTCGTAAATTGCAACTGCAATGTTTTCAATTGGTGATTTTTAAATTCTTTCCGTGTAAAAGACTAAGAAATTTAGAGATATTTTGAATATGATTTCTCATACATTTTAAGTGCTTGCAGGCAGCAATTTCAATAAATAATTTTCTAACAAGTTGACTCAAAATAGACAAAAAATGATTTAAAAAGAACAGGAACACTTATAATGCTACGCTTTAGCTGTTTTTAAAGCAACAATTATATGGGTGATTCTACAAAAATGGAATAGAATGATAATAAAAAGTAAAAACTAGCTTTATATGAACTTTAGATTGTCTTTTCATATAATTGAAAACGGCCAGTCAAAAAAATTAAAAAAAACAGTGATTTATGGCCTTTTTTTTGAAAACAGGTGCTCCAGGGAACTGAACATTTTTTTTAACTTTTTTATTTTAAGTCAATATTTAAGAAAATCGTAGCCCTCGCCTTAATGGGGAGATGTACATCCCCTCCCACTTTCTTGTTTCGACTGAGCCTGTGCGGCTCAGCACTTGTATACAATTTATGCAAAACACCCTGTTAGGTCAGAGGACTGAGGCCAAGAGACTGGGTGTTCTCATAGTTTTTGCCCCAAAAACATATATGTATAAGCACATTGTACGAACAAAATAAAAAAAATAAATAATTATGGTTTTACTAAGCCTGTATTTAAAATTAGATATGTGGCTCCTTACATAGAATTATTTTCTGTAAAAACTTATCATGGGACTGAGAAACTGAACGGACAATCCATGATGTCTTGCACAAATGCCTTCTTAACAAATGAAATAGAAAACGGGCGTAAGATATAAAAATGATTTCATTGTACCCAGACTCAATGCTGGACGCTGCTTGATCTGAAACTTTGATAGTTTTCAAAGTTAAGGATATTTTTGACTGTTTCAATCTGTCATGGGACTGATTAGAAATCCAACAGACAAAGTTCAATAATTTTTGTTTGTAATAAAACATCTTGGTACAAAATATTCATTTATATAATAAAAAGATATATTATCTAACGTCAACAATTGAAAGTTAATTTTGGTTTTGGAACATAAATAAGTGAACAGTGAGAATTTTTCTCTTCGAAAACGGGGACCGAGAATTAGACCCTTTGAAGAATTTTTTGAGCAATGAAAATATTTCAGATCTTAGTAATTTTGTCACACCTTGCAAAAAAACAATAGATAGAATACTAGAACAGTTATTAAAATATCAGCATAGCCGTCAAAAATTCCATCGTTTGAAGAATCACCTATATTCTCTGAAATTCTTTTTAAATAAAGTTTTTATTGAATAAAGTTTTTGAAAAAAAATTATATGCAAATAGGGGGGATTAAAAACTGCATTTTGAGTGTAGTAATTTCAGTGAATTTAGCAAAATACTAAAAAAAAAGTAAGAAGTCAGAAATGGTATAATTCATTGAACTACATGATGACCATGGACAATGTACTTTTTGGATGTGCTTATGTTTGTATGAAGGAGCACATTAATGAGTCAAAGGTTAGGTAATGTTTTTCTTGATGGGAAAATTAAGCAAATTGTGTATTATATTCATAACCAGTGCTAATTTGACTTATAGCTTTTTTTAATAAAAACAAAATGAACGCAGATTAAGGTTTTTTACTGCCTGTTGGAGTAATCACAATAAATTTGGGTCAGATTAGTCTAAATAGAAGGTCGGAATAAAGCAAAGTCCGCAAGTGTCAGAAATAAAAATTTGGACGTGTGGATGTGAGGACATACACACGTAAAAACAACAGAAAATTAAAATTTTAACTGTCAGAAGTAAAAAATGGCTGTGAAAGTGAAGAATAAAAACATATACGGACTGAATAAAAGACAAATCTCTAATGATATTTGCTTTAATATGTGTGCTGTGGGGCTCAAGGGATAAAGGGTTATGTATGTTCATATATTTTTGTTTTTCGAAAAGCCAAACTAAGAAGAATAACCTCGGAAAATACGTATACCAACAAATTAATGCACAATGGAATGGAGTGATGGACGATGCTATAGCATGGAGGTAAGTGGAATCTCGATTTCTACCATTCTGCCAGGATATCAAAACGAGATTTTAAAGTGCGGTTTATTTTATACCCTACCCATATAAAATTACTACAAGGGCTAGGATCGATTTGGTATAATGTGAATCAATTGTTGATACAGAATGTTTTTTTACAATCCAGGTTGGTTGTTGTGAAATTTCAGTGCATGATCCAAAATTACAAGAAAAAATATAAAATGAAAAACCATTGAACTACAAAATTGCAGTTAAAATTCGATAGCCTTATTGATTGGCATTCCGGAAGACCTTAAAGAAGAAGATCTGTCATTCAAACACAATCGAAAAGGTCATGTCTTCTCTTTCCTCCAACAGCCTTATCATTTTCAACAGTTTCAAGTGACCATTGGTATATTGGACTGAAATTGTTTTTGTGAACCAGCAATGGGGTCAGGTACTTACTTTGTTTGCTTATGTACTTCTTTCTTAATCTCAGAAACTTTCGGCCCGATTCTAAAAATTAATTTTTATTTTTGATGGGTTAAAGTTAAAAAATGGCTTTAAGAGCAGAATATTTTAAAAACTCAAGTTTTTTTCGAAGGTGAAATGCTGTAAAACAAAAAATAACTTTTTTTGATTGGTTTGAAAAGTAGTTAATGCTTTCAGAATGGTTTTAAGGTTAAATAGTTTAAATATGATGTGGCTATGTATTTATAGGTTTAATTAAGAGAAATAAGACAGAACGCTTATATTTTTATTTCTTAAGTCGTTATACATTTTTAAGGGTTACAATTCGTGCTAAAAATTTTCCAAAATGCAAACTGAAACTACGAAAAATATATTTTTTTCAGTGTATTACTCATGGGTTAGTCAGTTTATTTTCCAATGTTCATTCAAAATAAAATTTTATGAATGCAACAAATATTTTCCAAAATTTAATCGCTTAGTCAGATATCCTCAAGGCATAAATACAAGGTATTCCTACCAAAAATGTTTTGCAAGGTAATGTTTTTTATCGTAAAATACTTTTAAATTCACATTTTATAGTATTTTGCATTTAAAGATGCTAATTTTTTGTAAATTAAATATAATTTGATTCAATTGTCCAGTTTATATTTCTGAGCGCTCAGAGAATTTCTCCAGTTTAGCTATCAAAATCTATGGAAACAAATCTTTGCTCCGTCAGATCAGTGAGCACTCTTGAAATAAAAACTGAACAAGTGTTTTAGTTAAGATTCATCTGTGAAATGAAAAATTCTCATCCAGCAGGGTAGGATTAATTTTACATCGCTGCGCAAAGTATTCCTAACTTATTTTGAAACAACAAGCCTTGTAACTATCAATCTTACTTATTTTAGTTGAAAATATAAGCTATTCTAGTGTTAATTTCGAAAAATTTCGTCAACAAGCAGCAAGAAAAGTAAAGTTGATGAGAGCTAATTTTTTAAACTTTTATTTGAATTATATGCAGCTACACTCACTTCAACTTAACAGAAAATCTTTGTTTCATATTTTGCTTGAATTCAATATTAAAACACCTGAGCAGAGGATAGGCATTTAGCACACCAAAGGATTAGTTAAACAGTTACAGGGAAAGCAAGACAAAATTTTGTTTGTAAATATTTACAAAGAGCACTGGACGACACTGTTTGACTAAGACTTTATCGTTTAAATAAAAAAATAAAAAATATCCTACAATAGTAAAATACACAATATCTTAAAGACTCTCCCTTTCACCTGTCAGAATTAGTTTACATGAAGTTAAATGAGAAAAACCATTTTGACGTGATGTGACATCACTGAAAAGACAACAGAAAAAGCAAAATTTTTACCAATTGTTGTTTTAAACATTTGGGGCTGGTTTGGAAAGGCCTCAATACTGTGATTTGTTTGCGTCAGTGAACATCGATCAAATTTTGCATCTTCGAAACTGATGACCCCAACTTACTATCGAGTTTAGACGAAATCGCGAAACGCATTTTCGAATATCTAAAGCTCATTAGAACTTCTAATTCTCTGAAGTTTGATACAAGCATATTTTCGAAAATATTCTATTACAAAGTACATACCTTATAAGACAAGGTTAACACGGTCTATACTGAAAAAAAAATATCTTTGGTAGTGTGGATGTCGTGAGTGAAGTATGTTCCGAATTAGATAACTTTATTTTTAAGGCGATAGCGCGCTAGGATTCCCCTATAAAGAGTTACACTAAGATTTTTTTAAATAAATTTGTGGTGCAACGAAGTTCACCGGGTTATTTTGTTTACAATAAAAACTTTATATAATAGACATAAAAGCTATAATATGGCATTATAAGTGTTCCCGTTGTTTAAAAAAAAAACAAAAACTATAAGATTTTTTTTATTATATTTAGAGCCATTTCATGCTTATCCTTCTAATTAATATACACATATAACATCAAATCAGAACATGAAGTGTTTCATAGACACACAATTTCATGTTTCATTGTTGAATTTCATGTTCCGATTTGATGTGGAGCGAAATTACATCCTGTGAATTCATTTTCTATAAACTTTGAAATTTTAATACAGTTGTTTATTTTTGATATAATTTTGTATTCCTAGAATAAACTGGGCGTATCACAACATTCCTAATATACTACTAGGGGTAAATACATATAGCTTTTTAAATTCCCGAAACATTTATGCATTAAAATTAGACACATCGCTTTGCGATACGTTCGGTTCGTGTATGGATGGCCTAATTATTCTATATTTTTTAAGTGCAAGTAAGTTTTCAATATCACAATATTACAATAGTTTCGATACTTTTGCAATTAAGATTTCATTATTAGGTATCTATTCCCAGAGATGATGTGATTTTTTTTTTACAAAACTAAAGCTTATAAGGGCAATATATACAGATACACTCAGAGAGAGAGAGAGAGAGAAAAAGAGAGAAATAGGTTAAAATCTTACAAAGTAACATTATATTTATTGTGAGCTCATGTGAGTAATTCAGTTGAATGGGTGAACAAAAAACTTTTAATTTGTATACTTACGTAAAATTTTAGAGTTTATATAAATACAAGTAATATCAGACAGTGTTGGCTGAAGTAGGAATTTGAAACGAACAACTTATAATTAAAAAAGGTCATTGAGGCATACTTTTCGTCTTTGTAACCAATTTATAAAATTTTTGTAATAGGAAATTGCATTCAAAAAAATAAAATAAATAAATAAATAAATTCCTTTCATTTGTTAAGATCATGATAAGTCTTTGTTTTTGTTTGTGTTTTGCGAGATGGATGAAAGATAGAAACTAACAAAAGAACCCATGAACATTTCACATTTTACATTTTATTCTTATTAATTTTAAAATTTTATCAATCAAATTACTCTCGAACTAGAAATTAATAAATCGAACCAATCATTTGTTTTAATAAAAAAAATAATCATGTTTTAACTACAAGTCTAAGGTGCAAATGTGGGTCTACGAAAGTTTTTTTTTCTGTTAAGAGTTTTAAGAGTGGGTGACTCATGCGTACAGTGCAATTATATTTTTTTTAAGCTTAAAATTCAATTAATAGTAAAGTCAACAACTTTTATATATTAAAACTCATTTCTCATTGTTCTATGCATTGCTAATAAAACAATTCGCAAAATAAGCATTATAATTACAAAACAAAATTGAACTATGTAAGTAAGTATCTAATAAAAATTTCTACTCACACAAATCAGGCCAAATCGAATGTTTTATATTTATAAAGTAACAAAAAACAAATTATAATAACTCATTGATCTATTTTAATAGCAATGCTTTTGGCAAACGATTTCATTTTCCACAACAAGTTATCAAGAATCAAAAAACAGTCTTCTTTAAGTTGGATGGCTTCTTAAAATATTATTTAAAAAAAAGTAACAAAATACAATTGCACTTACAAGAGGCCGTCCCCAATACCACGACTTGACACGTTGCGTTAAACCACCCAAATGCGAACGAAGTCCGTCTAAGTAGCCACCCTGTAATACAAAAATTAACAAAGAAAGAAAAACGAAAAGAACACAAACCAAACAAAAGTAATTTTCGAGATATTATTTGATCAAAATGAAAAACTTTTCTACTTAAATTCTTACAGTAATTTTTGTTTACAATAATTCTAAATAAACATAATTTTATTTTTGTGTATCTATTCACTACTTTTTCTTTCTACAAAAAATGTATATAAACTCAACACTAAACTTTACGATTTGTTGTGCATGTTTTGTATTTTCCTATAATTAAACACAAAAGATACTGCCTATAATGGCAACTAATCAATGATTTATAGTTTTATATCTCGAACAGTATGATTATGTTAATTGTTTACTTTCAATATATCTATGTAGGTATATTATGTCATCTACAAACAATAGCAAAATTTTAAAGTGATATGATGTCGAATGTTTGTTATGCAACAGTGTTTGGTATGTTTATTATATTTAGGCCTAAATTTTGAGTGTTTGGGTGTATTATCAGTTGTTAGAATTTTTTTTTTTGTGATTTTGGTCTTATCCTTCCCTAAGCTATTTAAGATGCTTTTTTGTTTTAAAATGAAAGCCCTCAAACTTTTAAAATTATTTTTTTTATTTAAATTTGAAATGCAATCTTTTAATTTATTGGTTTGAGTTATTTTTGAAGTCTTACCTGTTCCTTTATTTAAAATTTGAAAATCGAGTGCATGAAATAGTTTTAATAAAAAAATCTAATAAAATATGATATGAATTAACATTATTTATGTATATTTCTTAATGCATTAGTGAGCAAACAACCTACAAAGAGTACCCAAATGCCCTTCTTCTTCGAATAAAATTTTATTGTAAATTAGAAAAAAGATATAAAATAGTTTGGAACCAAAATATTTCAAAATTTACCTATATTACTTACCAAATCGGAATAAATTCATTTAAATTTTTAAATTCTTTATTTTTGTTTTGTTAGTTAAAGATGGCCTTTGCTTCTTGTATTCATATTTTTTGATTTTTTGAGGCTGTGGCCTGTTAGCTCAAAAGTGGTGTAACCCATTTTTTCATCATATTTTTCATCTTTAATCGATCTTAAATACTATTTTACTTGAGATTTAAGGACGATAAGTTACGTATTTGGAAAGGTAAGATATTTAAGAATTTATTTTTGTGTTTGATGACTTTTGATGAAAAAATGGGTTGCACTCACGGTTTTATTTGTTTAAGCCTGATGTCAAAATAAAAACTTGTATAGAAAATTTACACAACGATATAACAAACGAAAAATCTCGTTCTGCTTTTCATTTGGCATTACGCTGTTCAGTTGCGTAGCTAGGGAAAATGGTATGAATCCTTGCAAAGTAATCGATAAATCTATCTATAGACCGATACACAAATTAAACAACTACATTCATGTTATTTCAATAAGTGGGTAATTTTAGAATAAATCATCTAATTTATCCTCTCTGTACTGCCTGGGGTTTGGTAGAATAGTGGAATTTTATATAAACTTAAGGTATATACAATGAAATAATAATTTTTTTTGTTATCAACTTAACCTAACTGAACCGACTTACTAATTTACTTTAGATAGAAGTGTATTTCGATCCAAATGATGGTCGTTAAAAAAAGTTCAGAAACGAATCCAATATAAACACCACCCAGAAATTTTGCAGTTTGGATCCAGAGCGGAAAATAAGCTTTAATCCACCAAGTTACCTAAGTAAAAGTAAAGTATATTCATCTACACTTAGATTTGTTAAACCCTGGCAACACTTCTAGTAAGCATATTCAGTCTCAATTCGTCGATACGTCTTCTCTTAAGAAAGCTTTTATATGAAGTCATACTGTTTTTGTTTTGGGATTTTGTTCTAAGAAGCTAAAAAGGTTTCAAGCTTTTTTTTCATCAATGTTAAAAATGGATGGAAGTGAAGAAATGCTTTATAAACTCTTTGAAAACTTCTAAAATCAAATCCCAGACCCTATGTATGGAAAAATGACAAGCAATTATTGCAAATGGATTATAAACAGCTGGCAGTCTTTCCTCCGCGACTGTTATTATTACTTTTCTCTTGTTTTTTTGTTTATGCATCTACGTATCTCTCTTGACTGAGGGCTCTTATACTTTTTAAGCCAAGATTATTAGTGGCTGTGGCTGCACACCTTCTTTTAGTTTGGTTTCGGCTGTTTGAGGCGTTAGGTCCGTTATATCTTTTTGTTAAATTAAAGTTGAACTCGTGCGGGAAGTTTTTGTTTACTCGCTGTTTTTCATTTATTTTTCATTCCTCAATAAACTTCACATTACACTTTTTTAAGCAAAAAGTAAGAAATTAAAACGATGCCATTCACGTTTCTACAATAATTATAAGATGACCCTATTTTGTTTGTTTGCTCAAATTGATTTATCATATAATAAGCCGTAGTTGAGTCCGATACCACTGTGCAAATTGTGAAAAGAAATACTAGTTTGTTCTGTTCAATTAACAAATCATTTTGCGCTTGCTAACTGGTTTTCGTTCAGCAACATTGGCTAATCAGCAAAAGTTTTCAGAGTGTTTCCCGGTTGTTGCAATACAAACTATTAAATTAAAACTTTGACTTAAAACATGTCTAGTCCTTGAATGATTCGCAATCGAATTAAGATTTTTTTTCAAAACACAGCTTTAAGCTTGGAAAATCATAATGAGATACAAAATGTTACTATTTATAACTAAAGAGGTGTATTATGCAATAGGATATATTTTTGAGCACCAGTGTTGCAATCTTCATTATGTTGATTGCAAAAAAGCGGATATTTGGTTCCTTACATAAAAATAATTATTTTTGTAAAAAGTATTTAGGTAGGTTTGTATTACTTATTTGTTCTCATTTCCCAAATCTTTTATATAATATGTACAGAATGTAGGTAATATTTAGACTCGTCAACAAAATTTTATTTTTTTGTTACTCAAACCAAATAATACTTTTCTATAGGTTTTTGGTGTGTTGAACTCGAATCTGAAGTCAGAAATATTCGATCGGACTACGTTTTTGAGATATTTCCGTTAAAATAAAAAAAAACTTTTTTGCTGTTTTCAAAGTTGTATTGTAACGTGAAGTAAATTGTTTCAAGAAAATTTGTAATGGTTTCTAAAAGAACTATTTTTTTTATTTTAAAATCTGTTTAAATATTCCCGATATCTATTTTCGTCTCTGAGTAATCCTCAGTTAATTAAAAGCCTTTCATTAATGATATAAAAACAATGTAAGGGAGAATGGACGAATATCTCATGAACCCCAAGGCTTAGAGCTTAACGGCTATGTAATGAAACGATGTTTTCAAATTAACCTTTTCCACGATGTATGACACATTCGTGTTGAAAAATGGACCAGCTCCCACAATTTTTTCCCATTCTTCCTTTCCTAGAGAAAAGTATTATTTGGTTTCTGTAACAAAAACCTTGTTGTCCAAGTGTTATTATGGTTCCTGAGGCGGTTTTGCACATTTAATAAAGGTTTTAATCTCCTTTTAAAGGTTGTAAAGTTGTTTAAAAAGTTTAATTTTGCAACTTTATCTCTATTAAGAATGTTCTGAGAAATGTACCAAGAAGCTATAGCGTGTAGATTGTTATTAGGACTATTATAATTATTTTTATAGATATTATTAAAAAAAAATAACTTTACAAGTATTCAACTGCAAATGTCGTTATGCAGCTTAGGATGGTAAGTTCTCCTACGAGATATTTGGAATTCTTATTGCTTAGATATCTGTTTATTTCATAAAATTATGTAGAGTGTGTTTAATATGAACAGTCATTGTCATTGTTTTGTTGATCGTCTTAATATGAACAGTAAAAGAAATTTTCATATGCAAATTTTCTCCACGAAGTCAATTGCCTGAAATTGACGTCGAATTTGAGTAATCGAAAATAATAAAGCTCATATATTTTAAGGGGTAAAATATTACTGACTGCAGCCACAATAACAAAATTCTATAAAAATGACGTCAGCTCTTATATGGAACCATCAATATTCACAGTACAAATATTCAATGTGGAAAAGTTCTCAGTTTGCTGTATTCACAAATACTATTGAAAGAAAATAAGTTATCACACGCCGCAACGCCCTGAAAAAAACAGCACCACTGCAATTATCAAAATAAAAAAAATACCAGAATCAGTCTGTGGTAGATCTTCAACTGACCTTTCAAATGGCCTCTAACATAATGCAACCTTCTAAATAGTATATAAGATATCGCTATGAATTAAATATCACAAAAATGAAGCAATATCATTTTACATTAAAGTCACGTCCAAAACAATTCTACCTTATACCAAGCCATTCTAAAACACTAAGCAATACATGTATGAACAAAAGTGTTCATGAAAAACAGCATTGAAAAAGAGTAGGTGACAATTTCTTGCCCACAGTCTAACATGAAATAACAAAAGTGAACCAGGACTTAAACACCTTAGAGATATGAATCTTTAATTTTTTTATCAGACACTACGAGTAGATATTATTATTTTAGAACATTTGTCTGGCTTTTTTCCCTCCATTATTTTTGTTTTCTTTTTTAATAAAAAATGAAACGAATCTACATAATATATGTACATATATAAACGTATAAAAAAATTGGAGAAATCTCTAAATTTCATGAAATTTGGTGAAAAATTTGTGGAAAACTGAGTTATTTTCTTCGAGCTTAATTTCCGAGAGCCTAAAATAGCAGTTCATAATATATTAATCTAAAATTACTTGAGGCGAAAAAAGTTTTGAACAGTACAGAGTACACTCAACTTTCGAGTAACCAAAAAATTCTATACAATTTCAGCCAATCAGATTATTTTTTCGCTTTCTTATTTGTTGTAAAAAAATAAATTTTATTAAAAATCAGATTTATAGTTATTGATATAATTAACGAGAGTGTGGACTAATTTCTTCTAGAAAATCGATTTGAACTGGTAACTTTTAGTTTTACTAAAAAAAATTTTTGGAAAGATCATAAAAACGTTTTTTTTTGTGACTATAGTTTTTATTGATTTTGTTAACCTTCTGAATATTTTTATTTAAATATGCAATTAGCTTCAAACAAGCTAAGATATATTTAATTTTTTTAATTTTGTTCGGTATTCGCTCAGATTTATTTGCCTTTTCAGAATTGACGCTTTGGCCACACTGAAAATGGTCTTATTCGCTATAAAGTATTTATTTACAAACTTATTGAGAAACTGTTACATGAGAAAGTTAAAAAAAGTACCATCAAGAGAGCAGCCAGCAGCAATTGAAAGAGTTCCAACTTTGAATTGTTTGGTTACATACAACTATTCTTGTTAATACTCTTGTTTACAATTCTGGTTTGAACAGTATCTATGTAGGTCAGAATCCGCCATGCTTTCTCTGGAACAAAGAGATTGATGTCTGTCTATTAAATGGATGTATGAAGTTGCTTATGACAGAATTTTAGGTCTCGTTGTCAATAAGAAATAAACTGACAGGAAAAACAAAACAATAATTTACTGCCGAAATACAAGCAATGAAAAAGGCACATTTCATACTGGCCTTATTCTTCTTACAAACTTATCACGCGGTTTTCTATGTGTCTTAACATTGTTGTTAACAAAATTTTAATTGACTACGACTCAGTAAATCATCAAATTCAAGTTATATAACGTTTATTTTTTTTTAATTAATTTCCTTTCAGCGCTTCAGCGCGCTGCGAATGTAGATAGTGATCGAGACTCCTACAGAGTGGATCATTTGCAACGAACGGTCATACTTTGTGAAATTGCAGTTTGCAGAAATTCGATATATGTGGTTATTCGTAGTCTGGAATATCTTGCAACTTATGTAAACGAGTATAGGTATAGAGATCAGGTATGTAAAACAGAATAAACACTTTCACTTTGCAGTCATGGAACTTTCCATTGTCGAACTGCGCGTGCCGGTACGACTAAGAGTGTAAGATAGGTATATTTGTTGTTTGATTCGGTTGAGTGTTGTATGTAATTGGATATTGTTATATTTGTAATACCGCTATTGCACCCACAAACATTATTACCTTGGTACATTAAGATATATAAAGCTACCTTGGTAACTTAATAGGGTTCAATTATTATATAAAATGAAACTTTGTTTCTGTATTTACTTTTATTTATCATTCCTACCTAGCCATTATGTATATGTAAATACATTTTCGTTTGATGGTTTTTTTGTCTTCTTTAAAAATAGGAAAAAAATCTGAGATGGAATCGTGGCTTATTGATGTGAAACAATTGCGGATTCCACGTCCAAAATTTGGTCCAAACGGTAGTCCACCGACCTCACGGCATTATAGAAGACCCTGTGAACCACCTCGTGATTACAATAGCTCGTCCTCAAGTAGCGAAGAGACACAAAGTCACAGCATGAAATATCAATCTGGCACACACGCAAGGCAGTCGATGATGCATGACAAATATTAAGGCTATAACCAACAAAGTGACGATTTAAGTTAAAAGATTTATTTAAATTAAGTAAAAATAAGATAAGCATATTTTTTATGTATCTATATTTAGAGTAAGTTTGGGATTAAATAAGTTTACTATCAAAGTTTTGTTGTATGTATTTCAATTTTTTGTACGTTCATAATATATTACGTACATATGAATTTTAAGATTATGTTTACTGTGGAAACATTAACAGCAGTATTAATAAAAAATTGGTATCCACTCCCAAACACACGTAAGCTGCCTATCCGTATGCCAGTCAACGCACTAGGATAGACAACTTGTCCGTTTGATAACTTTTCTTATTAAAAAAAGATTTTATCTTTCCAGTATTTATGACTGCACCAAATCCACCACTTATCAAATTGTGGGGATTTTCTAATACATGTGTCACGTGCATGCACTGCTTTACGAAGTGCATACTGGGAGTAGTAAATGGTCCTATCACACGTATGCGTGTATGTGTAAATAAGTTATCCATTCGTTATACGCGGAATTTGGAGAGTTAAAGTTATCCGTACGTTAACACACGTCAAAGACTATTACACATTTGTTAATAAGAATAACAAGTAAACAAATGTAATTAAATTAATTAATTAATTTTTAATTAAACAAATGTATAAACGCTTATTAATACAGGGGTAAATTTGTGGAACTAAGGAAAAACCTTAAATCAAAATCGAAATCTCTCTCTATCTCTCCTTTTCTGCCCCTCATTTATGGGAAGAATTTAGAATTTTTCTTTGGATGCTGAGCATTCGAATGATGAGTTTATCTCAACAAAAACAAACGTGTTTTGTTAAGTTCTCTAAGGTTTCACTTTATTCAAACAGATTTAGGGACTTCAACGATTTGATAAAACGTCTAAACTAGTTATGTTTATTTGGCCCTAAAAAGTATCCCTTTTCAATTTTTTGTAAAAGATGACTATTTTAAAGAACTCGAAAATCCTGACCACCATTTAAAATTACTTTTACTTACCAAAAAATATTTTTGTTTGAATTTTGAAACACGACAATTGTAAAAATTCACACCACCAAAATAAGACGATACGTAAGTAAACAAAAAATAAGAAATCAACTGAGTTCTTTTTTAAAGTTTTTTTCTTTCGCAAGTAAAAGTTAAAATCAAAAATAATTCAACGCATGTATTTAATTAAAATTTGCGATTTAATTCAATTTTTAACTTATATGAAAAACATAAACATGGAGGATACGAATGAAAGAAGAGAAGAGTTAAAAACGAGGTACTCGGGTACACTCGGGCTTATACTCAATCTTACAATTTTATTGAATTCTGAAAATATTTGAACAAACTTCATACCTACTTTAATTTTTGTTTGCGCATATTATGTTTATTTATGTCGATTGAAACATTATTCTCTTAGAAATCCTTTTTTCCTTGTTTACCAATCATTATCGGGGCTTAGGCCGGCGCGGTGGTGACTATCATGAAAAATATGCCATTCGAATTATTTTTTTTTATCTAAGCACAAAATCCCAAAGTTCTTTACAGTCTTCTTGCTATAGAATCTCCATCAAAAACTATGAAGTATAAAGCACCAAGATTAGATTTAAATACAAATTGGGTTAGTTTTTTTTTTTAAATGCCACAATTATAATTTCTAATATTCTATAAGTTTCAAAGAGCTGGAATGATTCTTCAACTTTAAGGAAACAACATATACATTTTTTGATTCTTTTGACCTGAAGGTTAAAAATATAGGCCAAATTAATGTTTGCATTAAAATTAAAGAAATGTGTTGGTACAGCTTCAATTTTTCAAAATAACATTTTTTAGACATGTTTATTTTGGATAAACGAGTTTCGTTGGGTTTCTAATTTCAAGCTCTTATTTAAACAAAAATTCAACCAATGAATGGTATCTATTATTGGCACTTTTAACATTTATCATTTTTTATATTTTCATTTTTATGCTAATAGCTATTTTGATATACAGATATGACTTAAGTTTGGCTGAACTAACTCTTTTTTTTAAATATGCAAGTTCCATTACAACAAATATTTTTGAAACTTTGCAAAGTATAGTATATAAAAAGATAACCCATTAATTTTTGGAACCTGATTATACTCTTTTAATGAAATTTAATTTGACTTTTGAATCAGTGTTTTTCGAGATATTCTAATCTAAACAAAATTTAAAATATTTTTCTTTATTTAAATAATACAAAAAGAAAAAACTCCGAAAAATTCATTTAATAATGATTGGTAAATACGAGCTAGCATTCATATTTAGGACAAAAAACCATTGACAAAATTTGGTTGGGCCTGTGAATTGAATTGGACGGTTTAAAAAAAAAACAATTGAAACGCCTCAATGAGAATTCTACTTGCATGCCTTAGAGCTACCAGCCACTTTGACTAACCAACTAGATACAAGGCTTTAACTTAGTGTGTACTTAATTTGGGACTAGTCAAGTACGAAAACCACAGAATGGCAAGGTTGCCACGGTGGTCACAAGATTGCCATCGGGTTTTTTCCAAATAACCTACTTTTACAAGGCTGCAATTTAAATATATGTATTTTAGTTTACGGAATCTTATGCAAAGAAAAAATAAGTTCAAGCGGCAGTACTTGTCAGACGAGCTTAAAGTTTTTAAAGTTTTTAAAGTTTAATAAACAGCATCCCCGTATATTTCGTTAAATAAAACACTTAAACTGGGTATATGACTCATTCGTGACCAATTAAGTCAGAAAGTTTTTCTCAGTTTTAGGGCTGGCATCTATTTTTTCGAAATGTAAAATATAGTTAACAAATCCAACCCACTTTTACAAAGCCGATTTTTGGATGAACGCATATAATAGTAGCTTATGTTTTAAGTTCATAATATGTACATAAGGATAAGGCAGGTTTTTTCATTTCTTAAAATACCTACTTAATTTTGGGGTCATCAGGAGAGCTCTTTCGACCTACAAACTCAACAGGAATTATTTTTTTATATAGGTACATATGTACAAACATATATACGTACAATGTATGTTACATTAGGGTGGGTCAAATTTAACGAACTTTCTCTGATTCTCTTGATACAATGAAAAGTTGCTAGCTTGGGGCTCAGAAAAATTTCTCTAAGAAATTAGCTCAAAATTTTAACGTTAAGAAGTCCTTCTTAGTTTAGTTAGACGTGATCTTTATCCAATATTCATTTTAATTTCATAGATACATATATAGTTCACAATTAGGGCATGGCATAAGCCGTCAGCCGAAAAAAAGAGAAAATATAAAATTTTATACAACATTGAATAGAAATGAAATAGTTCTTTTTAAACATGAAAAGTAAGAGTATCTCACAATTAATAGGATTAAATTCCTCAGAAAGTTTCGTTTATTATTTGGGTACGATATTTCCAGGCAGTTTTAACGTAGCTCACTAGAGTTGACCAGTCCCCAGTGGGCGCATTTAATGAAGTTGAAAATCGGACAAGTTCCGAGAAAATGTATCACTTTTTCTTTGGCATGCAGGTTGAAGATTGTGCATTCACTGTTTCTGTCGCTTCGATGCGGTATGTAGTTTAAGTACAAGAGCTCCCCTCTCACTTTGAAGATTGTTTCAATACTGTTGCTATCGTGAAAATAGTTGTTTAATAGATTGTGCTCCAGCGTTCGAGCTGGTTCTTCTTTTATTAGAAATAAATTATAGCAGATGCCTTGTGCAATACTTGGATTTATTACAGAATTTTGAGAAAAAAAAAACTAAATCGTTGTAATACTAAAAAAATATGTCTCTGTGATCTGTGAATCCTAATAGTCTATTTCCTAAGAAAAAAATATAGTATTCAAACGAGTATTCCATTTACTATTAAAAAATGTCAACGAATTTCTTCTTCAACGGTTAGGAAGTTATACAAGTCCAACGTTTCTCCTTACTTTTTCCCATACAATTTATATTGAAAAAACAAAATGGCGACGGGAGACCTCTAAAAGTTAAAATCATGAACTAATTTTTTTATAGACATTTTCTTGAGCTACCAACTTTTCATGGTATCAAGAAAATCAGAGAAAGTTCGTTAAATTTGACCCACCCTAATGTAGCATACATTGTATGTATGTATGTATGTACCTATATAAAAAAATAGCTCTCCTGCAGGCCCTAAAATTAACAAAGTAAGTATTTTTTGAATTGAGAAAAATTGCCTTATCCTTTTCTGTAGAAAATTGCATAATATAAATTGTATCTATATAAATTGTATGTGTATAAATTTTGAATAAAATATTTTTCAATCGCGTTTACCGTTTGAAAACCGATGCTCACGATAGTTTATTATTTTTTAGCATTGTGTATCTTCCATTTTTTATCGTTGCAAATTATTCGCTATGATTTCGCGTTGGTTTAAGAGAGAGCCCTAAGGCTAGTCGCTGTTTGGTTGCAAAATTGAGTCCTATGGGCTCGTATGCGACTCCGCGCACATGCAGAAACTATTCCGGCGTCAAATGGAGCAACTTTTCAGTTTGTGTTTTGGCACAAACTGGACGATTGCCCGAAATAAGTTTTTAAGTTTGTATCATATGGAATAATATGTAACTGCGCGGACATTCAACCAAATAGTTGCGGATATTAAACCACATCGTCGAATTTTGTTCTCTGTGCGGAAAGAGAACAAATGTATCTTTTCTTTAATTTGCTGAGCAAAAGAATAGGACGAAGGCGATAATATTTTTCTTTGAATGTATGAGATAGAAAAACTGAATAAACATTGTCGGTGTGTTGGTTAGGTTCGTTGTGATTGCTTGTGGAGTTGCTCATGTGCCCGCTCAGTATTCAACTTGTGACTTAACTATTTTGTTGCGGTAGAAGTTGCATGTGCGCGACTAGCCTAAAAGTGTACTTTCGAAATAAAAAAAAACCTTTCTGACATTTGAACAAGCAAAACTTCTGATGCGCACACAATTGAACCTTTGGTTGAGTTTTCTGTATATAAAATAAAGATATGTACATAATTGCATTTAAAAACATTCACTTGGATTTATTCCGTAGATTTACGTTTTTCCTTGGATATTATATTAACCCGTCATAATTAAAATCGGTTTATAAATTATTCCTAGGAGGTTGTTTGCAACAATATTTTTGCAGAATAAGTACATATGTAATCTATCAATATAAAAAAAAACTGCTACGTTACTCACCGCATCTTGCTCATATTCCGAGCGTGGTAATTGAGTTTCACTGCCTCTTCTCGATCGGGCCTCGTCACAGTTGTATTCCTGTCAAATTTTGAAGATACGTTCGAATTATAAAGTCCTTGTAACGTTTTAGGAGTGCGATTTTAACAACAGAAATTTTCTTTCACGAAACCGAAACAAGAAAGCAAAAGAGTCACATAATAAAGACAAAAAATAAACCAATACAAGGAGCAAAATAATTATTCTGGAATTACAGAAATTAAAAACAATGAAGAAAAAAATTTGCTTCGATCAATGCCCTATTAGAACTGGCTGGATATAACTAGAAGAAAGTATCTTCATTTAAGGATAAGAAAGAATAAAAGAGATAGACAGAGAGATGTATACTTGTAAAAGCCGATTTTAGAATTCAAGGGTTGTGCCAAAAAAAATTTTATTTGTTATTTGCAGAAGTGTGTGATCGTCGAATGTCAATTTTTTCAGATTTTTTTTTTATTTTTGCGAATCTCATATATATATTTAAGTTTTGTTGTAGAGGGTCTTTCAATAGGGACATTTATTTTAAGTATTGTGTCAGTGACATCTGTCAAATTTGTTGTGAACTCTTTATGTAGTATATACATATACAATACATGAATTAACACATTATGGCAAATCATCATGGAAGATAATAACATTGGATTGGAAAGCTTCTGCTTATCATTAAATTGTATTTTCAAAATCACTGTTCCTCGAGAAACTAGAAATGTAATTTTTTCCAAAAAAAACATCTTTAGCGACGAGGCCCTTGTTTGAATAAAAAGATGTGTGAAGTATGATCAAGCAAATTTATTTGATTTGGACTATACTAACCCACAAGAGAAATACCAGCACCAAATGCATTCCCGTATAGTGCAGATTTTGATCTGGCGGAAGTATCCAGTCGGTATTTCTATAAAAACGAAACTGTGGGTCGTTCTTTTTCTGACAATAAAAAGTCAAAATAAATTTTTTGTCTTAACTATCAAATCTAGTAAAAAATAAGTTTTTTCCCAACCTTCCACAAAAAGTTAATTTCATTAATAAATATAATAATAACGGGTGATTTTTTAGCTGGTTTGGTTTTGGCAACACTGGTTTTGACAGCTGACGTGTGTTTAGTACCTTGTGTCACTGTCAAACAGCTTCAGTTTGGTTTGCAATTTAACCATGGATCGTCTTACAAATGAACAACGCTTGCAAATTATTGAATTTTACTATCAAAATTCGTGCTCGGTTCGAAATGTTCATCGCGCGCTGCTTCCATTTTATGGTCGGCATTCTCGACCTTCTGAGCAGTCTATTCGGAAGATTGTGACCAAATTTCGCACCAAATTTACTTTGTTGGACATTAAACCACCAACACAACACGTTTACGTACTGTGCGTAGTGAAGAAAATATTGCGGCCGTATCAGCTAGTGTGACAGAAGACCGCGAAATGTCGATTCGGCGCCGTTCCCAGCAGTTAGGCCTTTGTTACAGCACTACGTGGAAAATTTTGCGGAAGGATTTGGGCGTAAAGCCTTTTAAAATACAGCTGGTGCAAGAACTAAAGCCAGCCGACCTACCACAACGCCGAATTTTTGGTGAATGGGCTCTTGGAAAGCTGGCCGAGGATCCGCTTTTTTATCGAAAAATTGTGTTCAGCGATGAGGCTCATTTTTGGTTTAATGGGTACGTAAATAAGCATAATTGCCGCATTTGGAGTGAAGATCAGCCAGAAGCATTGCAACAGCTACCAATGCATCCCGAGAAAGCCACTGTTTGGTGCGGTTTATGGGCCGGGGGCATTATTGGGCCATATTTCTTCAAAGATGATGCGAATCGCAGCGTTACTGTCAATGGTGAACGGTACCGAGCGATGATAAAAAACTTTTTTTTGCCCGAAATGGAAGTTCTTGACTTGCATGATATGTGGTTTCAACAAGACGGTGCCACATGCCACACAGCACGCGAAACAATGGCCCAATTGCGAGGCGAGTTTGGTGAACAGTTAATTTCACGTTTCGGGCCGGTCAATTGGCCGCCTAGATCGTGCGATTTGACACCATTAGATTATTTTTTGTGGGGGTATGTCAAGGCTAATGTCTATAGGGACAAGCCCGCTTCGATTGACGCACTGGAAGCCAACATCCATGCATTCATTCGTGAGATACCGGCCGATATGTGTGAAAGAGTATGCCAAAATTGGACTCAGCGGATGGGCTACCTGAGACGCAGCCGCGGTCAACATTTGCATGAAATTATCTTTAAACATTAAATTGCAAAGTTCAAACTATCGATTCAAATAAATATTTTATTCATTTTTCGAACTTTTTGTGTTTTTTTTTTTAAAGTTCTAAGCCTCTTAAAAAATCACCCGTTATAATGGCCACAATAACCTCTGATTTAACTTTCTAAACGTCTCAAATGTTATCTTTTTCCGTGAAATGTGTAAAATTCATATTATGTGGAAGGTTGGGTCTAAGTATTAATTAATTTAATCTTGAATATCGTTTGTCTATCGAAATAATAAATTGTTTTGCCTTTTTAACGCCTCAAAATTGAAGAATAAAATTTTGAATGATAACTACACATGTACATATGTATGTTTGCATGTATAACTAGCTCGGTAGTCCTAAGGTGCCGCTTATGCTATCATTGAAATTCATCATTGAAAATTTAGTTTAGTTTAAGGAATTTTAAAAAGAAAATCGATTAATATTTAGATGGACTAATAAAACTCAAGACTTAATTAATATTTCAAGCCAAAAAAAATTTCAAATACATATGTATGCTCAACCACATAAAATGACTTTTATTATTTCAAGGACTACCTCACCAATGATCATTGAAATATCTAAAGTCATTTTAGGTGGAAAGTAGAGACTATTAGAAATTTGTTTTTGCTAGAAGTAATATTAATTATGTTCTAAGCTTTATTCGTCCATCAAATCAATAAATGATTTTGCTTTTCAATTGCCTAACAAAGTCTTATAATTTTTGACATAAGAACAATAGTTAACCACATTAAGAAAAAGAACGCACCACTGAATTTGTCGTAACGGTCAAACGGTGAGTGTAACAGATTATGTGGTTCCAAGACAGCACTACGACATTGTGCATGAGCTGTTATGGGCATAATTGAGGAGCTTAGAAACAAAAGGTGACATTTTCACTTTTGGTAATGGGTCCTGACCCTGAATTCTATCGATTAACAAGTAGATTTAGTCAAGAATAATAACATGCAACCATAAAAATTCAACTTGAAAAATCACTTTCATAGTGACATTTTTAATTCAATTACATAATTTTTGGTGTTGGATCAAAAGGTGGCATTTTATACATAGTGCATGTGTTGATTTTTAATCGACCTCCCGTTTAGACCACCAAGTAAATTAACGTTATACTAATATTCCATATTTTATGCCATAAAATGTTCTTTCAAATAAAAAGAAACGCACACAACTTGTTTTATTGACATAAAAAATCGAGTGTCCTTATTGAAAAAAAGGTTGATTAGATGTAGTATATACATAAATAGAGGTTTTGTAAGGGGGTATTCTAGTTATGTACAGATTTGAAAAAAATTGAATTCACCTTATCATTGTTCTCGTCATAACTAGTTTTAACCTGTCCTCGAGTGTTCTTTGTCGGCGTGTTAGTCCCGATTGATTTAGTGGGTGTCAATCGCAACTGTGATCCTCCCAAATGGCGCAGTGATGAATGATGGTGATAATGTGAGCGGTGTAGAATGGGTCCTGCTGACAACGGTCGATATGGCAGTGGATACGCAGGTCTAATGATTTTCATTTCATTTGCGTGTTATTTTAAGTTTTTTTGTTATCAGAGTTGCAAAAATGTTGCGATATATAAAAAAATTGAGTTTGTAAATTAAAAGCCTTGGATTAAAATCAAAGTTTCAAAAGGAGGTACCGATGCTTAATGTCCGAAACCGTCATTCCGAGACCCGAGTCCGATGATGGACTTCGCCCGGTTGCTGCTATTATTTCCAAATCCACGTCAGTTACCTGAAGATGATATTACAATGCGACAAGCACGAAGTATTTAACATTAGGCTGGTTTTAATTTTATTTTCTTGTATAAGACAAAAACTATTAGATATTGTCGTTCATCCTGTTTTTTGAATTAATGGTGAGAGAAGTTTTGCGTGTGACTAAACAAAAATTATCGTGTAGACTATAGTGCAAATCTAAGAATATGTGTAGTTCGTGTATTATATGAGAAGGTGATATTTTATTTCATTAATTGCATAAAATGAACTTCTTGTGTGTATAAGTATGTTTATTATCCTTTGAAATGTGCAATGTACCAATAAATGCTCCTACATACCTACAATCCTACATATACTCATATACTTCTTTTAGAAAGTGTACAGATGATAAAATAAATAAGGCAGACGTAGAGAATAGACCTTTATTTTGGGGATCACAAAAATCTTGAAGGTCTTTTTTCTAAACGCTGAAAAATTCGATCTCCTAGTCCTAGCTTAAGTACAAGTACTGAGGTATAAGACCCATTATATTCCACTTCAAAGAATTTTGTTAAAATGGTTCCTACAGCATTAATGTGCGTACAAGAAGATCTAAACAATTTCCCATTTTCTGTGGAACAATTATAGATTTTTTACCAGAAATATGAGATTTGTCCAAAAGGAGATTAAAAAGTCAAACAGTATATAAAATAAACAAAAAATTTTTGAATAGGAATTCCCAAAGAGTCAGCGTTTAGAACTAAAAAATTGAGTTTCTTTTTTCATTCTGAGCGTGTTGTGGAGCATGCTCAGAGCGTGCTCTCAAGAATAAAGTAACTGAGCGGACAGAGTTAAATGCTCAACACAAGCATTTGATAGCTAGGACCGTCATTTCCATCTGAGCCAATCTACAAAAAAACACAAATATCATTTTTAAGCACACAAAATGCACAAAATAAACACAAAAAGGAGTGTAGAATGTTATTGTTGTAACATTTGCATGATATTGTTGTAACATTTTTATATGAGATTTTTTTGTTTCAGATCAGCAGCGTACTTAGTTTAAGAACTGGATGTCCGTGGAACTCGAATAAGATTTGCTTACGCACACTACGGTTGGGAAGTTGGCCATAGGAGTCCAGAATGTGAAAGCATCGTAGATGCAAAATATACAGACGTCCTGACGAGCGATTTTTATAATGATATATTGCCGAAACCGTGGCTTACGCGGGAGGATATCTGTAATGATATGAGCAGGCATTTCAATTAAATGTCAAACCAAGCTTGTTTTTGTGCCTGGTGGTTGTAGTGGAAGAGGCTCAACTTTGGACCTGTAGGTACAACATTTAGGGCTTCATGTTTCAACTTTAACAATGCCATCCTTGAGTACTGAAGGGGTTGTTATGGTTAGAGACTTGATTTAAAGCTTCCAGCATTTTACCGATACCATAAACTTTTATGCATCTCAATTACATCGAGAGCAATTATTGTCTTTTCATAAAGCAAAAGATTGATTCTATTTTTATGCTCTTGAATGTTATTTGGATTGATCACAGCTTCAACTAGATTAAGATTCATTATAATGTGTATAAGCTGAAAACCTTCCCAATTCCTTAGTTAATGCTGAACAAAGGAAAATATCCAGATGTAAACGGGGGTAAAATATTTTCTATTCATATATATGCAGATTATAGCAGGTATTGCCGTGTTAACAAAAAAAACTGAAAGCCATTCATATTATTAGCAAACGCTAACCCTGCGTTAATGTAATTCTGCCATACACAAAACACTCTGAACCCATACAACATACTTTGAAGTGAGTGCCAATTTATAATATTTCTGTGTATGTTAGTGCTGTTAATGAAACCCCTCACGGTCAAGGCTCTTAGCTACTGCACCAGGAGAAGAGCTATTTTTTAATTAAAACATTTTTACAAATTAATGCGAAGTGAAATAAAAAAATTAAAGAATTAAACTAAGTGTTGAATGGTTTACAAAAAAAATTAAGTCGTGATATGTCCCGTTATATTTCTTTCGAAAAACTTGTTCTTCCTTTTTTTATTTGAAATATAATCAATTCACAATTCTGAGTGTTATTAATAGAATTACAGTTTTCGGTAGCTTTTTTTACCTGTTCATTGTTATCATAAAATTCTAGTTTAAGTTCATTTTGTTTTCAAAACAAGAAGGATTAAACACGAGAAGATCGGTCGAAAGAAGAAACGATTTTCAACGATAAAGTTATGAACTTATAAATCTGAAATTACATTAGTTCTCAATAGATTCTTAACCAACTCAAAGTATTTTTTGTATATATTTTGAGACAAAATTTAAAAAAAAAAAGGAAAATTGTGCTGGTATAACGTGCATTAAGTGAAAACTAGGTCAAAAGCATAAAGTTAACATTGAAAAGTGCTAAAAGGCAGATAAAATTAGTTTTTAATTAAAATTTAAATGTGCCTACATTAAAAACAGTCGACTACAACAATGTATATAGGTTACTTTAAAATATTGTTAATATAAGATAAATGTACGTTTATTTAAATTATTTATTACACAGTGACATTTTACCTAACATACCAGAAATCGAATGAAAATCTTGAATCCTGGTGATTGACTTTAATTGAATTTATTATTTATTTGATGACAACATGGCTGTTTTTAGTTTGTTTGTCTTTATTTTTATTTTGACTCTTACAATTGTTGAAGCTCTCCAGGAATATTTAAACCACAGAAAAAGAGTAGAGACTTCTCCAAATAACACCCACGATGGTCTTAAGGACGCGGCAGGTTTCATTAAAATGGATCCCAAAAGTAATCATGCAGATCAAGGAAAGATCACACTATAATGTTTTATATCTTTTGGAATGCTATGAATAAGTTGATTAAGTGAATAGTTTTTGAGGAATTTGTTTTTTAAGTCAAAATTTTAGTATAAAAAAGTAGGAGTCCAAAAAATCACGCTTTTATCAGGTATTGCCAATTTGAACCTTAAAAGACTGTTTTATATTAAAACTGTGTTCTACATGTTCAAGTTGATTGCACTAGCTTCAATTTTATACAACAGCAACTCATAGTATAATAAATAGTATAAGAACAAATACAGGGTGCTAAGCCTTTGATGAATTATAATACTTAAGCTTGTGCGTTAGGTCAAGTCAAGAAAAAAAAAATCTTAGGAGAGGGGGCCTATATTCCCCCGTTCAGACATTAGGGTCAATTTCATAAAAAAAACTGACTTAACATAGAAAATAAATTGTTCCAAAAATAAAACATGCACTGAAATTTTATAACTTATGTTAAAGACAGAAATCAGTTTTTAAAATTTCTTTTTAAATAAAGTTCTCTTAATCCATAGTTTTGGAAAAATCAATTTTAAAACGCAAAATAAAAAAAAAGATTCTAACCACAGTTGCGTCGGCCCTCGAAAACTTGGATTAATTACTAGGCCAATATCAGTACTAACGAATCTCACGCAAGGTCTGATGGATAAATGCCTGGACTTTAAGAAAAACTCGAAAAAAAAACATATTTTTGTTGAGGAATAGATCCTTATTTTCCTTAATCATAGAAACTGAGGTACGAATTGATATGCGATTTCATGTATTCGACTGAGAATGCAATAGAGCAATGAAATGTGGAAAAAAAATTAACCCTATTTTTGCAAAATTTTGACAAAATTGAATTTTTTTCTTAAAATTTGAATTTTAAATTGAATTTCTTGAAAACTAATTATTTAACCAACTTGAATTAAACATTAAACTCAAGAACGGAATTGTAGCTTTCCAAAAAAATATAGAACATTATATTGTCATGTTTCGTTGATTTTTAACAATTTTTTCCCACCCATATCAAAATGCCTTCACGCCTTAATACATATATATGCCTATAACTCAAAAATTTCAAAATTTAGAATCGTGAGGTCATTTCCAACAAATCTTCATCATTACTTTTGGGATCCATTTTAGTGAAACCTGTCACGTCCTTAAGACCACCGTGCACCCAGTCAACACAATTTTCTACCAAGAAACCAAATATCTTTGATACCTTAAATTCGAAACTGCCTTCAGATTTGCGCTAATCAACATCAGTGCAATCAGCAAAAATTATCATTTCATTCGTCGAACATCAGTGTAAAAGCAAAGATACTATACCTATCTATAGTTACATAAAGATATCTGGGTGAAAACAAATCATCACATATCTATCGTGCGATGCTGCAATAAATCCCACTTTAAATAAAATGGTGTGAACTTTTAACTATACTTGCTTTGATGAGAAAGATTGGAAAAAATACTTTTTTGGAAAATCAGGCCATTGAAATGAAAAGATTAAATTAAATTAAAGCTCCGAAAATGTTTTCTTACACAGAACCAATATACTTTCCTTAAAGTGCATGTATAGAAATACATATTATATTTTTGTTTTAAATTTAGTTCATGATCTTGCTTAGCATACATTTTCTCTTTGTTTTATCGGGCTTTTAAAATCACATTCTAGAAATAAATCAAATGATTATAATTCAATTAAAGATCAAATGATCTCAACTCAAGAATAGTTGGATAGTTCAGTCGCTCTACTCAAACATGAGAATATTTATTTTCATATTTTCTTCATATTTACTTTCAAGTGATAGTGGGTAAGAGGTTGTTTAATTATTTAACTTTAATTTTGTTTTATAAATAAGATATCGCACTTGAGTCACTGATTAAAGATAAATTTGGGTTCGATTTGTGACTTCTTTCTTATATATTTTTAATCAGTGAAAAATAGAAAAATTGACATTCGATGCTCTTATCCGGATAAAAATTAATAAGAAAAGAATAAGTACAAATATTCATTTTCGAAATGAGAACAATATGCCCTATCTCATATTTAAAAATAATAAATACTTTTTGTATTTCTAACACAGGTCAATTAAGAAAACAACACATTTTTTTTTTTTAATTTTCTTTAAAATTTATTGCTTAGAACCGATTGAAACTTTTTGAACATTTTCAATGCAAATGTATGCATGCACACACAAATAAAATGGGTTTATAATAAACAAACAATTACTGTCGTGTTTTTATATACAAGAGAATATAATATTTGTGGAATAGTTAATTTAGTTTTTTGAGTTTAGAAGATTTACATTAACAAAGAAAAAAGATAGGTAACCAATAAGAAGAAAATATTTTTTATTTGACATTCGAAATTGACTACACATAATTAAATTTTGTTTGGATAATTCAATTCTACACACACTAAGGACATACATAGATAAATTTAAAAACTAAATCTAAGGAAAAAACGTAGTCTACCAAGGCGATTCATTGAAATAATAATCACATTCATAGCTAGGGTAATAGTCATAGTAGCTTACCGGCAAATCGCGCATTGGATCTCCTTTTCGCTAAAATTATACAGAAATTATGGTTCTTGAATAAAATGAAATGATACTCGTACATCAATTAATTGCTGGTATGCGAATCATGTCAGGCATATGTTTAAATGAGTCAAATGTGTATACATATATGTTTGTGTATTTGGGAACAAAATTTTACCCGTCCTATTTGAAGGTAAACCACTTTCTTTTTTAATTCATGATCTATATTTTTGCAAAGACTCAAAGCCAGTTAAAAGCCCTTTAGTCTATACAAAAATTTAATTCCTGATTCCCACTTGGAATCAGTTTGTGGTCAAGTGAGACACCAGGTGACTGACCTCAAGTCAGATTCGTCTTACCCCCAGTTTCACAGTGAGTGTTTAAACTCCACTTTTAATTTGAACTTTAGTTCAGCAGAACAATTGAACTCAGTTCAAAGTTTAAGCGTAGTACGCTGTTGAAGTGAAACGAAAATTTTCTGGGGTCTCCACATCGACAACGAAATAATACACGAAAAGATTGCCGTCAAATATGTATGTAGAGTTTAATCAGATATGTCAAAATAAATTAAAAAAAAAAAAACAAAACAAAATCCCATTTTGTTCTCATATGATGTGAATTGTTTTTCTTTGTTTTTGTGTTCGTTTCGCCCATTTGGTATTTAGGGTTCCAAACAATAGTGTGTTCTACGAGTATGTTCTTCATTTTCTTCTTGGTCCCTTTTCCATTTTTAAATAAAATTCAACTGCTAGATGAGGCAAACTGTCAAATTTTCGCCAAGAATATTGTGTCGGTCAATTAATTGTGTGTGAAAAATAAGTGGAGACTTTGGTATAATAATCTACTACCGTTTTCTGTTTTATTGACATTTCACTATCGAACTGCGTACTACGTACATACGAAAAATCACAACGAAGTTTTTCGTTTATGATTTCGTTGTTTCAATTTCTGTATTAAAATGTTCGTTTTGCTTCAGCTGCGTACTACGCTTTAACCAAGACTGTGAATTTGGGGGTTACGGCCTGAACAGAATGGAGAAGGAGCTGCAACTGGAATAGCTGTCAAAATGTTGTATATACACTAATCCATAGATACGAACAGAACGCGACGCAGCTGGACAAATTGCCCAACTTTTAACTTTTGCATGCAGCTCTTTTGACGTTTCAAAATTGTAAGCCCAACCAAGTGTTTACATGGTGTTTGAAGAGAATTTCAAACTCTTTTTAATCTCTGATAAGGACGTAGCTTTCATTTCATTATTATCCACTTTTATTTTTGTTTTATTTTCTTTTTTTGTGTTTAATTAAACTCGCACAACTGACTTCAAATGCCCAAAATATCAGAAAGCTGTACAGCACATTGTGGGCGAGTAAACAAAATAGCACGTACAGCATTTTTTGACAGCTATTCCAGTTGCAGCTGCAACTCCAGATGCAACACTCTATTCTGGTCAGGCAGTTAGGATCAGTTTTTGCACCGTTTTTCGGTGCTGATTTAACTCTAAGTAAAATCACACTTGTTAATCAGCAGATAAAACAAAATCGAGCCATCTCAGAACAAGATTTTTATAAAGAGAATAAAAAGTTTAAGTGGTGTTACATTTCGAAAGATTTTTGACACATATACAGATATATGTCAGAAATTATCTTTTGAGAAAGTTCAGAGTTACATAACTAAGCAAAGTTGTGTTAAACTCACGATCTAAATTGACCGAAAGCATGTTTCAGGAGTTAACTGAGGATGGTCCAGCATTATGAGCTTTTGGATTTTCGACGAAATCCAAGAACCAACACGAAATAAAAATTTTCAAAGTTTGCTGTTAATCCAAGAGAAGAAGTTTTCAACAATGTCAAGTTCTGTTTCATCTTTTATACTAACATATGTACATATGTACATATGTATGTATATCAAGAATAAAATCCCGTCGTGTAAAATAGAACACAAAATCATGATATTTGGTGAAAACGTTTCATTTTACATGAAAATGAAGAATGAAAGGCGTGTATAAAAATATATCTAATATGAAAAGGTGTTTTTAAAAGAGGGCAGGATATGTTATGTATCAAACGAAAAAACTATTCTTGCCTTAATCCGTGATTTAATTTCTTATAATTATTAAAATTAAAATTTAAAATGACACTAAAGTAGGAGAAGCAATGTAATATAAGATTAGTTTAAAATACAAGAAACAAAAACAATTAAGCAGTTTATATTTTACAAAGCTAGAGTTATCTTATTTTTATATACAGGTTAATATATGTAACATACATTACGAATGAATGTAAAAAAATTGATAAAACTTTTAATTTGGCGTGAGAAAAAAGAACCAAAAAATATGGAGGGCCGAAAGGTGTTTTTAAGGAACATGGAGGGAATACGGTTTTAATACTGTATTATTTATTTTGATATCACAAAGACAACACAAAATGTTTGATATTTTTTCAAGGACCTGGACCTTTAGAACCTCATATATATGGGAAGTTTGAAAAAAGAAAATGCCATCTAATTGGTCAGTTAGTGGTCAGAAATGGTCAACTAGTCTTAAAAATTGGTCAGCCCTTATGAATGAAGGATTTGGGGTATAAGTGCACTGCGACCATTAAGATCTATTGTGCCGAAAGCATGTTTCAGCCCTAGATAACTTGTAATCTAAGTTTAAAGTTTCACAAGGTCATTTATGGGAAATTTACAAACAAAAATGTATACTCTCCGAAAGATCTTCAGTAATTGGTCCACCATAGTTTTTTCTAAGAATTTTCAGAATTCGTATCAAAGTCACAAACGAAACTTTGGCACCCTATTTGGACCACTTAAAAATAAAAGTATTTGAAAGGCCACTGCACGGTGTATTATTTTCTATTTTCTGTAATTGGTCGCCCATACATTTTGTGGGTGAAATTTAAATGAATTTATAAAAAAAAATCAAGGTCAAATCGATAGATAGATAGATATTTTTTAAATTTTTGTAAATGCATTAAAAAAATCAAGGTCATAACGATTTTTGACACAACGATGGCTGCAAAAGAACCCTTATGTCCTGATGACAAGTTATCTAGGGCTGACCAATTTCTATCTAGTGTAATTAGATGGCATTGTCTTTCTTTCAAATTTCCCATATATGAGGTGCCAAAGGTCCAAGGCCCTGGAAATAACAACAACAAAAGCAAGGCAATATACACACCCTAGAAAAATTTTAAGTTCTTTCCATTTTTAGATGAAAATTTATAAAGTCGAGAGGTGAATTAGGATCGAAATGGGTTAGATTTGGATTCAACGTATGTATATACATAATAATAATACATACATATTAGGGTGGTGCTTATTTTAAAATTTTTTAATTTCTTTTGTCCTCCACCTAAGAGTAACTAAGGTAGTAAAAAACATTCTGTGTACAGTTTTATTGAAATCGATTCACGTAAGCTCGTGCCGCCAAACACTTCAAATATCCCATTTAAATGGGGATTTCTCAGTCTGTTACTTAAAAATTCAGTGAAAGAGTGAAAGTGGATGGAAAATCTTTAAGCTTGCTTCATATATTAAGTACCATTACCATAAGTACTAGGAGCGTACAAAAAATTATTTATTTTATTACTATTGTTTTTTGCGGGGTAAATAATTTTTAAAAAGTTTTTTTTATGTAGCAAGTTTGAGGATTTTCCATCCTTTGAGTTGATTGTCATTGAAAAGTTCAGAATTTTTGTTTCAAATCGAATGAAAACATCGTAAATGTATGAATGTAGACCAGAATATTTAAAATCAAAAATATTGCTAGCAGAGATGTACCTAAATTAAAAAATTTCTATGAATTATTAACAAAAGTTATAAGAATTCAAAATTGTAGTCAACATTTCACATGTGTTTTCCCATAAATAGTACTCGCAAAAATTAACCAAATAGCAAATGGGTTTAACATTAACGCAAAAAAGTTTCACCCAAATGCAAATAGGTTATAAAAATAAGTAGTCAAGGACCATTATATTTTATTAAACAATTCCACATGTAGCTCCAACAAGCTTTGCTCTTTTTTCACGAACTTGCAGAAAAACTTAAAGACAAATTTCTTGATGATGATTTCTCTTAACTATGGATAACGATACAATTTACAAGACTCACTTGGTATCTACTACCTACCCATACTCTCCAATGGCCGCGGTCAAACGTGTATACAAAGTGATCTGGATAAGTTTGTGTTCCCTCATTAAAACACAGCTAATGAGAAAACAGCTGATAAGAAAACAGCTGGTGAGAAAACTGCTGTTGGCAAAAAACACATCCCAAGCTATTCTTAAGATTTTAGGATACAAGGATATCTTATGAGAAATGTCAACAAGAGAAAAATCTGTTTTCAAAAATGAAGAGACACGTAGCACAAGTTTTAAGTGATGCAGGAAATATAATTTGGTTACTTGGTTGCAGTAATTGAAAAAAGTTACATGTTTTAACTTATTCCCACGGCAACAAACGAATGGATTATTTTGTTTTAGTAACATGTGGAATGGATTGAAAAAATCTTATGTAGGACTTTTCCTTTAAAAATAAATAAATAAATTTGGTGGCACAACAGCTCGTGGAGAACCAGGGCCTAGCGACTTACAAATCTCAATCATTCCTGTGTGTGTGTTGATGGCAGGAATGGAGGGGACCTACAATTTTTTGCCGAGTCCGAAAGGCTAGATGAGAAGCACTTATTCATGACAAGTATACTCTTGGAAGATTTGTCAGTTCATCGCAAGAGGCAGTACCTCGGGAAAAACATTTCTGTTTTTAGAAGGCAGCGGCTGGGAATCAAACCCAGACCTGTTAAACCTATTTGCGCTTGGATGAAACCTATTTGCGTTTAGGTTAAACGTATTTGCTATTTGTTTAATTTAATTTTTGAAAGCCATATGTATGACACATCCTTCGTCTTGGGGGCCGGGTTAAAACAATAAGCTTAAATTGTACAAGAATTTGTATGGAAATTAGGGGCGCACAAACTTAAATTTAACCATCACTTTTATAAGGACCACCCTAGTAGGTATACATACATAGGTACATATCAATTTCGACAAGTTATTTGTTGACTTATTTTCACCGTTTAAACTCCAACAAATATTTTTTCACCAAATTAATCACAAGTAATTTAAAAAATTTATCATTTGCATTTGACCGTTTAAATACTAACAATAAATACAACGACATTTTTTGCATTGATTTATAAAAATTTTCAAATACCTACTCAATCATCTTTCGAAAATCAATTTTGCAAATGTGGCAATATGTACCTGTGAATAAGTTAAAACGTATACGTTTGATATGTGCGTAGTGCAAAATTGGGTAGTGTGCTGATTGTAGCGGTACAGCTTTTAGGAAATAAACAACGGAAAATAAATAAATAAATTTAGTTTCAACGAAAAAAATAATGGATCATGATGAAAAAACTGAATGGTCGATGATGGCGCTAAGGTTCGTGTTTTTTTAAAGAGAAAACATGATCATCTTACCCTATGTCTTTCAACGGTGTAAGGATCACGTTCCCTCCTGTATACAAGTTCATCGTATCTGATGCGGTCTTCAGGAAACACCAGCTCACGAATTTCCGTAACTAAGGAGTGCTAAAATCAAGTAATGGTTAATAAGGGATTGCCTCAGATAACAAAATTATAGAACTCACTTTTTCATATGTGTCTAACATTTCTAATAAGACGGCAACAAAGGCATCTATGGTCATTGCTCGGGCACCATATTCACTGATATAGTACGACAGACTTGCAAACTGATGTCTAGGCAGTAGCGAACGTGCTTTTTCCTCCACCATTACAGATATCTGTCCTTTTCTTCGAGCTCTGCAATTGACAAAAAAATAATTAGTTATGAAATAGTAGCATAAACTATCGCCGATATTTACCTTGTGCCGGTTGGACTGTAGGCATCCCAAGGCTCTAGCTCTATCGATGTACATGAGTGTGGAACTTTACCTACGTCACGTATCACTAATGACATTCTTTTATGGTACTTAAGTTGGCTAACGGCTTCGTCGTGAGTAACGTCTAGAAAGGATTGCCCATTTACTTCCAAAATTTCGTCACCAACCATAAGCCCAGAACGGTCAGCAACACTGTCTTTGTCGACTCCAGTAATAAATATACCAAGACCATACTCCACACCACCTCTTATCATAAGCCCCAGCGACTGTCCCGGTTCGATTAATAATTCCACCCGTCGAATTCTAGCAAAATTCATTTGTTAAACAAGCTCAACATTTCTTCTGCAATTTTCATATGTTTAAAAGATCTTATACCTGTCTCTTCGATCACTGCGGCGCCCTCCGTAATCCATGGGGGGAGAGGCAGGTCGTCCTTGTCTATCCATCCAGGAACATGTTTGTCGAAATGGTGGAGAGCCAGGACCACCTAGGGATCCGGAGAACGGTGGTGGCTGTTGTACTATTGATGATTGTGACTGCTGCAACAAAGGAGCTGTTGAAGCGTACGTTGGATCACGAGAAGGTGGTCCAAAACCGTGAAGTGGTGCGGTTGAGTTAAGTGTAGGTGGTGCTCGGACTGTCATACTTATTTGACGTGAAGATTTCAATATCTGCACACATCTCTGCGTTAGAAAAAAAATGTGGCAATAGAAGAGACGCGGGAGAAAACGAGGAAATAAAAAAAAAAATAACTAAAACAGTATACAAACTTAAAGAAAAGAAACCAAACAAAATTAAATAACTTATATATAATTTTCAGTGTTACCCGTGGTTGTATTATTTTAGTCTTGTAAAACAGTTCTTTAGATGGGCACCAACAAACCAAATTTATGTTGTAATGTGGGTGGCAAAAGTGCAGTGGATTTAGGACTCGACTGCTTACTTAAGGTGTGGGTTCCAGTCCCACTCTGTGCAGTATTCTTTTCTATATTTTCCCAGCTTAACTGGAAGCTACCCGTGAGATTTAATAAAATAATAGACTCCTTGATCTCAATGCACTGTGCAAAATCTTTCATATCCTTATCTTTTTTACTAGTGCCGTGGAATTAAGGTTGCATTTAAAAAGACCTAAGGTCTTACAGGCATATTTATAGCTTTTATAGGTCTATGCAGAGCCTGGAGTAGAGCTTGAGCTATCGAACCTAGCCCCATTGGTGGATCCAGGGAGGTCATGGCGGAAATGATCCCCCCCCCCAGAGGTTCATAGAAACATAGTTTGACAACCCAGCGGGAAATATGGTCCCCAATGGTTCTTATAGCTGAAATCATCAATTGATTCACTTGCCAAATCATACAAGGAGCGACATGCAATGATTAATTAAGTGAAGAGTAATGCAAAGATTCCTCAGTTCATAGATTTTCTGCTTTGAGCTAAAGAAAAAACGCTTTCTTTCGCTGAATTACAAATTGCTATCGTAATAGGGAAAGTTATGCGATGAAAAATCTGTTGAAAAGGAATGTACAAGTTCATCAGTTCATATTTTGTGATTTGTTTGTGACTATAAATTCTCATCTTGTTGGGTATAGTTCACAGTGGCTTTCTGTAAGAAAATCAATGAAACATGAACAAAATATAACTTAAATTGCGTTTTCTAAAACGCGAATAGGTAAAATTTGAATTTTCAAATAAGAGCTACTTTTTGGTTCGTAGAAAAAAAAACATCTTGAACAACTAGCTGCTGAATAGGCAATTTATGAAAATCTCGTGATTTCGCAATTGAATATTCATTACATTTTTCATTAAAAATATAGAACTGATGAATAAGGCAATTACATGTATGCAGTGAATTCACAGATTATGCATTCACCAAGTTTTTCATCACCTGGGTTGGTGAATAAATATCATCCAACGAAGAAGTGATTTCCTTGAGGAATTTTCATCCAGAAAGTGGCATGTGCTTCCCGCCAATGACACGCCCATGTTAAACTCATCAAAGGAATAAGCTGAAAAGTGGCTGATGGAGCTTCCATTCCTCAAGGAAAATGCAGGTTTTTCCTCAGTGAATTTTTCCCGCTCGGTAAAGGCTACGGAATAAATCTTTTAAAAAGGAACAATAACGTCTTACGTGCAAGGGTTTTTATTATTGAATATGTTTGTGTAGCCCATAAATAAATATTCATGTTTTTTGAAAGAATGATCACACCGGCCACTTTTCAATATGTTTGGCATAACTTGGAAACTAAGCCGAGTTGGACACTTAAACTCTTAAAACTTTTTAGTTCACAACTAAATTTTTATCAAAATGGATGGTTTAAAAAATTTTATAAGAAAATTTAAGCAGGAAGCATTAACAAAGGCCAACATGCAAAAATCGAAAAATTAAAATTTTTTTCCGAAAATGGGCATAGCTTTACTTGGAGCAGAGATGCAAAGAGGCATACTTTAACAAAAAATAGGGGCTGAAATCTATTATATGGCATGTTTAAAAAGAAGTTTTTATTTAAAATTGACAGTGTTATTAGCAATTTATTAAAACAATTAAATTATTCGAATTTTTTGTTGGTTTAGGCTTATATTTCCTGCTTCAATTTTTGAAACCATCTATAGGAAATTTAAGGGTTTGGTCGAAATTCTGGCATGGTCAAAATTCTTTTTTCAAATAATGAAACTCCACCACACAAATTTTTTTAAATTTACTAACTGGTCCCGCTAACATTTTGACTTTAAATTCCATGTCTTTTGGTTTACATACAAACAAAAAATGGTAAGTACTAACATATTTTGAGTCCCATTTCTACTTAATTTATTCTAAAATTTTGGTTTAAACTTGTTTTAGAAAAACTTTAGTACTTACTAGCGCAAATTATGTAACAATTTATTAGTTATTTTAAAAATATTATTTGTCAGATCGACAATTTTATCCCTATAGAACTAAATATAAAACCAAAACAAAATCCATTTTAATATGTTAAACGGCAACATACAAGTTGCTCTTAGTTCAAACCTCAAAATAATGGCTATAAAAAAATCTCATGCAAGAAAAACAAACTTATAAGACACACGTTTTAGTACACCACTCACATTTTCATATACTTAATTACGTATTTAATAAAATGTATGTTTAGAAAAAGTTCATAAGAAAAACACTGATATACGAAACTTTTTCAAGTTGCAAACGTCTAAGAATTGATTCCGTTTATCCACCAAACGGTTCGAAGTCTTAGATACTATAATTTAACGTCTATTTTGTATCCGAATGTGATTTCGAATGAAGTGTAATTATATAGTTTTTTCACCGATGACGTGAAGAGTTTTGGTACTTCTAGGATATTTTTGTTCTTAAATATACCTAATTACACTAATAAAAAAATTTATTTCGTGTTAGAGTTTTTTAAAGGAAAACAAATTCTATTAGAAATAAGAAGGACATTTTCTGAATTCTTGGTTTTTCTTATATCTGTCATCTTCTGAAAGCTTTTCACTTAACTTAAGTAAACTAAACAAAAAATAAATATTAAATTTAAATTTAAATTCAAATATAAAAACAGAGAGTTTTAAAATTTTTGTAAACTAAAAATAAAATACATATACTAGTGAGAGCATACATTTTTTGACTACATAAACAAGTTTTAACGGATAAAAGAAAGAATAAAAAATATGAAATCCATTAGTCATTCATTAGTCATCGACTTAACATAAAATATTTTCTGTGGTAAAAAAAGATGGAAAATAAGCCTACGAGTATAAACAAAAGATTTCCATATTTATTTATTTTTACTTCAAGGTCAATAAGTCTGCTATAAGACGACGAATTTGGAGTTATTACTTTTTTGAGAATTAATTGAGTGCAAAGGAGAAAAATACATTTGACTTTCCCTTCGCACTCATTTGATTTAGAAGCAGACCTACAGACAACAAAATTGTTCACTTCACAAAATTATAAATGAAAGTGACAATTGATAAGTGTAGGCCGCGTTTAAAAAGGTAAAAGTTTTGTAGAACATTGAATATTGAAATGAAAATAACTTAGGTTCAAGATTCAAGTATGTGATAAAAGTCAATGGCTTTACTTAGAACCAAAAATAAACTCGCATATAAAATTTAAATATCAATCAAATAGAAAAATGTTTTTTAATAGAAATTCTTAAAAGCAATAATGGATTTTTAATTCTATTCGACTTAAGTCAATTTTGAATAGACTCTCGCAATAAGTCCCTCTAGGTGACCATTAAAAAGTCCCATCATCACGGAGTTGGAGTAAATATGTATATGTATATCATTGGAAAGGTAATTTTATGCACTTTCAGAAAAACTTGGTAACGCTTTTGATAAAAAAATCAATGAACTATTGTTTTTGTTTTACCAAAAAAGCACCTTATACAAATATTATTAATAATGCATATAAATCAACATTTAAAAGAAATATAGGATTTTTTAAGATATATTTTTTTTTCAATTCAATACCCATTTCAAAAACGGATTAAAAATTTGTCTAAATTTAGTTTTTGAAATAATAATAATAAATAAACTAAAAATTACCATATTAAAAATGTATGTATAGGTAAAAAAACTATTATTTTTTTTAAGAAAACCACTTCAATGATTTTAAATTTATTTATTTTTAAGGAAAAATATCTGATTTTTAAATTCAATTAGTTTGACTGTACTCTCGGGGAAATCATGTATTTTTGTCAGTTTTAAGATTATCATAAGGAAGTTTGTTTTAAATCACGCTTCAACAAACCGTGTGGGTTGCTATACTGCGCACACTGCTTAACCGATTTTAACCAAACTTTGCAAAAAACAGTTTCAGAATTTCCCGAAAATTTGTTTACATTTTTGGCATACATTCTAATCATGCACAATGACTTCTATAAGAAACATATAACAAACATAGGTACATATGTCACATCATTCAAACAGGTGTGGCACATACATTCCGCAAGTTAGGGCCTACGGGGTTTTTCTGAAAGAGCTTAAAATAAATTTTCCAATAATCTAATGTTATATACTAAGTCCATTGATATGTCATCGGCTCCCGGACTATCAATTCATGACAATGATATGAGTCATGATATAACTATTTATATTTATAATGACCGAAAACGACAAATAAAATGCAAAATTGAACACGTAGCATTATTTTTTTGCAGTCATTAAACATATCAACAATACAAGGGAGAAAGTTAATAATTTTTTATGTATTATCAAAGAAAACATTCAAGTGCTTCATTTTGCTTTAATATTATAGAATCTGGTAGGTTTAATAAATAAATAAAGAAACTTAAAAACAAACAAAATGCTAAACACGAATATAAAAAAAAAAATATTATTTTATAGATGTACATACTTTGAGGGCTTCGTCGTGACTGATTGAAGTGAAAGGCGTTCCATTCACCTCTAGGATAGTATCACCTGGACGTAGACCTGCTCTTTCAGCAACAGAGTTTTCTTCTATTCTAGAGATGTAAACGCCAAGACCTAAAAAAAAGAAAGACCAATATTTGGCTCATTAACATGGTTACAAAAGTAAATTAGGAATTCCTCTCGAGATTATATGTATAACTGAAAGTATATACTTGATCACTTTTCCACCATTAATTTGACAATATACAAAAATGTCAGTTCTTGGTCTTGATGCTTTACGTACAATTGGATTATAATTCATCAATACAAGCGTATATATATAAATCAAAAGAGTCACACGTTCACAATGCATTAGTAGTTTGCAAAGTACCAACCTATAATTCTCAAAGCCGAACAAACATAAATCAATAATGGAATACTTCGTTTGGATAAATTCACCCTAAATCTGCATTTTGTTCTACTAAGTACGTATGGATCAATTGGCCCAGTTGTTGGTGCTTTCTTTAAACTATCAGAATGTTTTTTCCCTTAGCCCAAAGCCATACAACCAAATTATTGGCAATTAAGTTGCAATACACACACATTTTATGATATAAACCTTAGCAACTTCCTTATCAACTATCCCCGAATTTTATAAAGCCAGCAGTAACAATTAACACTTCTTAACACTACTTTGAATATCTGTTCTGTTTTCTCAAGCTTAAAGCACTTCTCTGACGGTTTTCAATGAAACATTTTGTGAGGTGTAACATCTAAGCTCTCGGTTCCCAAAGTGTGTTCCGCGGAACCCTAGGACAGTCTCCAAGTTCCGCGAAATTCTTGAGAAAAAAGAAATAATTTTTATAAATAATTTCAAAACAAAAACTTTCAAGGTGAAAATTCGCATTTTTTTTGTATAGGTATAATGTAAAATCATCTCCAGTCATGATAAGCCAAGAAAGTGTGCAAAATCTTGGGAAGTCAGTACGAATCATTTCTACTTTACACTTAAATGGCTTTTTTGAAGAAAAGCTGTAGCCATCAGGTTATTTGAAATTCATGAAAGATCTTTGATAGATGGCTTTCCATTAGAATGAAAATTCAGCCTCTTATGTAATAAATATATATAGGAATTACAAACATGTATATATGCGATATGCAGATATGCGAATTCAACTTTTGGACATTTCATGAAACCTCCGAAAATGCTTTATAACCAAAACAGATGTGCTGCACGATGTGTCTTTTTTTCTAAATTGGATATCCTTCCAACTTAATTGCAGCCACAACAAAAAACAAAACGATCTCAAATTATTAGTATCTAATAATACTCGTACTAATATTGACATTTCTCATAACGCTGTTTAAAAAAATTATAAAAATATTTGTCTGTTTGTTGGTATATGTCAGCTCTTACGAAACCACCAAAAGTTCTTCTTAATTGTAAGCTTTAGCTTTAGAATTTAACCTACAAGTTTGTGATTTGGAACTTTTACACTCTTTTGATTAAAATATCACTTCCAATTTTAATAATCAATCATATCACTGATAAGAAAAAAAAGGTACTTCTATACGTACTCAGACGTGGGAATATTTCGTTGTTTTGCTATTGTGAGCTTCAGAATTGTCTTACTATGGCCTGACGCTGTTGGTCACTAGATTGACGTCCTATTTGTACGGTTACCGATTCTTTTTGTAGTTACCGATCGTTTTTGTAGATAAACATCTCATTTTGTTGTTTAATAGTGCCAGAATGACACCAGTGATATTTTGTCATAATTTTTGTCCATTAGATACCTATGTAGGTAGATAGATTAATTGCAAATTTCCGATTCAATTTTACAAAGTTACAGTTTAGAATACGAATATGGCAATTTTGCCGTATCCCGGATATAACATTTTATAAACAAAGTATGTAAATATAATTTAAAAAAAAAATAATAATTTAATTAATAAATAATTATTACTGAAATAGTTGTTCGAATGGGAAGGCAAAGATATTCAATTTTTTCTAAACAATTTCAATGATTTGAAACATAAAATAATACAATTTGTTTTGTTTTCCATTACTGTACCAAAAAATTTTACATACTGGAATTTGAAAATGTAAAAGTAAAAAGTAGTAGACTTAAAGCAACTGGTAATCGAACGCAGACTTTAGGCATGACAGTCCAACGCACATCATACCACTAGGTTCTACTTTTTTCATTAAAACTATTAGTTATTTTATAGACAGTTTTGCAAGCGTGATTCAATCTTGTATCTGTTGTTGAGTAGTTTCAATGACGAGTTTTGGCGAGTTAACTGAATCAATTGTGGATAAAGCATGTTATTGGCTACATTTTCACATACCTATGTACTTTAAACTTGAACTATGGTTGATCCTCGGTTAATCGGACTAAATCAGTGAGTTTAAATTTCTAAACCATGGATCAAATATCTGACCCAAGTTTGAACAACTGACCATTAGCAATCAAAAAACAAGTTTTATGTTTTTTGAATATGCTTCAAAGAAAACACGAAATTACAACCTAAATTGAGTCGATAAAAGAGGAAAATTGAGAATGGCTTGCCAACTCCTTAATCATTGGTTATTATTGTTCTGGATGGAATAAATAATATCAGAATTAGTAAAGTAGTCAGAGTAGACGTTGTGATACAAGTCCTTAACACTTCAAGTCTATTACGTTTCTGAAGCGAAACGAAAAACACCATATAAAAATGAGGTGAATTGAACAAACGTCCAGTGGAGAAAGTGATTTTTGACATTTCTGATGAATACAAACTTGCGAATGTGTGTTGAAGTTCGACGTTTAAAACAACAATGCTTCAATTAACTAGAAAAAATAAAACAGCTGAAATCCACAAAGCATTTTTAAATTTTTCGAAATTCACAAGCATACAAGCTTGAAATACAACAGAATTTTTTCTTTTGTAACCGAACTGTCAAGTGTTCAACAAAAAACAAAGTGTTTCCATAATTTTGGCAAAATAAAATTCTCGTAAACGAACACTTTCAACTTTTTCTCCACAAAAACAAAAACAAAATTGCAAGTTTTAAATGCATTCACGGCTCATGATTCATAAGTATATACTATATGTGCGTTACAAAAAAGATTCCTTAAAACGTGTAAACATTTAAAGGTTAAACCTTACAACTTTAATTTTTAAGCTAAAAAGCCTTTGTCTATAAACTGCCCCATTTTTACCATTTTACCAGGGCCCAGAAAATTTGATCTTGCATACCCCTCAGTTTGGTCTAGCGCCGCCTATGTGTCCCAAAGTTAACAAATTCTAAAATCGTAAAATTTCGAAAATGTGCCCGTTATAAAGAGTTGTTAAGTATTCGCCACAGTACACAAATCTACTAATACACATATTACGCAGGTTGTCAAAAATGTTATATACATATATATATTTAGTAATTAAAATGACTATTTATTGAGAGTCCCTCAAAGAAACTTAATCACAACAACATAACATTTGTACATTTGAGAAGTAAACGAATCTCTTGATCAGCCGTTTTTACCGATTTGAATAAAAATTAAAACACTTATCATAATATGATATTACTTTCAGAACATAATCAGTCGTATTTATCAAAAGGTATATATCCAACTATTTACTTTTAAAAAACTGTCAACTAGTCAACCGCCTAAGAAATCTAATAAATAAGGCTATTTAAGTGTACTGTAAATATTCGCTTTATCACCCATTTACCGTTATAATAGCGCTAACTACAAAATTATTTTGCTGTTTTATTTAATCGGTGACAACTGATGGTGAGAAATTAAGTTCATATTTGATAACTACTTTACATGGGGAACTATCAAGTAGTTATATTTCTTTTTAAATCCTCATATCCATTCTTCTCTGTTTACTTAATTGCATTAAATAATTTATTTTTAAGTTGAAAATCATCAGTTTTTCTTACGTTTTGAGTTAAATTGTAGGTATAAGTGCTTCTTGAGTAGATTCTGACTTAAAATTCTCTTCGCAGAATGGTCAGAAGAGTAATTTGTTTGCCAATGAAATGGTTTTAGAAGCCTACCGGATCTGATTTTGAATTCTTCTGGATGTCCGATGGAAAACGACATTACTTGTTTTCTCATTTTACTGACATACATTCTTATAATTATTGGACATTACTTCAATGATAAAAATGCATATGTTGCTACAATGCCAACTTTTAAATTGGATTATAGTTATTCTCTTTATAATACAGCACCAATAGATGAAAACAAACACAGACCTTCGTTCTGGTTTCCTTGATGTTTTCCTATTCTACTGAAAAAGTATTAAAATACCTACAAAAATTCACTAACGCAAACCTCTATGACGATAGACAATACTTAAAGCAGCTTTTATTTTATATGCACATTATATTGAATATGCTTGAATGTGATGCTTACCCGAGTCTTTTCCACCCTTAACGCATATGCCAAATCCATGACTACTATCTGATTGCTGGTCTCTAGACATTGTAACAGTTCTTGTGGAAAGCTCCTGAATATTTTGTATGCTACGGTCCCTGTCCCGATCTCGGTACACCTTCAATTAATAAAAAATAAAAAATAAGTAAAACACAGAAATGAGACGATGAAAATGAATTTTTCATTAACATTAACACAAAAAACTACTAGCCAAACGTTATGGTAAAATCAGCAGTTAATGCAATCATTATTATACATACCTGATGGGTTGTTGATGGTGGACTACTGGCTGGGCTCCTACGCCCACTTCGATCCCTTGTGCCATTACTATAATGATAACTTGTAGGAACTGAAGATGAGGTTGTTGCTCCAAACATTCGCAACACCTGTTCTGGAGAAATTGGACGCTTCTTTCCGTTATGACGGGTGGAATTTGGAACAGTGCCTGAACCAGAAATGCCTAGTGAAGCCGGTATATGGCTGGAGGATGAAGATTGTAAATATGAAGAACCACGACCAGGTAAAGAACCTCCCTTTGAAGGAACACCTGCGGTATTGTAGTAATAATGGGGTGAGTGTGGTCGCTCAACTATTGTGTATGATGTTCCGGGCGGTGAATAGTAGAGACCCGATCGGCCACCTCGCAAAGAGCTAGTACTATTTGCAATTCTATTTGTACTTATGCCATAAGGACCATTATGAGGGATAGTATTGGCAACTGGAATGCCGCCTATGTCTTCCGCCTCAAAACTGTTCGAACGATGATGGGTCGAATGGAGTCCTAAGTTAGGTGGTAGTATGGATGTTGAATGACCGACACCAGACGCGTGCAGTGATGAGCTATGTGAAGGATGATATCCTCGTGAGCTCCAACGAGAAGGACCTAAGTCGCATAATTCAGCATAGTCGTTTCCAGCTGCGCTCATCGTTAGGGGGTCTCCGCCACCGTGGGCACCCCCTAAGCGCATAACCTCACACCTATAATGGATTTAAAATACTATAATGAATAAACGCTATCACAATTTTTTGTTTCAAATAATAAGTGGTTTTTCAAAAATGAGAATTGCGAGTATAAGGTTGACTTGCATTAACGTCTTTTGTCATCAGTACAGTGCTGAATAGTAATTTTTTCAGTATACAAATTTATTAACAAGTAACTATTGCTGTCAAAAAACCTTCTGTGCAAATTGACTTAGGTAAGTTTGAAATATTTTATTAATAATAGACTTACATAAATCAATTGGCTTATATTTTATATATATGTACCTCTACCAAAAAACAATGTAATTTGTGTGTAAGTCTTTGAACGCGAAATTTATTGCTGATTCACTTTAATTTGGATTTCACCTAGGATTGGTGAATGATAAATATTTTTTAAAAATATTAAAACATGAAACTTCCTCAAGAGGACGGTAAGTATTTATATTCATAAGCTCGATACGTCGCGTCACGTCAAACAAACAATAATTATTAATTTGTTATAAATAGCCTATTCAAGAGGAATTGACTTTTTTAATATATGTATGTGCATAGGTATGTATTTACATATAAAGATATAAAGGCAGTACAGTTCACAGGGTTATTTTACATACATGCATATCTACATTAGGGTGCTCGTTAAAAAAAACATTATCTTGAATGGGCCTCAACACTGAACTGGTTCAAAATGAAGAACAAAATTCCCTAATTGTTTTAAGATTTTTGATTTCATCTTCTTAAGTCGCTGTACAAGTTAATTAAATAGCCGCTTATTTTTGCATATACTAGGTGAAAGGTGATTGGCGTAAATTCTGCCAAATCAGGGCCTGTACAAAGTAGACAAGAAAAAATTCTTCGTGAGGAAGAAGGCGCAAGTTTATAAAAAAAGAAAAAAAAGTACTAAAAACAACGGTAACAATTACAATATTTCTTGTTTGCCTTTTAGAAAGCCACAAGTCCATTCTTATGATTTGAATAAATAAATTAATTTGGTGCCGCAACAGCTCGTGGAGAACCAGGGCCTAGTGACTTACAACTCTCAACCATTCCTATGTGCGTGTTGTTGGCAGGAATGGAGTTGACCTACAATTTGTTGCCGAGGCTGGCAATCGAACCCAGACCTTAGACATGACAGTCCAATAACGCACTTACCATCATGCCACGAGGTACTACATTCTTATGATTTAATTTTAAATAAAGTGTTCTTGATGAACATTTTTGGCCAAAAATTGTATTAAAATTCAACAAATTATTATAAACTCTTTTCTTTAATTGTATGCTGTATTTATTTGGCTTTTAAGTTATAATGTTCTTATAGGCTGTGTGCCAATTGCGTTAAAATGTTGGTAAAATGAAAAGGTATTTTCAATAAATGTTATTGTATTATTACAAATTTATCACAACTAATCCAAACAAATGGTGGCGGAGAAAAATTCGAAATCTTATAAGGAGTTATGTCGAAGCGGCTTTAAACATTTAAGCTTGGAAATTGATTCTTTAAAAAGAACCACGAGACCTTATCCAAATAAAAATGTTTGAATATTTTTCTGTTTTAATATCTTGAGCTCATACTTTCATTTATTATAAAGACTTTGCCTATATTTTTTAATCTTTTCACTTGATTTTAGTGTTTTAAATTTTTCCCGATAGGATTCGTGACAAATAAAAAATGTATGCATTCATCTCCCTCACTCCTTCAAGACCATAGACACGTCAAAAGATAACCACTGACTGAAATTTATTCTCCTATATTCACCTCAGTAATGTCAAAATTTAGCCATAGGATCAAATTTAACCAAACTTTTAACGCAATTGACACACGGCCAACTGGAATGCTAAAACTATGTGGTATTTTTCAATTTTTTGTTTTCAAAAAAGTTTATGTTTCAAAGCAAAAATAAATAAAAAAATAAGGGTTGCCGTTGTTTTTTAATTTTTTTTTTTATTAAATTGAGCCTTCTTGCTCAGCGTGGGGAAATATTAAGGGTATCCATGCAAATTCGTAAGACCCTAGATAAGTTTACAAATTGGATAAGTTTATCTTTTGGTTATTGAACTGTCAAATTTTGTATGGGAAATGATTTACATAATTTGGTTAAACTTATCAAAGGATTTTGTTGCGTAAAATTAACCAATCTGGTTAAACTTTTCCAAACGTCATTGTGACTCTTACTCTGATTGAATTACGTCGCATTTTATCAAATGTTTAAGAAAGGTCGTCATGCAAACTTTGCGTAAAATTATCATTTTACACAATTTGTAAACTTACGACGTTGCATGAATACCCTTATTATTTTTTCTTTCTTGTACACAACCTACGTGCTCTGAAAAGGCAGATGCAAAAACAAGGGATTTACATTTGCCTACAGGGTATTTAAGGAAATTTTTGTTCTTCATTTAGAGCCGGTTAAAGCCCATCATAATATAAAAACTCAACAAAAGAACCACCCTAATGTACGTACATACATAGCCATATAGCCATCACAGCTCTTATAGCTGCTATAGTTTCAATATTATTTCAACCGCAGTTATTCCTTTTTTGCATATTCATTATCCTTCAAGGACAGCCTTACTTACATGTGGTGGTGGCAGCTTACTTCAGCTTCTATTTATTTCTAGTATTCTGTGCTTCTGCGGAATTTCTTTGAATTTCTAATTGAATATTGTCATTGCTAGATGGAGTATCCATCTATATACATATATATAATATTTGCGCTGGTAGTTAACTTTGTCACTTTTTGTCCTCTTCTATATGTTTGTAAGAAAAGCATTGATTATGGGCATAAACTTTATTTTTATTACAACTGCATTGTTATAATTTATTCACTGCGTTAGGATTAAATAAATTGTGCGAACAATATAATTGTTCTGAAACAAGCTATTAACATTTAGTATAAGGTTAGACGCGATGGAGTGTGTTATTTTTCATTATCATTAGCTCAAATAATATTATTACAAGCAGACAAAAAAATAATTTGCATACCTTTATTTGCCTTCTTATAAAACAATATTATTTTATGTTTTATTAAGTTTGTACCTAATGAACCAAACAGAATATTAAGGGTATTCATGTAACGTCGTAAGTTTACAAATTGTGTAAAATGATAAGTTTACGCAGAGTTTGCAAGAACGACCTTTTTTATACATTTGATTAAATGCTAGGTAATTCAATCAGAGTGAGGGCCAGTTTGTTCACTGCTGATCATCTTTAATCATCTATAATCAATGATTATTGTGACTGGTAATTCTGCGAATTTGCTTGTTTACCACAATTTGTTGCACATATGGATGATACTCTTCCAACAGTGATTCTTTGTGTCCAGTGCTTTTTTGTTATTTAATGTAGAATTTTCTTATATGTACTCGTATGTATATGTATATTTCTGGTTTACATTGTAATCCAAAGCCAGAGCAAAATAATAACCGGGAAAATATTCAGGGGTATCTCCGAATATAAATCCAAGTTGGTTGGACAGGTTACTGACCACCATCACCACAAAATAAGATTTTTTTGAAAAACTACGAGTAATATTCCATTATTTCATTTGTTTTTCTGAATCAAGTTTCTATAGTAAAAAGTTTTTGAGAAGTTAAATTTTAAATTTAGAGGCGACATACATATTTAAGTAAAGTGGACCATAATGGTGTAATACTCTATATACTAAACCAAACATGGAATGACTTAAATATTTAAGTGGACGCTTAATAATGAATATTATATGGCATAAATTCTTAAATATGAAACATGCCATGCAGTCAGTGGTGTAACTAGGATTTTGTTCTGGGGGAGCAAACTATTTTTTTAGTGACCTAATTGTTTATGTTTTCGTGGGTGCTAAATTCAAATTAAGGTTTGTAACTAAAACTTTGTGATGCAACATTTAGAAAAAAATTCAAAAAATGATTTTTTGGGAGATTTTCACTTATTGGTAAAATTGCGTTTAAATCCAATTGAAAGTACAAGCCCTTTACAAGCGCCACTCGAAAACACAAATTAATTTCACTGTGTGACAAAATTTAAATTTGTACTCGTATCTCTAATATGAACGAAAATATACTTTTCTGATGGTCTTTGAAGCGCGAAAATCGAATCTGGTCTTAGAATTGCTGTAGCGCTTCACGTTTTGAGATATTCGAATCTAAAATATAAAACCTACAAAATTACGTGCGTTCGACGTTTTTTTTTCTCAGTTTATCAATGATCTGATTGACACTTATTAAAAGATTGTCACTAACACTGATCATAGCCAGAGCTGTAATGCTCTTTTCAGTGTGAGTTTAATTTTTTGCATGGTCTATGGGGCGGTAAATGCGCCCTTTGCCCACCTCTGTAGTCATGCTACTGATACTACTGCCATGTGTGGTTCGATCCACACGCTCTGGTGTTTTTATGCACCATATGTCAAAGACCTTGTATTTGTCATTATACACTTTAATATAATACTTGTTGTTTTAAATTTATTATTGCTATATTTTAGATAGCCGTCCCTTGGAAACTGGTGGGTCTATGGGGACGGTTTTGAACTCAAATTGAAGTAAACTTTGTAAGGTTTAAATTGTAGAACAACGTTTTACTCTGAAATAAAGGGGTATTGGCTAAAATTCCCAATTACTCGAAAAACCGTGAAAATTTCGCGGTTTTTTGGATTTTTACCAAGGTTGCCTTCGACGCTCGAGGTCGAAAAAATGGATTTATCACTATACCTACCATTTTTTTGTTTCAAGTTGTTTTCTTTTCAAAACTTTGCATAGTTAAGCACTGCTGATCGCTTTTAAAAATTAAATTTACTATTTTTTCGTACTATGCACGGTTCGCGGGATATTTGATAGAAAATGTTTTCCAACATAAAAGTCAGTTCAGCAGAAAATTAAAAAAAAAAAGTACCCACCTCTTGGCCTATTAGCCCAGTAAGAATAGATTTTTAAAGGGAAACATTTATAATAGGCTGATTTTTGATATGCACGTGGGGATTGGTGTAACTTATAATCTGAGAAAAGTCCTCAGAAAACCTATGACCGCTTGGTCAGTTATAAGAGGTCAAAGGCCACGAAAATCAATTAAGAAAATATCTCGAAAACGGTAAGTTTAAAAAAAAATAGTTCCGCAATAGGTAGCTGAGTAGGTACAAATGGAATAATTGCTGTGTTTACTTTGAATTATACTGAGTTTCAGAATTTTTTTTTCATTCCTCGGTGTTGAAAATTGTTTTTAGGAAAACAAAAACCATGAGATTTTTAATGAATTCATGAGTTGAAAGTCAAAAATCATGAAAATCATTAAATTCGTCCAGAGCCTCTAATTTTTTAAAGATGTCTCTGGTAATATTTGACTAATAGCTTTTCTTCTTACATGCACTTCAGATTTTTGTTTTCAAGATTTTTTAATTTAACAATTGTATACAGAGATTATAAAAAAATATTAAAATCTTTGTTCAAATTTATTTGTGTGTCCGGCGAGTAATCATTTCCAATTCCTAAAAATCTCGTCATGATACAAATTATGTAACAACACTGATTATAAATCATTTCGAAGGCCACCTAAATCTCTATTCGAAAAGTTCAACTCATAGACCGATAAAACTTTTGTCTAAATATTTAAAAGGGCCACTTAAACAATATCTGGCACTTGAAATTTCTTTCTTATTCGTACTTTGCATTCACTTATATGTATGTACACTAGGGTGATTCTTAAATTGGACATAGTCTTGGATAGCCCTCATTCGATTCAAAACATTGAAAAACAATTTCCCTATTTTTTTTTCAGGTTTTTATTTCATCCCCTTGGTCTGCCTATTTTCACTTTAAGGTACTAATTATGGGTAAAGGATTATTCTTATAACACTTATAACACGCGAAAATAAATCAGAATGTATTGATTCGATTAAGACGATACAAAAATTATACCGGAGAGGGGTCTATTTTCTTTTTCTATGCTCCCATTTTTTTTTTTTTTAAATAATTTTTTTCTGTTTTTACCCCCCTCCAATACTATTTTTTTCTCGTATTAATCTAATCTATACCCTTAGACTGTTTTTTCGCGTTTTATAAGAATCACCCTAACCCCATAATTAGTACCTTAAAATGAAAATAGACCAGGGGGATGAAATAAAAATCTGAGAAAAATGGGAAATTTGTTCCTCTATGTAAGGCCATTTGATGCCTATCCATCTCAGAATTAAAAAAAAAAAAACAATATAAGGACTACCCTAATGTACATAAATGTAGCTACTACCTACTCACTTACATTTCAATTTTTTTAATTATTTTGAGTAGTTTTAATTGATCTTCTGCATTGTATAAACTTAACATATTCAAATTTTACTAAAAATTCCAATTAAAGTTTTTATTTAATCAATAACTTATAGGAAAGTAAACAAAATACAACCACTTAAAACTTGTATCCCCATGAAATACTTTTCTTTTCTACAAGTGTTTTGCAAATCGAAACTCCCTATGGAGTAGGTGTTTTGTGATTTGTTAACTTCTTTCCAATGTGATTCATACAAAAGTGTCATTAATCCTCACATTTAAATTAAATTACTGTTAAGCAGATGTCACTTCAAAACTTTCCATGTTCGAATGTGATGTATTACACACATTTGCTCAACCTAAACAATTTTTGAGTTATGGGAAGGTATATTTTGTTTGTAAAAATGGACTTTTTAATGTAAATAAGTAGGTATAATTATCCGCATCTAGTTTAGTCAATAAATAATCAAAATTTTCAAGGTATTGTCAAGTTGAAAATGTTAATATCTATGGTTTGTCAAATTAAAAAAAAATTCATAACACAGTAGAATTAGGATCGAAATGGGGCAGATTCAGATTTGGATGTAATGTATATGAGATGATTTTTTGGTGGGAATCGATCCCAAATAATATAAACAATTAAAATATATACTCACAAAATAAAAAGTTTTTTTTTAAGCATAAGCTTTTTTTTACTGTACGGATTATTTTATGAATGAAAATAGAAAACTTAAAATTAAATAAGAAAACACTTTAAGTTTATTTAATTTTAAGTTCTCTATGTTCTTTCATAAAAGAACCGTTATGATAACTCATGCTTATAAAAAAAAAAACTTTTTATTCCGAATAATTTTGGGAGTGACCGTACGTACTTGTTCTAGCTCCGAAAGGTGAGATGGAAAAATGCCAAAAAACAAAGACCTCTTTTTGATAATTTCTTAAATAACTTTGAAAATATAAAATTTAGGAATAAATAATATCAAAACTAATTTTGTTTGTTATAAAATTCTCTACAAGATGACATTTAATTCAAATCCGTTGATGTTATATTTAAGTAACAATAAAGCAATGAAGTCGAAAAGAAAATATAAAAAACTAAGTAGTTTTGAAGCGCTCAACTGGCTTGTTATAAACTATCCAGTTCCACTATAAAGTGGACTCAAGTTCCTACTCTATTACTGAATAAAATGCAAAAAAACCGTTCCAAATCGGTTTGATAATTTTAGTATGAGAGGTAATGTCAACTTAGTGCAGAACGATATCTTTGCGTAATTGCTGTGGTCAAATTAAGACACTTTAGTTGGTGTTGTACACTTTCATGGAACCCTTAACTATCACAAACATCGATATAATATTAATTTTCTTGAGTAGCTTCTGTGGTTATTTTAATAAAAGAGAAACAAAATTTTTAATTTTCTTCAAATTAATAATTCTTAAATATAGGAGAAATTTAATCTCAAAGATTATAAGGTTTACAAAATAAACTATTATTTAAAAAAGAAACAAAAACTTCAATTAAATTGTATGTACCGTTAAGACATACGTGACATGCAATCAAATATCCAAGGAGGCACGATAGCGAAGTTCTTCCAAAAATTTAGTAAAATCAATAACACAAATCAAGCAAGTTATTTTTTTAGTCTGTGTGTCTCTTTGAAAATAATGATTGAAAGTTGTTTTTTTTTCATTCATATTTATGATAAAAAAAACTACTATGTATCTACGTTATGACATGCCAAGCACAATAAAATACATTAATCAAAAGTATCACTGCTTTAAGTGGATAAAAGTATTAATATTGTTAATAACTATTTGAAGTCTACTTTTTTTATAAAACTATATAGCGTTTTAACATTGTTGTAAGTCCATTTTTCTATTTAAATGAGTTTATTTATCCGACAGTATTCTAAAAACAATTAAAATATTTTTATTAAAATAATAGTTTTTTTTTTAAATAAAATAATTTGTTGTTTACAATCATTTTCATTCACCTACGAGTGCTCACATGACAAGAGTATCGATTTTTTAATTAAATATTAATGTACGTAGTATGGGCTGGTGAAATCTTAATTCTTGGCAAATGAAAATGTAATTACTCAAGCGCATTATTGTCGTTATCGTCACGAAAGCAGTTTTCCTAAATAAAAAAGATGAATCACGGGAGTTTTTTTTTTTAATAGCTATCAAGGTGCCTTTAGGATTTAAACTATCTTGGGACTTACTTGGCTTAAGTTTTGCTATCAGGATTCATTTATTTCGTTAGTTAAACTCAGCTAACTATTGTTGAGGATGTTTTGCGTGTTATTATCTCAACATTTTTTTTTTAATTTGAAAACTCATTGACTTTTTTTTTGTTAGTAGCTTATCACCTTGAACTCAATGGAATGCGCGTTAGCAATCCTTTTCTGTATTGAACGAAAGCACTCCCGTTTGACTGTTTCGAAAATAACTATTTTGATGTAGTTTATTTCTTTTTAAATTAGTTCGATCCGAATAAGGGTTGCTTGGCCTTTAATAAACGTTTTCACATTATTTCTTTAATATTTTTTTTTTCAATTTACTAGATTGTAGTCTTTATAGAATATAACAGAACATAATAATCAGTCAGTAAATTAAGTATCAGTTGAGAGACGTTTTTAATTTGGTTTTGACAAATCCTTTTTATTCAATCATGGTGTATCTAGAGAAAAAAAAGCTTTAGTTCTGATTTTTTCTCCATTGGCTTTTTGTTCAGAAAATTAACAATATTTAGATGAAAAAACTTCACCAAGACCGTAGGTTTATGTTTCTCTCGTTTAGGAAATTTATTTTTATAATAAACTCATGAAACTTAAATACATTATAATTTCTTTCTTTTTTCTATCTACATATGTATATTATTTTCTATCACAGACTCATTGAAAAAATACCGTTTACTTCTTCATAGAACGACTCCTTTCCTCAAACTGATTTCCGTCTATACAACAGAGCTTAAAATTTTGAAAGTTTAGTTTTCCAATTCAACATGGCAGTGCTTTCTAGAGATGGTGAATTCTCTCTCTCGAATCAGTGACGACTTAAGACTTAAGTGACATTCCAACAATAATTGAGAAGTGTACTGACTGAACTGACATTTCGGGAGAATTATGCCAAAGGAAATACAAGGAGATAATACTCTCGTGGCTCGTGGGTAAAAGCTGAGGAATCAGTTGTCAATTTCGGCTATATTGTACGATGACAACAAATAACACCTCAGTACCTTACTTGTGTTCACTATTTTTGAAAATGAAGTTCGAAACGGATAAAGCTTTTAGGATGATGGTTTGTTTTCTTATTTATCAACGGCTGATAAATTTTTATTGACGCAAGGAAAGCTGACAGAAAATGGATTTGTAAGAACTGTATAGTAGGGACTAATTGCAAATATAAATACCTACCTTCACGATTTTCTTATATCAAATTAAATGAATTCCAACTATCTTAATCTGTTATGTAATTCTGAGATCAAGCTTAATAATGTTATTCCATTAGGCTACCAAATTTATTTCAATAAGTGCTAACCAGGCGCCATTGAGTCTAGTGTAATATTGATTTTGCATAGCGAAATAAGAACCGAACTTTTGAATTTGAATTGTCAACTCCCACGACACTGACGTCATTTATTTTAGGTTGAAGGTTTTCAATGGCCTAGATTAAGGGATACGTATAGGTCTCGTAAGGAATTTATGAACACAAACTTTTCATTATTAGAGGACATTATTTCCGACAGCAAATATACATACCTACACATACCATTTGAGTATTTAAACAAAAAAATAATTCAATATTTGTAAAATGTTGATGATAGTGCAGTAGTAACATAAATTAAAGAATGGGATCAAAATTAAAAAAAAAAAAAAATTTTTTCGGATATCGAAATATGTACATAAGTTTTTCTTATAAAAGTTTTCTAGGAAGTTTTGGAGATTAATAAAAAAATTCTGTTAGTTACAAGTAACATCGACAGGTAAAAAAATATGCAATTTTGGTCAAACATATCCAAATACATAGTATAGTATCTTTTACTTCAAACACAAAAACATATTTTCTTAAGGAATTAAATCTATCAAACACAATAAGGGTATTCATGCAACAGCGTAAAACCGTCGGAAACGTTGTAAAGTTTTAAACATCACAATTCTGTCAGAATTTGAATGGAAAATTTGACAGATTTACGCAGTTAGCAACTTTACAAAGTTTACGGCTACTTTGCGCTGTTGCATAAATACCCTAAATGATTTGAAAAATGTATGTATATTTAAAAATTACAACTTAGAATTTTTCGAATTTCGAATTTTTTCAGTTTTGCGCATATATCAAAATTTGTGTCAAATGCCAATATGTGTTGTTGTATTTACTTCCTCACCATCACAGCCATTTGTTATTCCTGATAACTTCAATTTTAATTGGTTGTTGTGCTTACGTGTGTTTGAATCCTCACGTTCAGACCCATTTTTTATTTCTGACAGTTTCAATTTTTGACAACCTACGCAGTATTATATTTTAGATATCTGATGTACACCGCCAATTCACCAAATTTGGTGAGTTAACTCGGGGTTAACATGAGATCTTAACTTGCTGAAAAACTTGTTGTAAGAGTTGTTTTTAGCTTAACTCAAGACATTGATATTCCAGAAAACACAAGAACCTTCAAAAATCATATGCAAGAATCTTCGAAAGCATTCTAAAACCATTTCCTAACATGTTATGAGTAAAGAGATGTTGCAAGTTCGAAAGGGACAGTTTGTCAGTCAATTTTCATACAAAAAGAAAAAAAAAGTTCCGTTGTGTTGTTATTCTGTACTCTATGTCTATAGAACGCAGTTCAAGCGAAGTGCCACTAAAATGGAAAATTGTAATAGATTACTATTTCCAAATCTCCACTTGCTTTCGGAACAAAATTTATTTGTCGTTGCATTAGCCGTTTTCCTACGGATGTGGCAAAGTACTCATGACTACTTTAATCATCAGTTTTTTACCACATCCAAAGGAAAGCAGCTTGCTGACGATAATTTGGCTGTTGACTTCTTTTTATTTTTAAATTTATTTTTAAAAAATGGAAGAAAACATATTTAAAAAGAAATAAAAACAAGAAAATTATCTGGAAACGGAGAACGAAAAAGAAAAAAAAAACAAATTTTACACTAGAAGAAGAAAAAACAATGACCAGCCTTTGGATGAAAAATTTATTTTAAAAATTGAAGAATTTAATTTTGATATGTAATGCAACTTTTGGACGGTGAAAATTCCAGAGTTGAAATTTATGACACACCCAAGCGAATACAACAAAATTCTGTTTCATTTTTAGGAGGAAAAGCGAGGAATTTTCCTGAGGAATCCTGTTTTTTTTTTCGGAGTTTCTTATACGCGTCATATGTACTGTCTATGGGATGAAACCGGTCTTAAAAAAAATCCTTACATTCTTTAATAGTCGTAACAGTTACGATTTTCCAAATCAGACTACACTTTTCCGCAGTTTTTAAGGTGCCGTTACACCGCGCAAGTAAAGTACTTGCAGCAAGTAGAATGATTGTTGCAAGTAAAACTTGCTTGGTGTGATGACCCGAAAAGTATACTTGCAAGCAAGTAATTGCTACAAGTGATTTACTTGCGAGCAAGTGCTTTCAAAAAGTAAAATTTTCCTGGTGTGAGGACCCAAAAAAGTACTTGCAAGCAATTAATGCCATCATAGCTAGCACTCGATTCCCACACCTCAATATACACAAAGGTACCTGGCGGTCTCCAGATCAACGAACCGTCAACCAGATTGATCATATTGCGATAGACGCTAGGCACACCTCCAGTATCCTGGATGTCCGAACGTTCCGAGGGGCCAACATTGACTCGGACCACTACTTGGTTGTAGCCCAAGTGCGTATGCGGATATCTATGACGCCACAACACCGAACGGATGCTGTGAAAAGATTTGATGTCGCGAAGTTAAAATCGCAAGAGATCGCTAGGACCTTTAAGGAACAAGTCTCTCGTAACCTTTCGGCAGCTCCACCACCAGCACAAACTGCAGAGGACCAGTGGAAACACTGTCAACAAGCCATCGGAAGTGCCGCCACAACGAAACCCCTGGTTCGATGAAGAATGCCGGTTGGCGCATGCAGCCAAGAACGAGGCCTACCAGTCAATGCTGCAAACTAGAACCAGAGCTGCTGAGAGGGCAGCCCGTGAGCTCTACGGGCAAAAACGAAAGGAGGAACGCCGACTTCTCAGGAGGAAAAAGAGAGAGCATGCGAAGCGAGTGGTCGAGCCTATTGAGGACTGTAGCGGCAGGGGGGACGTTCGAAAGTTCTACCGAAGGGTGAGGCAATCTACCCTGGGTTACAATGCTAGAACGGAAGCCTGCCGGGACGAGGGTAAGAATATGGTGGTAGACACACAGTCGGTGCTGCGGATCTGGAAACAACACTTTTCTAGACTGCTAAATGGCGATGATAGCCAAAATTCCGCTGCGAGGCAGAATAATCCCTTCAACCTGGATGACGATGGTCACAATTTCCGTCCACCCGACCTAAATGAAGTGCGGTTAGCGATAGCTAAGCTGAAGGCGTTCGAGGCTAGTGGTGCAGATGGCCTGCCAGCCGAGCTATTCAAAGCAGGGGGAGATGACTTGGAAGGGAGTATAAACCAACTTATCTTCAAAATTTGGTCGGAAGAAAGTATGCCCGATGAATGGAACCTCGGTATAGTGTGCCCCATCCACAAGAGAGGAGATGCTATGAATTGTTCCAACTACAGAGGTATAAGTCTCCTAAACGTCGCATACAAAATACTGTCATCTTTACTGTGTGATCGCTTAAAACCATTTGTCAACAATCTGATCGGCCCCTATCAGTGTGGTTTTAGGCCCGGCAAGTCAACCGTCGATCAAATGTTCACACTCCGACAGATTTTGGAAAAAACCCAGGAGTTTCAAATCGATACACACCATCTCTTTATCGATTTCAAAGTCGCGTATGATAGCGTAAACAGAGACGAGCTGTACAGAGCCATGTCGCATCTCGGTATCCCTGCTAAACTCGTACGCCTGTGCAGGATGACGATAGAGAAATATCGCTGCTCCGTAAAAGTCGGTAAGAACACCACCGAACTCTTTGATGTCGAGAAAGGTTTGAGGCAAGGCGATGCATTATCATGTAACCTCTTTAACATCGTACTTGAAACAATTGTACGCAACTCGCAAGTCAACAACAAAAGTCAAAAGTCCGTTCAGCTACTTGCTTATGCAGATAATATTGACATCATGGGAAGAACGAAGCGAGCTGCTACCGGTGCTTTTGCAAGTATTGAATCGGAGGCGGTGAAAATGGGTTTGGCTGTTAATGAGGACAATACGAAGTATATGCTATCATCGAGAAAGGAATCTCAGCATCGGCGACTCGGGCAAAACGTCACGATGCATAGGTACAACTTCGAAGTTGTCAAGGACTTTGTCTACCTGGGCTCCACTATTACATCGCAAAATGACATCAGTGCAGAAATCAAACGAAGAATTACTCTGGCCAGTCGCTGTTTCTTCGGGCTAAGAAGGCATTTGAGTAATAAAGCCCTCTCTCAAAGAACCAAGGAGACTTTATATAAGACCCTTATCATCCCGGTCCTGCTGTATGGGGCAGAAGCATGGACTCTGTCAAAAACGGATGAGAATCTGCTTGGGTGCTTTGAAAGGAAAATTCTTCGGGTGATCTTCGGTCCAGTCTGTATCGATGGAGTATGGAGGAGAAGATTTAATAAGGAGATCTACGGGCTATACGGCGACGTCGACCTGGTCAAAAAGCTGTAAATACAGTGGCTGAGATGGCTCGGGCACGTGGAGCGAATGGACACCTACGCACCAACCCGACGAGTCTTCGAATCCACCCCTGATGGTCTGCGCAGCAGAGGAAGACCCCACCTAAGGTGGCGCACACAAGTGGAGAGCGACCTCAACCAACTTGGAGTGCGTAACTAGGGACAGAGCTGGCTGGAGAGGTCCATCCTGGACTGTGAGTGCCATCTAAAGTAAAAGTATCTAAGTAAGCAATTAATTGCTACATGTGATTTGTTTGCTTGCAAATACTTGCGCAAGAAACACTTGCAGAGTGTGACTAGTACCAGAGTATATATAGGGAAACTCGTTTGCAATAATAGTAGTCACTATTACAGTCACTAACTTACAATAAAAAACAAAACAGAACATTCCATAAGCCAAAGCAATGAAAGAGGATTCCTTCCACAAGAACATTCGACTATGCGTTTATCCCTTCCAGTTTTCCTTTTCCTTACTAATGACTTGAAAATATTATTCTTTTCCTCCAATATACCAACATGATAGGGGTTGTTTTTTTGTCATAATGTGATTTTAAAAGCGTGCGGATTTGGGTTTTATCAGTTGTGCGAATATGCTTTGTGTGAGTTTGCTTTAAAATAATAGCATATCCTATTGATTTTTCTTTCCTTCCTTGGAATTTCTTATTACCAAATAATTTTCATATCTGGGCATGTATTCGAACTGGATAAAGAAATTATTCGAGTTTCCCTACTCATTTTTAGATATACTCTGCTAGTACCTGCAAGTACTTCCACGAGTTATAAACACTCAACTGTACCTCAAACAGGAATTAAAAATTACCACATGATCAAATATATAACAGATATATTATGATCAATCAAACGAGATAATAAACACAAAATAAGATAAAGATACAAAAAGTAATTAACCAACACAACCATAAACCCGGAGGACAAGAAAAGCAACTCATCAGGATTACAATATAAATCGATACAACACAGAAGGAGTTTCCCAGTAGTTGCCGAGGAGTACGTAAGAAACTATGCAAGAACTATTAAAATATTTAATTTGTTAAGTGAAAATAAAGTTAACATTTAAAATTTTTTTTTTTTTAAATAACTTTTTATTGCGACGAATAAATATAATTCAAGCAAATAAACCACTTAAAATTCCTTGTGGTAATTACTTGCCGCTTGTAGGATTTGCGCAAGCAAGTTTTTTACTTGCTCGTATGTTTTTCGATCAAAATAACCGAAAAAATCGTCTCTATATGCCTAAAAGTCTTTCATCAGTGCTGTATACAGTACTAGTACTAGTACGGACTTTCAGCACCACGTTCCCAAAATTTTCATACCGAAATAATTTTTCATCGATTCGATAATTTAAAAAAAATTTAATGAAGTATGAACTTTTTTTTCAGTTGTTAAAACAAGTTTCCATATTTTGATTGGATTCGGTAGAGCATTTAATGAGAAAGTTGAAATTAAAAAATGTTATATTGAAGGTACCGTTAATTACAGTTATTAGTTAATTTTTATCAGAAAGTTCAACTTCTTTGTATGCAAGTTATAGCTTAATTTTTGAAAATACAAGTAATTTCAGCAATTAAATGCTTGCACGGTGTGACGACCTTAAAAGTACTTGCAGCAATTTTACTTGCGAGCAAGTAAAAATTCGTTTCAGCTAGCAATTTAATTCCTAGGGTGACTACTCTTTGCAAGTACTTGCACGAATATTTCAAAATCAATTTTCTTAAACAATTGCTGCAAGTACTTTACTTGCACGGTGTGATGCAACTTTACATCCTCTGAATTCGAGTCTGATCTTGGAATCGATAATTTGACTCTTGTTTTTGAGATATTTGAATTTGAAAGTTGAAAAAATGATGTCTTAAAACACCAGCTCCGGAAAAAGTATAATCTAGTACTGGTTTCTACAACAACAGAAATGCTTAATTTTAAAGACCAGTGCAAAAGATTCAGAAAATTATGTCTTCCTTGTATTCCAAGACGGAATTAAGTCCGCAATGATATACATGTACCAGTAGGTACTTTTTAAAAAATGAAGACAAAATTTTCAAAAGTTTTTTTTATTTAGTTTGTATACTCGTATTTGTCATTTTTAAAATTGCATTTATGCAAATATTTTCAGGGTAAAATTATTTAAAATTATGTTTCTATGTATATATATTACTTGTAAAGTTACATTAATACTAAGTTTTTAAATATAATATACAAAATAGTACACAAATCTGCTATTCACAGTAATATTAAGTGCGCTTACACGTGTTGCTACTGAGTTGTACCAAAGTACAGTACCTACATTTTTATTAATTTATTTGATTTTCGTCTTTTCAACATGAGTTTGTTTATTAGTGACTTCAAAAAACACTTTGAATTTTTTTTATGCATGCATTAAAAATTTCGCACCAGTTGATTTATGAAAAATATTTGTTTAAGAATGCTGTAATACATAATAAATAATATTATAATAATGAATAAATTAAAGCGAATAATATCATATTTACTACAGGTAGGTACGAATACCTACATATACCTAAAATATTCAAACAAATTAATAAATAATTGCAAATTAAAAATACATTTAAAACAAATATTGATATTCAATTTCGAAATAGCAATCTGTGGTTAGCACAAATTCTTAATCTTCATTTTGTTCTTTAGTGGTCAGCTCTCTTCTCTCTTAGGGCGCAATATAAAGTTTAAATTAAAATTTGTGTTCACTGCGTAATAAACATTTGCGTTCTGCGGCATCACAAGCTCCTTGTCTGGCAAGACTTGTGCCAATGTAAATCGATCTGGATCACCCTCGAGCCCTAGTTTCAACATTGCATTACGTATAACGTGCGGAGTGCGTTCATTATTTCCCAACATTATACTTTTATAGAGCACTATTCCATCAAGTTCAATATTGTTGGTCTCATATGTAACTCGTATAATATAAAAATCAGGAATAGTATTTTTTTCACCAGCCAGTTGTACCAGCTGCGCATTTATCAGTGGCATTCCATTACTTAGATTTTTGCCATTTCCCATATTCTTTGAGTTCGCTCCTACAGTCTTTTGACCTCCCGAATTACTTGAACCAACAGATAAGTTGGAAATACTACTTGACGCGGACAGTAACGAAGTATTTGGTGGTTGAGTATCACGATCTAAAGAATTATGCCTGGAATTTTGTCTTGAAGCTCCAAAACTGCTGCTAATTTCACAATAAAATTGGGAACCAGCCCCACTACTTGAATTGGATGCTATGGAATCAGTCTTACGGTGGCCTAATGATGTGGATGTGGTCGAAGTTGACTTTCTTGGTTCTGTTGGTGGTTCTAATTGACATGATAAGGCATGAGCTTCTCGCTCGTCTAGGACTAACATTGACGCGAACCATCGATCGAAGTTGGGGTCTTCTCGGAGGTTATATGTATTGGCTGCACCCTGTAATAACTTTATTTGTGCTAAAACTTCGAACTCTTTTCTTTTTTTATCAAAATTAATAAGATTATCTTCGGTTACTCTATCCGGTATAGCTGCATGGATCATCGTCAAGTCGGTAAGAAATGTCCCCAAGTATGGAATCGTTCCATGTGAAGTTTGAGTACTCTAAAAGAAGAACGTTAATATAAACTTAAATGTGGAAATAGATACAGATTTTCGATATTATATAAACCTCCCAGATCCTTAAAGCAGTGTCAGATTTTTTTGTATCACGCATATTTAATATGAGTATGGCGAATCTTGAAAAGGATTTCAAAAGAAGTAACTTTTGTTAAGACATTTTCCGAAATGGAATTTTGAGACTCTGCGGCCGTTTTTGGTAAATAAAAGCAAAATTTGAAAAAGTGGCCAAGAAAACCATTACAATTTGGTACAACATGTGGTTACAGTTATTGAAAATGATTTTTATGACTCGCGTGCCAAGCTTGTAGGAAAATAGTAAAAGCTACTGTGTCTAAAAGTAATACAAGACACTTTTTGGTCGGAAAATTGGTGAAAATGTTCCCTTAACTGCCTGACCAGAATAGAGTGCTACAACTGGAGCTGCAGCTGCAGCTGCAACTGGAATTGCTTGTAAAAAAATGCTGTACGTGATTTTTTTACTCGCCCAGAATGTGCTGTACAGCTTTCTGACATTTTAGTCATTCGAGGTAAGCTGTGTGAATTTAATTTAACACAAAAATAAAAATTAAAACAAAAATAAAAGTGGATGATGATGAAATGGAAGCTAAACTTAATTTACGTCTTTATCAGCGATTCAAAAGAGTTTGAAACTCTCTTCAACCCCCATGTAAGCACTTTGTTGCACTCACAATTTTGAAACGTCAAAAAAGCTGCATGCAAAAGTTAAAAGTTGGCCAACTTGTCCAGCTGCGTCGTGTTCTGTTCATATAATTGGATTTCTGTGTATTCAACATTTTGACAGCTATTCCCGTTGCAGTTGCAGCTCCGTCTCCATTCTGTTCAGGCAGTAAACGATTATCACCCGACGATAACGATTTGACGATAGACTTGCATTCTGTAAAACTGAAAATGACCATCGTTTGATGGGCAATATCGTTTTGGAAATCAAATATTTGCTTCAAAACGATAGCGTTGAGACGATAGCTAAATATGTACATAGGTATCGTTTGCATTGATTTTCAAGCTCACTTAATAGTTTTTTCATTATTGAAAGTTTGTAGGCGACTGAAATTGAACGACTGAGTAGCCACAAGGTGCGTCTCACCAAATAATATCTCTGAGCGCTCAGGCCTTTTTATAAAAAGCCTGAGCACGGGCGTTTGAAATTCTAAGTGTCTGAATTTAACCAAATTCCCTTAGAATAATAAAATTCACAGTATCTCAAATGCTGTGATTTTTATATTAGTCGGTAACCATCGACACAAATTTGCGTCTTAGAGGGGTATGATAGTCATCTAACTGATGAGCCCAACTCTCATACCTGGGCGAAACGCAATGGAGTTGAGCTCATTTGAACTTTTAACTTGAATTATAAATTCGGTAACTCCAAGAATTTTTTTTAAATTTTTTTCATATTCAATTATGATAATGGTTGAGTTACCTGAAGCATTTTTTTTAAATAGACCGCTCGAATTGGTTAATAATTGATTGCCTTACATTATACAGCAAACTTAAATTACTATTCAGTCAATACAAATGTTAAAAAATATACAGGAAAGATAAAAATACTCGTAGCATAAGCAAATTATATGCGATTGTTGCCACACTAGACTTGCAGTATACAGTCAAATTAGACCAAAAAAGACAATAATTGTAAAAGGTTGTAATTTTTTGTATTGTTATCCTTCACAGTCTTAAAAATAACACACACAAAATCAACCTTCTACCCCTCCCATTCTTCCTCACTATTTTGTCTACCTATCGAAGATATAGGGCAATTGTTGGCATAGGTCCGACTTTTTTTTAATAATATTTTAAGAGCCAGAAGCTTATGCTATTTTCTTACTAGCATGTTACGAGATCTAAACAAATCATCAATCAAATCAAAGGGGGAAGTAAATCCAAAAAATTTCGAAAAATGACTTTTTGATATAAAAGTCATTCTTATACGTAGTCGTATATGTTTGGTCTAGGAAAGTAGTAAAATTTTTTACTAAATCAAAACATTGGGTATTAAAAGCATTCATATACATTCGTATATACATAATACAATCTAATCATACATGGATTTGAAATGAGTCCCCATGTAACTGTTTTAGGACATAAGAATACCTTTCCAACGATATGTCTTGTGAAATTTACATTTTCAGTTGGAAGAAGGGAATAAATCCCAACTTTTTATCACGGTGTATATAGTTACTAGGAAGCGTTAGAAAAAAATATATCTCATTGGAATTGAAACAAAGAGAACCTTAATTTATCTATATCAAAAATTTAAGAACCGTCAAACAAAAAAATTACCAAGTTTTTTGAGTTTTCCCAAAAGAAAGGTCACATGGATTATTCTTTTCTTCCAATTGGTGATTCAATTGTAATTAATTTCGTTTTTTTTTAGCAAAAAGGCCACGGGGCTTCAATATTTATGTTAAATGTCTCAAAACAAAAATTACTTCCTTTAAAATCCTCCACAAAAACCACCCTACCAATCTTGAATATCTGACTAAAAAACATAAACCCAGTTTTTGATAGAATTGAACTGAACGCGACCAAAATATAACGCTATCCAAACACAACTTTTCACATTTGTAAATGTCAAAGGTTCTTTATTTGTTCTTTTTTTAACTAATAAGCTTTTTAGAATTTTTAACTGCACAGGTTTACAAATATCGGTTAATTTTTCGACAAGTGGAAGTAAGATTTGTTCTAGGGGTAAATTTTTTGCTCTGAGCTCAAATCCGTTATCCGGTTTTCCCTATCAGCTCCTAGTTTTCGTCATTTTGGGGGCTATGCAACTATGGAATTATTATTTTTTGTATTGTACAGATTTCTGAAAGTACTAATCTTAATTTTCAAAATTCAGCTTTAATCGTTCCAATATCTCTGTCGTCTTTTTTTAATAATAAGACCATGTGTAATAAGACAAACGAAAATCATTCCAAAAAATTGTATGCACAGCTTTGTTTTTCGGATGAATGGATTTTCCAAGTTTAAACTAAAAGGAGAAAAATATTGTGCAGAACAAACCAGTGCTCTGAAAATAGTCATGCATGCCCTTATAATAAACGTGCACGTGCTTATAAGCCTAGTTTACAATTCCCGTGCACAAATCAAAAATGTATGCAAATATTTTCGTAAGTCAAAAATTATCTGATATAAAAATAATTTGTTTGGATGAATCGTTTACAGTTTCATGCAAAAACAAACCCATGGCTGTCATGGAACTTCATACAAAACAATTGACCGGCAATTATTTTGCGTGCGAAAAAAAAAGTGTGGTGAATAAAAAATATTATTTTCAATAGTCGGTTAATACTTAAAACAAAATATTCACCTCACAGCAATATTTGCATGCAAATGGTTTTTGCATCTCTAGCAGTCCTGGGGGATTGTATGAAAAATCCATTTTCGAGGGTATTCTGACCTCAAAGGGAAAACCGACTGGTTTTTTGGAAATTTCTTCTTAAATCCGAAAAAAGATAATTTACAAAAAATCTAATTAATTCCATTTTATATAGGCCTATTCTGCCAAATCTGTTATTCTGCTATGAATTTCCTGTTAGATTCATAAAAGATTTCCAACATAAAAGATCTTTTATGATTTGTATTCAGGTGTTCGAACTTTTAGAAAACTCTGTTATAAAACTTCGAAAACAAAATCATTCAACGAATAGACCATAAATCTGTTGTCATAACCAGCTGTTCTCTTATAAAATTTACTTACATTGACCGCGTTCCGATGTGGATTCTCAGTTATCCGGATAGCTATGTGTTATTGGAATCCTTTGTTAAAAAACAGCTAATGACAAATCATCTGTTCTCAACAAACAAATCTGAAGTTATTCCAAAAATGTTGAGATACTCAGCAATCCGAGGAGAAATTTCAAAACAGCTGATATGTGACAAGAGATTTAAGTTATTCATGTTGAGTTTTGTTGTGTCGGGTTTTTTGAAAGGAAAATTAATAAGTTAGATACAACTTATAAATGATTATTTCCATCATCTTGGACTCCGCTCAATATGAAAATATAAATAGAATAAAACTTCTTTAAAAAAGTTAAAAAAACTTTTGCATATATGTTCAATTTCTTTGGCAGGGAGATTTCAGCTAGCCTATCCGGTTCGTTCACAAACATATCGGCTACTCAGTTATCTTGGATAACTTAACCGATAGCCGGCGGAACACGGCCATTTTGTTTGTGTTTCTGCAAGAATGCAAGGTCTAGTACAAAAGAAATTCTGAGCAACGTATATTAGTGTTCTATTCAGTGAAAACTTAAAATAAATAAAACAAATATAAATATTTGAAATGTTAAATAAATTGTTTTTGGATGCGGTTGAGGGATTTCGTGATGAAGAAACACACTAAGTATATTCAGGAAATTCAACAGACTCCGCTTAGTCGATGTAGCTGGTAATGTGCTTCCGTTTACAAGAATATTAAAACCTGCTCTGTATATAAACAATGTGATTTTTGCTCTTTTTCTGAGAGAAATAAAAAGGGAAAAATGATATGATTTGTGGGAAAAAGGGATTTGTGGACTGCTAAAAGGAAATTCTCTCAAAAAATTTCCCCAGCACTGGTCTCTAGTTTATTAATTAGGTAAATTAGTTAATCAATTGGTGGATTTAAGGCCAAAGGCAAAAATTTGCAAATATTATGCACAGAATGGATGGAAAGTTGATTTGCAAATTTTGTTTTTTTTTTTACATGGGAACCGTAAACTATGCTTATTGCAGCAAAATAACAATACTAAAAAAGATACTTTCTCATATTCTATGTCTTTTTGTATCAAATAACTTCAATAACTTTTTTAAAATTTCACCAATAACTACATTATAAACATAAATAATTGATACCAAAAAACGACAGATATTTTGACAAAAAAATAAAAAAAAAAAACAAAGTAAGCCAAAGAAGTTTTTTTTCGTTTGGGCCTAATAATATGGTTAGGTTCTGTAGATAGTTACTTGTTTTTGTATAATTTTCTGCAAATGTCTATCATGTTCTCCTACGGTGTCAGCAAACTTAGCTGTTCCCTCTCTCATAAGAACTTCACGTTGCGCCCAGGCATTATTGTCTTCTGAGAAAATTCTTGCTAGTTCACTAAAAATTTCCATCTGAAATTCTCTATGAGTTCAATTTCTACAAGATTTTTGTTTTGTCATAAAAATTTACCTTTTCTTTGGCCAGTACTGCCCATACTTTTGACAAGCGGTATATTGCATTTGACTGTAGTCCTGAAATAATCGCTTTAAGAGAAGAGAAGTTTTTTAAGAGTCGCAACTCCTGCGCAATATCAATCCAAGTAGATATAAATAATGCTCGTTCCTATGATATAAAAGAACAATAAAAATCAGTTGGAGTCATTGTTTTTGCACAATACGTTTACCTGCGGCTTAAGTCTTTGTTCAATTATTATGCTGGATATTACTCTAAAGGAAACCGCATTAAATTGTGTTACTGTAGCAACAACTGTCTCAGCACCGTTTTTATCACGCCGAGCCCATGTTGCTCCCAGGCACTGGTGAGGAATCAATCGTTTGAATAGATCTGAATCCATTCTTGTAAGTTGCTCCGCAAAATGCTTGACATCAATATAAGGGAAGCGATACGCTTGCAGTAAATGAGTTGGTCCCCGAAATGCAGGAGCTAAACAAAGGCCAGAAAATTGTTCGGCAAAACTGTTATACTCATGGTGGCCAGTCCAAGGTGGGTTTTCTTCTGAAAATACCATTTGGGCTTGAACACGCAAAACACGCTCTAAGCGATGCAAAACTTTAATGTGTAGATCTGATCGTGGCAGACGCCTTGAGGCAAAATTTAATATGTGCCTCAAATTTACTTCATTCCAATCCTCAGGAAAACCATCGAGCCAAACGTGTAATGCAGAGACAAGAGTCCTTTTGTGCTGTTCGTATACAGAAACATCAAGTTCCTTGTTGTTTGATCCAATTTGAATCTCATGACTTGACATTCCGTTTAGAGTATCATAACGTTTGAAAAGTAGATCGAAAACATCTTTTGGTGATGAAAAAGTTCTGTATGTTGAAAGGAATACGTTTATAAAAGTACTCTCTAGTTCACCATCATCTGTGGCAAGGGCTTCCACTAATCTAGCTAAAGATGCAGCTTTAACGAAACGAACTCTTACTGTTTCCCATTCTAGATGAGAAATTTCATCATCCGAGTCCTAAAAAATCAAATGAATATTTAATGTATGAGTTGTATATGCTTAAAATAAGGTTATTTAATTTAAATACTTACACTACCGGAACGTGGTGTTGGTCGATGGTATCGAACCTTTTTTAGGTAAACGGTGAAAACTGCATCTTTTTCACGCTCCTCACCCCAAAGCCGCCACGTGGGCTGCTAAAAGAAATTAACGTATTAAATAAACCGTTAAAAAACAAATTTAAATTTAGCTTAAGAGATCCATGAGTTTTAACACAAATACCTGAACCAAATTCAATTTTAGAAATAATATTTTAATACATATACACACTTATATAATGTATGTATTCCATACTTTTTAGTACTAAGTACCTTAAAGTGCAGTTGATGAATACATTACATAAACTTAAAACGCGTTTAAAACATGGGTTCTGGGGATGACAATCAATTTATACAAAATAAAGATTGATTTTTTCGAAGAATTGATTTGCATGAAGTAAGCAGGACGAAAACAAAAAAAAATCATTTCTGTTTTGGCCTGCAAAAAATATTCTGCTTACTTCATAAGAACTTATCAGGACAACATTCTTAAAAATGAGTATAATAGATCCAAAAAAAGTTGGTTATTGAAAACTAGTTAATTGAGAATTTTAGTTACGCAAAAACAGCAACTGCGTTTTTAATTTGTGTAAAACGGGTTTCTTGAAGAGTTCATATGAAGGACAATTGATCCTCCAAACCCCCCTGCGCCTGTGCTTGCCTATCCGAAATTAAATCTCCAAATGTGCAGTCCTAACGTGTTTTACAAAATGTTGTCAAACACCCTTCAAAAATCTGTAAACCCTGTTCATGAAGTTAGGACCGGAATCTCACATGACCTACCAGGAAAGAGCTTTGCTAAACATAAACTAACGCATTTAAAAATTAAGAAATAATACCTTTTAAAAATTTAAAATAATGCTGAAAGAATTATATTTTTCCGTTCTTTATTATTTTTGCAGAATTGTTATACATGAACATTATAATCTTTTCCATTCATTATTTTGTCAATACAAAACGACGTGCATATAAGAATTTCGTATGACATAAATTCCGTACATTTGGGCTTAAAGATGTGGTTCTTCTATTTATTTGTGATTCGATGGGCGTCAATTGGTGATGTGACAAAAGGCCAAGTGAATTAATGTCAAATTTAAATATTTGGACTTATGTCACATTACAAAAGAGACATAACGCCAAATTTTAAGAGCTTTCCCTATGTTGCTTTGGCAAAGTGACATAAGGCCCATTTGACTATAAATGTCAATTGTAATAGTGGCATTTAGGCAGAAGATAGTATTCGAAGAAATTGCAACAAGCTAAAAACGGTTAAAAGTATACCTACATTTATATTTAAATAAATAAATTTAGTGGCGCAACAGCTCATTCATGAGAAGTATACTCCTGGAGGATTTGTCAGTTACTCGAAATATACAGTACCTCGGGAAAAACATTTCTGTTTTTAGCGGCTGGGAATCGAAACCAGACCTTCGGCATGACAGTCCAACATACTAACCATTATACCACGCGGTACTACACGTTTATATTTATTAGATTAGATTAGATAAAGTTTATTTAGCTAAGTTTGCTACTTTACAATTTCAATACATTATTTTCTTATTTTTAGATTTCTTAAATTTAATAATTATTTTTACAAAAGTTATTATAGCTCGTTTATATTTCAATATATGTATTTGTTTCAAATTTAACATTATTTGGAAGTTTATTAAGAATTTGAATTCCTTTGTAAAATAACATGTTTTGGGTTTTTGCATTTCTAAATAATTGCACATTTAAGTTGTTTCTATTTCTTAAGTTATAATGTTGTACACTAGCTCTAGTTGAAAGTCTTCTACTTAAATAACGAGGTAACATATTGTTTTTGATTTTAAATATATAGATAAGTGTACTCATAACTATTCTTTGTTCTATGTTTAACCATTTAAGCATTTCCAGCATATTTCGAATCGATGTATATCTACTACAATAGAGAATAGATCGCATTGCTTTATTTTGTAGCTTTTGTAAACTTTCCAGCATACCTGAAGATCTCAACAATAGTATTGTCGGACAATACTCAAAGTGGGGTCTTACTATAGTATTATAAATTTTGATTGCCACGGACATACATAGTTTTTTTCTTATTTTGTGAAAAAAAAACGATTTTTTTTTCAAAATGTTTCTTAAAATTAAGTTTATAAGTATTATTTATTGATTTATAACTCATAACACCTATATCGCACTCTGAGGTGTTATTATCAAGTGGTTTAAATATGCAAAAGAAACTTTGCATACTCCCAATCTCACACCTACCCCAAGTAGGGGGGTTGCAGGCGTTCAGCATGCCCCCCTATTCTTACCTCACTGTTTAAACGCCGCCGCCGTAATACATGAGCAAGCAAAAAAACATGTATCCCATTAAATAAAATTAATTAATTTCAGAAAAAAACAATATTCATTTTATTAACAAAACATTCTACGTTTGGCATTAAGTCACTTTGCTAATCGACATAAGGCTTTACTGGAGGCCACCGCTGGGATTTTAATAAGATAATAAACATCTTAATCTCAATTCACTGCGCCAATTTTTTCCTATCGTCCTATTCTTACAGGTCTTACAGGTATATTTAGTTAAAACTATTATTATATACAAAAATTAGCGACCCTTGCATAGGTAACCGCTAAAAAAATGTTATTATGAATTCTGCTAAAATTTACCAAATTTCGAAAATACTAAAATGGATTTAATCTTATCGTTTTCTTTTAACTACTCTTAATATCGGAATTTGAAATTATTAACATAATAATTAGTTACCTTTATGTACCACTTCACATTTGAATAATTGCTTTCTTCAATCGTACGACTTGTACTTCTATGGGTACCGCCTAAGCAATCACTGAAATATGTCAAGCCACCTCTTATATCCGTTCTAAGAATATTTTCTGCCTGGTTTTTATTGTTGAATGGTTTTTGATTGTGTTGCATTTGCTGGGAACATTTTTGAGTTAAATGCTTTGTTTTTATTGTCAGACTCTGAATTCTCTCATTAGTACCACAAATCATTTGTTCCTAGTGATATGGATATAGTGAATGGTGTAGTAGTCCCAAAAATTTATTTTTATTTATTAGGATGACAATACATTAAAATTTGTACGTGGTATGTATATAATTTACATATTGATCGAAGAAAAAAGTGTGTAGACAAAAAAATACTCAGCTTGTGTTTTGAAATTTTTTATCCTCTAGGTCTAGCTCTCTGTATTAATTTAGTGCCTTAAAAGATAGAGGGTGGCAAAGTTTCCAAATATCAGTCCACCTTGACACCCTGTCATATCAGGCAGACGACAGTATTGCCATGTCCTTATTCTTTAGAAAACACTAAGGTATTCATGCAACGTCGTAAGTTTACAAATTGTGTAAAATGATAAGTTTACGCAAAGTTTGCATGAACGACTTTTTTTTATACATTTGATTAAATGCTAGGTAATTCAATCACAGTAAGGGTCACAATGACGTTTGGATAAGTTTAACCAGTTTGGTTAATTTTACGCAACAAAATCCTTTGATAAGTTTAACCAAACTATGTGTAAATCATTTCCCATGCAAAATTTGACAGTTCATTTACCAAAAGATAAACTTATCCAATTTGTAAACTTATCTACGGTTTTACAAAGTTGAATGAATACCCCTACTATGTAAAACTTGTTGATGAAATAAAGAAGTTATCTATATCTATCTTGGCAACCACTATATTTTTCGGCAACTACAGAAAGTAAATAAATTTCGAAATTGTCGTAGTTGAAAGTTAAATACATTTTGCCTCTTCAAGCTTTTTTTTCCAACCAATGTTTCCAGTGAGTAATTCTTTTGAGGCAAATACAGAAATACGGAGATACAATTTGTATCTCTTACCAAAAGGAATGGAAATATAGATCGATGTAAAAAATTGAGATGATGAAATGAAGTGTAAACGAAGAATGGGGCTATACACCAACATTTTTTTGTATGCTTTAGACTTGGAAATGCAATATAAAACGCTAAGCCGTTGCTAATTTGTGTGGTTACAAGACCTTATTCGGCTGCATCTATTTATTTTTTAAAGGATTTTTTCTTTTAAGCATGGAAACTATAAACTAGTTCCCATGCGCAAAAAAATCAGAATTTTCAAAACAATTGTTTTCGACCTATTCAATTTACCATACTGTATTATAGTCAATGCAACAAATGCTTTCCTGGGACTTAGCCACCCATTGAGTCATTAATTCACCCTTAATAAATAAACTTCAGGCTTAAAAATGGAAAACAATTATTTTTGGTTTGAAAAAAAAATTGCATGCAAATAATGCCTTGGCGTGAACATATTTTTTTTTTAAGTGTAAACCGACCACCCAAAAAAATATATTTTATTCACCACATGTTTTTTCGCATACAAAACAATTGCTGGTCCATTGTTTTGCATGACATTCAATGACAGCAATGGTTCTTTTCTTTTTTGCATGAAACTGTAAACCAATCATGCAAACAAATTATTTTGAAATTTACCTCAATAATATTTGGCATGCGAAAATGTAAGCATATATTTTTTTTTTCGCACGGGACCTGTAAACTAAGCATTAAGAGAAAGTAACGTATTACAGCATTACCTTCTGCAGTGGCAACAAAACTCTCGTTTACTATTCCGAAACACAATTGAAGTTCACGGGCAATTAAAAAGTATTCGTATTTAACATAAGTGGAACGAATATCAACTGACCTGATCATGAGTTAATCCAAAAAAAGCTTTATTTATAAGTCATTGACAATTTTCTTGTACTCAAAGTAATTACTTACAAGTAGGCCAGCACTTAAAATAAAAATAAATAGACCGAATGCAAACAATAATATTCATGAATCATGATCATGAGTAACCCCAATGTTGCCAGCTTTAATGTGTCGATCGAAAAAAAAACTATACCTAGAATAAAACAATTCGCAAAGCCCCGGTTCACAGAGCATATATGATCATATTACATACACCATTATTTCCCTCGCTGAGACATAAATACACGAAATATTAGAAGGATCATAGTAAAGTCAAATTTAGTGTGACATCAAGGTAATAATTCGTATTTAAATGATTTCTGAATTTAGGTCACACTTTGAAACTACAAATTAAAAGCAACCTACTAGAAAAGAATGAATAAAGTTAAAGAAGCTCTGTACATTGTCAGAACTTTTTAAATGATATCAGCAAACTATTTATGCAATGGCCAGATTTGTACCAAAGCTAGATAGCTTTGGTACAAATACCAATAGCTTTGTGCTGTTATAATTTCTTGTGGAAAAAAAACAGCTGACAACAACTGATACAAAAAAGCTCAAGAACCTGAATTTTTAGGATAGCTAACGTTAGCATTAGATCGATCCAAATCCGTAACAAAACTGGGATACGTGTGAAATTTCACACGTTCATAAACCAATTATATATATTTCTGTTTCTCCTCTCTCCCTTGTTCGGTGAAAACTTCAGAAATTAATTTTGTTCTTCACGTTCTCTCTTCATTAAAATAACTGCTTGCATCTCGTTAGAAAGTCTAGGCAATTCGCGTAATTTTTAGCGACGTCAAATATCGTCGGCTTTCTATCAAGACCTCGCAAGTCCAATGTGAAAAATTACTTTGAAGAAACAAAACCCGTTTTAAAAGTAATAAATAAGCATTCTTGGACTGTAAAAGGTTTTAAAACTGGTCGAAAGAGAAAAAGGAACCGTTACAAAGTAACGAAACATGTGTCATATTCAACACATAACGTCGTTTTCCGACTTTTCAAATAAATTAAAAAATTCGAAGATATCTCACAAACAACTTATTTTATTCAATTTAACATCTACTTGTCCCTATTGAAAAGCCCTTGATATGTGTCGTTGTTCGTCATTAATTGAAAAGGTGGAATAGTTTCAGCTTACCAAAACTGAGCCGAATAAAAGTTGAATGTTGATAGTTCAAAAATGGCGCGAAATTCAAAGTGAGACCACTTGTTGGAGAGCCTGGCCCTACAGTTTGAAAATATTATTAATCGACTTTATGAACACAAACCCAATTTTATATTTACAGGCCGACAGAATTATTAAACACACAAAAATAAATCCAAAGCATTTCATAACTATTTATTAGGTATTTGATTTTAGCGACCGGATATGAAAAAAACACGATTTCAAGCTCCATTCCTCGATCATAGATCCCCAGACAGTTACCTATGAATCACATATGTACAGAACAATAAACTTTCAGTAATTTAATTGTAGGAGGGTGGGTGTACATATGTACACCTATAAGGTAAATTAGCAATTGAAGACAGATATATGTGAGACCTAATGTATTGCCAATCCCAAACAAAAACAAAAAAGTATATTACAAATAAAATCTTTATCAAAATCTCATCTGTTTATAATATATGTTGTTGCCTTTTTGTATTTACCACCATTCACTCTTAAAGTGTATCCTTTTTAATTTAATCTTAACATTTATTTATGAAGATGCAGTAAGGTTGAAAAATCGATAAGAAATTAAACAATTGCAGAGTATACAAATTCTTCAAAGTATTTAAAAACGTTGCCAAGATATTTCTTTGTCGTCACTGTAAACAATTTTTTTTTATTTTAAACTGAGTTGTACTTTACTTAAAAAAAAAAAAAAACAAAAAACAAGAATAAAACAATACAAAATTTGTTTTAAAAATTAACAACAGAACAATAATACATTCAACCGTACGAAGCACGCTCTAAGCATTCGAAGAATATATGAGCTTAACTAAATGACTAAATGAGAACGAGAATCCCCTAAATGTGAGTGTGATGAAAGATTCCCAGAGCAAGTTAGGAATATCAGATCAGACTTGCGCGGTTATAAGAAAAACAAAGCAAATAGTAACATGTTCTACTACATTTAAAATAGAAATTGTCTTTGCAACGTGTTGGGTGGGTAAAAATCACTATAAGGACTGATAACACCAAACGTTTTTTTGTGAAAAATTAAAATTTTTTAACTTGGGGAATATTTTTCTTTTAATTATATTAGGAGGATACGAGCATCTGTAATTACGACAAACGAATTCTTTTCAACAGTTATTTTGTATATGCACGAGTATTTACTTGAATAGAATAGGTTTTTTAATAAAATTTTTTGCTGAGCCCTGAAGTCACTATAGGCTGAGGTCGCGCCAAAAGTTTTTTTAGCCTTAACGGGAAGATTTAAACAGAATATAAAAGAAGAAAATTAGTTCTTCTAGAAACTGTTACCAATTTTGTTGAAGTAATTTGACGTATGTGAATAGACCGGAAAATGAGGGGTATAAAAAACAATTACGTGCAAGGGTTTTAATTCTTGAATATATTTGTTTGGTCCATATGCATGCTTAAAACCACTATTCACCCATGAGTTTCTGAGTGAATGGTCGCACTGGCCATTTATCAATATTTTTGGTATTACCAGTGGCGGATCCGAGGGGAGCTATAGAGGCTGAAGTTCACCTGTTATGCATAAGCATGATAATAATTTCGTTTTTATTAGTCTGCACATTCTTCGTTCTGAATGTTTATTCTTCATCAAAAAGCTTCTTTGTTCAAATCATCGCTATAGAGCCATTATCCATAGTAACACTATACTCTTCAAGTGTTGTTTCAATTTTGTTTATATTTCAAGTAGAGACCAAAACGTCTCATCATTAAATTCATATTAATTGAAGACAGAATGTTTATGCATACCACATCACTTCTTTATCTCGTTCTCGTCTAAGCATCCAATATGAATTTCATATTTGATGCATTTGTTTATCTATTGTATATGTATGTATAAGAATAAATCTGTGGTTGATACTTCCACATTTAATTTTTGTAAGTTAGTCTTAAGTAAAACTCCAGATAATAAAGATCTCTCTTTATTTAAAACCAAACTCGACAAGTCTTTTTATTTCACGGCATAACAGAATTGGTGGTAGCGGTGAAATTTAAATTTAATATTTAAACCACAAAAAAAACAAAAAAAATTTAGCTCATCCGCGAAACTCCACTCTAAATTCCTCTGAGTCAGTTATCAAATCGTGCAAAGAACTAAAACAAAATATGTCAGACGAGATACAACCCTAATCGTCAATAAGAAATAAAAGATACGAGCTGTGCCTGAAAGTTTAAATTTTCAGAAAGAAAGAAGTAAAGTCTCATTGAAAAAAAAATATATATATATATTTGTATTCCCATCATCTTATTAAAAGACTGTGCAACTAAAGTAATTCAGTGAAAACGATTTGAATAATATAAAATAACTCCCAAAAAAAAAAAAAAAAAAAAACTATAAAACAAAATCATCTTTACCTACAAGTGGAAGTGCTATTAGGATCATATTTTCAAGAGAACTAACAGCCATTAAACGGAGGACAGAGGAGAGCATGACACAAAGAAAAGCAACGATGGAAATTTTAATGTAAGTTATTTAAGTTTACAAAATGTTAAAATAAATTTTATTAAAGTGAAAAAGAGAAAAAAAAATGTCAGAATATAAGGAACAAGAGAAAAGGTATTTGACTAGAGAAGAAATAGAGCAGGAAAATAAAAATAAAATTGTATTAAACGAAAAAGTACAATTAAGAAAAAATCTAAAATATTTAATCAATAAAGCCATCAAAATCAAACAGGTTATTTTTGAGGCACAAAACGAAGCATATAACACCTTGTTCAATATAAAAAACGAATAAAATTTAAAATAAAAATAAAGGGAACCTTCAAATAAAATTAGAAACGAAAATTAATAAAATTAATAAAAATGGCAAGGCCAGAATCCGAATTTGAATTTTGCGAGGAATTACTAGGTAGGGAATTTACTTGTATAACGAAGGAAAGTGGAACTATAGTATCCTTCACCTTAACTCAGATTTTGGAAAATAATAAAATAAGCCAAAACGAAATCGAAGAATACATGGTATTCTATAGAGATAACATTTATAGAAGACAGTTATTTTTTCACATAATAGAAGATCAGGAAAATTGAAATAGAGAAAAAACATCACCCTTAGTGGAAGATGCAATTGAAAAATTAGAGAAATGGAAATTAAAGAAACGGGAGCTATTCATAAAAGAAAGAATATAAAAGAAATATTATTGGAAGATGAGAAAAAACAAAGATCAAGAAACCGGTTAGAAAATAATAATAAGAACGCAGGAAGTTATAACATGATCAACGAAGAAAATTGTTTGATTAACCCAAATAATTTCCCGATCAATAATCGGTTAGAAACAGATAATAGGAATCATTTGAATAATTCAAATAATTTCTCGATCAACCAAACTCCAACAAATGATATTAATCTGAGTGATCTTAATAGAATTATTCCGAATCTTAATAGTGATGCTACGAGAGCACACAATTTTATACAAAACTGTGAAAATGCAATGAAGTTAGCATCTCCATCACAAAGAGTGGTACTCCTTGCGTTAATAAAAAGCAAAATTTCTGGTAACGCTGAAATTCATCTAATGAATAAAAGAATAAATACTTGGGAAGAGTTAAAATACGAACTGAATAGAGTTTTCAGAGAAACTCATTCTAGCTTGCAACTTCATTTAGAAATGACGAAACTTCGTCAAAATTTTAATGAGAGTGTAATTCAACTCTCACAAAGATGTGAAACTCTAACAAGAAGAAGGATTCAAGCCCTCTTCACAGAAAAGTCAGAAGACCCAACTTATGACGGTCAAATGTTGGGCATTGAAAGGGATATGCTTAACGCATTTGTTGCGGGTTTACAAAGAGAAATTGGAACTTTTGTGAATACACACAAAAACCCTCTCCGAAGCAAGTCAATTAGCTATGGAGGAAGAAATCAGATTAAGGTACTATAATTTTAAATCCAAGGAATTTAACACTAAGGAGTACACAGATAGGCATTTAATTAAAATTAACCATACTTCGGTTAAATGTTTTAATTGTGGTCGTATGGGCCATATGTCTGGAGATTGCTTCAGAAATAAAAATTATAAGCAAAATAGTCAACATTTTAATCAAAATAGCAACAAGTATTACCAGAATAATAGGGATTTCAATAATAGTCAAAACTCAAAGCAAAAACAGGATAATAGTAAGAGAAATCCATTTCAAAGTAAAGAAACTAGTAGAAATCAAAACTTTCGAAAACACGAATAGTTAATGAGGCAACTATTTCGTCAGTAATGATAGGAAGTCCTCATGTAGAAATGATTTACAAGAATAAGTCTTATAACATGTTAATTGATACAGTAGCGGGAGTATCATTATTAAAACAAAACTGTATTTTTAAAGAAGATTTGTGCCCAGATGTGACGATAACTTTAAAAGGAATTGGTAAATATAATAGGAACAGTATAGGTACTGCAGAAATAGGAATCGAATTAACAAAAGGTAAAGTTAATGAGTTTAACTTTCACGTCATAACTAAAGATGTGCTCAGTTATTATGATGGAATTATAGGATATGATTTCTTACAATACTTTAAATTCACAATAAATTGTGATAAACAAAAACTCATTAATGAAAATGAGTATATAAATTTATTATCCAAAGATGAAGAAATAAATACATCAGAATGTGCAAACTGCACAGGCCAACGGATTGAGGAACATAATTCCTCAAGCGCACCTATAACGTCAATGGGTTTTGATAGTAGAAGTGATTACAGTGAAGCTTTAGTTATGTCAAACTGTATCGACCAACAATTCGAAGATGATAGTACTTCAATTGAATCTATAACGTCAATGTCCCTTACTAGCTGTAAAAATGATGATTCCGAAAAGTTTGTTAAAGTTTGGAACCTAGTTAGATCTGAACATTTGAAAGATCAAACTGAAATAGATCTATTAAAAGATTTAATAAAAAATTACGAAGATATCTTTTGCTTAAATGAAGAAAGTCTAACCAAAACCAATGCTGTAAAACATAGCATTCGAACAGAGAGTAATATTCCAATTTTTACTAAAACTTATAGGTACCCTAAAGTACACGAAGAAGAAGATAACACACAAATAAAAAAGCTTCTTAAAGAAAATATAATAAGGCATAGCAAATCACCTTGGTCAAGTCCGTTATGGGTTGTTCCAAAAAAGATTGATGCAAGTGGGATTCCTAAGTGGAGAATGGTAATCGATTTTCGCAAGTTAAATGAAATAACTATTACAGACAAATATTCAGGACATTTTAGGTAAGTTGGGAAATGGAAAGTTTTTCACAACTTTAGATTTGAAGTCTGGTTTTCATCAGATTCCTCTTGATGAGGAAAGCATTGAGAAAACAGCATTTTCTACACCTTATGGGCATTTCGAATTTCTTCGTATGCCATTCGGTCTTAAAAATGCTCCAGCCTGTTTTCAAAGACTTATGACCAATGTACTTGATGGAATTCAAGGTACTGATTGTTTTGTATATATGGAAGATATTGTTGTTTTTGGAGAAACCTTGGAACAACATGTCCAAAGATTAAAAATGGTATTTGAAAGATTAAGGGAAAGCAATCTAAAAATTCAAATAGATAAGACTGAGTTTTTTAAACAGAAAGTTGATTATTTAGGTTACACAATCACCAGTGATGGTGTTGCGCCAAACTTAAATAAAGTCGAAGCTTTAGGAAATTTGCAAAGTCCAAAAAATCCTAAAGGCATAAAATCCTTCATGGGAATGATAGGATACTACAGAAATTTTATCAAAAATTTGAGTATGATAGCTTCTCCTTTATATTAATTACTCAAGAAAAATGCAACTTGGAAATGGGAAGACGAACAGCAAACAGCCTTCGATAAACTGAAAAATGAATTAAAAAATTTCACAATGTTACAATATCCTAATTTTGAGGAAATTTTTATTGTAACTACCGATGCCAGTAATATGGGCATAGGGGCAGTATTGTCTCAAGAGAAAAATGGAAGAGATTTACCGATCCATTTTATAAGTAGAACTTTAAATGGCGCAGAAGGTAGATATAGCACTACAGAAAAAGAATGACTGGCTATGGGCTATGGTATGGGCAGTTAAGGAATTTAGACCTTATATATATGGTAAAAAATTTGTATTCAAAACTGACCACAGACCTTTAACATGGCTTTTTAATGTTAAAGATCCAGGAAGTTTACTTGTTCGGTGGCGATTAAAATTGGAGGAATATGAATACTCAATTTTATATAAAAAAGGTGTTGACAATTATGTTGCTGACGAATTGAGTAGAAATATATATATATTACAAAAGGAAAATATTGTCAATCCACTTATGACAAGACAGGACAAAACAACAAATGAACTAGTTGAAGAAATTTTTGGGAAGGACTCTTCAGATGAAGAAGACGAAGATGTTCTAAGACAAATCTATGAAGAGGAATGTGAGTTAGATAGACCAAACACTAGTAATAGCCCTTCCACACTAGCCCACTGAGTATTAATGCATGTCAAATTGAAAGTGGGAAAGAATTGTGTGCGACTATCAAATTTGTGGGAGATATGACTTTCAAATTTTTCTTCCATACTGGCTTGTATTAATACATGCCAAACTTGTGTTGACACACAGATGAATTGTATTAAAATTAGAACCAACCCTAAAAACTGTAAAGTATTAATACATGTCAAATCAAGTATGGAGAGCTGTCAAGCTGTGTAAGATGGGCTGTCACATCTTGTATTAATACCTGTCATATTTTGTTTCCACACTATACACATTTTTTTTCCCCACTTTTTTGACATGTATTAATACTCAGTGGGCTAGTGTGGAAGGGCTATAAGAGTGTTAGAGAAGGATTAAATAAGAACATAATACGTGAAAGAAAAATATCTTATAATGTTTCAGAAGATGAATGTAATGATATATCAAAAATTCAAATTATTAACGATTTGGAAGAACGCAAATCAATCATAAAAGAAAGTCATGAAAGCTTTTTAGGAGGTCATGGGGGACAAAAATTAACAATATCTAGAATAAGAGATAAATTTAATTGGAAAGGATTAAATAAAGACGTAATTGAATATATATCTAAATGTGTTCAGTGTCAAAAACAAAAAATTAATAGACATCCGAGAAAAAATCCTATGAAAATTACGTCTACTGCTAATTACGCTAATTATAAAGGGGAAATAAAACTTTATATAGTTTGACAATACAGGACGATCTAAGCAAATATATAAAGTTTATTCCAGCAGAAGACAAGAAAAGAGAAACCATAGCCAGAGCATTCACAGACCATTGGATACTATATTTTGGTATCCCTCCCAAAAATTATTTTAACGGATAATAGGGGTGAATTTATTAATGAGGTTATGAAAGATCTATTTTAACTATTTAAAATGAAGCATTTGAGAACAAGTAGTGCCTATCCTCAAAGTAATGAGCACATGCTAGGTTAGGAGAATATCTCAGAACTATGATAAAGGATAGAACTAGACCAGAGTACTCTAAGTTATTTCAATACGCTTCTTTTTGCTATAATACCTCAAAACATTGTAGCACAGGTTTTACACCTTATGAAGTTTTATTTGGTAGAAAAGCAAATCCACCTAGAGATTTTGGAAGCTTAAAATACAAAACAAATACAGACTATACCCAAGAACTTCAATTAAAATTATGTAGGATACAACAACAGGTAAAAGAAACACAACTCAAGAATAAATTAGAATCTAAACAGAGATATGATAAGAGATTAGGTACACAAATTAAGACTTTCAAGTGAAAGACCTAATTTTAGTAGAAAATGATAAAAGAGATAAGTTCGGAGAAAAATTCTCAGGGCCTTTTAAGATTCTAAAACTAATTGGAGACTCTGTAGTTATAAAAAGAAATAACCAATACATTAAATACAATAAAGGCAAAATAAAACACTATAAGAACTGATAAGATTTATTTACAGATTTTTATTGATTTTGAACGGTGTTTTGGGAGAAATATGGGAAAACTTCCCATCAAACGGAATATATTACAAGAACATTGGAGAACTAAGGCAACAAACAGGAAAGATTTCAGTGGTTAATAATATCAACTTTCGTCAAATAGCAGATCAAATTGATATACTCACTAATTTTGTAGCAAATATATATGATGAATATTTGATAGAAATTCCTGTGTGGAATTCATTAGGAAATCCAAAATACAAATATATACTTTAAGAAAAAACTTAGGAGTTATTTATCATTTATTAGGAGTTGACAAAAGATACAAAAGAAGTCTATTAAATATTGTTGGATCAGATTTAAAATTTTTATTTGGAACTTTAGATAGTGAAGATGCTAAGCAATATGAAGAAGCAATAAGAATTACTAAAGAAAATAGTGAATACGTACATAAAAGCCAACAGGAAGAAATTAAGGTTTTAGATGGCTTAAATAAACAAAATTTGGTTTTGGAAGGAGCATATTTTGAACTAGGAAATCTAACAAACACTTTGACCAATACATTAGAACAAGTTTCAAATACAGTTAATAGAGATAGAAAACGATTTATTTTAAAAGATTATTTCATTGAATTTAAAATCAAAATTTACTTTCTTCTTAGTCATATTGAATTGATGATAGATCAAATAACCGAAGCAATTCTTTTTCTACAAGATAATGTTGTACATTCAGTTATAATTGAACCTAAACATTTTATAGAATTGTTGACAAATAGTGACCAAGAAAATAGAATGTTATTTACACCAAGTCTAGAGTCTAGAGTCTTATAGTTTTATAATGAAAGAAGTAAAATTAATTTCTTACATAAACTCAGAAAGGTTAGTAGTAGTTATATTGGTTCCTTTACTTGAAAATTCCAAATCGGAAGTCTATGAAATGATTAATGTGCCATACTATAAAACAAAAGGGAATTTATATGTTATTGAACAAAAGGCGAAATATTTTGCAATTAAAGATAACAAAGAAGAATATTTCTTGAGTAATGATCTCTTTAAGAAATGTAAGAAAATCGACAAATATTTTATACGTGAGCAATTAGAATTTAAGAATAGTGTTTTGAATAAAGATTGAGAGCTTTCAGTTTTTATGAACAGAATCAATAGTGATTGTAAACTTAAGCAAATAATAAATCATGTGGAAATTTTCCATAAAATTTCTGAAAACAAATATTTGTTCGCCTTAAGCGATGAAACAAAATATAAATGTAACTGTTCAGATAATAAAAACATTGAAGAGGGTTTTATAAACAATATTGGAATTTTAAATTTGAAAAGAAATTGTACTTTTGAAACTGTAGAAACTCGAATTGAAACTCTTGAGAAAGAGATACGTATTGAAAATAAAGATGTATATCGTCCCGCATCATTGGACTGTTGTTTTAATGTAAAATTAAACGATTTAAATGTTGAAGATGTAAAATTACTTAAAATAAAACTAAAAATTTAAATTTATTGCAAGATTTAACTATTGAAATTAAAAATCAAGAAAGCTATATTTCCGGAAAATTAAAAGAAATACCGCCTCATGTTCAAGGCACATTGTTTGGAATAAGTGGAATGCTAATTGTTATAAGCATAATTTATTGTTCTCTGAAATTTATTAAAGGCAATGGCATCACCATTTTCCGTAATTGTTTTAATAGAAAGAATAAACAACCTGTAATTGAAAGAGAAAAAATTGTACATTACTATGATAATAGAAAAAATAAAACTGTATTGAGAAGACCAAACTCAAATGTATTTAAAGTAAATGATTTTGAAGTTGAAGAAAATTAACTTGTTAAAAAAAAATTATATATAATTTTCATTTTTTTTAGGGGGGAGGTGTTATGCATATGCATGATAATAATTTCGTTTTAATTAGTCTGCACATTCTTCGTTCTGAATGTTTATTCTTCATCAAAAAGCTTCTTTGTTCAAATCATTGCTATAGAGCCATTATCCATAGTAACACTATACTCTTCAAGTGTTGTTTCAATTGTGTTTATATTTCAAGTAGAGACCAAAACGTCTCATCATTAAATTCATATTAATTGAAGACAGATTGTTTATGCATACCACATCACTTCTTTATCTCGTTCTCGTCTAAGCATCCAATATGAATTTCATATTTGATACATTTGTTTATCTATTGTATATGTATGTATAAGAATAAATCTGTGGTTGATACTTCCACATTTAATTTTTGTAAGTTAGTCTTAAGTAAAACTCCAGATAATAAAGATCTCTCTTTATTTAAAACCAAACTCGACAAGTCTTTTTATTTCGCGGCATAACACAACCACCCCCCTCCCCCCACAGCCAAGTCGATTTGTTAATGTTTCAATTTGTATTCATTTTCGAAAAGTAAATTTTTTATTACACTTGATGAAACATAAAGTGATTCTTTAAAACATTAATTTCAGACATTATACCTGCATACATATTGTGTATTTTTACAATTTGGAAGAGAATAGGAAAAAAAAGGTTGGGGCTAAAAAATAAGAAGTTAGTTGTGTTCTTTCAAAGACCTTAGGAAATTGTTTTATTAATGAAAGATTGGGGCAGAAAAATTTGATTTGTTATTTCGAAGCCCCAAAGGAATTGGATGAAAAAAACAAAGATGAGACTAAGCAAGCTAAAATGTGTCTTCCAAACCCAATCCAACTCTCTGAGAATGGGGCTAGCATATTTGCACGTTGGCTATGGAAATTTAACGAAAAAAACGAGGCTGGGGTTAAACAATCTACATAACTCAAAAGCTTTCCAATTTATATGTTCGTAAACTGAATTTTTTCACATTTCTAGAAAATTTCACAAAAAAAGCAAAGTTGAAGAAAAAATTCAAAATTTTGGTCCAAGCCTATACAGCTTAGAGCATTGGGCAAAACAAACGAGTTTAGTTCAGTAAACTTATATTTTAATTGCGTTGTTCTTGGCTTTGTTGCTCGAATCGTTCGAGAAGATTCTTTTGTTCATTGCGTTGTTCTTCAAATTTGGTGAGCAGCTGAGACACCATTCTGCTCATATCCAATGGTCTTGCTTGTTCTTGCTCTTCCTCCATTTCAATGTCAAATATAAACGTATCTGGGTTTTCTCCACGTTTTCTTAAACCTCCTTGCAGACGAATTATAAGATCATTCTTTGTTCCAGCAGTAGGAAGACCTCGCTTGTTCAGCTCTGCCTTAAGTTCAACTAAATTTAAATCATTTAGAGTTTTACCCATTGTCTTTTTTTTCACTTTCACAGTCACGTTCACTTTTTTTGTAATAATTGTCTGTTATACCACAAATAAATTCTCTTAACACAATTAAATTAAGTTTTATTCCACTTCTAACACCAATGTATTATTTTCTCAGGTTCGTTAATAAAACTTATTTACTTTATTTAAACTCTCCACTTATTTACTTTACAAAATAAAACACTTTACTTTTACAACCACAAAACAATTTATTGTTCACCACTGAAATTAATTCAACACTATTTTTATTACAACCAACTTTACTCATTCACGATTAAAAATAAACTGCGTCCTCTACCGGTCAGACCAGTGCTGTAATACTTTTCACAAGGTTCCCGAAAAAGCTGGAAGGTTCTAGTATTCGCTTCTAGAGTTTTCCAGAGGGGAAATTTCCCATAAATTTCTCTTTCCAAAGCTTTCAATTTGACGTTTAGTATTGGAAGTTCGAAAGCTCACCAAAACTCACCGTAGGTTCGTTTGTGTCCCGTCTAATCCGAAATTCGGTGTTTCTTTTATTCGAGAGTGGTTATAGTTCATTCCAAAGTCGTTATAGTACAAATGTGGAAGTCGTTACAATATTATGAGCCAAATTTCAAAATTGAGTCAGACTCCCTCCACAGCTCATTTGTCGGGGTGACGGATGACAGGTGATTATTTTTAAATAGTTTTTGAAAAACTTGATAGTTTTTAATCCATTTTAATTAAAGAAACAAATTTCAGATAGCAAAAAAAAATACTTAAAAACCAATGAAAGCTATTATTTAGTGACTTTTCTGTTGTTGCACACTCGATGCCAAGTAGTATCAGGGCTGTATTTCGTCACATCAAGAGGCCTCTACCCAAAATATCTAACTCAGCTTCGAAAATCTCACATTTCATACTCTTTCATACATTGTTTATCTTCCAACACAAAAAAGGTTTTTTTCGAAAACAACCATTTGTGACAAATATGTGCACAAATAACTGCCAATAAAATAATATATCGACTTAAAAGACTTATAAAATGTGTTATTTTGGAATATAATAGGTTACCATTTGACATTATTTTTGTATTGAAACTATTTTAGAAAACATATTTGTCATTGGGGCAAGGTTCAGTTGTTTTTTTCTTATAACTAAACCCCAAAAATAGATTAGAAAATTATATTTGATGTTTTTCTAGAGATGATTATTCAAAAATAGAGCCCAAACTTAAACCTTTTACTATTTCTATTCATCCACTTCAGTTTTTCAGAACTGGCGTTGATACTGAGCAGTTTTGAGAAATTTTCGGAGAGATGTTACAGAAATATCAAAATTAAACGTTTTCTAGTAAATGTCATTCTATTAGAAACACTTTAGTTTTTTGCAATACCTGTTATATGGACTTCACAAGCTCTGTTACAATTTGCCCAATTTATCGTTTTTCTTAAAATTATGGGTAGAGGCCTCTTTAACTACATGTAAGCTGAACATGAATCATCTGATAAACGGTTTGTAAGCGAATCACTTATATGTTAAATTTCTAAAAATAATGACTCACGAATCACTCTCATATGTAGACGAAAATATTTTCAAGATAGCAAACTCCGACTTTTTCAAAAAGTATAAGAAGAAAACAAAACTCGATTTAGAAAGATGATGCTGCGATCGGATTTCTAAATTAATAAAGTGCCCATAATATTTCGTTGCGTGCCATTGGTTCGCCATCGCTGTCCTAGACTATTTTTCGAGTATTTAACTAATCGAAACTCAATTTTAAGTTGGCAGACTAGGGTAATGAATGATGTAGGCCTCATGATGCCATCACAAAAAAATTGTTTGCCCACCAACTTGGTAGACATTCTTGATGTCAGAGATATTGCTCTGCGATTATATCTTGAAAGAAATATCCGACATGAATTTTTACAGATGAAGATTTTGACTTTTTGTCTAGAAATTACATTTCTTGTCTCATTATTTTGCCGGTGCTAATATTTATTAGTCTCTGTGTTCGTGGATGGCAATTTATTTAGTTATTAAGTTCGGGCATCTGCAAGGTTAAGGTACAACACAACCCAAACAAATCCGGATCGCTAATGATACGCAGCCGAACACGCCTATTTTTTTGCAAATGAGAAAATATCCAAGTTTGGGGAACTTGGTGAAAGTTTCACGTTTACGAACAGACATTTCCTCCACAGACCATTTTCGGATTCCTTAGTGAATATTTTAGGCGTTGCCGTTCTCATGTGATTCTAATTTTTGGATTTTGAGAATAAGGGGAAATATGAACTTATACCATATTTATTCTGATTTCTTTCGACTCCTGATTTCCTTCGGCTCAACCTTCATGCCCTAGCATTTGTATGCTAAATGCATCTTATGCAAAAACCTCTTCATAATAAATCTAAGGTATAGCATAGGTATTTAACATAGAATTTAAATGAGCACATTCAACTTACTACTCCTGATTTAAAATTATTTTGAAACAAACAGAGATATATCTCACCAAACTTTCAGCAGCATTTTCATTCATTGTTGACCCACCGCACAACCAAACAATTCACTTCATCACATTTTGTGTAACATAAAGTCAAATTTCCTCGATCACTTCGATTTTTGTTATGTTTAATTACCATTGTTATAATTATGTAAGTAGATAATACGAGTATAACACTTTTAATACTTAGTACGCGAATTGATAAATTAATATTAATTTGGTACTTTTCTTTGTAACATGATAGGTACATGTAGGTTTTCAGCTAATTATGTACATTATATTTCAAAGTTAGAAAAGTCTACCTATATCAACAATACATAATTTTGTAACACAGGTTGTTTATTAAAAAATTTTGCACTATAATACGAGTATCTACATACATAAATGTACATGTTCATTGAATCATACATAGGCATGTGATATTATTTATGAAAAAAATAATAGGAAATCACTTGAAATCATTAAATGCTCTTAAGAGCCACTAAAATGCAATCATTTTAAGTTTTTATTTTAACATTCCCATTTGTAAGCACTTTCGATTTTAATACGGAAATGATTAATTGCACAGTCTTCGTTGTTTCCTGCCGCAGTAAGATACGAACCATCAAATTTGTATACCCGTTTCATACCTTTTCGTAATCCTGGATCGCGAAAGAAAGTATTCACTTTATTTCTGACTTTTTATTATTAAAAGAGATAATTACTAATTGTTATTATTTTATAAATTTTTATTTTTGCCGTACTCCTACATAAATGTACTTAGTCCATGAGTAAACTAGTGCTAACATTTAAGAGAACCGCGCTAATATCATATTCTTAAATTTCACAATCACTAACACCAATGCGACGTAGCATGTTCAGCTTAGGAACACTTAGCTCTTGTTAATAACAACAACAACATCATTTAATACAGGTAATACTTTTCCCAGTTAAGTTTTTGCCAGCACGATCGCTTTTCACTTTTTGTTCCCGAGTTGGAATGTACCTATAAAAGTGTTGATTACACAGGGATTTTGAGGTCCTTATTTAAATGAAGTTGTGTTTAGTATCATTATTGAAACTAGAATACTAACAACACAAAAGCGATCTTCGATAATGAATAAAAACAAATTATTTCGATGCACTATGGCCACTCTTCAACTTCGACCAACATGAACATCACTTCGATTGGAGTCATGGTATCGAATAAAGTAAAAAGTACATATACCTAACTAAACTACTAGTTCAATCTCTTCTTGAAATGAGGTAAGGTATTTGTATATTGTATATTGTATGTAGGTATAAGAGTAGTTTTAAGTTTTTTAATAAGGTGAGGTTACTCCGTTATAAGATGCGAAACCTCAGACATTCCGATTTCGGTTTGTCACAAGCTGAAACTCACTGGTTTCTCGTAACAAATGAAAAGGTATGTGTGAAAATCAGCTGTTGTCTCGAAAGAAATGAGAAAGAGTGTGTGAAGAACGCACCGATAGACTATTTTTCGATTCTACCTCCTTGTCACACTCATAAAGTTTTTTGTTCTCTTTCACATGACCATTCATGGACAAGAAATGAAATTATAAACTCCACCATATAAACAAATATCAGGGAGGGTGAAACGTATGTAGGTTTGGTATCATCATAAAGCATCTTTGGATTTGACGTTTGAAGTTTGATGTTTGAGCTGGGGTTGAGATGAGACAGAATAGGCGCGTCTCACCAAATAAAATCTCTGAGCGCTCAGAGATTTTTTAAGTGGGACAAAAAATCTCACCTGAGTACTGAGATTTTTTAAGGAGATTACTGAAACGAAAACTTTTTGGATTCATTTCTCAATGTTCTTTCTCTGCTTAAACAGCTGTTCATGTGACAGGCAAATTGCAATTTCTCGCTGATGTGCAAATACTTAAGTCGATTTAAAATTCAAAATAAAGGTGAAATGTTTATAAAAATGAAAATAAATTGAATTTGCTATTATTTTTCAATCATTTGATAAAGTTTTGTGCTTATAAATTGAAATAATTTAAGCAAAGTTGAAATTTGTTTCCAGAATTTCAGTATAAGTACAATTCTAACACCTGTTTTTATACAATTCAACGGAGAATCTTTTCCCACCAAAGCATTTCGCCTCCGTCGACTTGACATTGAGCGCTCAGTGAGATTTTAGTTGGTGAGACGCGCCTAATAAGACTTGTTTATATGGTTGAGGTCTCAATGACTTTCGGAGGAATTAGTAAGTCTGTTCGTTTGGGGCCAGTTGTACAAATAATAGCCCTGTTTTTTGAGTATTTTTATCTTCACTAAGAAAAAAGTACCATGTTAAATACAACAACAATACGGAATTATACCAAATTGTTGTTGTAATTAACATGGTACTTTTTTTAAGTGAAGATAAAAATGCATTAAAAACAGGGCTAATGTTGAATTCCTTACAACCAACCATGTTTAGAAAAAAAAATCGATTTTTCTGGGCAAAACTAAATCTGGGATTTGACGCAAGATTTACACGGATTTGCACACAAGCTAGGGAGAATTGTCACTTCTCTGGAGTTGAAAGTAGCTTGCCGCAGATTTAACAAATATTCCAAAGTGTTCGCCGTTATGAATGGGTTAAAAACAAATATATTAGTCGTGTCTTATTGAAAAAGTTATAGGTAGCACAGTAAAATTTTCTTGGTGAACAACAACAAACCCAAAAGTGTCGATAAATAAGTCAGTAAAAAAGTGGATATAAAAGTTGAGATAAAGTTTCGTAAAGTTCAAACTTATGTGGCACCGGACTTGGGTTGAATATAAAAGTGAGTAAAGTGTTTTAATGGTGTTTGTATTGCTGCTCTAGCTATAAATAACAATAATACGCACCTAATATAGTGTTTTTGTCGTTATACGTACTTGACTATAGCGATACTATTTCTAAGTTTATATATCGCTTATTCATTATTTTCCTGTTTTTGTATCTTAATATTTCAAAGTTCAAGCATTGTAACATTGTTACATTTTTGTGTTTGTGCTTATTTGTTTTTTATCGAGTATCTTAATCTTAAAGGCCCTTTTATGCAATGCATTTGGCTATGTATGTATATGATGAAAGTATTAGCATTAGGTATAGTTTGTCATTTTAGGCATTAGTTATAGTTGATCACAAACGAATTTAATTTTCTTAATGATAAGTCTTACATTTATCTTAAAGTGTAAAGGTACTTTTTGTATTCATTAAAGGTATTATAGTTAGAATAAGTTATTATGTTTTTTTTACACGTTTTTTTTAGTTCTTTCTTTATACATTTTAATGTTAGGATGGTTAAACAGAGAGTTGAGCCCTTTTTTTAACCTCTGTAGTTTTGTAACAGTTGTTTTTTTATAAAAGGATGCGAGATATGAACTGCCGTCTCGTGGAATCTGAAAAGCCGGACTGGAACCTTCGGAAAGTATACTGATTAGAGAATAGTATTGGTTATATATAGAGCACCTAATGTTATCATCGAATATACTCTGGAGAACGTGGTTGTCATGATGTTGTAGTAATGAGATTCTTTATTTAGAGAGGTAATGGAACAACCCCTGGGTCTTCATACAGCGATTTTTTGCTAAACCATTTACACGAGGGTCTTCTTTTTTTTGAGGTGCAATTTCTTAGAACTTTTCTCTCCAATCTTTGTAACTCAATAGCTACATTGGAGGTTATCAAGAGCTTTGTTCTTTTGTCTACGTTTTTGGAGTTAATAAGGAGTTTCAGTTTGGCCGAATGGCCGCAGCACCTCTGCTATTATAAAGGGCTAATCGCGCATGAGGGTTTATTTTTATAACCTTTCATGGGGCCGAACTCCTAGATATGTTATGGTTTGCCTGATAGGAATTAAGTTCCCCTCGACTCGGAGTTCGAGCCGTTGGCTCTCGTGAACCGCTAAGTGATGTCTTTTTCCACACGCATTCCTAAAACAAATTTGTTCAGTTTACATTTCAGGAGCAAAGATTTTTTGCCATAGCTTTTGACAGCCAAACTGGCGAAATTTTCTGAGCGTTCAGAAATATAAACTGGACAATTAACTCACATTTGCTATAATTTAAGTGGATTCCCCATTTCTTATAGTAAGGGATGATGACATTGAGATGGGATTTAACCTCATTTAGGGCGACGTGAGGTCTTCCACTGGCGCTGCATAAAATAGTATCGCCTGCATACAAATTATTGTTTGGAATTGGAAAATCATAAAATAAAAGGTTGAAAAGGAAAGGAACAAGGACGGAGCCCTGGGGGATTCCTGCAAGGGCCGGTATTAGAGAGGAAAATTATTGTTCGTAGAAAATAGACAAGTTTCGACCGGAGAGAAAGCTTTGCAATATTTTAAGAAAGCTTGAAGGTAAATTGGTGCGATTACGCTTGAATATTAGGCCCGGTGTGCCACTCCGAACCGAAGGCTTTGGTCAGATCAAGCGCACAGGCCATATTGTACACAGTTTATTTCTTAGATTCTTAAGAATCTATTCTAAGATTCTAATTCGATCATGAAGAGTGATAGTAGCATGTATTCAGTGGAATAGGCTCGCTTGAATCCAAATTGTTGATGTTGAGTAAGTTTAGCATTGTCGAAGACAGGATCACTTTTTCCAGTAGCTTACCAAGTTGTAACGGTACAATTGTTTACGATAGTATTAAGTGTTCCGATATGGACACAGTTAATTCGATGCATCAGTTGAGGGACTCTATTATGTCAGATTTACACGAGTGATAAATTGCCATTAATTCAGGTCTTTTAAGTGGCAAAATAATGGTCAAATCAAAAATGGCGTCAATAATGGCGTCCTGATGCTCTGTCATTATACTATGACAAAGAATGAGCAAGTTCATTCTTTATTGTGAACTGTCGTTATTTGCAAAATGGTGTCACTGCACATTTACATGGCTTCATTTTAATGACAATATTTTATGCCAGTTAGCTCTGTCATTTATTTTGTGACGAAGATTATAGCAAATTTTTAATTCATTTACACGATCATGTAATTAAAGGTGAGAAAATGGTAGAAATTATGACAATTTGTCAATTTGTCGTGTAAATCTGGCAATAGTCACTGTCTTTGTCGCTCTAATGCCGGAGACCATTGCGTCTGTCTCCATCTCGCTTGCACTTCTGCCTTCTCAGTAGTTGATAGTGTGTGTGGTGGTGATGAATTCTTGTTAGGTAAAATAAGTAAGTTTCAATTTTTATTCAGATTTTATAAATTTGAAAAGTATTTTTGTTGTTCGTTTGGTTTAAGAACATTCGACTTGGCTTAAATGTAGAAATCAAACAGCATACATCCAGAGCAAAAAGAAGAAATTTGCTGATTTGGTTTGATCTCGTGCCGATTAGATCACTCAACGTCTTAAAAAAACCTCCTCACGTAGTTCGAATTTGTTCTTCCATCACTTTATTTTTGAAAACAGCAATGCAGACTACAGTCACAGGTATATTATTTTTTGTCGCAGTAAATTAAAAAAAAAAAAGAAGGAAAAAACTGTTGTCTTGAGTTTTGACAGAAATAAAGTTTAAATTATTCACGCGCACTGATCTCTATATACACTAGATAGTGTATTCCTTATAATATATAACAGTTTTTTGCTTCCATTTGAAGATGACAATTAGGTGGTCGGCTTCATAATTTGGCGTCTGCATTTACACAAGAAAACGTATCAATCTGAAGAAAGAGAAACAGACCAATGATATGAAAGGGAAAAACTTTGTGGGAGTTTGTTTTATTATTTTTTTTTATTAAGTTATTCACTGTGTGCATTTTGTTTGTGCTATTGTTTTCCAATGGCACTAGAATTATATCATTAGAAAGGTGTTTAAATAGGTAATAGCAAATATGTAGATGGGAACCATCGACTTCGTTCATTATTTCAGTTTGCAAATAAGTTGAACAAAACAGCTGATAAGTGTGATGAGAATGCGATTACATAGCAGAGAATATCAATTACCAAGAAGTCAATCTTTCGTACGTTTCAACCTCCAAAACCCATTTGTTTACATTGTTGTATTTGTAATTTCACTTCGTGTCGATGAATGACGGTGTTCACATTGGACTGAAAAACTGGATTTTATTTGACGTTTCAGTATTAACATCTTCCTTTACTGAAGAAGTGGGAGCGAGATGTGAATACTGAAACGTAAAAAAAAACAATTTTTCACTCCAATGACGGTGTTCACATTGGACTGAAAAACTGGATTTTTTTGACGTTTCAGTATTTACATCTTCCTTTACTGAAGAAGTGGGAGCGAGATGTGAATACTGAAACGTCAAAAAAATCCAGTTTTTCAATCCAATGTGAACACCGTCAATGTGAACACCGTCCATGATACAACTAAAAAAGATTGCGCATCATTCACATAAAATGACGTCATCGACGCACACAAATACTTCTTCCAAGATAAGTAAAACAAAGAATTTTTGACTAAAATTTATTAATTAAATATGAAATATAATTTCCCGAAAGCATTGCACTTGTTTTTTAGGATTCTGCACACACATTTTTATTATAAAAAGAACAAAAGTATCAGGGAAAGTTGTGCGTCGATGACGTAGATGCGCAGAACAAAACGAAAAAAAAACAGGACGGCGTTATCTGTTTAGCTGTATCATGAACACCGTCAATAGATGTGAATTGCAACAACAATGTGGTGAGATTTATTTGTTTTGACAGCTCAGTTTTTTTTCTTTTGAAAATTGGAAAATAGTTTTTGAGAATTCTTCGGCTAGAAACAAAAATATCGTTGTGAAATTGTTTAATATATATAAACAATTGTAATTAATAGTTAATATTCATCCACAATTATAATAAAATACAAAAAAATAATCCATAAATTGTTTTCAATCACTCAGATTTCCGTTCATCTTTAATGCATCTTGCATATTATAGAGGGTGGCCCTTTCTTCATCCAGAATAATATTAAAATTTTTGTTGGATGTATTCAAAGGAAAAAAATAGTTAAGAAGATACGAAATAAAAATAGTTTTTCTTCAATTTGACACCCGGAACTTCAATTTGTTGTTTAAATTCCACTTAACTCTCAATTTCCACTTTAGAAGTATTAAAGTAGATATTAGGTGGGTTTTAATATCTTCTGTCGGGATTCGGGTATTGATCTGGATTAACTTTAAGTACAAAAAAGAAAACTGAGGAATTTTCAAAATCGTTTTTGTTGGACGTGTTAAAAGGTAATCCAGATGTGCATCTCCATCGAATATAATAACACAACAATAGCTATTTTTCATTTTTTTAAACTTCACGACATCTAAGTATTTAGTTTTGAGTGTTGAATATAGGAGTATTGAATACTTATTACTGAAATTATAATTCATAATGGAAAAGAATTAAATAGTTTTGACAAAAACACTAACTTTTTTTTTGCTTTAAAATTTGAAAATTATTTTTTAACAAATCATTACGAAACTACTTATTTTGAAAAATTGATTCGAGAATGGATTTTAAGAAATTATAGCATGACCTCGTAGCTGTTTTCGTATTTTTAAGTTATTTTCATTAAAAATTTAATTTAATTTTGATTGATTTTTATTTTTTATCTCTTATCTAAAAGGGGAGAAATAATCCACCCCTCTTAAACAATTTGTTTTTCTAAAAATATTATTTCATAAATTATCCTGCATGAAATAGGGGACACCCCGTATTTGGTTTTGTTTTGACATCTAATTGACAGACCAAGGTGAATAATTCTGACCACGGGGCCCGGTTCACATTGGTACGTATTTGGCGTAAGGTAGTGTGTAGCAGTGTCAAGGCTGACCCAAACCAACGCGAATGCGGAGCGATTCGCAGCGAATCATTTACAATAGTACAAAAAATGACAAATACACAACGCTAAACAACAACAAAAAATCGTCGTCGCCGCGAATTCGTGTTAGTTTTGGATAGCCTTTATCTGTTATATTTTGTATCATTTCGAATAATTTGCTATGATTTGGTGTTGGTTTGGAGGAGCTTTTGATTCAATTGCACTCATAAAGCCTGAATAAAAAAAAAAAACGATTTAGGTGTGGATTTAACTTATAAATAAAGGCAAACCAACATGAAATCATAGCGAATCATTCGTAAATATACAAAATATGGCAAGCACACAACCCTTAAAGGCTCTCCCAAACCAATGCGAAATATTACACATACACAATACTAAACAACAACAAATAATCGTCGTCGCCCCGCCTTGGCTTTGGTTTGGGAGAGCCTTTAATATGTAACTGCAGATTTCGGTCCGAATCTTCACATTTCCCCATATAGTTTGGAAATTTCGAATTGTGAGATTTCAGTAAATTTAAATGACTACGAACGAGACAAATATCTTATCTCACACTTTGCACTAATTTAATTTCAAAAAAGTTATCACTTAAAAGTTATATAGCAGAAATAACCCTGTGTAAACACCCAACACCAACGAATATATAGACATAAAACAATTTGTCGCTATATGTTCCCACCAAAATGAAATTCGAGATTTTATTTAAAAACTTTTGTTATTTCAAGTTTATTGAAAAAGATTTCATGAATATTTTGACGAAATCTCAATAAAAACTCTAGATTACAGCGAAATCTTAACGAAATCCTGCTCAAATTCGAGAGCTCAAAGTTTTTCAGCTGAAATATTAGATCTATTTTTGGTGGAAACGTAGTATTAGATTGCGTACTAAGCCTTAACTACAAGTCTGTTCGTGTACTTCCCACAACTACAAAATTCTACAAATTTTATTTATTTTATATGAGATTTGACAGAACTTTGGGCTAAATTCGTAGAAATTCGTAGTTTTGGGAGTTACGTGAACAGATATTACATTGGCCACTTTTTGCAAAATTACAAAAGTAAAAATAAGTCCCCCTAGAGCAGTTGTTTTGTGAAAAAGAATATACAAATTTTTCCCTTAACCAAAATCTAAGCTTTCTTCATCATTTTTATAAGTTTCCCAGTGAGAAACACTTTCCCACAATGAGTTTCAAAGTTGTCACCTGAGACACACTACTGGTATAAAAACGATAGTATCGATATTATAGTATTAGCAATACTACAAAGCCACAAAGGCTGACACACATCCTGTTAAGTATTATATTGACAATTTTTTTACTAAAATTAAGTTCTCGAATTCGTCACCAAGGAAAAAATCAATGCTCGTGTAAACAAGAAAAACTCAAGTTTGGAAACTATGCTTTTACCATTTTGCTCTCGTAGTTTATAACATGAACATGACACACTTGTGGTATAAGTTAATACTATAATATCCGTACCACTAGTGTGTCACGGGTATTATATCAGTAACCTACACCTTGTTTTATTTAAAGTTGCTCCAAAAATTTTTCTGGTTGAACTTTGACGTTTATGATTTGACAAACGAGCCTCCAGTGCCGACCAGTACTACCACTTTACTTCAATTGAAGTAGGTGTACTTCTTTTTTTCAAAAAAAATCAAATCTACTTCCTACTTCGCATTATCACCAAATTATTGAAATCTACTTCATTTTAGAAATCTCTGTTTCGACTAACTTCAATTTTACATTAATAGGTCAATTCTTCTTCTTTTTTCTCTTTTTTAAACAATTACATAGCCCCAGAATTTCAATTAAAACAAAAACAAAATTAACACAATTTTAATACAAAAATGGACAATTTTAAAAACTCAACGCACTCTTGGGTTCACGAATCTTTTGTTCGCTTGAAAGTGTGAATTGCGAATGGTTTTTTTTTTAATTTTTGATTCACCTTTTTTATTTTGGTTGATGATCTTTGGTCTGTTTGTTTATCGCCTTACTATAAGCATTTTATTGTTCTTTTTTTATAAAAAAAAGAATTGGTAAAGTTTAAAGGACTTTAACTAAATAAAACTAAAAATTGTTATTAAACCATGATTCAATATATACATGTAGAAATTAAGTATGTTTTTTTTTTAAATTGAACTAAATATGGAAATATGAAGTCTGAAAGAATTTCTTTTGTTTTTGTTTAAATTTTGTTGTTGAATTTAATTTTTTAAATATATATGTATCTATTTTATAAAAAATGTCATTTTGATATCAACTTCGATTTTTGTCAATCTAGTTCCTTTTTTTCTTCAAATCTACTTCGACTTTTTTTTCTCGAAGTGGTAACGCTGGTGCCGACTTTTTCTGCTTCATTTTCCCGCCATTTAATATATTTAATCTTGACTTGAATTACGGGTAGGACCATACGTTTTTATTTTAAACATAACATAATTAATAAAAATGCCTATAACTCCGATACCCAATTTGGTCGAGTTCTTAAAGGATGAGTTTCATTACTTAAATCTTCTGCAAAACAAACAAATCTGGCGCAAAATACCTCTTCTCAACTATACTCCCTTACACGAGTTGAAAGATCTTTCGCTAGTGCGTTTTCGAGGAATGATACAGGATATGTTTGACCCCGAAATTTATTTGGAGAGCTATCAAATTATTTCACCTGATGGCAAATGTAGATTTCAAAACGGCAAGTATAGGGATTGTTTAGTTCTACAGGGCAATGAAAAACCAGACTTCCTGTGCAAGGAGAACGTGCAGGCGGAAAGAAGAACTATATTTGCTGTGACTTCGCCTGGATTCAATCAATGGGCTTCCACATTTGAAGAATCCAACTGCAGCAAAGGAGATGTTTCAAATACCGGAATATCGTCTTCTCAAAAAGTTTCAAAGCGCCCAATCCCGGAAGAACTAGATGCAGAAATGATTGATTTAGATGAAAGTTCTACAGCTAACAAGATAAATAAACGCCAGTGTAGGGAGAATGAAAGCTCATCGCTCTGCAATGTTCGTTCTTCAGGATTATCTGCTGAATATCATCTAAACTCTCCCATTCCCGACCGACCTAGCAAAGCGTGCTTGATCAAACTTTACAATGACTTTGATAGTCATACGCTTAACTCAATAATTGATGTTGTCGGCTTCTTATCTGTAGATCCAGCATTGGATGCATCCACAACTGAATCTTCCTATGATGAATTTGAAGACTGTGGTGAAAGATATGCTCAAAACCCACCGCCATCGCTAATACCACGACTTCATGCAGTCGCAGTGCGAAAGTTGGAGCACAATAATCCGCTGCTCGATACGTCTATTTGTGAAACAATATTTTCAGGCTTTGGTTTTGATTCTGTTTACAAAGATCTCAAAATACTGCTCACACAGTGTTTGTTGGGTGATGAACTGACAGCGGAATACCTCATTGCACATCTTATATCGACTGTGTATGTAGGATAATCAAATTTGAACACTCATGGCATCATTTCTTTATTTAATGCATTTTTTTATTTCAGGTACATCCGTTCTGATTTTCACAGCCTGGGTAAATTTGCCCTTAATATATGTAATATACCTGAAAAATTACTTCCCAGCTATACAAAAGAGCTATATGAAATTTTGGAACTTTTTGTGCCCGCCAGTCATTACTTGCCAATGACTCTGGAAACCATGAATACACTACAGTTTTTTCCCAAGTAAGATTTTTAATGTTTAAAAAAATGATTCTATTCTATGCATAATAACAAAGTCAAAGAAACAACGACATACAAAGTCAAGTCATTTAAAACTTTTGTAATTCATATCGATAATAGGCTTTAGGTTTGACGTCTCCAATTGTGCTACAAATAAATATAAATAAAATAAAATAGTAAAAAATTTTAAATTCTTAAAACAGTTTTATTAAGCGTTTTTTAAATAAGAATTTAAAACTTGGTACACAATTATTTTAAGCTTATATTCAGCAACGATTTTCGGAAGTAAATTCCATCTTCTGGCTTTTAAAAAAAAAACTTAGTGATGAGTTTGTCTGCCTACCTTAACACGTGTCGAACAGGTGTAAAAATTGACGAATATTTTTTGCAAAAACCACAGGATTATGTGTTAAGCTGAGTGGTTTTTATAAACTTCATAGTTCTCTATATTCTCAGGGACTAACTATAGAGAGTTTGACCTATGACAACAATTGTTCAAAATGGCAAGCTAAATATTTGTTGTATGCAAACTTTTTCCCTTCGAGCAATAGACATTGAAATAATTCGATGTACAAGTTTTTAATTATTGGTTCAACGTTTCAAATGCTATTATTGATGTGAATTACAAAAGTATGCAAATGACTTGACTTTTATATCGCTTATACAAGTTTCTTTTGAAGTACTTTTGTGAAGACAATATCAAAAAATTAGAAAAAAATTGTGGTTACTTAATGGACTTTCAAGGAAGCATTTTTAATAAAAGAATATATAATCTTTATAACAAGCATCTAAATTGGCTTTGTGTCTACATTTTTTAATTTTAGAAAAGACTACCAAACCAACAAACTTACATCGGGCATTCTTCAGCTCGCACCGCACACAAACTTAGTTTTAGATGAAACTCGCTTGCAACCAGGCAAGTTGGAAAACAACGGCGTTCGAGGAATACAGAGCTTAGCGCATTTCATAAAAACTCAACAACTTGTGTGTGATTTCCAATATTATGATATAAATTTCAACACAGACATCCCAGTCTTGGTACTCAGCGAAGGAAAGAGTATGCTTCCTGTAAGAAACTCTAATATCCTTTTACGGTTTTCGCGTTTGTTGCTCTGCTTAACTGAGCCATTTTTATTTTGCAGAATGATTTCCAAGTTCCCCTTAGAGTTGATGACGATTGCATTGCTTTGATCCGTGAAACTTTAAAAGCAGCAAAACATTACGCTCAGCCAAAGTTGGATGCCATTAGATGTTACCTTACGGCTGCCAAATTATCCAAGTTTGAAATCAATCCGGCAGATAGTGAAATGATAGAAACTGATTTTGTGGAAATGCGTAAAACGAATGGCAAAGTTGGCCCAGATGAACTCCACGGACTCCTAGTGCTATCAAGACTACTAGCCATAGCCCGAGGAAAATCAAAACTTGACCGAGACTGCTGGGAAAAGGCCAAAGAGATGGAAGAAATACGACGGGATCGCATGGAAAGCATTCCCAAGTCGAATCGAAATCACTAACTTTTTTTATTTATAAAGCTTCTTATATTTATCTTAAAATAAATTATTTAATTAATTTACAGAAAAAAATACCATCAAACAGAAAATAAACAAAAGAAAATTTATCAGTCACTCCGCAGAAACTTTGTAGCCGAGCTCACTCGTATTCCAAAATATTTTTGTGATAAAACAAAAGGTAGCTGGAATGTCAAACATTAATAGATTTACTAAAAGTACTCATCCCACACCTACCCTTCGCTATCGAGTACTTGGTTCAACGTTGCTGTTGTAATAGTGTGATCGTCGCACTTAACCCAAGTGTCCTTGTGATGGCGAACATAGACAATGTAGTGTCCAGTGTCAATGGTGCCTAAGTGATTAACAACTGCATAAAGGGAGTATCGGTAGTCGCCATAGGGGTTGTTCTTTTCCGACATAAACGGCTTCATATCGAATTCAGCTGGAAATGAAATGAACGTCGATATTTTCTTATCGATAACGCTCGAGTGCTCGAATCGTTTGAGGTGAAAACTTGCCACACTCGGAAGCGTTCGTAGGGACAATTGCTTTGTTGATTCTTGGTAGCTTTTGCAAATGGAGCATTTTATTTTAGCGGTGGAACCGAGATGTTCAGCTCTGGTGTACCGCTCCAAGCAGTCGATCAGACTTTTGGGAGATGTTCCACCCTCAACTTCACCCAGATCAAGAGATATGTCCCAAAAGGGATCGATTGTGGTAGACACATTTTTGCATGCTTGGCAGACGACGTCGCTCTGCAACATCCCCGTAAATATTTGATCGATGATGCACTTACATTGAGTTGGACATGTTTCGTTACTATTGAATGCTGGCAATTTATTTTTTTCGTCATTCTTAGAGCTTATGCAGTGCAGGTGCAAGATTTCTAGCGTTGCGATAAAGAACTCGTGGGCATCTTGTTGTTCGTACCCGGCAAGGTGTTTGGCATGATTCCATATAAGATGTAAGAAACGATGCAGAGACAATGGTCCACGTGATCCAGAATAAAACTCCTGTTGTAAATTCAGGAACACACATTGATGAGACAAGACACTTACCTTAAACAGACGTTACACTCTTACCTGAAACAAGCGTGAAACTTCACAAACTAAACATTTCAAAGAAGATTTCAAGTTGCACTCATGTCGTTCGGACAGGAAGTAATCGCTCAGTAAAGGTGTGTGGATAAGTGCCTACATGATTATTTTTTGCCTACAAAATATTTAAAACGAAACACCTACTTGTACTATACAGTTCATAAAACAAGTCGATCCTAGATTCATGAGACCCCTTAATCCAATCGTTTGGTTGGCCTTTATCATCCTTCTTCTTGGATTGCTTAGCAATAGGGTTATTTCTGTTGCAGTTGGCCGCCAGCACCTGTAGGTGAGGCTCTTCTGGAGATCTTTCGCCTCCAGGCGTCGGTTTTTGTCTTGAATCTCTTGGAATCGTTGATCATAGGTATAGTCTTTGCAGGAATTGCAGTACACAGCACCATGTGAGAGCTCTAGCGCAAGAGGGTGCTTGGAAGATTTCAAATGATCAATTATATGAGGACCTTTGCAGCCGAAAAATATGCAGTGAAGGCAGGCGAAGATCTGCAGCCCATAGCTGCCACATTCAAAGCAAGAGCACGATAAAGCCTAAAATTGCAAAATAAAATTAAGACATCAACCTGCTTGAATGAAATTCCGAATTGAATAAAGTACCTTTCTATTTCGTGCGTCCTTTGAGATACATGATGAGAAGAATGCATCAACAACGCTAAATGTGTTCAATCCGCATTCTTTAATATAAGTTTGAAAGTGTCGACATCCTGTTTCAGCCATCTTTTTTTTGAATAAGTACAATTGATTAATTATTTTATATTTTGTATTTATTAAAAGTTAATAATATTTAACTCTATGTAAAACAAAAACTTTAAAAAAAAGTAGAACTCAGTTTGCCCTGTCAAAATAGGTGTGTTTGTAAAGTGAAAGGCGGTGTTCGGATGAGGTGTGTTCAATCACTTGAAATTTCTTGCAAATTTTCGCAATTGAAGGGAACTTCAATTACACGATGATTCTTCTTGTCTGAATCTCTTAGAAATTCAATGAGGCATATTCATAGACGATGTCAACCCTGCGGCCACACGAGCTAGTACCAGCTAGCTAATTGGCTTCATAAATTGACTATCAAATTCCTATTTGTGTATTTGCTGTGACGTAGGCGGCATACTGTACTGCTTAGATAAAAAAATATAAAGATGGCAATCCTTAGCTGTCAATTTGATTTGCCTTCAAGCTGGCGTTAAATGAAAACAACTACTAGTAAATATTGCTGCAAAAGTTGTTTAAAAATGTGACCATTATTTCTAAAATTTGAGTTGAATAATAGGTGTGTTTTTTTTTTACAAGCCCAGAAGGATCGGACCGAAAAAACGACATGGGTGCTTAACAACGCCATTACAGAAAAAAGGAAGTTTCCATACAAAATAGCAGGTATGAAACTCGTATCAGTAACATAGTTCTTATCTAAGTTAAGGTCAACCCCGAAAATTCTTTCTATGGGCTCAGCTAAGGCCTGGTGCCCACTGGGCAACTTTGTTGCCGGCAACTAAAGTAGCTCGCCATCACCCACTAGGCAACTTCCGAGCAACTTTTTGGAATCATACGTCATATTTTTGTGTATTTGTTGTGTTGACTTTTGACACGGATACCATTACAACGTTAATAAAAGTGTAAATACCAAAAACATTGAAGTTTATAGCTCATTTTTGAAAAATCAGAATCAGAGGATTAGAAAATTCAGAAATCTGAAAATCTGTATGTAAGATTTTATTTTTGAACATGGCTATCTTTGATAGATAAAGTTGCCGGCAACAGAAGTTGACCAGTGGGCGCGGTCGAGCAACTAAAAGTTGCCGTGAAAAAGTTCCGCCTATAAGTTGTTGTTGCCTATAAGTGGGCGCTCTGAATCAGGAGCAACAAAAAGTTGCTGGGGTGAGCAGTTAAAAGTTTCCTAGTAGGTGCCAGGCCTAAGCCAGAAGGGGCTTAGTTATTGTCGATTTAATATGTAAATTGCTTAGCCCACACGGAGTTTTTTTCATCCAAGCCCATTCGGACAAGGAAAAAAACACAATTACTGTTGCAAAAGATAGAAGTAGTGGTGAGAAAGAATTTAAACGACATGACATGATTTGCCCAGCGGGAAAAACCTGCTGATTGTTGATTGGATTGTGGTTGCGAGTTGGACATCAGTAAGCCCTGTGGAGTCGGGGTGTTAACAGCGTGAGCCACAACATTTGCCCATATAACAGCTTATTTATACCATACGTATCCTGAAATTCAGCAGTCAGCAGATTTTTGACGTTTTGGGCCGTTGTTCCCGACTTCGAAGTTCTGGAGTTATCCTATCCTTTCATTCAAGATTCAAATTTAAAAGAAAAAAGTTATTCTTGATCAGTGGCTGGCGTTCTAATGAATATCAAATTTTCTCAGTGGATTTTATAGATTTATTATTCAATATGAATTCTTTAGATAACACCCCCTTGCGCTACAAAAACCGTTCAGCCATGCACAATTTTTTCAGTAAAAGCAACCATGGCCAAAACGCGCATCTGATGTCCCATACCCATTACTCGAGGAAACTCAGAGAAACAAATAATAGTTATGATGTGTTTCCTGTTGTAAAAACCCCGCCAACAAAACGCTTCTCAAAGGTTGTGAACCCATTCGAAGCTGCTCTAACCGAACGTCTCCATTTGCCAATTATCGCAAGGTATTTATTTGATGGTTCCGTTGAGTTTCTTATTAACAAAAATAAATCCATTTTTAGTCCAACACTATTCCAGCGTCCACCAACGCCACAACATTCCTCAACTCAATTTGCTTGGACTATCGATGATGTTTCTTCTTTGCAACCTGCCAATGTGGAGCCACATGAAACACAATTCCACGACTCACCGGACCCGGAATTTGAAGCAAAAGCTCAGTCGGCCATAAGCTCGTTCTTCAAAGAACAACAAATTGTTCCTAGTCCAATTGACTGTCCGTTGCGAAGCCAACGTATTATTCTCTCCGAAATAACTGGCAATACTCCTATTTCTAAGCCAGGTCGCCGAATACGTGATAATACAGCGCAAACAGTCCTTTCCCTTCCACCAAAACTGCCCAAGGACTTGGAGGCTGCATTAGCTCCGTACTTCATGTTTACCGAATGCCAGCAGATTACAAGCAACCTGGCCGATACGTCCATTAGTGCTATTGAATATGATCTCCGAGACGCATCTCTTAGACGCAAACTATTCGACTACCAAGGCGTTTCGAGCATGGAGGATGAAACCTTCGCTGGAGTAGAGAGTTGCCAGCTCACCACAGGTAGTCCACCACCACAGTCTCCAGAAGTGCTAAAATCTAAAGCTGCCAAATTTGACGACGCCTTCTTCAAATCAAGAATGTCTGATCCAATGGACAAAAGTTCTTTTGGGTCCCTCTCGCCAATTCCCCAAAGCTCTTCGCCTCCAGACTTGAAACGAAAGTCTCGAATAAGTTTTCCAACGAATGAGGCCCCTTTAATATTGCGCCCATCCTCTAACCTGTACAAGAACTATAGATGCCCTAAAGTGGAGGATTTTGCAAGTCCAATTGCCAAAAAATCTCCTATGTACCTATTCACCACTCCCGAACGGAGCTCTGCTTATCAAAGTTATTCGCCATGTAAGGTGAGTTGGAAAACCGACTCTGCATTCAACATTAAGATAAGCGGACTGCTTGTCGACACCACAAAAAGATCGCGATCATCTGCCGAACTTGACTTGTTTGCGGACGAAACACAAGACATCGACGAAGACGAAATGCAAGTCAGTCAATTGTCTGCCATAAGCAATAACTCCTCCGAATCTGACACGCCTCGTAGTAAACGGCGGTCAACAAGTAGGAAGAACCTCTCCCAGTCGTTCACAAACCAGCGAGTTTCAAACGATGGCGAGGATGAGATTCCACATTTTGTTGACCAAAATGATTCGTTGGATGTAAATAAAATATTTGTTCCAATACATCAGAGTGTAGAAATCAATACGAAACCCAATTTAACGCAATCGGGACATTCAGTGCTTTATCGCACGGACAGCGGATTCAACGAGATGACTACTAGCAGCAGCACACAGTTTGATGCGAAGCCATATTTTCAACTATCCGGAGAGGAGAAAAAGACTGCAAATGAAAAAGGTTGTGATGCTGATGTAAGTATGATATGCTGCTCAACACCATCCAAGCACAGCCCTATTCCTTAATGGCGTATGCAACGCTAGATATTTATTAAGTCTTAGAATAATGATCCAATTTTTGTTGCAATTAGCATAATTATTGTATAAAATAAGTTTTTATCTCTTCTAGACCATTTTAATATTTGAATTGTTATAATTAATTATTGCAATAGCCAATGGAATTTTAACAACGAGTGTCATACATTATTTTAAGATTTTAGAACAACAAAATTTATTGCTGAACCAATCGGTTTTCTTTAGGTTCAAGCTAGATATACATAAATTGAAATTGAATTATAAAAATACTCGAATGCGTTTGTTTTTTTAAGACTTCTTCCTTTCTTCATAACAAGAGACTGGATTCCTCTAATTGTAAGTTAGCGCTATAGTAAGTGTGGACCTGGGCCTTAACTTTTAACCTTGCTCAAGGGCTCATTAAAGACTGCAATTGCGTATTTAACGACTGAATTAGTTTCAATTTGAGCCTTAAATTGTTTCTCTACCACAATAGTTTCCAAAATACAGCCGTTCAAAAGAAAGTAATAGTAAATATGTATGTATATATTATAAAAAAACTCATCGTTTTTTTATCAAAATTTTGTGTAAATTATTTTTTCAAAAACTATCAATCAATAAAACGTTATTTTAAAAGCACATTGAAGAATGGATTTCAGACCTAAAAGGAGCTAAGGAATTTATCTCCAGATATTACCACTATTCTTCAATATTTTAGATAATTACCCCTCCCACCTGAACGGGGAGATTGCACCCCCTTTCAATACAACTTTTTTCTTCTTTTAACCCAACCTACACGCTCTAGAGTTTTGAAGCATCTAACGCCAAGCACACTGTATTTTTTATTATACTGTTAATTATACTACTTGTTGTTATAAATTTATTATTGATATATGTACATATTGAAATTTAAAACTCTTGGTTGATGCAAGTTTAATTAATTTCAAATCGTAGAACAATGTTTTCATCTAAAGCCAGTCCTTCGGATATAAAATCGACAATTACTGAAAAAACGCGAAAGTCTCGCGGTCTTTTGAAGTTTCTACCATTCCAGTTTGGCGCTCGATGTCAAAAACTTGGATTATTTATTAGGTCAACATCACAAACAATTCCACAAAAAACCAGAACTTCCAGATCTGACGCAAGGTCTCCCTCCTATGAAGCCACAAGATTACTGGACTATTAAAATATTTGAGTTTTTATTTTTAATAAATTTATGTGGTATAATACCAGACAAAGTATTATTGAAAATTAATCGTAACGCAATTATTGCGCAACATAGCCCTTACACCTTCAAAAAGGGTTAAATCCCCCGCAAAAGTCAATTTAAAAAAACTGATTCAGTTCATATAAAAATGAATTACATCTGTAGGGTACCTCTTATTTAACAAAAAAAAACTAGAATCAATAGACATAAGTTGCATCTCTTTTTTCAAAAATGCAGGTACCGTTAAGCCTGATTCCCAATGCGATGAGGAAACGATACGTCGAGTAAGAAATGCATTACAAAGCATTTCGCGTCGTCGCGTTGCGTCTTTTTTTTCAAATTTTCGGAAATATGACGTGACGATATCTCCACAGTTGTTCAACCTTAAAAACGAATTTTAAATAAAGAAATAATGTATAATAAAGCATTTCTTATCGTTCGCCACGTCATATTTGCGAAAATTGAAAAAAGACGCAATACGGAACACGCAATATCCAAACGTTGATTGTTCTATGCCTGAAATCCAGCTAAATAGGTAAAAAAAAGTTACAGATATCCCAAACTTAAAGGGATCTATTAAATTGTGTGCCTCCCATCAATTAAAAATAAGAAATGTTAGTCGAGTGGGTCAATGATCGGCATAAACAACAGTTTTCATTCTACATTACACTAGCGTAGACATGCAGTGAAAGCTGATCTTTACAGTTTTGATAGTTTAAGCTCACCACTTCTACAGGAGTAAGTAGAAGTGAGGTGCTTCGTCTTTCCCCTCTTGTTCACTTGAAGATGAGTTTCTTATGAGTGTTCAACCTTATTTGGCGAAGGTACTTGTAAAGAATTAAAATGAATTAAAACATATTTGACGGAATTTACCATTAGAAATTTATAAAAAAAAAAAATAATAATGCAAACTCAATATATTAAGGTACATACATTATTAATATTAGACTTTTAAACAAATTGAAATGTTTATTCATCATGATTGGTTTCAAAATTCTAGATAAGAGGCTCCTTAAATTTGAGATTCTTAAATTGATATTCAGATCGCGCATGGCAATTTTCTGTTTTACATACAAAATGAATGGGCAAAAAATATGGTGTTGCGTTTTAATTCTTATATTTCAAAAACAATCTAGTCCATTGCAAAGTTACTACATATGTATATAATTTTACGCTCTTAATATAGTAATGGTATACATGCAACGTCGTAAGTTTACATATTGTGTAAAATGATAAGTTTACGCAAAGTTTGCATGAACGATCTTTTTTATACAATTTGATTAAATGCTAGGTAATTCAAAAATAGTGAGTCACAATGACGTTTGGATAAGCTTATCCAATTTGGTTAGATTTACGCAACAAAATCCTTTGATAAGTTTAACTAAATTGTGTAAATCATTTCCCATACAAAATTTGACAGTTCAGTAACCAAAAGATAAACTTATCCAATTTGTAAACTTATCTAGGGTTTTACGAAGTTGCATGAATACCCTTTGTATTTAAGTCCTATGTGTCTAAGGCCATATTTTCCCCATATAATTTGCCTGGAAGTACAATTGCAGTCCTAAAGATTTTTGATGATGTTTATTCTATAACTATCTCTTTAAAAAGCCGTATTCAAAAAATTATTCCTATTAAATATTATGATTTTTAAAGTATGTAATTTATCTTTAAATGGGAAATCTTTTATTATTTGTTCTCAATTTAGTTTTCTTTTTGATGCAATTTTTTAAATCAACGAAAAAATTTTGAATAGCTGCTGTTGTTCAAGAAAAAAAAGAGATAAAACATCTATAAATTTTGTATGAAAAACAGAAAATTGCGATGCGCGACCTCTTAACACCAATATAAGAAAATAAAATTTTAGGGGGGTTAATACCAGTGATCTCTATAATACACTATTATAGAGATCAGTGGTTAATACATATTTAAGGAAAGTCTACCGAAATTTTGAGATCAATTATGACAAATAAACATTTTGATATTTAGGAACAGTCTATTGTATGTTTATGTACAATCTCATGTTAGAAAAACACTAAATAAAAGAAAAGTTGATTAAAGAGAGTATGTTTTTTTTTATTTTTAGATATAAATTTATATATAAATGTATTCCTTATACACATATATATTAATTTTTAAATAAAATGAATGAACTTATGTGATTTATATACGTTTTTACCTTAATGAGCGCGGGCTTTTGGATTTTGTTTACATCCGTTACTTTACTATAATGATGTTCTTATAATAAAGGGAACACAAAAAAACTAGACAAATGTTGTTTTGTTTGTTAAATTAATGTTATACAGACAAAATCTGTTATTTTTCAGAAGAACGTTATAACATAAATGTGTTAAGAGACGCGCACTAGAAAATCACGTTGTTGCATTATTATTTTCGGTGTTGTTCTCATGGAAATTGGCTCCGTTTACAATAAAAGATGTACCCAACCCATAAAGGTGGCCACAGTATTTAGCGTTGTCAATATTATCCTCGAAAAACATCTACGGAAATAGAAAAAGATAAACAAATGAACTATGAAGATTCGATAATAAAATTATATCTCTTTTGATGATGATGATGCCTTTTTGAATGCGGTTAGTATTACGGGGATATCAAAATAAATTACAAATGAAATTCAAATACAAAAAAAACAAAGTTATTATGTTCATTTTGTTTAATTTAATAAATTCATTATTAATTCCAAAATTCAAATGAACAAACAACAATAAGAATGTAAATGTATAATAAAAAAATAACAATGTGGGTGAATCAATATTTAAAATGTCACCAGTAACAACAAAATAAAACTCAAAAACTTCAAAATGAAAAAAAAAGAAAGAAATAAAAATATTAAAAGAAATCAGGAAGTTAGTTGAAATAAAAAATATGGCCGTCTTTCATTTTTATGCTTCGAAAACAAAAGAATTGAATTCAATTGCATGGTCAAGGTATGGTGGGGTGAGTTCAATGTTAAAGTTTTTATCATTTGATGATAGTTTTTGTACCTCTCGCATTTTAAAGAACGCCATTCCAGTCAAAAGCGCATCAGACCCTGCCTGATGTTGCGGTCCAACGCGACGAAGCTCCAACTGATCGGCTACTTCTTGCAGACCACCCTTAAGGTTCTTACAAGACTTCATCAGATATTTGATGTCATAGATGTTTGGGAAATACAAGCGTAGTAGTTCGAAAAATTCACTTTCATCTGCTGGCAAATTCTGGTCTGTTAACAGCTTGAGCAGATATCCAAAATCATAGCCAGAATGGAAACAAAGCCACTTGATGTTATCCATCAAAACAATGCCCGACGACATAAGCAGTTCGGCAAAGTCTAACGGATCAATGCCATCTTCTTCGTGCTTCTTGAATTGAATACCAGAGTTCTGCAAAAGATCGATGGAATCCTGTGCATACATGTCTTCCCTATAACAAACAGTTAAGTTAATGTTAACTCTACAATTATGTATTGTTTGATAAAAAGTTTAGAACTTACGAAAGATTGAATTTGAAATTGAACTGCCATGTCGAATAACCTGGTGGTGTCTTACCCTCGTCATCCATAAAGGTTAGACCTAGTTGAATGATGCGCAGTAGGTCCACGTTGCACCGGAGCAGCTGATAATGATAGTCGGCTGTTGATCTGAATTCCCCTACCGGTCGAGCAACAACACCAGGAAACTCTGTGTCCATGGCCACATAGTGATACTTTTGCACCACCTTCCGGATAGTACGGAATTCATCTTCGAGATTATGCTTCCAAACATCCCGGATGCCGCATTCTTCATTGCTGGGTATACTGACCGAGTGCGAGGAATGTCCACCGCCACCACTTATTGCTGAAGGCATTGCCTAAAAAATATATCACAAAGAAGACGTCATTATTAGGAGCATCTCTTACAAAGCATTTGTCGATAAGCTTTTCAAGATCTCGTGCAGGGGCAGTGGATAGGATATATTTATAAAAATTAAGTTTTCGTTGTTTGGAAAAATTGAATTTTTAAGTACTTAAAAAGAGAATTTTATGGGGAAGAGATAATGATTGATAGCCAATTGGTAAATAAAAACACAGAACAAACCAAAAATTGCAGGTATCTATACGAAAAATAAAAGATCCGAACATGATGCGGTAGGTAGGTGGTGGGGCATAAAATGAAAAAAAATTGTGTAAAATCATTTTTGAAAAGGAACCGTAGCGGCAGCGAAAGAACAACAACAAATCAAAAGCATTTCAAACTATTTACTTACATCAGTTGTTGAATTAGTGGTTACTTCACTGGCTTCAGCCACGGTGCTGTCAGCCGATGTGTATTGAGTTTCTTTCTTTTGTTTGATTGAATTTTGTACAAATTCCTAAAGAGGAATTCAAATCAAATGCTATTACGCTCTATTGATAGGGTGAAGTGATATAATTTTTATTATTATTTTATATTATATTTCCAAACATCCAGTTTTGGTTTTTGAATGGTGCAGTTTGTTTGCTATCAATGCATTGGGTCTTTTAATCCTGTTGTTGCGTTGAAAGAAATTACAAAATGCAACATTTTTATACAATGTTACGAAGAGATAAGTAGATTTCTTTATTAAAAGCTTACGAAAAATTAAGAAGGCATTATTTTATTCTTATTATTTGTACTTACCCATTTCATAGTTGTGTCGAATTATTGAAGAAGTTTTGTGCCTTCTTTAATATTATTTTAGTTTGCTTTTTGTTCATACAAACGAAACGTAATAGACAAAAACAAATATTCTCACATAAAGCCGCCACCATAAAATATAAAATAATTTTCCAGAATTTTGTCCTTTTGCTATTACTTGTCTTTTTTACGGTCTCGGTGTATTTTTCTGTGTTGATTTTTGACTGAGCGAAGCGAAATTGAATGTCAAATGATTTCGCCGCATTCAGCTTGGTAGAGCTAGTTGTGTTTCACAAATTCTTTGAACTCATTGCTCATTGTGCCTGCACACACGGGATTAATTCTGCCGGGTAGAAATCTGCTTTAATACAAGGTGTGTTTTTTTCCTTACCCGTATGGGCTTGGATGAAAAAAACCACGTCGAGGCTCAGCAATTTACATGCTAAATGCAACAACAACTAAGCCCAGAGAATTTTCGGAGCTTAGCTTTAGCCCAGATAGAAACTGTGTTACCGGCACGAATTTCATGCTTGTTATCGATAGTTTGTATGGAAACTACGTTTTTGTTTGTGGTGGCGTCGCTAGCCCAGATGTCGTTCTTTTGGTCCGATTTTCTGGGCCTGCAAAAAAACATACATACACTTGTCCAGTTTATATTTCTAAGCGCTCAGAGAATTTCCCCAGTTTGGGTGCCATAGAGTTTCCATACAAACTATCTGCAACAAGTATGAAATTCATGCCAGTAATACAATTAAATTGCTTAGTCCCGACGTATAGTTTTTTTCGTCCAAGCCCATTCGGGCAAGAAAAAAACATACCTAGTGTATCCCATCCCTCGACCGTTGTGTTTTCATTTTTTACTTGTTAATTGGCAAAAACAATTGTTTCAAGCTTTTCTGTCTTTATTATTTTAATATGCAAACAATATTCCTTCCTGGTTTAAGGTGTTATTAAAATTATCCTTTCTTGTTTGCTTTCTCTAAGTGTGTTTTTTCTATACCTTGATGGAAATGGATGAAAAAAACTATGTCGGTGCTAAGACCCCTATTACACGATGCACGATGTTCTTTGTGTCTGACTCTTTTCAAAATTCAATGGATGTCAAGGTAAAATCAGATGTTTCTGATCACACTCATGAAAATGGGAAAGAGTCAGACGCAAAGAATCATAGTGTAATAGAGGTCTAAGTCGGAACGATAAAGTGATTTAAAATAACTCTGAACATGACTTTCTACCTTTATAGAATTTTTAATAAATAATTCGCACAAATTTCATCGTTTCAGTTACTATTAACATAAATCCAATCTAAAACAAAAAACACAGAGACCTGATTTTGCCTTAAAATCAGACTCGACTTTTAATTTTTGGTTTAACAACTCCTTACTTGCGGACTAAAACCAAAAGAGAGTATGAACTATGAAATTTTCATTTTGCTATTCTGAAACTTTGAAAAAAATCAAGTACTTAATGGAGAAAAAAGTACTTACTAGCTCTTAATGTATATGGAATATAGTATTTACTAATAGAATTCACCCAAAATTACTATGGCCTGAAGTAAATACTTAAATTTCGGCATTTATTGCATTTTTATCCACATCAAAAATAGCATATACTTTAAAATTCTCTAGTAAAAGAATTTACTATGTCTTATGCATATCACCCCAGAAGTACCTAAGGACATTTTTGTATCCCTGGAAGATTATTTTAACTTCGCAAACAGACACTACTTTTTCTTTTAATGCATTGGAATATTTACTTTGATCCGCTTTATCACTTTTTGTATTAATTATTAAAGTCGACCTGAAACGGGCCCGATAACATACCACTTTTTAATTTTTTCATAATTTGAACATGCTTGAGAAGAAAAAAACAGTTTAATTCGAAGTTGGTGAAAAATTGACTTATAACAGGCGAGCTTTTGCTTAAATAAATTAAATGTGCTTTACTTTTGTCCACATAATTTTTAGTAAATTCTGAGTTATTTTGTTGGTTATCAAATATGGTATGATTTATGAAAAAATTAAGAAAAGTTTATTAAAGTCTAACATATTCTGAATAGAAAAAAAATCTAAACCATCAAACTATCATAGGCTTTTCATAATTTTCTTATGATTTTCTAAAGAGACATAATTTCGTGCTTTAGTTTTTTTCAACACTGTATGTCGTTGGAAAGGTATGAAGTAAATACTTACATTGTGGCATTTACTGCATTTTTATCCACATAAAAATAGCATATACTTTAAAATTCTCTAGTTAAGGTATTTACTATGTCTTATGCATATCACCCCAGAAGTACCTAAGGATATTTTTTGTATCCCTGGATGATTATTTTATCTTCGCGACTGATGGTTTTTTAGAAGCAGTCTTCACTATGGACCGTTTTGACACATCCTCAAGCATAAAATCGAGCTTTTATTTGCGAAATAATTGTTCGACTCATACCTTATTAATGTTGATTCACCGTTAATGAAAACAAACACTACTTTTTCTTTTAATGCATTGGAATATTTACTTTGATCCGTTTTATCACTTTTTGTATTAATTATTAAAGTCGACCTGAAACGGGCCTGATAACATACCATATATTTGTGTGTACTACAATAGTCACTAATAGGGCTTATTTCAAATCATTGTGTGAAAAAAGTTATTCGCTAATTATTACCCACGTCACATTATTCTTTTTTCTACAAAAATTCAACAAAACAGGGAATAACTTTTCCCACAATGTGAATTAAAGAAAGTTGTCATAATAAATATCATTGTTCATAAAAATACCTTTTCAACGATATACATCTTATAGGTATTTGTTAGACAAGTTGTAGATTTTTTTGACACTGAAATTCACCAACAGAAAACCTTGGTTAGCAAATAACTTTTTCACACAGTGATTTGAAATAAGCTGCCATAGTGACTATTGTAGCACATACAAATACAATTTCTACGACATAAGTACTCGTTGTTATTTATTCCAAGACCACCATCCATTCTTCCCATAAAAAACACAAAATAATTGCGTAAATTTCACATATGAATAGATTTTTAACAGCAACTAGGAAATGATCGCACATGGCGACTGATGTGGGTATATTATCTAAGAAATGGTAGTTTTTGTTCAGATATCGTAACATTGCTTAGATTTGAATCAAGAAGCAAACTCTTTTCGTCAGTAACTTAAAGCAATTATGTAAATTTATATAATATTAATAAAAATGTATACGCCACTAGTTTTTCCTAAAACTAAAGGACGCATTACAAATATTCCACAATGATTTATGTAATTATGTAATACTTTCGAGCCAGCTTTTTGTATTTTCTTGTAAGATAGTAAGGATGTCATTGCCAACAATAATTTGCAAAATAATACTTTTCCTTATACAAATTTACTTTACTTAAATGTACTTGTTCAATATTTATAAGCAACTTTGCTATTGTTTAATATACTTTTTATAAAGTCTATTACATTAAAATAAAAGAAAAATCGGGGATAACAAACTTTGATTAAAATCTACAACTAAATACGATGAGCTCTGGAAACTTCGAATCAGCGAATCAGCTGGTGAAATGTTGACGGTTATTATATAAGTAAACTGACTTCGCCAATAGCAGATGTCAATCTCAACGATAGAATAACTTCACCCACCCCCACTCAAAAATCAAAAATCCATTCAAACAAATAGAAGGCATTGATGTACGATATCTGGAGCTGGTAATGAAAATTATAAAAGAAGACAAATCGATGTCATCAACAATGAACTTAATTATGACCTCTATTACACGATGATTCTTTGTGTCTGACTCTTTTCGAATTTTCGTGAGTGCGAAGGAGAAAAAAAACATCTGATTTAACCTTCGCTAACATTGAATTTTGAAGAGAATCAGACGCAAGGAATCATCGTGTAATAGGGGATTATCAGTCAAGAGCAAGCAGCAAATTTTGAGCAACAAAAAAGACAAGTTAAACAAGCACTAAGAATTCTCCAAACTCAAAACTGATTGCTTAGTAAACAAATGTATTAAAAGCTGTAATTACATCACCATCTCCCAAAAAAAGAAATAGTTTTGGTTACGGCCAACTGGGCTAAAAATTAAAAATTTCAAAAATTTAGTTGAGAGATGTTTGCAGAAGCTTTGATGGTTTGTCTATACTTTCAGTTGTATAAGCCTTCATCGCAAATTACAAACCAGGGCCTTAAAGTCACTAACATCTACTAGCTTACTTGGAATTGCTTAGAGACCCTAATCAGACCTTCTATCTTTTACATCGTCACTCTGCCGAATTCCAGAGGACATTATGAAAGGTATTCGAGATGTCCTCAAAGCAGTTATGTCAGTTAATGATTTGGTCAACATCAAAGGACGAATGCAAAGGACGAAGGCATCTGGCTAGCTGATTTAGGTTGGGGATTGGGGTGATAAACTGAAAGCAAAACTGGAAAAGACATGGCAACAATGGCTGAAAGAACATGATGAAATAACAAGAATTTACCTATTTCAAGCGGTGTTAGTCGTATAATCAGCAAGATCCTACGAGAATCTAACTTTGTATCCTTAACAAAACAAGCCAGGAAGTTTATTGGTACTGCTATCTTCTTGCGCTACGTTTATGATGCTTGATACTGGACAAGAGGGATTGGCAAAAGACCACTTATTTCGGGGAATATCAGGAAATAAGTTTTAATAATCACAACCTTATTGGTTTGTTTTTAAATGGAAAGTGAAAATGTATATATATATATATATATATACTAAAAACAATAGTAGGTAAACTTATCATTTAACATAATTTGTAAACTTACGACGTTACACGAATCGTTTGTATCTACAATGTATATTTCTTTTATAAATCATTGTAACTAATTCATTGTAGGTAAGGAATAAAACTGAAATTTAATTGAATTGAATTTAATTCAATTGTAACCCCTGCAAGCTCCCCATTTTAATGGTCTTTATGTAGCTATATATCAAAATCTATTACAAAATTATAATTATTATTACAATTTTGCTTAATTCTCACATTACCACGGACTTTGTCAAAGCGCCTATATGTATATTTGTTTTAAAGAAAAAAAATGTTATGACACTTTTTTCCTTTTGTCCCGCACAGGTTTTTTTTTTTTAATTTTTGTCTGTCAATAATAGTTTTTAATTGGAGCTATGTTCCTTTCTCTTATCTGTAGTTTTTTTTTACATAACAGATGAAAACTAACTTTATATCTGGGTATTCAGATATTTTTATGTATTTGTTAAAAACCTAGCAAAGGTTTAAAAAAAATAATTGTTTCACTTTCGTAAAGGCCTGCGGCAATGCTGCGTGGGAGCTGTAAAGTATTTTGAGTGTGCTTCCTTATTCATTCTGAACAATAAAACTATTTGGAATGAGCATTTTGCGTTATTTTATTCAGCGGAATATTCCGGATAAACCTTTTTGTTGTTTCTTTTTGAATGCATCATTTTTATCCATGTGAAAGGTGGAATAAAGTGTGTTTAGTATTCAGTTCACTTATTCACGTTTGTATTCTCTTAAACTCGCACTGGTGTTATCAACATAAACACAGTGAGAAAACACATAATAACGTCTCACACCACATTGTTATGCATTTAATGTAATTTTGTGTTCATTTTGCATTTTATCAATAAATAATTACTTCAAACTAAATATTTAAAATCAATTGCCCCACAATTGTTTCTTTATTCATCCTGGACATTCTGTATAAATATTTCGTCTATTCTATCTTTTCTATTCCGGAATCCGGAATAAATAATGAAATGCACTCTTTGTGTTTATGTTTTTGAATACGAAGAGCTCTTAAAATCTACATACTAGCTAGTAATAAACCCAGTGGCGTATGAAGGGGGGGCTAATATTTTGTGTGGACAAGAGGCACGGCCTCTATATCATATTCAAATTCGGGAGTGGATCAAAATTCTGTTTCCAAAATTCAGCTCTACAAAATGTATGTCTTACACAGATAATAGTACAAATAATTTTGTAAGTTTGTCAACAAATAATAACAGTACAGTACAGTAATAACAGTACAGTACAGTAGACGCTCAATTTAGTGAATCTAAAAAAATTAACTAACCAATATTGTGGTTACAAAAAATTTGCTTGAGGACACAGAGGAATTGTTTATTTTTTTTAAACCAGATTGAAAGCTTTGTTTAACATTTAAATAAAGTGAAAAAAGCATTCACGCATCGAATAAAATGTACATTTTTGATAAAATTAATCTTTAGAAAACCTTTTAAAACTCCTGGTCGAAAAAGTAAACAATCTCGAAAGAGCGAACAGGCTGGTTTTTATTACTTGACTATATCGAGCGTCTACAGTTTTTTATATTTTATTTTAAGATGATAAAAAGGGTAATTGAAAAAAGAAGAAAAAAGGACACCCTTTTTTTCATTTTCAAAACTCCTCTTTATTATTGTCAGAATTATGTAAAAGGAATTTGAAAAATCAGAATTTTGAGGAACACAATTATGAGAGAAAAATTTGGCAAAATGAATTTTGCCCTTGCCAAAATTTCGACCCTTACCCTTCAAAATTTGAAAAAAAATTGGTAGCATCTGAAGAAAATTAGAAATTCATTTTACAATTAATACTGATTTGGGTAATTTTTTTTGGTATGACCCCCACCTCCCAAGAAGTAGAGGTGTATACGCTGCTGAGTTATGTGAAATAAAAACAACAGATAAGACAAAGGATCCTAGCTCCCCTTAAAAACTATTATTAACAGTAAAAAACTAGGAAAAATATTATGTAGAAAAAAATGTAACAGAAAAGGAAAACAAAGTTTGTTTCATAACACTTTTTTGTTTAAAACAAATATGTAAATTCAAAACTGCTTAAAAAGATCTCATTTTGTTTAAGAACACACAAAGGGATGTATTTTTTGTGTTTGTCCTTTTGTCGTTCTCCTATAGAAATTTTACATCATTCTTCTCATATATTATTTATGTACCCATGTATAAGGCATTTGGTGGTTAATATTAAAAAAGTTTTTCATTTAAATGTTAAAGTTTTAGTAGGTTATACCTTAAACAAATTTTACCCCCACATTGAGACTGAGCCCCTCCAGAAAAAAAACCTTCGATACGCTACTGAATACACCTATAGGTTAAGATATTTTATACTTTCTGTCAGTCAATTTTTGAATGTCAAGCAGTACTTACTAATCACAAAAGCAATGCGCAAGATCTAAAATATCTTATTTTATTTTATTTAAGAGAATCCAAACCCTTTGTATATATTTTTGCTGTTTCAATACAAAAATAGCACAGAAGAGCTAAAAGGAGGAAAGGCGAAACATTTGTTAAAAATCCATAGATACAAACGGATTTTAGTGCAGTGTGAATGGAAATGTAAATTTTATACGTTAATGTCCCCTCTTCTTTTGTGATTAAATTAAAATTTAAAAAGTATTTTGATTCATTTAAATTATTTAATGTGCAATTCCTTGTGATAAAGCAATATTTTCATACAAAGTGATATTATTTCTTCCTACTATTATATATATACCTTCAAATATTCCACTGAAGAGTACAACATAAATTCGTATAGTACAGAGATGATGGTCACGGCAAATCAAATATTTGTTCTTATACAAAAAGTATAAAAATCTAACATGGAGAGTGGTGTGAACAGTGCCAAATAATGTATTTTAAAATGTATGTTTTTCTATCGAATGATGTAGAGTAAGTAAATAAAACTGAGTGACATTATGTATTTGATTTAAGTTTTCCAAAGAAATCGTTTTTTAATGAACATTTTGTATTCTATTATCAACATTGCTTTAGATTTATCAATAGCAAAGTTAGAAGTAAAATTAAATAAATTGGTAATATTATTTTAGTTTTAAAATTTGAATGAACATGTATAAATGTATAAATGTGCATCATCTACATAAAACAATAATTATATGTGTATCTGTGTAGGTTTGTTTCTGACAAAATGTCCAATAGAAAAATATGGACCAATTAAACTGAATAAATAAAAAAATTATATCCTAATTCTACCGCTTAGCTTTAATTAGTATGTCTTCAACAATCTGAGTTTTACTTTGCTGAGTAGAAGTACATACCTTCCTAATGAAATTTTAAAATAAACTCCATTGTTGAAGTAAGAATAACGCTCTATCCCCATGCTGTGAAATCAATCAAATTACTGTTTTTTCTTAACTTAAAAGCAATTTCAGAAGGTAATTAGACTGCCTTTATTAGCACATGCCTACATATATGTATCTATAAAACAGACTAAAAGTAAGAAGCACAAAGTAGATGTTATATATATGTATTTATACTTATCTATATATCATAAGCTCCATGCCGTAACTCCCTTGAACGCAATTTCATGTTTCTGATAAGCACTTTTATTTTTATTATATCTATTCACTATACCTTATGGACCATCAATGACTCATCTTTGTGTTGATAGCACCTTATACCATGATGTGATAAGTGTGTTATAAGTTTTGAATTATAAATTAACAATTAAGCTACGTATTTGTTCATAGGAAAAAAGATCATTTTTTGAATTAAAAAAACAAAGAATTTAAAGTAATTACGTGTACGTTTTTCTCAAAATATATTGCTTCTACGAAAAAAAGTGTTATAATCTTTTTTGGTCAAAATTTTATAAGCATTAATATAAACTTATTAGTTTTTTTGAAAAAAAATTATATTTGCTGAGATATTAACAAAAACCCGTTATTTTTCCATTTAAAGTACAAAATAAAAAGTGATACGCTTTGATACGCTATAACTTCAAGATTAATAAACCTACAGAGTTCGTTAATAGCTCATATTTTAGATAATTTTATTGTCTAAATGTTATTTCTTCATGATTTTGTTGTAAAAGGAGATTTCACCGAGGTGCTGAACAAAAACCAAATCACTTTCTTTTTCAAGATAGCGGTGTTCCCCTTACCCCGGCGACCCCAAAATCTTAGGTTTTTTTTAGAGGAGTTGTAGCCAAACTCAAATCATACAAAAATTTTAGCCCATCGATTAACAAAATTTTAATAAATTTTTTGACAAAATTTGCTCCACCGTGAAGTTCTAGAATGATTATCTCAGAATCTATTGCTTTTATGAAAAAAAAAAAAATATGTTAATCTTTTTTGTGTAGAATGACATAAGCTACAATTTGTACCTTCACATTTTTTCAAAAAAAACTTATAGTTTTTGAGATATAAAGAAAAACCAAATTTTACCCCCTTTAACCCCCCCAAAAAAATTAAGCCCCGGCCGAAATTTACGGAACTTATCAGGAAATGCTTAAGACGTCAAAACAAAGCTCTCTACCAAAATTCAGCTTTGTCTTAATTTTTTCGAAAAGAAAGTCTAATTTTCCTGGGCTATTAGCTAATCCGAACATCCGTAACACTTTGGATCTGATAGTTAGTCTTATTTACAGTTTAATTTCACTTCATAAGAATGACAGTGCAAAGAATGGGTAGAAAAAGGCTTTTTCCATTGACAATTCAGAAGCGTTCGGAATGTGTGTAAACCCTTTTGAAAGTGTGCTATTGGCGTTCAGAATGACAGAGTTATTCTCCTAAAAAGAACAGAAAACAATTCTGGATTTTATTACCGAATCGAAGCCAGAACTACTCACACATTCAAATACTATAGTTGTCAAATATTGCAAAAAGTAAATTTCTAGATAAAAATAAGTAAATGTTAACTAATGAGAGATGAACTCTCAGTGGACTGTAAATAATTAATAAAAGAAAAACACAAAATAATTTAAAGTGGACTGCACGTCCTGTTTATTGTGAAGATGAGTTATAACTGAAGGCAAAATTATAGAACTACTTCATTTCCCCTGGAGTAAATGGGCTCCATATAAAGGGTGATTTTTTAGCTGGTTTGGTTTTGGCAACACTGGTTTTGACAGCTGAGGTGTGTTTAGTACCTTGTGTCACTGACAAACAGCTTCAGTTTGGTTTGCAATTTAACCATGGATCGTCTTACAAATGAACAACGCTTGCAAATTATTGAATTTTACTATCAAAATTCGTGCCCGGTTCGAAATGTTCAAAATGTTGGAAATTGTGTTCAGCGATGAGGCTCATTTTTGGTTGAATGGGTACGTAAATAAGCATAATTGCCGCATTTGGAGTGAAGATCAGCCAGAAGCATTGCAACAGCTACCAATGCATCCCGAAAAAGCCACTGTTTGGTGCGTTTATGGGCCGGCGGCATTATTGGGCCATATTTCTTCAAAGATGATGCGAATCGCAGCGTTACTGTCAATGGTGAACGCTACCGAGCGATGATAACAAACTTTTTTTTGCCCGAAATGGAAGTTCTTGACTTGCATGATATGTGGTTTCAACAAGACGGTGCCACATGCCACACAGCACGCGAAACAATGGCGCAATTGCGAGGCGAGTTTGGTGAACAGTTAATTTCACGTTTCGGGCCGGTCAATTGGCCGCCTAGATCGTGCGATTTGACACCATTAGATTATTTTTTGTGGGGGTATGTCAAGGCTAATGTCTATAGGGACAAGCCCGCTTCGATTGACGCACTGGAAGCCAACATCCATGCATTCATTCATGAGATACCGGCCGATATGTGTGAAAGAGTATGCCAAAATTGGACTCAGCGGATGGGCTACCTGAGACGCAGCCGCGGTCAACATTTGCATGAAATTATCTTTAAACATTAAATTGCAAGGTTCAAACTATCGATTCAAATAAATATTTCATTCATTTTTTCGCATTTTTTGGGTTTTTTTTTTTTTTAAGTTCTAAACCTCTTAAAAAATTACCCGTTATAATATCGAACAGTAAATTTCACACATTTAACTGCTTCTTAGAACAATTATTTTCTGTTTAGAATATTATTTTCTTTATTGAAAATTATCATGCTAGTCCATATTTGTGTTTGCCAAGTTTTCCTAATGTGAAGAACTATTTCTGCATCCGCATTTGAAGGTGCACAAATACAGGGACAGAAAACTTCAGAGTCAAACTGCATGTGTCTGTTTGTTTTATTGTTGTTCCGCATCGGAGAATTCTTCCGAATTGCTAATCGAAAAGGCCATTTAGTCAGGTATGTATGTACGCAATAGCGTTAAGTCGTCGTAATCGTAGTATAGTTGTAAACTGCGTAAATTTGTCTATACAAAACGTAGTAAAGTTGTAAGCTGCGTAAATCTGTTAAATTTTCTATACAAATTGTGACAGAATTACCAAGTTTAAAGCTTTACAACGTTTATGGCCGATGGCTTTACGCTGTTCTATGAATACCCTTAATATCAAACAAAGTTGTAAAATAAATATGTAGGTATTAAAATATTTTAGAAATTTTATTCTTTAGAGTATGCTTTTTGTTTTCAAAGAACTAATTTCCATAAATATTTTTGTATATTTTTAGATAAAACTAATGGATTGGTTCCTATTCTGGCTTTGTTTTTTAAAGCCTAATGAAGAAAAAACTAATGTATGCAGGTGCATCTTTGGCATATTCCTCTCAACTTTCATCAAAGCTTATCGTCAATTATACCATAAAAGCAATGACTCGCAATTTTGTATCGCGGGCAAATAATTTTTTCTAATATTGGATCTACATACATATATATCTTCATAAATACTTTTGTATTCAAAACATTCAATTTACAAAACTATTGCATTTATTTTTTTTTTTTCAAAAATTGGTTATAATGATATCCATTCATTGGAATCATATTTAAAGGCAGATTTGCTTAAGAGTGATTGTGAAATGATGTTAAGAAGCTGTGTATGTTTTCGTCGTGATAAGCGTCGAAGTTCAAGTTTTGAGGATTCATCATCGTGTCGATCTTCAGAAATTGAACGAGGAGTAGGGGATGACAATGGAGGCCAACACGCAAGTTCCAGCCTACTTAAATTACTACACTCAAAGGGATGGTACCGGAAGTGGCGTAAGCCTGGAAGAGGCATGAGTATGACCAAACTTGAAAGAAGTAAGTTGCAAATATTAACATAAGATATCTTCTATATCTATGTTCTTAGACATGATATAAGAACGAATAGAACTTTAAAATTAGATTAGAGAGTTTACCACTATCACTACCCATATGCTATAAGAATAACGAAGTGGGTTTGACAATCAAGGGTGACTGATTAGTGACGTCACCACGCAGTACGTTGCACTTAATGGTAATAATAGGAATGAATCGGTCATTGCAAAAACCTCATATAAGTTATTCGATTTGAATTATTTAGGAATCGATAAAAACAGTTTCATAAAAAAATTAACAAGATTTTGGGGACTGTTTTGTGCTTGATATTATATTTGAGTTTTAAAAAATTGATTTGATATACATAAGAGATTTTCAACGTGTTTTTTCATATAATAAATAAAAGATATTATAATATAAGGGTATTCATGCAACGTCGGAAAACTATTGTAAACATCGTAATCGTCGGAAAGTTTACTATATAGTAAACGAACAGTCAACATTTGTATGAGAAATCTTTTATATGAATTTGTATCGTAAATAAAAATGGTGGTAAACTTTTAAACTAATTCTGAGCAAAAAAGAATCAAAAACAAAAAAATGAAAACATCTAAACGAGAAACATTTTAATCAAAATGGCTGAGGAAAGATACAATTAAAAGAAAAATAATAAAAATTGACAACAAAATTGGACGAAGTATCTTTTTTTAAAAAAAAAAACTTTTTAAAAATTGGATCTCTTATTGGTCCACCATCGCTATTCATTAAATTATTTTTATTTTTAAATACAAACAGAGATTCAAAAGCATCTTATTCAATAGAGTTATTTACGTTACGAACTAATTTCAAATTTTGTAAGCTAAAATTATGATTATTATCCAGCATGTGTTGTGCTACGCTCGACTTTTCAAGTTCATTGTATTTAATATGTGCATAATGTTCTTTAAATCTTTTCGAAATTGGTCTTCCTGCCTGTCCTATATATTCCTTTCTACAATCGTTGCATCCAATAGAATACATTCCCGATTGTTGAAAATTTTCAATTTTGTCTTTTGACCCACCTATTAGATTTTTTAATTTTATTTCAATGGCTTATGTTGATGTTTTGTCTACTAAAAATTGGTTTTAATTTAGATGTAATTTCTGGATAGAAATTAGATTTTGAGCATTTCTCTTCTTCATCTTGTTCATTTCTGATCAAATACAAAGTTGTATAATTTCTTAGTTGTTTTCTTCTATGTGCAATTAAAAGATCATCTATTAATTTCTCTGTACAGGTATCCATTTATGTATCTTATTTCAATACATTCTCTTTCTTTTGTCATCGGGATGTTTCATGCTTTAAGAATCATTGAATGGAAAGCTGATAGTTTATCTCAGCGAATATCAATTATCTATATTTCTACGAATTTTATGTTTTTACGAGTATATAAGCTTTGATAGAATTTTGGGTTTGGTCGTAGAAAAATTCGTAGTTTTAGGAAGTACACGAACAGACATACTAAGTGTATTAATTCAACTTCGTAAAACCGTAGATGAGTTTACAAATTGGATAAATTTATCTTTTGGTTAATGAACTGTCAAGTTCTGTATGGGAAATGATTTACACAATTTGGTTAAACCTAAGGATCTTATTACGTAAAACTAACCAAACTGGTTAAACTTATCCAAACATCATTGTGACTCTTACTCTGATTGACTTACCTAGCATTTAAGCAAATGTATAAAAAAGGTTGTTCGTGCAAACTGTGCGAGAACTTATCATTTTACACAGTTCTTAAACTTACGACGCTTTCGAAAAAACAGCAATATCTAACTAACCCACAATTATTGAAAGAGTATAGCAATATGTAATGGCAGTAACAGATACAATAAACTAGCAGTTTGGCCCATCCCTATAGAAAAGTGAACAAACACCGTTTATACGGAACTTTATAAAACTGTCAATTTCAAGAAGTGACAGCTTTCATTGTGGCTAGAGTGTCAAATTCCAAAGTGCAAGCGAATTTCCACACCAAATTTCAATATGGTAATTCGCCACAATTGACGTTTGTTAATGAAGTGTGAGTGTGATATATTGCTATTTGTTAAAGAGCTCTATTGTCGTGTTGAAACAAGGGCAAAACAAATAATGGAAAGATGGAAACTTTTCCAAAAGTCACCTACTTTAAGGTAGTGTAGGTGTTTGAGGTCAAACAGCGCAATTTTCTGAAATTGTGTGTAGTACAAAACGATTTTATTTCTAGAGTAGAAAGAAAAGGTGGAAGTAGTGAATCACGAGACAGGTGTTATGACACAACGAGAACTTTTTTGAATGACGAGAAGACACTTTTTTATTTTAGTTTAAAAATGTCAAAGCGAATAACCAGCTGGCTTAAGCCGATTATTGGGTTTTACAAAAAAATGGGTTTAACCGAGACAAAAAATCTCCGATGAAAACCGGTTACCCGAAACAAAATAACCGGTTTCGGTTTTAAACGGCCGGTTTTTCCCAATCCTAAACTATGAGCACTTAAATTCTTTTTAAATGTCAGACAGAATCTAGATTATGTGTGGTGTGAACGCTTAGAATCGAGATTTCGTTTCGGTGTGAAAAGGCTATTACTAATTCTATTAATGTATATGTGGCAACATATTTTTTGAGCACGGTCCCTTTGTCAGAAAATAAAAAGCTACTTATTTTACTTTTAGTCACTTACCCACTTTTATCTACTTTTTGTTCAGATTAATTGTCGAGTAAAGCGCACATCCGTTCATTGCGCATTTCAATAACATCATCATTGTTCGGAGCTCTGTTGGACCCATCCTAAGTTTGTCCGACCAGTTGATTCTTAATGTAGACGGTGTAAGCTTTCACTTGATACCCAATCTGTCCATTGATCCGATGAGGTAGGTCCACACCAAAAATACCGTTTTTTGATTTGGTCGGAAAATGGGTAGGGCCCGGATTTTGTCTGTCCGACCAAATGATTTGTAATCTACGATAAAATCTCTATTAACTTGTACTTAAAATTCCATTGACTCTATGGTATAACCCAATACCAAAGAATGCCACCGGAAGTGACCATTTTGCCGTCAAAAGGCCCGGAAAAAGTCTATCCGTCCAGCAATTTTGTATATTTCATGATATGACTAAATTTTCCATTGACTCGATGAGGTAGGCATTCTTACGGCCGGTTCCTGGACTATAATGATTTGATGGCGATGTGAATGATAGGTAAATCATCAGGTAACCGGAGTTTAGGAACCAAAAATTAATTTGTACGTGTTTCCTCACAATAATATACTCACACCAACAATAATCCACCCATTGCACAAAGGGGTTACACGATTAATAAGCTAACATAACATAATATGCACAAAGTATGACTGCAGCATTGCTCACTTCTTTTTTTTACACCCATAAAGAGTGAAAAAGTCATATATTAGACTTGGCAAAATGACCAAAACAATTACTCACACGACAATCCCAGTTCGTTTTTAAAACACGGCTGCAAAAGTCGATACAATTGTATTTTCTTCGATGCACTTAGGCTTTTCCAAAGAATATGTAAATACGCTTTTATAAAATTCGACACAATTAAGTACAATTATATTCTTCAGTAATCCAGTTAACTATTTTTTTTTTGTATGTATGTATATACGTATGTATGTGTACATTTAAAATCAAAACGATTTCTATAACATATCATTAAAAGGATTGATATCGATTTAGTCAAGATAATCTATGGTATGACCCCGGACAAATTGTAACAAAAGAAAACTTTGTACCGCTGGTACTTTAGACTTACCAAAAATTAGCGGTTTCCAATATCGCAGATGACAAAATGTAATCAGATATAAAGTAGACTTGTGATACATCTGTTTAAAATGATTTTTCACGTTTATTTGAACCTTGATATCAGTTTTTATTTTTATGTGTAAAAAGCCAAATTTTTCATTTCTACTCTCTACTGAAATAAAGTAAAATAAAATTATTTTTTCATTTCATCAAAATAGTTTTTCCTAGGTTGGTTTTTTACTAGTTTGGTTAAGTTATTTGTTTATATTTATCTTGTAAAATAGTAGCCCAAGGATCATTTGGTTTTTTGTGTTTGACTAAAAATTGACAAAAGTATTAAATATTAAAGTCAAAAATAGTACTTAATAACATAAAATTTGGAAAAAAAAATCAATTTGAATGATTAGTTTTTTATCACGTTTTCAAAATTTTGATTATTCACTTAAAAAACTATATTTAAAAAACATTAAAGAATAGATTTCGAGCTTTACAAAAAGCTATAACAAAATGTTGTACGCACTGTCATTAGGTTTTAATATGTTTTTTAATATTTAAGTAATTTTTGTATCACAAAGTTGGTTTATTAGTTGGATAAGTTGATTTATTTGTTTATATCTTAAAAAATAAGAGCCTTTAAACCGTTAAGTTGTATGTGTTTGAATAAAAACTAACTATAAAACATTGAATATTAACCACAATAATATTACTTAATTAAATAGAATTTTGAAAAAAATCTGTTTGAATAATTTTCTTCTTAATCATGTGTTTGAAGGCTAATTTTTCAAAAACTATTCTCTTAAACAGCATGATTTAAAAAGAAAATTAAGATATGCATTTCTGGCTGTTCGAAAACTTATAGCAACATATTGTTTGTGTTGTCATTGTTTCCTAATATGTTTTTTTCTACTTCAAGTGATTGTTTTCTTCAATCACACCTCCCGCTCAAAACCCCCCTTTAAACTGCCTTTTTTCTTTTTTTGATGCAACCTACACCGTTTATCGTTAATTGTATCGTATGCAAAACGCCCTATATATATGACAGAGCATTCCTGGATTCTGTGCCAAGCTTCACTATTGGCTCACTTCCTTCACAGTCCAAGCAATACTGAACTCCAGAAGAACAGATTTCCCTTTTTATATCGGGTTCTTCAATAAAAGCGCTACAAGAGTTTTTTTTAAATAAAACAAAAACCGTTTTTGGATATCAATGAAATTCTTTATTCCTGTGAAAGAATTCAATTTTCCAATTTCGACGGTTTTCAAGCATAAATCGGCCGATACTGCTGCAATTTTAGGTTCGATATTCGTACGAAGTTCATCGATCGTCGCTTGTTGGCATAGACCATAGACTTGAATTAGCCCCACAGGAAATAGTCTAACGGCGTCAAATCGCACGACCGAGGCGGCCAAGCGACTGGACCATTTCGTGAGATAACACGTTCTTCAAACTTGGTTTCCAATAAATTGATTGTGACATTCGCTGTGTTGCGTGTGGCACCGGCCGTCCTGTTGGAACCACATGTCCTCCAAGTCCATATCATCCAATTGGGGCCAAAAATATTCGGTTATCATTGAACGGTAGCGATCCCCATTCACAGTAACGTGCCGGTCTTGATCATCATGGAAGAAGTACGGCCCAATGACGCCGCCGGCCCATAAACCACACCAAACCGTAATTTTTTCGGGATGCAATGATGACTCATGGAGTACGTGTGGATTGCTGCCTGACCAATACCGCATATTTTGTTTATTGACGAAGCCATTCAGCCAGAAATGAGCCTCATCGCTGAAGATGATTTTTCGATGGAAATCCGAATCATTTTCAAGTTGATGCTTAGCCCAATTCACGAACATACGACGCTTCTGGTGGTCAAGCAGCTTCAGTTCTTGCGTCAATTTAATCTTGTAATGATGTAGGCCAAGATCTTTTCGCAAAATTCGCCACAACGACGTCACAGAGATGCCTGAGAACGACGTGTGAGAGACACATTTGGGCTTTCTGCAACTGAAGCCTAAGCGGCAGCAATATTCTCAACACTACTGGCACTTCTTTGTCTCACTGGCACGGGAACATTTTGTACTGTGCCTGTGGATTCAAATTTTTCCACTAGACGCTCAATTGTTGATCTGCTAGGACGATTATGACGACCATAAATTGGACATAGCGCTCTTAACGTTAAAGCCACTGACTCCGAATTTCGGTAGTAAATTTTAATAATTTCGACACGTTGTTGGCTCGTATATCTTTCCATCATAAAATGGCAAACCTTACTGAAGAGAAATGTCAAAAGAGCGGCAAGATATATGGTGTCGTTTGCTGTCCTTGTCGCTCTACTTTTGTAGCGTCCCTGTTGAAAAACCCTTTATATTAATTATAAATGACATCAAACAAATATAGTTCTACGATCTATCGATCACATTTACAGTGATCTAGTACCAAAGTTTTTTCAACTATAACACATATTATTCAAACTTAAGTCATTTCCCGGTGGTGGACTGTGGATAATTTTGGATATATATATGACATTGAACCTAACTGCAAATGAATTTCTTTTGTTACAATTTGTCCGGGGTAAGCCCTATATTTTCCGTAGATTTACCTGACTAACTTTGATTTTCTGAAGTCCTTAAAATATTGTTTGCAAAATTGGTAGTTTCTGGAGAATTTGTTTAGTTTCATTTATTGTAAATTAAATATGAGTAGGTAGGTTCATTATCCATGAATAGCACTTTCATTTCACTGATAATCTATCCATACTTAGTATGTGCATCACCAACCACTTTCTCTGGAATGACCACATATTTGGCGTCGCACATAGGAGTATTTGCATAAAAAAACCCGTCGAAATTACTTTATTAAGTACTAAACGTTGGTTTTTTTGATGGTTCTTTTAATCTGCACCCATACAAATTCCGCTCGGTCCCCCTTTCCGATGTAAATTTGGCTGAATGCATCAACTTCCATTAATCAATTCTAATTCTATTTATAGTTAAACTATCTTTTGTGGCTTATTATTAGTAGATATGTAAGCTATGGGTGTGTACTTTATAACAAAACGAGAATTTAAACCTGATCTTTTTCTGCATTGTGTCCTTGGGCAATATTTAAAATTGCATGTTTGTGGTGTAAATTTTAACAAACCCTAGATATATAATTGTTTTTTTTCTTCATATTTTCTACTGAACTCCGATATTATTAATTGTATGTGGGCATAAAATTTACACAATGGTGTATTATTAAGTGCAATAAAACTGCCCGCATGTTTGCGCCATTTTGTTCTCTCCTCACTTAAAATAGTCTTAGAGCCAGTTCCCCTATTTAATTTTCAGGGTTATAACCACTTTAGTTTATTTCAAAAATATTGTAAATGATGCTCTGCCATTTTTCCTGAGCATAAACACCTTAGTGGTGACGGTACGATTAATAGAACTCAAGATATTGCCATTTTATAAGAACCTTATCATCCCTTTTTTGGAGATTTGAAACAAACAAAACATCAACAAGGTAAAGTCTCAAAAAAAAGTCCGATAAGGTTTGTTAAAAGACTTAAATCATGCCTTCTATTGATCGTATCATCAAGATAAAAGTCTTTTAAGTTCAGAAAATTAACAAAGTATCATTTCCTATTTTTTCAAAGTGAATTGTAGTGTTTATGACCCTTATACTTTGATAGGAAACCAAGCTGGTTGTAATCTCCCTCCCCTCCCAAAGGCTGAAAAAGAAACCTGTCAGACTTTAGTATCTCATATCACGATACATGCACCTAGAAACCCTCATACTCAGATTTTGGTTATACATCCACTCCCAAAATTTGCTTTCGACTCTTGGTCTAGAATTATTAGTTACTAATTTTAACTTCTCTCCTCTATGAAATTATATTTAGAAGAACTAAATATATTAGATCTTCAATGTCTGTCCATTTTACAGCTTTGAATTTTTTGAAGAAGACCATGTCCTCTAATCATACATTTTATTATTAATAAAAATCTTATAACAAAATATTGCTATGAAAGACTATTTATTTCGACAATACAGTAAAGCAAAAGGAATTATTTAATTAGAGAGAAATTATCTGAAATATGACATTATATACCATTTCAGATGTGAAAGAAGCTTTAAAAACAACCAACGAAACCAGAAACGCTTAGGTTTTCTCAGACGATGTAAGAAATTCTTTTCTCCTTCTGATCAAACATTCACCCAAAGCTTGAGTATCATCTATGGGCTGGCGCGCCTAAAACATACTTGCACGTATTAGATAGGATTCAAAATAGATCGTTGAAACTAATAGGTTATAAATCGATAACAGAAACAGTTGAGTCACTAGAGCATCGACGAAATGTCTCATGTCTCTCTTTATTTTATCGATACTTCTACAAAAAATGCTCTAGTGTCTAGTGAAATAGCTAGCAGCATTCCCCCGTTGAAACAATTCCACCGTAACACTCGCATCGCTATTAATGCTCATCAGTTTAACCTTGAATCTAACTTCGGGCGTACTGTTAAGTACAGAGATTCTTTCTTTAGCCGCACCACACGAATGTGGAATGCTTTACCCGGCTTTATTTTTCCCTCTCATTGCGATATACAGACACTTAAAACCAATGTGTATAAGGTTAAACCCTCTCCAATTTTCCAAATATAACGCTTGCACTGTGTTTAAATATTTTAGGGGTATTCATGGCCCCTTGGGTGTGCGCAAATTAAAAAAAATACAGTAGGTAATTCCAAAATGAAAAAAAAGTAACAAAATACAATGAAGTTAGAACACTAATTTATTGTGATAAGGTAGACATTTTGAAAATTGTAACAATAAAAGTAAGTAAGACAGCTTAAAAATTAAGTTTAGTAGTTACCTAACGTATGTAGAATTACCCAAGGTGTTTTACTTACATTAAAGCAGCAGTCATTCAGTAAAAATCATGTATTCTATTACTAACCGCAGAGTTTCAGTTCAAAGTTCTTTATATAAAAGTATCACAATTATTCAACGACTTTAAATTAAACCTATTGGTGAAACAACCTTATCTAGTAGTTACTATCTTATTTTGTATAGCAAAATTTAATTAGCATAGTTAAATTTTGTTCATACTTTAGAAAGTGAATTAATCGTTATTTAGGTACCTACTATTTACTTTTTCACCTTAAAATTAAGGAAAAAAACCCAAAATTCTAAATACATGTTATGGTTTTTTCCAATGGAAAAGGGACCCAAAAAGTTTGGGATGAGTTTCGAATTTTTGGTTATTCTTTCCAAGCAGTTATTGGCCTATTCTTCTTTTAGAATAATAAAAAAGGCCAACATTTTTTGTATCGGAAAGAACGCCATAAATTAGTTTTGTTTTTTTTTTTTCAAACAAAAAAGGAAAAAACGCTTGAAAATAAAGTTTTTAGCTTTTTTTTTCAAATCGAAAACAAAAACCTACACGTTTCGGCCAACCCCCAGCACGCACCATTCAGATGCGTTTTTATACTTTTGGGCTTAATTTCCAAATACATTTTGGAAATTAGTCCATAAAAAGCTGTGTATACATACGTTTTGGGCCTAATTTCCAAAATTAATTTGGAAATTACACCAGAAAATTCTTATTTTTGTAGGTCTTTTTTTCATTTTAGTTGGTTTTATTGCCAAATGTTTGGTGTAATTTCCGCGTTTTTGGTGTATTTTCCATTTTCATTTTGATATTTTACTATTATTCTACCGTCATTTTCAGTAGTAAGCTCATATCTTGAATTCCAATGGTCAGATCTCCAAGATTAAGGAAAAATAAAAGGCTGCATTTATGTGCAAAAATATTTATTTAAAAAAATATAAATATCACTTTTTTGCCAAAAGTTCTTACCCTAACACTTTTCTAAAAAAAGATTTTTTTAAATTGGACCGCACTTATATTAATATTTTGAGATACCAAACATATCTTGTACAAAAATGCATCTGAATTGGAAAACAACTGGGAATTTCTATTTCTATAACATAATGTAGAAAAAAGACGTACAAATGTACTATCTATAGTTGTAAAAACAGTGAAATAAGGTTCTTTAGTTTGCAGGTGTTTAACTTTTGCTTCGTCTTCCCCTTTCAAATTATTGACGCCACGCCACTTGCTACCTACTTGACGGTGTTCACATTGGACTGCAAAAACAGTATTTTTTTTGACTTTCAGTATTTACATGATCTTCCTTTACTAAAGAAGTGGGAGCGAGATGTGAATACTGAAACGTCAAAAAAAATCCAGTTTTTCAATCCAATGTGAACACCGTCCTTAATTTGTAAAAATAAGAAAACATTTGAGTTCAGTGACAGAACCATTCATTTTGAACAATTTTTGTTAAAAAATTTACCTTATGCTATGTTCCTTCCAAAATGAAATCTAAGATTTCGGTTGAAAACTAAATATTTAAAATTTATAGAACAAGATTTTATGGAAATTTCAGCGAAATCTCAATAAAAATTCTTGATTTCAACGAAATCATAATAAAACCCATCTCCACCGATTAGAAATATGAAAGATTTGCAGCTGAAATTTTAGTTTGGTGGTAATATTAGATCATTAGTATTATGAGTTCCTCAAATGTTATTTTTTTCTTCAATTAAAATATATTAAGGGTATTCATGCAACTTCGTAAAACCCTAGATAAGTTTACAAATTGGTTAAGTTTATCTTTTGGTTAATGAACTGTCAAATTTTGTATGGGAAATGATTTACACAATTTGATTAAACTTATCAAAGGACGATTTTTCATCCCTGTTTTAACATCCTTTCTATGACGTTGTAAAACAAATTGACCATAATTTCGTTTTGTTTACATTGTGATATTCTTCTTCTCTTTGGCTTTGGTCTTACTCTATGACTTCCACCCTTATTTGTCATTTGAAAGCAGTACCTACGTTCATTGGATAAATTTACTCTATATCTATGTATAGTCTAAGCCAGTGTTTCCCAACCTTTTTTGTGCTATGCCCCACCAAGTCATTTCCAAAATGTTTATGTCCCGCCAACGTTATGATTATTTTTAACATTACAAATTTTGAAATGTTCTGTAAAAACTTTGATTATTAAAAATAAAGAAGAAATTACCAGAACCAAAAAATTAGTTTTTTTTTATTCCAGCGATAAATATCCCAGATGGTAAACAATTACATCTATAGCGGTATCAGTCACTTCGTATTTTTGAAAACATTGAAACCTGTCAAAATTTGAGTTGTAATTGATTGTCTGAAATATCAATAAGGGTAGCGAAGCCAAAGATCTTCGTTTTTGTTTCCGGAGGAGTTATATTTTTTCCTTCAAGTTGTTTATTAAATGAGTCTGGTTTTGTTTTAAATATCGACTAAGACTCACAAATGCCTCATAATCGACCGTTTGCAAATATTCGTTTCTTGTTTATTGCTTGAGAGAATCAAAAAGCTCCAAAAATATTTTTAAACAGTAAAAGTCCCTCATGCTCACATTTTGTTCTTTACACCCCGACTCCATAGAACAAACATACAGATGCCCAACATCTCAACCACAATCCAATCAACAAACAGCAGATTTTTTCTCGCTGGCTCTCTCACAACTACTTCTATCTTTTGCAACAATATTCAACCCAAATTATAGGAACAAAGGTCGGGTAAATAAATAACAACTTTTGCAGCAATATTTACCTCCATATATAACGAAAATCAGACAAAAACCTTATACGCATGTGAAATCTCAAATCTCATGTCCAAGCTTTGAACAGCCTTCATGTGCTGTTCAAAAGTTGATTTTCTTCGACATGTCGCCCACAAGACATGGATTTTTCTGCCTCCATTGGTTTTTTTCTCGACAGGTTCATAGTCCGAGCATGGCTCATGTCTATTGGAGCCAGCATGTTGCACAATACCTGGAAAAAGCGTTCACAATTTGGCACAACCAAAGTTTGAACAAGCCTAGATTGAGTCCGGATTCTTTTCGAAAATAAATTTGTGTGAAAGTGCGATTTTTTTCTTGGCACTCTTTTAATATTGAAATCTTAAATGGATATGAAGCATCAGAATGTATAGTTGCTCCCCTGAAAATTTAAATTACCCCCCCCCTGTGGGACGTGGGCTCCAAGTTGGGAAACACTGTTCTGAACCTTACACACACGATACACACTTGCCTTGGTATCTGTAAATGTGTAAGGGCTAAGGGCATACCAAACTGAAAAAAATTCTTGTATGGCTATTAGTTTGGACGTGGTTCTCATTGTTTAAGCATATACTTAGATAAAAGTTGTCTTCTTATACAATACACTGTTTTATTAATTAATAAATAATTAGTTTCTGTTTTCAGAATGTATAAGTTAAAAGCAATATGATATTAATAATATAGGGCCTTCTGAAAAAATAAAATTGTATGCTTGATGGATCCTCAGTGTAGTATTATTTCAAAGTTTAAAACTAATTTAAAAATGATGGGTTGTTTGCCAATAAAGCATGAAAAAACTGCAGCAGTTAAATGTAATATTTTTAATAAAATTAGGCTCACTTTTTTACGTTGTTTAATTTTAAATTTTAGCTATGAAAGCGGCATTGTTGATCCAGCGTTGGTATCGCCGATATTTGGCTCGCATGGAAGTTCGACGCCGATACACTTGGACGATTTTTCAAAGTATTGAATATGCTGGTGAACAAGATCAAGTAAAGGTGAGCTTATTATTTTTAAAAGGTCAAGGCCAGGCTCCTTCACGTAAATATATAAAGTAGGTACGTAGGAACATAATGTACATATGTAGATACCTACCTACTAATAATAAAATAAATTATTGATTTAAATCATTTTTATGGCTTCATTACGTTTATAGGCACTGGTACATATAGGTGTTGGTATGCCTCTAAAGTTTCATTTCGACTTCTTTTTACCTACATACACATACTAAAAGTTTGTTTAACTTTTGAAAATAATAAATCTTACAAATTAATAAAAAGATTTAAACTATTGTTTTGTACACACACGATTCCTGGTAACAGGATCCGTATTTAACAGAACATAGCTTCATTTGCTTTTTGGATGTGCATAGTGTTAAAGTGTCTTATTCATACATAAAAGTATATGTACATAAAGGGAAATAGTGTTTATTATATCTGAGGTAATAAGCAAGAGCAGCAAACAAAGATTAAGAACATAATCCAGCAATTTTAATGTTTGCTTTACTATTACAAGAAAAGAAAGATACAACCTACGGACATTTTTTATTGATAAAATTCACTTTTTTGTTAATTTACCTAAACAAAGTTGATTTTATTGATAGGAGACGCGTATGCTGTTATTCCTTGTGGAATTTTCTTCAAAGGTAAAAATAAAAAAATATGGGACTAGTAGCTATAAAAGCTAAGTCAATTTAGTTTATTATTTTATCTGTCCCAAAAAAAACCTTAAAACTAATAATATCGAATGTGAATCAGTATTTTAAGAAATTAGTTAAAACTAAGTCGACAGCCAAGTTTAAGTTGACATACCATAAGGCAAGATGATATAAAGCCTTTGGATAAAATAACATACCTCTGTTTATTTATCCTCATTGCAGTTGTTAATGTGTCAACAAAAATGTTGAAATGTCATTGTTAAGAATGTTACACTTTATGACATTTCATTTAGGAACGAAAATGTTGAAAATATTGTTGATGTGCCAATGGCAAGATGAAAAAAAAAAAATCAAAATGCATTTAGGATGAATAATTAAGAAAACATAGGAATTGCAATAAATTTATTGAACAAAAATACATGTTATTTGAAAATTGAATTTTTATTGACTTATGTTGAATTCCTTACAACCATTTCAAATCGATTTTTTTCTGGTTGCAAGGAACACACAAAAAATCAAATTTTTCGCGGTCGATTGTGTGTGTGCTATTTGACAGTGGCTTTCGTACAAAAAGTAAGCCAACTAGTGCACATTATAAATTAATTACAAATATTCAAAAGTGTATCCAGTTTATCACGTCGGTTTTTTAGAATAAAATATTATAAGGGTATTCATGCAACAGCGTAAAGTCGTCGTAAACGTAGTAAAGTTCGTAATATCTGTCTAATTTTCCATACAAATTGTGACAGAATTACGATGTTTAAAACTTTACAACGTTTACGATGGCTTTACGCTTTTGTATGAATACCCTTTATATATTTCAGAGAAAAGTTGCAGAAATTGTTGTGCGGCCATTTAAGTAAAAAAAACAACCTAAATTCATTAAAAATACTCATCAATTGAGGAAAACACTGGCGAGGACGAGCTTTTATGTATATCTTTGGGCACTTTGAATCGAAGTTAATTGATATTTTGCTGAAAATGCAAGATTTGTTTTGACAGAATAAAATCGATTTTGTTTAGAAAAAACTCGATTCTGTTCAGAAAAAAATCGATTTTTTGGTTGTATGGAATTCGACATTAAACTAACTAAGAAAACAAATTTCTTGAACACAAATCACCAAATTGTAAGAATACAACGTCAAAAAGAATTAAACTCATCAAAAAACAATTCAAACACACAAAAAAAAAAAAACACTTAAATCAGTTAAATTGAAAACACATATTTATAAATAATGGAAATAATTCCAAATCGAAAGAACGAAAAGTTAACTAAAGATAATCACAATCACCACACTAGTATAACTTCCCATTGGTGTCTTCGGCAGATATAGGCCCGATGTTATTTTATTTAAAAAAAAAAACCCTCCTAAAGATCTTCGAAAAAAAGTTCTTATAAGATATTCAATAAATCAATATGTAATCAAGTGAAGATAAGTGAGAACAATAAAACTAACCCAAATTCATTATCATTCGTTGTTCACAAGATATTTGAGAAGAAAAAAGTTTAACAATTTTGGGTAAAGTTTCTTGTAGTTTTTTTTTTTAATTTAAAAAATCAATGTTCGTTGAATTATTTTACAAAATCAATCAAATAACAATTATGAACTAGTATAAAGAATTTAATTAATCCGAAGCCAATACCATTGTGTGTGATCTCAGGAAAAAATTTCAACGATTTTGGTACAGTTTCTTGTTTTTTTTTTGGGTTTAAGAAACTATAGGTAAAATTTTTTTGGAAATCCTATGAATTATTAATTATAAAGAAGTCTGTAAAATTAAATAAACCCAAAGCCAATATCATTGTCTGTTCTCAAGATAATTGAGACGAAAAACAATTTTCAACAATTATTGGTAAAATTACTTGCAATTTCTTGCGCTTTAAAGTAAACTGTAGATTCAATATTTTTAAAAATTTTACCATTTCATATTAATAAATTTTTGTATAAAATACAATTACCTCGAAGCCAATATCATTGTTTGTTCTCAAGATATCTGAGAAAAACCACTTTTTTCAAAAATTTTTAGCAACTTTTTTCTTATTAAAAAAAACTATAACATATCAAGTTCTTATATTTTTATCAATTCTTTATCACGTTAATATGAGTAGAATAAAATCAACTCGAAGTCGCTAGCTGGATATTCGAGACTAAAGATACTTAATAAGGGTTTTTTTAAACTGCTATAATAAAAAACCACTCATTGATTTTTTTAAAGTCCTTTCTGTACGTATTGAAATGCCTATCTACAAAATAAAATTAATTTGAAGTCCATATCTTCATTTGTTCTTGAGATATGGTGAACGAAAAAAAGCGAAGGAACGTACGAACGTACATACATAATACATAGACATCTCTCTAAAAGTGATGGATTCCGATTCTAGGGAGCTCAAAACGTGAAGATATGTCAAATTCAAAAGTCAATTCGACAAATCGAACCAATTAGAATAAACTCCAATGGGAGTTAAAAATAGCAATTTCAAGTGTTTCGACAGATTAACACTTTCAATTCATATCGAGGAGAAGAGTTGGAAATTGTAAAATTCTGACACTTCAACACTGAGTTTAGGAACGATTTTATGACGTCATAACGTTACACTTTGTAACAATTTTGGAATTTAGGAACGATCAGTGTTAACAATTATTGTTAAAATTGTAGAGAAAAGGAAGGGACCACAGATCTCGCATATTGGACGGTGAGTTAGCGCAGAAAATGTTCTAAATTTATAAAGGTTCTGAAAGTTGTTATACAGATTACATATTACATAAATAACAGTTAATCGTTAAAATGAACTGGTCAGTCAGCCCCAATGTATGTAGTTACAATAAATGGTAGAGTACAATAACTTAGTCGACAAGAAGTAATAACGGATTTTTGTAGAACAGTTAGATATAATCAAGTAATCTTGTAGTACCTATCTTGTTAAAGTAGGGTTTGTTTGTTTGCAAAATAGTATAAGATCACGCCAGACGATGAAAGTCACTAGTATTTTTATGTTTAAGAAAATAACTCAAAAATGTTTTAAATTTGTCAATTAAACTTGTCATAAATTATTTGTAAAATTACCAGAATAGAAATATATTTTTGTATTGTAGATATGAAATTTTGAATAAACACACTACTACTAATAATCAAGTAATTTCTATGAAGTTTATTTTTTAATTAATTTTTTTTTAACTTTTCATAAAAATTACTTGATTCAAAAATAAGTGGTAGAAAATGCTTTGATAGCTTTAAAAACGTGCAATACTTAAATGTAAGTATTACCGTAAGTTTAAAATATTTTTTTCCATTTCAGTTCAGTGTTTTTTTTTAGAAAATTGCCCAGCTGACTCATGGCAACAACCAAAAAGAGTTTATCATACCATTGGTATCATGTAGAAAACAGTCTTATCTTAACTTACATCTGATACCCCATTTGTAGAAATAGCTTATATTATATGTACACTAAGCCAAAATTGCTACCTGAAAATGCATTTTCTAACCTTTGTCCCCATGATTAAGCTTGTCCGACCAGTAATTATGTGAATATTTGGACTAAAGCTATCGGTTGGCATCCTCTCTTTGCGTTCAAACCATACCATTACAATAAATAGTACCTACTTATGACTTCTTAAATTGAAATTCCTTTCAAATCTTCAGCTAAGGCTGTAACGTTAAGTTTTAGTACCAGTATATGTATATGTAAATATTTAAACTTAAATGGGCAATGCTTTTAGAGCATTAGATAACATTTGAACCATTAGTCTCATTATACGTTACGTCATTTGTAATTTAAGATATGTTTTCTTTATGCATCCAAAGCTTTACAACTTTTTCAATGCACTTCTAACTCATATCCCAGATGCCTCTGGAAGAGCATCTGAATCACAACCGACATCAAGAGCTTCGTCAACTGGTATGTTATTCAATTTAAAATCGTAATATTCCATAATCTCAAACAAATTTTGAAGACAACCTAGACGCCAAATACTCGGACGAATCTGATGATCATGCAGAGCACAATGAAGGAAATTCCTCTGAAAAAACTTATCGTGGTCCTCACCTTAAATTTCCATTAGAGAAAAAGGATGTTCATACATTGATCGACTTGTTCCGCAAGAAAAAAGTAAGTACATTAGGCGGTCCGTTATTTCCCAAAATTTTTTAATAACAGACAGAATATCTGCATTATTTCGAAAGCAAAATAAATAAAACGTGAAAAGTGCGAAAATCTCATAAAAAATTGTATGGAAAAGTATGGGCACATCGCATATCTACACTTTTGATTTAGGGGGTGTCTGCCATTAAAAAACTATTTTGCGAAATAATTGACACCTTAACACGTATGACTTTCAATTGTTTAAATTATTTAACATCTATCTTGTGTAGTATAACCGTTTGCATGCTAAATATGTAGCTGGAATTTTAAGAGAGGCATCAAATAAACTTAAGCGTCTTCCAAATCTCAATCCTGCATCGACCGCTATTTCTAAGCAAGTAACAATATGTGGTGATTTGCATGGAAAGTTAGATGACCTTTTGGTGGTTTTTCATAAGGTAAATGTGACAAAAATAAATACCTTTTTAAATATTTTTTCACAGCTATAGCTATCAGTGAAACCGATTATTAAAAATATGTATTTTGAGATGTTTTGAGAACAAAATGAAGCCTAGTTGATACATCAATGTGAACTGAAATCCAAATCAAAGTGAAAACCAATAAGGGTATTCATGCAACTTCATAAAACCCTAGATAAGTTTACAAATTGGTTAAGTTTATCTTTTGGTTAATGAACTGTCAAATTTTGTATGGGAAATGATTTACACAACTTGGTTAAACTTATCAAAGGATTTTGTTGCGTAAAATTAACCAAACTGGTTAAACTTATCCAAACGTCATTGTGACTCTTACTCTGATTGAATTACGTAGCATTTTATCAAATTTTTAAAAAAGGTCGTTCATGCAAACTTTGCGAAAAACTTATCATTTTACACAGTTTGTAAACTTACGACGTTGCATGAATACCCTTAATACTGCTGTAATAAGGAAAATAAGAAATAAGTTTTAGTTATTTTGATTGTTATCAAGAAAAATTTAATTGCAACTTTAAAGCTTGCACATAAGCTAATTGCTGTATTTTAAGCAATTTATGTGTTTTAAGCTTTACCTACATAAAAGTAGTTAACTATTTAATATAGTAAATTATGGTACTGAATTTTGGCGCTAACACCCTTTTTCTTAGGATGGCAAAATAGATCTCGTGTCGAAAGGTTTACAAAACAACTTAGTTAAGTCGAAATTTGGGATGATATAATAACACTGATTTACATTTATTTCAAGGCATATTTTGTCCCCTTAGAAGCAAAGTGGCTTATCTCAAAATCTGAGTTTTTCAGAAAAGCGATTTGAAATATTTTGATTCTTAAAAAATGGATTTTCATCTAGGGTTTATAAGAGGAGAGCTCAAACTCGTAGAACAAAAAAAAACTATCTTTTTTTCCTCTATCAAATGTTATAACTTATTTATATCAAATAAATGATATATCGAATTTTGAGATAAACCACTTTGCTTCTGAGGGTACGATTTGTTATTCTTTGTCGCCAAAATAATTGCATTAAATTTAATTCAATATTTAACGCTTGGGAAAAAATATATATCACTTTCGCTTAGATGTATAAACTAGGTTTTCTTATTATTTTAAGCAAAAAAAAATTTCCCAACCTTTTACTTAAAGAATTAATAAGGGTATTCATGCAAAGGCGTATAAAGTCGTCTAAACGTAGTAGAGTTGTAAACTGCGTTAACAAATTTACGAATTTTAAAACTTAACTATATGTTTACGACGGCTATACGCTGTTGTATGAATACCATTAAAATTTTAAAATAAAAATGATCACTGATAAAATAATAAGTCATTTTAAATTTTCACCTAAAAGAGAATAATACAAAAAATCTTCATTTAATAATTTGTTCAGAATGGTCTTCCTTCAACTGAAAATCCCTACGTTTTCAATGGTGATTTTGTTGATCGTGGTAAAAAAGGACTGGAGGTATTTCTTCTGTTGCTTTCTTGTTTCCTTGTTTTCCCGGGGGGTGTGTTTCTTAATCGAGGTAACCACGAGGACACAGTTATGAATGCTAGATACGGTTTTATAAAAGAAGTGCAACAAAAGTACAAGGTACAATTATTAGTTTCAGACATGAAAAATTATGCAAATTGAATATTTTTCTATATTGTTATAGCATAATTCTGAAAAACTTTTGAAATTAATTGAAGAGGTCTACCGTTGGTTACCATTGGGGACAGTTGTTAATAATAGAGTTCTTATTGTACATGGCGGAATATCCGACACCACTAATTTGGACCTCATTAAAAGCTTAGACAGAGGAAAGGTAATTGATTCAAATTGTTCAATTCTTTCAATTCCTTGTTTAATGTTTATAAACTTCTTGGGCCTAGTATGTTTCTATACTTCGACCACCGATTGCTGAAGGTGGTGCTGCTTCGGGAGAAGGTATTGACAAAGTTGAATGGAAGCAGGTAAGTAAATATAATTGACATTTTAAAAAAATCTATCCTTGAAAACTTGAAAAAAACATGACTGCGTTTGAAGGATGACAGAAATTCGGTTGCAATCCAATTTCCTTTAACTACGTATAAGTACTTTCTTTATTCAAGAAATAATTTAAAATTGTTTTCATCCAATTTTTTTGGAGATAAAATGATAACAAATATTAATTCAAACAGTCACGCTGGCGATCTGGGATTAAATCCTAGTAGTAGCTAACCTGTTTCACCTAAAATACTAGACTAGACCTAATATTTTTTATTTTAACTATATATTATGTATATTTGTTAGTTTAATATTATTTATTGAAGGTTTTTGATATCATGTGGAGTGACCCACAGCATTTAGATGGTTGTGAACCCAACAGTCTTCGAGGTGCCGGCACATATTTTGGACCTGATGTTACACAAACGTTTTTGCAAAAGTATAAACTGTCTTTCTTGGTCCGATCACATGAATGCAAACCTGATGGACATGAACTCACGCATTCGGGCAAGGCGAGTTGTTGTTTTTATTTGTTTTGTAAAAAAAATCTTATAAATTCAATCAACCGATAATTTCACTAGGTCATAACGATTTTTTCGGCTTCAAACTACTATGCCATTGGATCAAATAAAGGTGCTTATCTAAAGCTTAACCCACAATTGGACACACATTTTGTACAATATACAGCAGCGGCATCAAAAACCAGAAAACTCACTTTTCGCCAAAGAGTTGGATTAATTGAAAGCTCTGCATTACAGGAGCTGGGAGCGAAATTGCTTGACAAACGCGAAGAGCTGGAAAGGGAGTTCAAAAGAAGAGACACGAAAGGAACAGGTGATTGAGTTTTTTAATTTTTAAAGAAATAAAAAGAGCATATGCTTTGCACGCACTGCCATTAATGCCATTTAGATAATTATTTGAGGAAATATGAATAAGTACCTGTATGCAATATAAAATCATTAAAGTATATAATTAATACATATTTAAACACTAAATTTCCAAACAATTTATCAACCCAATTTTGAAAAATATAAAGAACATTAAGAAAAACCCATGATAATTTGATGGTTTAATTTTTTTCTAATTACAATATGTTGGACTTTAGTAAACAAGAATTAATTTTATCATAACTCATACCTTATTTAATAACCAACAAAATAATTCTGAGTTCATTAAAAACTAGGTGGACGAAACTAAATCCCATATAACTTGTTTAAGCAACAACGCTCTTGTATTTAGTCAGTCTTACACCAACTTTAAACTAAACAGTTTCTCACATCTTAGACATGATCCGAAATAATACAAAAAATAATAAGTGAACGTTATCGGGCCCCTCAAGACTGAGTTTAATAATGGATAAAAAGTGGTTAAAAGCATGAAAATAAATATTCTAATGGGTTTTAAAAAAGGAGTGTCTGTTTGCACTTACGGTGAATCAAAAACATTTATAAGGTATGAGTCGCACGGTGATTTTTCAAATAAAAGGTCGATTTTGTGCTTGGGGATATGACGAAACGGTCCATAGTGGCGATAGCTTCTAAAAAATCATTATCAGGGATATCAAAAAGCATCCTTTCTTATAGTCAAAGACTATACAAAATGAACTAGGCTTAGAAAATTCTGGTAGGAAAATCTGGCAAGGGACGATTGATAGTGTCTTGCTACATTAGCAACCAATAAAGAACATTTTTTCCCAGATAAATCGACGTGTTAGACTGGAGTTTGCCAAGGCGTACTTAAACTGCACGGTAGGAAAGTAGCAAACGGTGCTCTTCTCTGATCAGACCATATTTAATTTGAAGTGATTTGACCGATTTTGTAGGGTATAGATAGGGTAACGAAAATCATATTGCTGTTATGAAGTAGCCAGAAGTATAATTCCCTGATCTCAACACTATATAGAATCTCTGGGAAATTTAAGATCAGAGAATTAATGGCACGAAATGCAATAATTAAGAATCCATATTTTAACAAGCTCAAATTGCCTGAAATGTTATGACCATACATAAAACTGACAACCTAATTGACTCCATGCCTTTTCGATAAAGTGTAATAATTGAAAAAAATTGTTTTACCTCTAAATATTGGCAACACAGTAGTAGTAGTAGTAGTAGTAGTAGTAGTAAGTAGTAATAGTAAATGAAATCTTTATTTTAATACAATAATAAAAATACTATTGGTTTCAACTTAGATTCATATGGTTTGGGCAAAGGCCGTCTACCAGGTTGACATATTTAAGTTTAGTATTTTAAGTATTTCAATTTTAATTTCCTAAAAGTCACCTTCAATTATTCGGGTTCTATAACTAAGTGCTATGGTTGCATATTTATATAAAACTTCCCATCCAAATTCACCATTAAGGATGCGCAGGACTTCGTTGATATTCATCGAAGTTTTCCCGAAGTACCTCACTCGAAATTCTCTTAAAATCGGGCATCTGCCAAGGAAGTGATAAACATCTTCTCCTTCATTAAGACAACAAAGATCAGAACAGAATTGGAAGATCTGGTCGATTGGGAATATAGTTTAATTTGATTATTTCACCTCTTAGTTTAAATATTATGTTTATCATTTTAAGTGGGCATTGATTAAGGAAGTATATATTTTCGTGAAGATTAAAATTTACCTGGCTATAAATCATTCTATGCTGTGAAGATTGTGCTTCCATTATACACTTATCATACATAAAACAACTTGTTCCCTCTAATACCTTCTGAAAAAAGCTCTTTCTGTCACTCGAGCTCCATTCCACTTGAATACGTATAGTTTCTCCAAATTCAGCTCCCAACTCTTCCCACCTTTTGACTAGGCTTTCTTTTCTTGATGTAAGACTCTTGAGTACCATTTTTGGAAGTCTTCCATCTTCCATTTCCAGAACTTTCAATACGTAGTCAAAGTGTAATTTACGAGCGTCTTCAAACAACGGATGTACTGAGGTCTCTAAATGAAGCATATAATTAGGCGTACATGACTGTAATCGAAAAATGCGTTTAAGAAAGTATTTCAAGAACTTTTCCACCTCATCGAATTGTGAATGTCCCCAAACTTGCGCACCGTACAGCAATATAGAGACTGAGGTTGCACGAAACAGTTTAATCTTTGCACTATATTCAATGTATTTACTATCTACGCAACGTTTCCAAACTGATGAAATAGCTCTTTTTGCCTCAGCTAACTTCAACTTGAAGTGCTTTTTCATGTTGAGGTTTGAGGTTATCAACAACAGGAAATTCCACTTTTCATTGCGAGAATATCTTCCTCCACCATCTCTGAAGACCATCATTTTCGATTTTTCGAGGTTGACTGTGAGATTAAAAGGTCGCAGTAGTTTGCAAGCCGATTAATCATTCGCTGCATCTCTTCTACAGAATCCACCAGAAAAACAATGTAATCGGCAAATATTAGGCCCGGTAGCTGCATTTGCGCAAACTCTATTCCTCCTTCGACTGCATCGATGGAATCGTTTATAAATAAAATAAAAAGTAGGGTGCTCAACACACATCCTTGCTTTACAACCATTTTCGTTGGGAAATCTTCAGAAATAGATTCACCATCCCATACATAAGAAACATTGTTTTCATACATCAATTTCAAAACAGACACAATTTTGCTTGAGATTCCCATCATATAGAGCTTATAAAAAAGTGCTTCACGAGCAATAGAATCAAAAGCAGCACGAAAATCTACGAAGAAAGCATAAAGCTTCTTGCTTTTCCTTTTTAAGCTATCCGCAATGTTAACCAAGGTGAATATCTGATCTAAAGTTGAGTGGTTTTTCCTAAAACCAGCTTGAAACTCATTGAGTACTCCTCTCCTCTAACTTAACCGATAAGTTCAAGAAAGAAATACCTCGATAGTTTTCTGGATTGCTGTAATCACCTTTTTTATGTAGTGGGATATATTATTGCTCTTTTAAAGCAATCTGGAACAGCTGCAGTCTCAAATATTCTATAAAATTCCTCAGTCTATGCATATAAAAATTCCGTCAAACAATTTTTATAGAACTCTACTGGTATTCGGTCGTCTCCTGGAGCTTTTCCTGCTTTAGCCTTTTCAATTACCATCATCACTTCAAAATATGTAAACGAGGAATCAAGTAGTTCATCCATAAAAAAGGGGCTGCATAATGGAGAAGCGGTGGAAATTGCGGAGTGTTGAGCAAATTTTCAAAGTATTCTCGAAGCTCAGACGCTTGCATGGATGATCCAATCCTATTGATTCCACCATAATAGTTTTGACTGCCTTCAAGAAATCCGCCGAGGACCTTGCGGTGTTTAAACGCTCTAGGTTTTGCTAGTTATATTGCTTCCTTTTAACAAGGCAGAGCTGCTTAAAATCTTTATTGGCTGCTGCATACATATTCTTGAAAACAGTGGTGTTGTACTCAATCCTCTCGCCTCTGATAAGTGTTTACTGGAACAGAGTTTTTTACAATTTTCATAAGGTTCTCCATGTACAGTGGTATGTTTTCTGCGCGTTTTATAGCAAGTTCATTATTTAAATTATTTTTATGCAAAGATTGAAATCTATTTTTCCAAATTAGCTTTGGAAGAAGTTCCAGCCGCTTTGTGTTGAGAGTTTCTTCAGGTGCAGCTGCAGAGACTGTACACAAAATCTCTAAGGGCATATGGTCCGAAAAAGTTTGTGCACCTATATTCAATTCCTTCAATATCGAGTTCCAAGCCCCAGACACAAAACAATAGTCGATGACTGAACACGCCGTTCCTCGCATAAACGTATATTCTCCGTTTAAATCTCCCCCACAGCTTCCATTCAAAACTCTTGCATCTAACGCGTCAGCTATCTCCAATATTTATTCGCCTTTTTTATCACAAACCACATCTTTTGTCTTCCACTAGTAAAATTATTTTGCGACAGGCCAATTCTTGCGTTGAAATCGCCAACAAGTAATAAATCTATTGACCCTAAATAAAGAATTGCGTCGCTAAGTTTATCGTAATCTCTCTTCCAATGGTTACAATTTAAGTAAATTGGCATGATGTAAAGTACACAGCTATTGATGTTCACCTCCAAAACATTCATTTCCTCGGCTTGTCTATAATTTATATCAATTCCTTCCAGACACTTGCGATAACCATGTAGTTCACCACCACTTCCTCTTCCACAAGAATTTGTTTTTACAGCTGGAATCCATTTTAATTAATAGTTGTTAAAAATATCCTCAAATTTTTCTTTTTCATTTTCTAATACGTGTGTTTTAAATAGTAAAAATATATCACAACTTTTAGTATAATTAAACAAAAATCATTTAAAAAAATTATTTTTAAGACCTGATACGTTGAACCCCAATATTCTTAAATCTATATTTTGTTTCTGGTAGACAAAATTGCATCATTTCGTAGAGTGTAAACGCGTTCCTGTATTATTTGTAGAACGCGAACTTGTGTGTGCACCCATATTATGTACAACGGCTTCCGTCATTTGTTCAGATGAAACTCTACCAACTTCGGGTTGTATAACGTTTGACGTCTTATTTTTGACACTATTTACGCTGCTTGCTCGTTTTACTTCATTCATAAACATTTCAAATGAAGAAAATAAAATATGATGATCACCAAAAATCGACCGCAAAACGTCCATAGGATCACTTAGGCCGCATTTCCACCATAAACCAAATCCCAAGTAAAAAGTTTATTTGAAATGAAAAGCTTATTGTTCTTTAGCTGCAATTTGACCGAAGGAAACGTCTTCCAACAAGTTGTTTCGCATTTCCAATTCCATAACTTTGGTAGATATGCTGTCATATTTTAATTTGCGTGAAGCGCTTGAAAACCGACCTTTGAAGGAAGTTCTCGACAGAGTTCTTTATTGTTGTCACGCAATAATTGTATCAAGGCTTCATTGGTAGGTATTGGGGTGTCTATTGCAGATTTAAATGAATCTCCTGCTAAAGAGGTTTGTCGTTTTTCCTCTATGAGTTGGTCGGGGGAGGTTTCAAGCAAAACCCTTTTGCTCATTTAGAGAGGTTAGCTTTGAGCTAAAAGTAATTTGGGTTCTGCAACGCTTAAAAAGCTAGAACTTACGTAGGTTTTTATTTTTATTGAAAGCACAGCAGCCCAGAAAACTTTTTGACGGGATTAGTTGATTTTTTCAGCACTTTTACTATTTTATTTAAGACTTTTTCTAAGAGTTCTAAAACAAATTGAATATTCACGTTGACAGGAGAAACGTCAATCCTCGGCAACACAGTATATGATTGTAATTTTTTTATGAATTCAAAAATTTGCTTTAGTTTTGTCCACCTAATTTTTAATAAATTCTGAGTTATTTTGTTGGTAATTAAAAAAGTATGATTTAATAAAAAAATAATTAGTGTTAGTTAAAGTCGTAGGTTTTTATTTTTATTGAAAGCACAGCAGCCCAGAAAACTTTTTGACGGGATTAGTTGATTTTTTCAGCACTTTTACTATTTTATTTAAGACTTTTTCTAAGAGTTCTAAAACAAATTGAATATTCACGTTGACAGGAGAAACGTCAATCCTCGGCAACACAGTATATGATTGTAATTTTTTTATGAATTCAAAAATTTGCTTTAGTTTTGTCCACCTAATTTTTAATAAATTCTGAGTTATTTTGTTGGTAATTAAAAAAGTATGATTTAATAAAAAATTAATTAGTGTTAGTTAAAGTCTAACAAATTCTGAAAATATTTTCGTGTTTTAGTTTTGGCCAAAAATCCAAACTTTTTTTAAAAATTTGATACGTAATATTATTAATATTTTAAAGAAGCTTTTTTATTTTAATTGAAATCAGCAAAGCCGTTAGTGAGAAAATCTTAAACAAAAAAGAAACGTTATAGGAAAGGTTTCTTAAATAACCGCTAACAATAATTCATTTATCGCTAGAGTTTGCCGGAGTTTACTCCTGACCGCCATAAGATACGCTCGCCCATGAGCCATCAGTCGTTAGCTTTTTTTATTTTGGCTCGCAGTCACGAGCGTTCGATTTATAAACGCTCACGTCACGTCAAGACCGCTCATGTCAAGATCACTCTCATTATGTGCGATAGCCAAACGCTCACAGGAAGAGCAGTCTCATTATGTGCGATAGCAAAACCGTACACCCATGAGCTTGAGACAAGAGCGAGCCAATTTAGCACTCGCGAGCCTTTAAGAATTTAGTGAAAAAAGAAGATATTTCCAGGTTTTAGTTTGTATGCTAGTGAATTAAAATTAACAGATTCATTTAATGAAAAAAGTCGTACATTCATCACATTCATTGAGCTCATTTGTTTATAAGTGCAAACTGTATTGGAAAACTCTATTTTCTTTTTTGTGCTTCAATGTCCTCTGAAGCAAGAGTTAATTCAACTAGACTTAAAATAACAAAAAACAATGCCTTTTGATTTTAGTTTCGCACAGTATGCTTGAATCAATTTTCTTCCAAGGTCTATTTTGTTAGTAAACGTTTAACCGATTTTATTTTATTTCCGTTAAAAAATGTAAAGGAAGCTTATTCATAAGCCCATATTGTATTGAAAAATAAATTGAAGACCAATTATGCTCATACATTGCTTATGAGCCCTCAAGCTCATCTGCGAGCCATCGCCATAGGCAGTGTTGCCATAATTTCAAAATTCATTATGCTTGATTTCAGATTTCATATTGCTAAATCGTATGGGAGCTCAAAAAAAAGAATGCTAGATTTCAAAATCCATTGTATGTACCCATTTTTCCTTCGAAAAAATATTATATATTATATAGATCTAGCATTTATAATGCAATTATGGCAACGCTGGCCATAGGTTTTCGCTCTTGCCTATGGGTATGCGTTTCGCTATTGAGTTTTTACGCTGTTGCCAATGAGTGGGCGTATCACTACTGGGTTTTTGAACTCTTGCCCATGAGCACGGGCGCTATTGAGTTTAAGCACTCGTGAGTTTTTGAACCCTGCGTTTGAGAGCGTTTTTTTCTGTACCCCTTAAAAATGCTTTTCATTAACGCTTGTATGATAAACGCCATTATTTTTGGAACTAAAATAACTTTAGGGAATTAGAAAAAAAACTTAAGGTCGAAATTTGAAGAACATCGCTTCAGTGGCCTTGGTTGAAGTCCGAGGTACAAACACACACACGGACAGAATTTAGCCAACCATTTAAGTTTCAAGTGTTCGTTTATCATCCTACAGCAGTATTAAAAAAACTGGTATCCGCTCCCTAACACACGTGTTAAGGCACACGAATAGATAACTTTTCCGTTTGATAACTTTTCTTATTAAAAAAGATATGATTTCTTTCCTATCATTTCACCAAATTCACCACTTCATCAAATTGTGGGGATTTTCTAAGAAATTTGTCACATGCATGCACTGCTTTACGAGTATACTGGTAGTAGTAAACGGTTATCACACGTTATAAGTTAAATTAAACTCAGAATTTGCCGAGTTGAATTTATCCGTACGTTAACACACGTCACAGACTATTACTCATTTGTTAATAAGAATTACAAGCTAACAAATGTATAAACGCTAGCACGTTTTTATCCGCCGTTTATAAATATGAGGGTTGATGTCATGTTTGATTATTACCTGGTGATCAATTTTGTTCACGAATGCATTACTTGACAAATTGCAACTAGCAATTTTATATACCTAGCAAAAAAAACTTGATTTATAATAGGTAGTATGAAACAAATGTGGAGAATATTTTTCAAAGCACAAACAATAGGACAGTTACTACGTTTAGGTATATGCAAAATCGAAAAATAGCAAAATAAAAAAATAAGAACTTAATCTTGTCCAAGTAATTATAAAAAATATAAATAAGAAAAGTCGCACAATTTTTTAAAAAGGGTAATGCCCGTTTTTAAAAAAGTCGTCTCATGATAGCATGATTTAGTACTGACTTTAAGTTATCATCATGATAGCTACCCAATCAAAAACTCAAAAAATGTTAACTGAAATTGAAGTGTTGAACAAGCCCATGTGAAATGAGTGAAAAAAGAGCAAAGTTGGCTGCGCTCAGCTATTTACTCCATTCGCATGGTCTTTTTATTCTGAGCTCATGGAGTGTATTCTGAGATAGTGAAAAAAAGAGCAAAGTTGGCTGCGCTCAGCTATTTACTCCATTCGCATGGTCTTTTTATTATGAGCTCATGGAGTGTACTCCGAGCCAGTGTTGCCGCAACCTGAAAAAAAGTCGCTAGACCAACCTTCAAAAGTCGCTGGATTAGCTGAAATTTTGATAACAGGAAGTCGCTAGAAGTCGCCGGAAAAAGATAAACAAAGTTTGTTTTCAACAAACTTTTTATTGTTTTAAAGTTACTTAGAAAAATATGATTAAACAAAAAAAAAACAATTCAGTCTCATTGTTAACAAAAGTCTATATAGTATACATAAGAATGTATGTATTATAAATATCAAATACATAGACACATATTTAATCTGAGCCTATGGAATTAATAATATCATCATCGATTCTATCCACTACATCGGTTTCAATATTTTCTAATGTATTTTTAAAAACATTTGTTTTTAAAATAATTTCAGGTAATTCATAGTTATGACAATTTTTTTGAATTTGAAACAGATAGATGACTAAGTCAATAATTGTAGATATGAAACGGACGAAGAAGAGCTAGCACGTGAAACGGAGAAGTCCTCAAAGAAAAGATTAAGTAAAAAGCGTAAAGCTGGCTCTTCGCCTGAAGCAGCCTCCTCTTTTGAAATAAGAGTTTCACCAAAATATGCGACAGTAAAAGAAAAACCTGTTAAGGAACGTCCACCACCACCGATAAATGTTATCGGTATTGCGGAGCATAACAAGTTGCAAACCATATTAAAGGCATTATTACCATCGGCTTTTAAAATTATTTCACTTAATAACAACAAATGGAAAGTTTGTGTGAAAGACTCCGAAAGTTATCGTCTTCTGTCACATAAACTAAACGAAGAAAAAGTAGAATGGTATACCTATGAAAATAAGTCGGAAAGACCCCTACGTGTTGTGGCAAGAGGTCTACACGCATCATGTTTAAAAGACGATATTATTAGTGATCTAAAAGAGCGCAACCTCAATATCTTAGATGCTATGAACATTGTCAAAAGAGATAAACAGACAAAAGAGGGTGAAGCGACAGTGGTACAACGTGGTCTCCCACTATTTATGCTTTCGTTCGATAAGACTGAAAAACTAGATGAAATTTATAAAATTAAAACAATTCTAAACATCGTAGTTAGGATCGAACCTCTGAGAAAGAGCACAAGGTTAATCCCTCAATGTAAACGCTGCCAAGAATTCAATCACACCCAAACCTATTGCAAAAAAGAGCCAAGGTGTGTAAAATGCACTGGAAAACATCTAGCCGTTGACTGCAACGGAAAAAGTGAAAGTCCACCGACGTGCATTAATTGTAATGGAAATTACCCAGCAAGGTATATGGGCTGTGAAGCAGCTAAAGAATTACAAAAGCGACGATCAAAATCTGCCCAAACACAAAGAAACTCACCAAGGCAATTAGAAACCGCAATTCCCAAGAGTGCCAAATCTACGAAAGCTCCAAAACCTAGTATCCGTAAATAAAAGAAAACAGTGTCAGTACCTTCGGACAAAATATCGAAGCAAGGAAATGCAGAAACATATGCCCAAATAGCGGCAAAAAATATACCCGTAAATAACAACACTGAAACAGACCCGGTTTCAAAAGTCTTTTCAATCATTTTGTCAAAACTTGAAGAACAATGTGAAACAAATAAACTTATCTTTGATAGGTTAAGTAAGCTCGAAAATTGCTTTCAACCCAAACTAGAAAAGCTTGAAATTCTTATGTGGAATGCCAACGGATTATGGCAAAAACTTGGAGAATTGGAGATGTATATGCGAGAAAATGATATCGACATATGTTTGATATCAGAAACGCATGCCAAAAATGAATTAAATCTTAAAATCCACGGGTTTCATGACTACCACGCTATTCATCCGTCAAACAAAGCAAGAGGTGGATCATCATTGTACATAAAAGAATGCATTGAACACTTGATAGGCCTCAAAATAGAGGCGGAATCAATTCAATTGAGTAGTGTACAGGTTTAAACTCAAAATATTCCTCTCAATGTCTCTTCCATATATTGACCTCCGCGTTACAAAATTGATAAGAGTGAATTTACGACATTGATAAAGTCACTATTCCCAAAATTAATTGTTGGTGGTGACTTTAATGCAAAGCACACCTTCTGGGCCTCACGATGCATATCTCAAAAGGGTCGCATGCTATATGAAGCAGGAATGGAAAATAATTGTGACTTTCATTCGACTGGCAAGCCAACTTACTGGCCAACTGATCCTGAGCTATAAAAACAACGAAAAAACCAAAGCTTCCAGTGCCCCCGATAAAGAAAAGCCAAAATGAATGGGCTAAAAGTGACAAAGAAAAAGCGACGGTATTCGGCGATTACTTAGAGGAAACATTTAAGCCGTTCGATGGGCAAGAACTCAACGAAAATATTAATATGAATTTTACCTCAAATGAAAGCTACATAACGAGAAATGCTACACTTGCCGAATTAAACAGAGAAATAAGGAAGCTTAAGTCCAAAAAAGCTCCAGGATATGACTTAATTACGGCAGAAATTTTAAAAATGCTTCTTCGTAAAGGGTATAATAAATGCCGCTCTAAGGTTAGAATATGTTCCGAGCCAATGGAAAGTTGCGGAAGTCATAATGGTTTTGAAACCTGGCAAAACATCTCACGAAAAGAAGTCTTACAGGCCGATTTCGCTTCTTCCAATAATATCAAATGTTTTGAAAAGAATACTATTCCTGCGCCTGCAACCGATAGTAGAAGAGAAGCAATTAATACCTGAACATCAGTTCGGACTTAGAAGTAAGCATTCGACAATTGATCGAGTGCATAGAATTACTGACGTAATTGAGAGAGCTCTTGAAGAAAAGAAAATCTGTTCGACTGTCTTTTTGGACGTGTCGCAGGCGTTTGACAAGGTGTGGCACAAAGGCCTTAAATTCAAATTAAGACAAGTTCTGCCTGAAGGACATTACAATATTCTAAACGGATATCTAAATGAGACTTTTTCGTGTAAGACACGGAAATGACTATTCTGATTTCAAAGAAATAGTGGCTGGGGTACCACAAGGAAGTGTATTAGGTCCAGTTCTGTACCTTTTATTTACACGCAATATACCTCAAACTGAAGATACTATTGTAGCCACGTTTGCTGATGATACTGTAATATTAGCAGTATGCAAAACGATTAGCGAAGCTACAATTAAATTACAAAATGGTCCTAATAATGTAAATGTGGACAAAAACATGGCGAATAGCGCTCAATGAACAAAAGTCAGCAAACGTGGACTTTACGTATAAAAAAATAAATAGATTACCCGATACCGCTCGTGTTCCATTTGCAAATGAGGCAAAGTATCTGGGAATGACTATGGACGCGAAATTAAAATGGAAGCTGCACGTTAAAAAGAAATGCGAAATACTAAAAAGTAAATTAGGAGATATGAACTGGTTACTTGGTAAATATTCAAAGCTTAGTATTGAAAATAAATTGATTTTATATCGACAGGTTCTTAAACCTGTTTGGACTTTATGGTATACAACTTTGGGGTTGTACCTGCGATACAAACTTAAATAACTTACAAAAGTTTGAAAATAAATTGCTTAGGTCATTTGTAAATGCTCCGTGGTAAATAAGAAACGAAGATTTTCAGAGGAATCTCGGGATTCCTACGGTCCGGGACGAAATAAAATGTTTCGCGCGAAAACATAGAAATCGACTGTTAGAACACGCTAATTCAAAATTCTTGACGAGTCGAATTTAGTACGCCGCCGTCTGCGAAGAACAAAACCTTCCGACTTGGTGCGGTGAACAGAAAAGCGCTTTAAAATTGTGGATTAAGCAGGAACTTTCACCGGAAAGTAACCTGCAACACGTTACTTAACTTCGTTATAAATAAATTGCTAGATAAGTTTCAACTTAGTTGCAATCAAGAAGTAGAGGTGGTTTTAGTGTAGTAAGAGTCGCACACTTCTATGAGCACGCGTTGCGTTTTTCGGTCCTCATAGAGCCTGATATGCAAGTTTTGCACCTGCCCACGGGAAAATAAATACAAAAAAAAAAATAGCACTCCGTCCTGTTGGAATGCATTTGTGTTTGTGAGAGCTAACACTATTATGAAAAATGCCGCAGTTTTTTCCATTAATGCCGCTTCCTTATATTTCCTTTTCTAAGTGTGTATTCAACATTTTGACAGCTTTTTCAGTTGCAGCTCCAAATGCAGCTCCATCTCCATTTTGTTCAGTCAGTTAACGAAAGAAGCTTTATTTGAGAAATCACATGTGAAATATGCAGTCAAATAATTGAAAGCAAAATTCAAATGTTGGAACATATTATAGTCTCATATGAATACATTTGAGAATCGGTACCTACAAAACTAATTAAAATCGGAAGCGATTATTCCCTCAATTTTTGACCCTTATGGGAAAATTGAAAAAGTCAAATTTTTCCAGTTGGGAAATAACTGCCGTTACATTTTTTTTTAAATCATAAACGGGGTGGTTCGTTTAAGATGCACCAAAAAGCTGGGGCGAGTAGGTTGGGAGGGTCTATTTCCCCCCGTTTAGGCGGTATAGGCAATTTTCTAAAAAAAAAATGTTTTATTTGTCGATCAATATAATAAATAATTTTGCTTTATATGTAAATGTCTCAAAATCAATAATTAAAATTTTCAATGACGAGTTTCAACGATAGCTATAACTGGCACTTAAAAGTCATTTATGCGGAAAGTTGGACATAAAGTTTTTAACTAGAAATATTAAGGCGCCAGTTATAGCTTTCATTGAAAATTTTAATGATTGATTTTGGGACGTTTAGAAAGCAAAATCATTAATTATTTTGATAAACAAATAAGGCTAAGGACCTAGGTAATATTTCTTGTCAAACAAAATTCTAATAGCCCCAACTTTGTACATAAAAAGATTTTTATTATTTCAATGATTTAACTACCTTACCAATGATCATTTGAATCTTAAAAGTCATTTTATGTGGAAAGTTGGACTTATTTGAAATTTTTTCTTGACTAAAAATATTAACTAAGTCTTGAACTGTATTTATCCATCAAAATAATTAACGATTTTCCTTTTTAAGGCACCTATTATAAATTATCCCCATAAAATGACTTTTAAGATTCCAATGATCATTTGTAAGGTAGTTCAATCATTGAGAAAAGAAAGGTCATTTTATGTGGAAAGTTGGGTCTATTTGAAATTTCTTTTTGACTAAAAATATTATTTTAGTCAAGAGCTTTATTTCTTCATCAAAAAAATAAATGACTTTGCTTTCAAAATCAATCATTAAAATTTTCAATGATGAGTTTCAATGATAGCTCAACTCTCTCAACTCAATACTTTTGCTCATTTAAACAGCGAGAGAGCGGATATAAATCTGTTTTCTGCGTATTTTAAATCCAAGCAGAAAGAAAAATTTGGAGATTCCTGTTCATATTTCTGAGATATTTTTGGGGCCTCATAGTTGACTGACATAAGTGGATAAAATATTCCTGACCACTGATTTGAGTTCAGTACACCTTAAACCTTTGGAAAAGTATATTTTGATCGATGATACAAAAACCTTGTTGTCCTGTGTTATTAGGAAATTGCTATGTACATATGTACATATGTAATTCCCCACTAGAAAAACCATTTCGATGCGAATAAATTACTAAAAATTATTAAATTACATTAAAAATGCTAGTTTTTTGTTAAATAAAAGTAGTATATTATCAAATGAGTGGGATTAGCTGTAACTTAAAAACGGCTGGATTAACGATAAAATAAGTTAGGATCTTTTTTTAGGGCGCTCAATTTAGGGTAAACTGTTCAATAGTGAACCACGTTTTGTTTGACTTGATATATTTTTTAAACTATTGGCCTAAGCTTCTGGGGGATTAAAAGTGCTTAATACCACAGTAAACAAATAGAAAGTATTATATTGCGCAGGTTGTCTAAAATGAGAACTGTCAGAAGGAATTCAAGATGGCCGTTCTCGTGATTTTTCCGCCCTATTATAACAACAACACAAAAAAATAATTTTAATAACATTTAAAACCAATTGCTTTATTTTCAAAGTAATAAAATAATAATTTGAAACATTTAGCCAGTTTATATTTCTGAGATCTCAGAGGACTCAGAGTGCTCAGAAATATAAACAGGATTCCTCTCAAAAATTCCTCACTTTTCCCCTTAAAAACTGAGACTGAAATTTTTTGGATTTGCTTCCTCAATTATTTTTTGTCGCAGTAAATTTCATAAGAAGAAAAGAAAAGGAGAGTTGTTTTGACTTCTATGTGAGGAATATTGTTTATAACTATTTTATTCTCCTGCTCTGCCAAAAAGTTGAGGAAAAATACTGAGCGCTCAAGAAATATAAACTGGCCAATTAAATAGCTCAAAATAATCTTATTTGCTAAACAAGTAACAAAGGAACACACACAAAGCATACAACATATTTCAATCACTAACCACGGGTTCCACAATTTTTCACTGATTCTAACTTATACGCAGAACTGAACAAAAATGAAAACGCTAAGTATATTACCTTTAATATGTGTACTGTGCTTAAACCTAGTATTACTAATTTTACATTTGGCCAGTTTATATTTCTTGAGCGGTCAGTATTTTTCCTCAATTTTTTGACAGAGCAGGAGAGTAAAATATAAACAACATTCCTCACATAGAAGTAAAAACAACTCCCTTTTTCTTTTCTTATGTACTCGTAATTTACTGCCACAAAAATAATTGAGCAAGCGAATCCAAAAGATTTCAGTCTCAGTTTTTAAGGGGAAAAATGAGGAATTTTTGAGAGGAATCCTGTTTATATTTCTGAGCGCTCTGAGTCCTCTGAGATCTCAGATATATAAACTGGCTAGTTAAAAAGAAACATCTTTAAAAATATCATGGGGAGTAGGAAATTTTAATTTTTTTCAAAAAGCATATCATGATCAAAAGTTGTCAAAAATAAGGTATAAACAAATCAAAATGCGGATCTGTAACTGAAAAAAAAAATAAAAAGTCATGAAAAAAACTTTCTTCGAATTCAAATTAGTTTTTTCCTTGTTTACGCTTATAATTATGTATGTATGTATGTATGTATGTATGAACCTATGTTTTTTTGTAGGCAAGCTTAGCCTTTCAAAGTGGTGTGAGGCAATGGAAGAGGCTACTCATTTGGGTCTGCCATGGAGGTTGCTACGTGAAAAACTTGCACCTTCAACAGTGGAGACCAATGTCACAGCATATGTTTCAGGACAAGCATCGAATGTTACTGAAATTTGCTACAGAAATACTCTCGAACTTCTAGACACTGATATTATCGTAAGTTTTAAGTGATGATTATGTAAGAATTCAACTAAATTTTATTTTGCATAACCAATTGAAGAAAACTGCTCAAGCAGGGAGTACATCAGTGGCAGACTCTCTTTATAAGAATAAAAGTAGTCTCGAAGCTATTTTCAGAATTTTAGATAAGGATAACTCTGGTATGTATTGCATTCAAGTATTTAAATCAACGTGATTTTACTCCATGTTTTCAAAAGGTTACATCTCGTTGGAGGAGTTTGGAGAAGCATGTGATTTGCTCGAACATCATTTGCCAGGTACTGACACACGAGAACAATTACTAGAAATGTGCAAAATGATGGATATAAATAAAGATGGCTCAGTGGATTTAAATGAATTTTTAGAAGCATTTAGATTGTGTGAACAGGCACGACGAGGAGAAGTTCCAAGCTCAGTAAACTCGCCATCTGAGGGGAAAACGATAAACATTGGAGATAAAAGTAAGATTTGATAAAGATTAAATAATACGCAAATGTGCTTCTTGTGTCCACTTTTTTGCTTTTTTTCCCTTCTGATCTGGCTGTTATCCATAAAGCCTTTATTCGCCCAAAGCTTGGATAAATTCTCACATTTGGGCTGATGGTGCTACCAAAAAAGAGCATTAAAAAGTTCCTTGAACATTAACGTAATGTTTCATGCCTCACTTTATTTTATCGCTATTTTAATAAATTATATTCTAGCCAAATATCCAGTTGCATTCCTCCCCCTAAACAATTCCACCGTAATACTCGCACTGCCGGGAATACTTATCAATTTAACATGGAATGCTTTACCCGGTCCTATTTTTCCCTCCCAATTTGATATTTAGAATTTCAAAACCAACGACCATCGGTATCTCCTTTTAAATCATTCCCTTTTTTCCTAACGCTTGCACTTTGTTCAATCATCTTAAGGGTAGTCACAACCCCTTTAATGTGCTTACCCCCAGTTTCACAGTGTGAGTTTAAACTCCACTTTTGGTTTAAACTTTATAGTAGGGGCGTTAGTGCACGAAATGAGGGCAAACCTGTCATTTTGACCTGATGGGCTGAGCTTTACTATACAAATCCTAACTTTACTTTTAAGAAGTATTGCCATGGTGAAAACACTGTTAGAAGAACGAGAAAAGGGTTGCCACTTGTTTCATACATAGGCCTATAAATCGAGAACCAAACGTCGGACGATGACTGGAGAAATCTCGTTGGATTCAGCACGCTTGTAACCAATAACACCACATTATTGATTTTTTCCCTCCCCTCCCCTCCCCTTGCATGAAGAGTTTGGAAAAACTCGGTTAGGAAGGGAAAATGCAAAGCCGAAAAAAGTAAGACAGATATTTATATTATAAAAATTAAAAGATTGGTACCGACACAGAATTTCACCATCTACTACGTTGTATGCAAAGTAAATTAAAAAACCTACGTTGGTTTTATTAATGTCATTTTCAAAGTGATGGAGAGGGGGGATATGAAAGTTAAATTAACTCAAATATTAATCTTGATATAATCTGAGCTTTTTTGAGAGACAATCTGTCACCTATTTTAGTCAGAAAATACAATAATTTACAATCATTAACTTTTTAAAAGTAGTATAACTTTTTAACGGGAGCTTCTTTCTCCTTAATTTTGTTGGGGTCAGCATTAAAGAATACTTCAAAATGATGTACCATATTGCTTATGTACATCAGTTTAGAAAAAAAAAATGTTACGTCAGTAGCTCAGATTTTTATTCCCCCTCGAAAAATAAGCTCAGACGGTGGATATTTCTATGTACTCTTTTGATTCTTGATCTTGACGAATAGTCAAACATTTACACCAACTTCTATCAATGTACTAGATTTGGGAGGGGTTTCATGGAAGTAGTTCAAAATGTTTCTATTTCATTGAAAAAAAAACACTACAAATATTCTTGTAGACTTTTTTGATTCTTATTACTTTTGACGAATTAAATATGTGGATTAATTTTCCTTACTATGCTGTTAGAATTTGGTAATATTTTACTTGTTTCACTAAAAATTCAGTCATCATTCATCAAAAAGACTTTAATTTTTTTTTAGGTGGTTGTATCGAGTTCATTTTGATTTAATAATATTTTGATGATGAAATTCTGTTTCGACACCAATCTTTTAATTTTAATGATATAAATATTTGTCTTCCTTTTTTTGGCATTGCATTTTCCCTTCCCAAACGGGGTTTTCCACCCTCTTCATGCAAGGGGAGGGAGAAAATCAATAGTGTGGTCCCATGGTTACACGCGTGGTGCTGAATCCAACGAGAGCTCTCCGGCCGTCGTCCAACCTTTGGTTCTCGATTTATAGGCAAATGTATGAGACAAGTGGCAACTGGCAACCCTTTTCTTGATCTTCTCACAGCGTTGCCACCTTGGCAACACTTCTTTAAAGTTAAGTTAGGACATGAACTATTAGTATACTAAAGCTCAACCCGTCAGTTCAAAATGAGAGGTTGGCCTCATTAACAGCCTCACTATTAGCTTGGAACTCAATTCAAGGTTTAAACGAGACTGTGAAACTGGAGTTTTTTTATATTCGTTCAGTTCGTAGGTGGAGATGTTTATTTTCTCTTACTAAGCGGACAAAATCGATATTTTTTGGTATCCATGACCCTGTATAGATTGGTTAGTTTCACTACGTAGTGAATAGCCATGTCATGTATACACTTGTAGTTTTCACACAAGTACATCTCTGTTGCTAATCGAATATTTGCAAATAAAATATATAAAAGATTTTTAAGGAAATCAAAAGCAAACGTAAACAAATCTCCAGCAACTTGTTCCTTCGTGTGAAAGGAGACTAAGCGCTCAGATATTTTATTTGATATGGTGAGACACGCCTTATTTCAAATCCGAAAGAAATTGATTTTGTTTCTTTGGATGGAAAGTGGAAATCTGAAAAAGATCAAGGATTGGTCGAATCTTCCAAATATCCATTTCGATCAAGATTGCACGTACAACCAGCAAACTCTCAATAAACAACAAACTGTCCCTAAAATTTGCATTTTAATTGAAAACATTTTGAGTAAATATTTATAGTCAAGAATAAAATTTTTAATTTTCACAGATATTCAAACCGGTAAAGACACTCGGATAGTTTCAGAAGATGACGATGGGGATATTGATCCGTACGATCACGATTCAAAGATGCTTGTTCCAAAAACCAAACAAAAAGATGCACTGCCCAAGAATAAAACTCGTGCAGACTAAAAAATATAATAATCTATTTTACTATTTTGCTTGTAAGAAACAGTCATTATACTTAAACAGCTTACTTAATTATTTTTTTACAATTTTATCTATGTATGTATGTATTTACAGACATAAGTTAATATTATGATTTATTTAAATATAGATAAATAAATTTTCAGTTATTTAATTATGTATATTCATTTAAAATAATTATAAAGACTGTTATTGTTTTAATTTTTAAGTTGCCTATCCGTCCATGGGCATTAAACTTTGTATATTGTTTATAAATAATACAATACCTAACTCGAATGATGATAACAACTCTCTTGTCGTTAAATATATGTAAAATAATTAGGTACTATTTTGTAAGTTTTAACTGTCAACGATGCTTTAAGAAAATATATTGCAGTTGCAAACCCAAGCTTTAATTATAAAATTTAAAACCAAATCTTAACTTAAAATACATATATCGATAAAAACATATAAAAATATTTGTATGAGCCACCAGTGTACCTATGGAGTACCTGGCTTTTAATGCAATTATCAACATAAAAGGGATCAAATTATTTAATATTTAAATTAGTAGAAGTATACAACTAAACCGTAGAGATGTATTTTGCTAAATAAAACCATGGAGAAAGCAATCGTTGAAGACCTTTTTACAAACAAAAAATCTTGTTCATATTCATTTTAATCTAATTGAAGAACTTCGTTTTATTCAAAATACTAAAAACAAAATTTTAGCAGTTTTATTTGCACCTATTTGAAAGGTATTTATTGTAATGAATTAACAACAATTATTTTGGTACAAATTTATAACTGTTGTAAAATTAAAAAGGCAGTAAAATATTGCCGAATTGATTTTTAAAAAAATGAATGAATATACAAATATAATTTTTCATTTTTTCTTACATATTCCGTAAAAACACAATTTAAATGCAACATTCCTTCTTAAAATTAATTCTTTAAATAAACGTTAGCACTGGAAGCTTATAATTACATACCTACATTAAATAATTTGTTTCAATTTAAAGTAAGGCATTTTTTGTTTATCTACAACGGATTCGCTCTTTTATTATTATCCAGCGTTAAAACCTTACTCCAATCGGAGCAAGGGATGATGGGCAAATTGGGCGTAAGACCAACAGAAATGAAATATATTCCAAATGAAAGGTTGTTTCGAGTACGTAATTTTTTATTAAGAGGACAAGCCCCAAAACTACCAGAGAACAGACATAGAGCCTGTAGAATGACCTAATCTATACCTGAAATTTTATACTTACTTGCCACTTAAACCTGGATTATATGGATATCTTACTTCCTTAAAACCTGAAACTTAATTCATGGATAAAGTTATTATCAACAAATAGAAAAACCACTGTCTTACACACTGGTTCAGTAGATTGGATGTATTAGGTCTATATTTATTAAAAACTCTAAAAGTAACTATTCGATTTAACCGGAATGTAAGGATTTGGTTTGTATGTCTCAAAACCTTGAATCTTTGTGTGAACAAAGTTTTATAATTTCAGCAAAAAAAATATGCATCTATGTACGAATTTATAAGTAAGTCTGATGTAATACAGGTAAAATAGTACACAGTCATTAAAAAAATCGTACGATCATAAAACATATGGTGAAAACGTTTTAATTACTTCAAGAATTAAGAAACAAAAGAGTCTAGACAAATATTTATATTGCATAAAAGGCCGTCTTTTTTATAATTGAATAATTGACCTTGACATATGAAAAAGGCAGTAATTTTAATGTTTAGATGACGATGTTGAATGTGAACCATTCCTAAACGTCAAGTTTTTTTTTGCATTTCATTTGAATTTCTCAATTTCAGACTAATTCAATTTGTACCATTAAAGCTTCTTGACCATTTCAAGCGTCGTCAATGGTCAGAATGGCTCAAGAAATGGCAACAGTGGATGATCAATTTTCGAAGAAAATCATCTTTCAGTGATGCGGCACATTTTCACCTCATTGGATTCGTCAATAAGTCCTCTATTACACGATGGTTCTTTGCGTCTAAGGCCCCAACCCATAGAATCCGTTGCGTCCGCTGAGGAGACGCATAAAACTGACAGACCGATTAAATACATGTTTACTTATGGGAACTGGCGCATAAGCGACGTATGCGTCAGCCGCACCGGACAAAGTAGCCGAGCTTTTAACTTTTCCACTCCAGCAGATGTGTTGACAACAACTTTTTTGTGTGTGTTTGAATTAAAGTGGCTGTTATGTGTGTGTTTGAATTTCAAGTGGTTGTTATGTGCATGTCAACGCATTCATTGGATCACCTCAATCCGTTGCATCTAGCAAACGTCAACGAATCCGTCGCCGCAACGGACGCACGGATTCTATGGGTCGGGACATTAAGGTTCTCCCAAACCAACGCGAATGCGGAGCGATTCGCAGCGAATCATTCACAATAGAAAAAATATGACAAATACACAACGCTAAACAACAACAAAAATTCGTCGCCGCTGCGGATTCGCGTTGGTTTGGGAGAGCCTTTACTCTTTTCCGAATTTCTCTTTGAAAATCATCCTGTGAGTCACGCGATATTACACGTAGGTTTTTGACGCTTGATGCAAACTTGACAGTTTTCTTTACTGTTTAAGCGCTTTGTATAGAAAAAATACGAAAATACGGACAATGCTAAAAAGAAACATAATAAAGAGTTTCAGAAAACTTGGCCCACGAAGAACAGGGCAACTGGTCTTCCATCTCATCTTTTTTCTCTTTTGTACTCATTATGTTCGAAAAGAGTCAGACGCAAAGAATCATCGTGTAATAGAGGACTAAGTAGAATTGCAGCATTTGGGCGAATGATAATCCAAGAGTGATTGTTGAAAAACCAATGCACCCACATAGAGTGACTGTTTGATGCGGTTTATGGGCTGGCGGCATCATCGGGCCGTATTTTTTCCAAAATGAGGCCAGTCAGGCAGTTACTGTGAATGGTGTTCGCTATCGTGAGATGATAACGAATTGGCCCGAATTGAAAGATATGGATATGGACGATATGTGGTTTCAACAGGACGGTGCCATTTGCCACACACCTTACGAAACAATGACTCTTTTGCGTGACAAATTCAATGGCCGTGTTATATCACGTGGTGGCGATGTGAATTAGCCACCAAGATCATGTAATTTGACACCGTTGGACTTCTTTCTTTGTGGTTATTTGAAAGAAAAGAAAGCCAGCAACAATTCAAGAGCTAAAGGATGAGATAATTTGGCACAAGAAATTGCAATCCCGAGATGTTTTCTCAATCCCGGGATTTCGGTATTCCAAAATTTGAATCCCTGGATAATCCCGGGATTTGAAAAAAGTTGTATTTAAAATATTTGTTCGTCTAAATTTGTTTGTTTTCTCAAATTAAGAGGAAACCATCTTAGTTGATACTCCTACTTCGGCCTCAGCTTGGCAAAAATAAGTAAGTTTAATGTAATTTTTTTATTCAGAACAAACAAAAATAATAGTTCTTAAGAAATACAAAATAAATTCATAAGATGAACTGATTTGACTACGAATCATGTATGACAAAGCCCTTACTATATGTTCCTAATGAGTCCAAGGTAAATCACCTTGACGAAACGAAAAATTTGCATAGACTAAAGGTAAAAATAGTGCTAAGTCTTCTACTTAACTGATTTATTTAAGCAGTAGGGTAAGGGAGGTATAGACTACCAATTAATTTTTCTCCAATAAAACCAACAACACAAATTATTTCGCAATAAATTCTTTTGGAACCAAAAAATGATCTTATTGAATTTATCAAATGCAATAATAAAATAAGAATTTAACCCAAAGTATACTTGAAAAAATTGGTCGTGGAGACGATGTTTTAAGAACTGTAAGAACTACAGTAAAATATTTGATTTTTTAACCCTGCTTAGTAGGAAAAATTTAAAAAAAGGTACTGAATACAGAAAAGAACAAACAAATTTCAAATTAATTTTACGCCAGTTAAATGGTTTGAAAATAAGAATTTTAAATACAAAAATTTAGTTTGTATTGAATATTTTATAAAGTAAATATCATATTAATTTTTCATTCATACATTCGAAAAATTGGTGCTTAATAGCTAAAAATGATGAACCTGTACGAACAAGTATTATCAACAACACAAAATTTTAGAAAACTATACAAAACAAGCGATCGCGTTCATATCGGTGGCTTAAGTCAAACTTAGGTTAGTTTTGCGTGCTTGCGCTTCATTGTTAAAATGTTCCCCAAGATTGAATTTTTGGGTTGTGAGAAGAGCTTGGTGGTTCATATAAGCAACATATTCCATAATGCCCGATGTCTCTTCATATACAATTTGTATTATAACAAACGTTCTTATACAAAGTACCTGAAAACAGTCATTATAGAAAAACTTTTTTTGAACTACAAAATGTTGATCATTTAATACTTCAAGAAAGTATTAATGCAAGAAAGAATACAAATATTGTATCCAAATCTTTAAGAAACTAATCCCGAAGATCCCGGGGTTGGAGCATTGTAGTCCTGGGATCCGCCGAAGTCGCGGCGGCCATTTGGCCAATATTTTGTTCCATACATAACTGAACCATACCAATTTTATCATAATAAAAAGAAATGGCATAACTTTCCTAAATAATTTGTGTTTTATTCAAAATCAATATCGCCCCTTAAAAATTTATATTCATAGGGTGTTTTTTTGGAGCGTTGGGCAAAGGGTGGGATTATTATATTAAGGCCTGTGAAAAAGCTACCCTCAGGAACGTTGATACAAATATATTCACTTATCTCTGAAGTTTCGTGGGGTACGCTACTCAAAGAAAACTTTCATATAATGCATTACTTCATTCTAATTAATATTTTGACTAAACAAACAAACATGATTTGCTTCACGTGTTCTGTGAATATTGATCGCAACTCATCTTCGAAAATCGAGTGTAGCGATTGCAATAATATATTTCATCTTAATTGTGTGAATTTAACAAAAGACGATGCAGCTTATTTTCAATCAAGTGGTGCTCTGTTTCGTTGTGATAAATGTGTTGTGCTTAAGCGACGCTCATTGCATATGCCTGGTTTGCCACATTCTTTGAATAACCAAAAAAATGCTCCCATGAGTAATAGTGGCGTTGTTATAGACACTGCTCCTCATGTTGCACTTGACTCATCTTCGGCTAACGTTGCAGTTATTACTGATAAAGAATGCACTCTCCAGATGGTCTTTTTAAAACTCACGGAATTGGAGAACATAAATCGCCGCTTTTTAGAACAAATAAATGAGCTACGTGTTGAAAATACTGCGTTACAAGCCAAAGTTAATGTTCTGGAAAGTAGGCTCAATTGGCAACAAAAACTTACACTTATTAATGACATCGAAATTGCTGGGGTTCCCAATGTCAATGACTCTAATTGTCTTATAAAGGCAAAAGAAGTTTTTTCTTAAGCCTTAACTGTAGACGTCTGCGACAGTGACATAGAAAAATGCTATATAAAAAAAGTACACAGTAAATCCGATCACCACGTGTCGAAACAAAAATCATTGATATGTCTTCGATTCTCTAATCTAACAACAAAACAAAGAATTATGAGCGCAAAGACAAAATCTAAAAAAAACCTGAGCACTTTTGCATCGAACTCTGATGACCGCATCAACAACAATGGTAGTAGCAGTAACAACAACAATAGCAGCAGCAGCAGTGACAACAGAAACAGCAACATTAATAATATTGTAGCGGGGATCTTTATAAACGAATCTCTTACTAAGTATACTCAAGCTTTATTTATGAAAGTTAAAGAAACCTGCAAACAGAAGGGTGTAAAATACGAGTATGTTTGGTATAAAAATAATCAAATTCTTGTTAGAAAAATTGAGGGAGAATAAGTCATCTCTATTAAATCGTTTAACGATCTTGCTCGTATTTAGAGCCTTAATTTAATTAATAAAACATAAACTATGGATCAACATAATTATTTAATCGATGACTTTTCCTTCCAAAATAATTCAAATATCAGGTGATATTTGATAAATCATATTTTATTAGCAATTTTTTTGTTGTGCACCAGAATATCAGGAGTCTTAGAGCAAATTTTAATGAATTAGTAACTCATCTTGTGTCTTTTTGTTGCATGCCAGATGTAGTTTTTGTTTCCGAAATATGGATTTATAGCTTTGAAGTAAACGGCTATAATTTGCCTGGGTACAATTTTATGGCCAAAACGAACGATAGTTATGCGTCTGGTGGCGTTGGGTGTTTTGTTAAAGATAAATTAAAAATACTTGATTTTGTTTGTGTTAACTTTAGATGTGCTGATATCTTAAGAGTTTCCATTGAAATTAATCGTGATATGTACAGATTTCATTCTTTTAATGCACTTGTTTTTATAGAAGAATTTTCAGCTTTGCTAGAGAGGGAAAATTCAAGAAATTTAATCATATTAGGAGACTTTAATATTGACATTCTTGCCACTAATGAATTTACTTGCAATTATTTAACACTTTTAGCTTCGCATGGTCTTTTTTCTTTCATTAATAAGACTACTCATGTTTCAGGTAGTTGTTTAGATCATATTTATGGTCGTTTGGATAAAGTTCCTGTTAGTGAATATGAATCATTTTTGTTAGATTTAAGGATAACTGATCATTTTATGACATGTATTCTTTTTAATTATGTATACAAGAGGCAAAATAATTGCGAGCCCTCGGATAGTCCTGTACGTAAAATTGATTTTATTAAATTAAAAGATGTTCTACTGTATGAGTTTTGGGAAGATGTGTACTCGTGTCCTAATGTTTCAACTTCATATACTTATAATAAAATATATAAATAAAATAAAAATAAAAAACTTATATATCTATCTATCATCTATAAAATTAGTCATTAACATTTTCAATGATGAGTTTCAATGATAGCTATAACTGGCGCCTATTTCAAACTTTTTTTGATTAAAAATATTAACTAAGGTGCCAGTTATAGCTATCATTGAAACTCATCATTGAAAACGTTAATGATTAATTTTGAGACATTTAGAAAGCAAAATCATTTATTATTTTGATGAATAGATAAAGTTCAAGACTAAATTAATATTATTAACCAAAAAAATTTTCAAATAGGCCCAACTTTCCACTGACTTTAAGGATTCCAATGATCATTGGTAAGGTAGTTCAATCATTGAAAGAAGAAAAGTCTTTTTATGTGCAAAGTTAGGCCTATTTGAAATTTTTTTTTTGACTAGAAATATTAATTAAGTCTTGAGCTTTATTTTTTTATCAAAAAAATAAATGGTTTTACTTCTTTAACATCTCAAAATCCATCATTTAAAGTTTTCGATGATGAATTTCAATGATAGCTATAACTGGCATCTAAGTCCTTAGCTTTATTTGTGCATCAAAATAATAAATGATTTTGCTCTCTAAAGCTCTAACTACATAAGCCAAAAAAGTGAAAAAGTACAAAAGTGAAAATTTTCAAACTCATTTTGGGATAGTGGAAAACTTATAAAAATGATGCAGATAGCCTAAATTTTGGTTAGGAAATTTGAATATTCTTTTTCACAAAATAACTTTTTTTTTACTCTTGTAATTTTACAAAAAGTGGCGAATGTAGTGTAACGGGGCAAAAGGATGAGGACCCGGGGATAGGATTGGGATTCAGGATAGGAAAAAGAATTTTAAAAAGAAACAGGAAACGGATAGGAACCGGAAATGAAGTAGAATGGGGCTAGGATCGGACGGAAAGGGTACCATTGCTTAGCGGACAGGGCTGTGGCATGCTGGCGTAGCACGGCTAAGCTCGCCGGATGTGGGGGGGGATCTTGCCCCTCCGCTAAACCTCACCTCGCTACAAAATTTAACATCATGCCAAATCTCTCAAAATTCCCACTTACATTCACCTCTATTGTGCTGTCACACACCGAGAGACTGCAGCTGGTATTGCAGATTGACCGTTTTTCCCTCACCACTCCTGATGGAACCTGGTTGGCCGAATCTTCATCAGGTTCCCCTATGAAGCTTACCTCTGCTGCGTCGTTACTCCTCACCGTTCATAACCCTCGTCCTTCACACCCCCCGATGAGTAAAAACTCACATCATCATATTGAAGCTCTTAGAAGCTCGAACAAAAACAGCCATTATTTTGGGTGTGGCTTACAAACATAATACTTTTCTTTATTGACATAAAAAGTGAAAGCTAAAACATCTTATGAAATACTAAGTTGTAACCGCCAACCACCGAATATGGTATGGCTAATATTAAAACAAAGTGTTATACAACAATAATAAAAAAAAACGTTAAAAATATCTACTAATTTGTTTGAACTTTTACGTTCACAAAAAAATCAACACAAAAAAAGATTGCTTTCGAAGTTAACAATTAAACTCAATATTTTGAAAGAAATTTATAAAAAAAAAAGAAATCAGAATGGACTAAAAAGAAGTAGAACACGTCGGTGGACCTTTTTGTCTCACTTGGAGGGGAGAATTCTTTCGGAGTTACTAATGAACCCCGGAAGTATCCTTCGCTCCAACAACTCAACTTGCCGACAATAAAAATTTGGGGCCGAGCCCAGTCCCACCCTTCACCAATCGTCGAGACCAATTCTCGTCTCGATAACCCGAGTCCTGCCTAAAGAGCGCTCTGTAGGTGGCTGCACCTCTTTTTTCGTGCGTCGATCGTCGCGGGGGCACTTGGGGGAAACTAGTTTCAGCTTGCCGGCTGATAGTATCGACGACACACTCCCTTTCACCACCTTTCTAAAATCTTGTACAGATTTTGAATTAACGAACAAAAGTAAGTACCAAAATATTTTAAAAGAATATAAATTTTAAAATTCAAAATTTGCCAACAACCAAAAACATTTATCCTAAAAGCAGGCAATAGAAATATTGTTCTTCGCCCTCTCTGTATAAGTAGGAGTATCTTATCTCCTTTTCGTTCTTTCCTGGTGTCTAAGATGATGGGTTTGTGCATTAACTTCCGTGGAATCCTATGTTTCGTTGTGTGTTAAATAAATGCGACGTTTATCAAGTTTCGACGTGGTGAAAACATGCGTTGTACTATGTTTCAAAATTTTTTTATGTAGGGTTGGTGTATTGGGTTGTAGGTTAAATTATGTGCTTAGGTATTATTTCGCACGTTCACAATAATAAAATGATGTAGTTAAAAAAAAAAGATGGTACTTATCGTGGTCCTTTGATGAAATTGAATCCAGCTCTGTAAAGCTTATCTTCACAAGAAACCCTGGTCCGTTTCATAAGTTGAGGAAGGCAAAATAAAATGGCTACTTCAATCCAATATGGTGGTACCAACTTTGCCCTTGTCGATGACCGCCAGCCTTTAGCACCGAACCCTAAACCGTTATGGTTTAAATAATTTTTAAATTTTAAATCTACAAAACATTTTCCTTACCTATTTTGACCAAAATATTTAATCTTATTTCCCTCGACGTTAACCACCAACGAAACACTACATTTAATATTATTACTACAAAAAACAAATAATTAAATTTTCTTATTTTATCTTCAGAACACTATTTAATTCCTACCACACACCGACAATAAAGCACCTTCAAGCTTGGACCACGCACCACGACTTTTTCTTTCGAACTAACCCCCTTTTTAGTTCTCCTACCTCTATCCACCGCAAAACCATCCTCCAGGCAAACAAAAAAAACCCCTATTCCTTTGTTTTGAGGTGGTAAATGGGATCCGTTGGGGTTAACACTATCCCCTTGGAGGAGCCCTCTCTCCACCTAACCTACTCCTTACGTCTAACGAAACCCAACATTGAATTCACCTTGGTGTGTTCAAATATGCATTCGTTATCCTATACCCGAACCTATCCGCCATTCACAAATTGTAAATACCTCGAATGGTTTCACATTCCTCGACCATCTGCCAATTGTCAAACCAAAATGAAACAGCAAACCGGCAACAATTGTTTATGCGTAATTTTTTTCCATTTTACACAAAAAAACCAATTGAAAATGTTCAAAAGTTAAAGGTGCTCATAAAAATTCACTTCCAAGGATGGAATTCAACATGGTATCGAAGGACACCGAAGAAAATCGGCAAGTGCTAAAAGATTTGGCCGAGAAGGCCCAATTTCAATTGGGTGCATATTCATATAGAAAAGAGTGCCGAAGCGTGCACGTAAAGAAGACGATTTGGATAGCTCTCCAAAAAAATTCGGCCGTGGCTCTGGATGTCCAGTATCTCCACCCAAGCGGACTGCCAACACAATCATTCGCTAGCCGAGACTGGGCGATATTGCTTCTTGGTGGAGAACTGAACGACCTTGTGCCTGAGCTCGCTGACGTCCTAACTCCTGATTTGGCAATATTCGGGGTGCCACCAAAGACGGTGATAGGCGGCCGTAACAGTAGTTATGGCTTAAATGTCTCAAAATCAGTCATTAAAGTTTTCAATGATGAGTTTCAATGATAGCTATAACTGGCGCCTTATACCTAGGAGGTTGAAATTTTGTGACAAAAACACAATTGATATAGGTAACAGAATTCTTTGGTCATAAAATAAAAAAAACGGTTTTTATGAATCACCCTAATGGACACAGTACTTGTTGTTGTATTTGACATGTAAATTGCTTCGTTTAAACTGTCGTTTTTTGTCATACAGAATCATTTTGAGTTGTAAAAAACACAACTTATTTTGCCTTCAATTAAATACATGTCAGTAATGATTTTATTTAACTATTATATTGCCACTTTAATGACGTGAATTAATGGTGATTTGTCACTTGTTTAAATCCGCCATAATAGAGGTGATATTTCTATGGAGGTGCGGTCACCAAAAATAAGTTTGTTTTGTACTGCATTACCGATAGACTATCATCATCCGAACACATCCCGCTTACAAATAGGAAAGTCAAATTGAACCGATTTGTGTTTTCGTCGGCCATTTTTGTCTTCCTTTATAATACAAAAACAACAATGAAAGAAGAAATAGCAAAGAAGTGTTTTTGTCAAATTGTTTGCAATCCACCCGTGAAGCTTACTTGAAAAATGTAAAATAGTGATATTTAGAATATATATTTATCTCTTAAATAATGGTGAGTGCTTTTAAAATATTTCCATTTACAATAAAAATAAAAAGTATTATAAAAAAAATCAATTTTAATCCCTGAAAATTAAAACTTTGTAATAGAGAAAATTGTGATTGCAAATGACAGCTGTGTGTGGCACAGTTGCACAAAATTTACCGATGAACATAGAAATCTGTTGACAGTTCTTCTTGTTGAGTATATTTAACCTTACTTTGGTTCTGCAAACTTTAATTTTTGTTGCAGTTTTTACTAAAATAAAAAAATAATAAACATCTTTTTTAAGAATTGCTACATCAATCTTAAATATGATTTTTATTTTTAAATAGCTCAATAAATTGCATCGGTTAAAGAATATGAATGAATTCACATTTCTTATAAGTACATTATCTAGCTACAATGGTATCTAGACTAAAATATACCTACTTGCCAACAAAAATTTTCATACAATAATTTTCATGTTCTAATCGTTTATATTTGCCAGATGTTGTATTTTAAAGAAATAATTGTCTATGTATGTATCTAGTTTATAAATCTAAATAATGAATAAAAGTTTTCTTAAAAATGTTCACAATTTCGTATACATACCATGATCTGTCCATTAATGGGCTTCCAGTGTTCCCACTCTAGTTCCGCTTTCAAGACTAGACGGGCCGCACCGGCAATGTCGCTGAGACTTGATGGCCCTCGCAGTTGTTCAATAGATCTTTATTGCATTCAGCCTTTTTATCCAGACACTCCTTTACAGAAAAGTCGATCATTCTCCCATAAATTTCGTTATTTTTATCGGCGTTAGAGAGAAGCCAAAAGAAAAGAAAGTATTCTAACAGAGCGTTGTGCAATATTAAGGATTAACGATACTTATATTTTCGAGTTAGGTAAATTTCATACTATCCCAATACCTACTTCCATGTTAGGTAGGTATATATTAAGGGTATTCATGCAACTTCGTAAAACCCTAGATAACTTTAAAAATTAGTTAAGTTTATCTTTTGGTTAATGAACTTTCAAATTTTGTATGGGAAATTATTTACACAATTTGGTTAAACTTATCCAAGGATTTTGCTGCGTAAAATTAACCAAACTGGTTAAACTTATCCAAACGTCATTGTGACTAACGCTGATTGAATTACCTAGCATTTAATCAATTGTATAACAAAAGTCGTTCTTCCAAACTTTGCTTAATCTCATCATTTTACACGATTTATAAACTTACAACGCTGCATGAATACCCTTATTATATTTTCTAATAACAATTGTGTTTCGTTTATAATCTTTAGCTACTTCTGTATCTGTTCCGTACTCTTGAAAATTAAAGCCTGCTGAGAATATCTCGCCTTAAGCTGGATTTACGTTTCTGTTCTTTATTCGGTGAACGTTGTTCGTTGTTCAGTACTCAATGTAAAATCGTACTCCGAAAATTCAAAACGAATGTCTTCATTGTTCGTGTTTGGTGTTGTCATTTTTTGGGACTATCGTTGTTCCTTGTACGGCCAACAACAAACAACACTTTTAAGGTAAAACCAAATATTAAAAGGCTGCGTAAAGGGCATTGATCTTTACTTTCAAAATTGCAGGAACATCTCTTTCAATTGATTTTACTACACTTGAAATTGTGATATATCTATGTACGTTTGACATTGGACGTCCAGTATAACGAATGCCGATATAACAAATGTCCATTATAACGAATCACCATTTGAAGTCCATTAATTTCTCTCAGTAACTAATAATGAAAATTTTTACTACCTTATAACTAAAGCTCTTCAATTTTAAGGAAAAGAAACGCAACAAAATATAGGAATTTGTCCTTTGTTTTTTGGCTTACATGTCCTTGGTATTTTTTCGCGGTTGTTGTTGCATAAATGCAGCTCGAATTTATTTTTCGATAAGTTTTTTTTACGGTCAGACAAACTAGTTTTGATATAACGAATTGGTTGAACATTATATCTTTCGTTATACTGGACGTCTAGTGTATATAGTTTTCGTTGTTTGTTTTCGTCTATGTTAATCAATTTCCAAATAGGAATTCGTCGAAGTGGTCTTGCAGTTTTAGCTCCTTTGTCTATACACTTTTTATTTTTACTGGAAAACTTCTTTCTTAGTATCGTGGTCCAGAGTGTAAAGTTAAATTTTGTATTAAATTTTATTTATGAATATATATTTTTTAGATCAAATATTACAGTACTGGAAAAAAGTCACTTATTTAGCACACACAATCCCATTATAAACAAATTTTGGTGAGAATATTTCAAACGTAAGTTTAACTGAGACATTAAAAGTAATACAACATTAACTGCAGACAATTTAGGCAAATAGTAGTTGAGCAATGGCGGAGAAGGAAATGCAGGCTCATGACATGGTGCGTAGGCGCAATTGGTCGCGTGCCATCGCTCTATACGACCAAATACTTGCCCAAATTTCCGGTTCGACTGCTGCCTTAACCAAATCACAGAAAGATAGACAAATAGCATGTCTACTTGGCCGGTGCGAGTGTCTTCTTGAACTAGCAAAATATGAAAACTGTCTAACAGATGCCCGCAGGGTGCTTACATTGCTAGCCGCTGATCAAAATGACTGTATAGCCAGTGTTTCGAGAACTCGGAGATGGTTGATTCATTCCCTATGCAAGCTCAGAAAATTTACGGTAAGAATAGAAACAGCATTTTTTCAGCTTTTTCTAAATTATTAAAAATTTTGAATAAACTTTAACTGTAGGAAGCTGAGCAAATAGCGAAGGAATGGATAAGTGAAATATCAGGTCAGCCTAGCTTTGCAGATATATCCAAAACTATAGAGAGATATCGAACTATAATACAGATGGTCAGTGGACAAAAGGCTAATCAAAAGATTCCATCATCCCGTCTAGACGATGAAATGTCCATGCTTGATACCAAACTCGATCATTGGGCAACTAACAATTTGCCATTGGACAAGTTCAGCAAGCTGCTGAGTAATAAAGGTCTTAAAAAGCGGGAAAACACTGGCCACAATGGAGTAGTCAACAACAGCAGCAGCAGTTGTAGCAGTAATAGCAGCAACGGGGCTGGGGGTAGTTTGAATGCAAGCACCTCCATTATTCAGAAGACTTCTGAAATGCTCGATAATATTAAAATTGAAAACAGCGATGGAACAATTTCTTGCTCGTATTGTGCGATATCATGCATGAGTAAAAATGAACTGCGACAACATTGTCAAACAGAAAACCATCAGAATGTCATCATGTCCGATCAAGGTAAGTGCTTTCACGCGTTTTTTTTTTCAACAGAATTTTTTCTTTAATTTGTCAAATTGTTCAAAGGACGTGATTGGAAGTGGCGACCACCTCCTCGTGGCTTCACATTGGACACATACATTTTGTGTGAAAGTTTTTCAGAATTGCAGTCATGCCATTACGGCAACCAATGCGTCGAAGCTCACGGCTTGGAAGAACTCAATGAATGGAAGGAAAGGTTCGAATATCGCAGAATGCGATTACAAAGAGCCTGCGAAAAGGAGCTCTATGGAAAAAGCTACACAGAGGAAATTCTCGAAAAATGGATACAAGCAACTAGTCCAGATCGTATTATGCGTGAAAAAATTGATGAAGTGGAGGATGTCTGCAACAATGAACTTGTTACAAGCATAAGTTCAAAATCATCAAAACGCGAATGGATTTTCGTATTAAAGTCAACAAAACCACTCAAAGCCGTAGCACTGTTGCAAGATGCACATCGCAACCACTTTGCGATAAAGTCGATTATTTCGGCTGACAAAAAGCCTTCTGAGCTAAAATGCGATCAGGAGTGGGTGACCTCGTCGTTTAGTGATAAAAATACAACTAACTCTGTCGATTTCTCGATACGCTTGGAACAGAAAATAGCAATTGAATTCAACACAGACATATATGGAACGTTTCGGCAGTCGGTATGCTTCGATTTTGGCGCGGAGCCACTATTGGTAAAGCATCTATGTGTAGACGTCGTTCCAGTTGGGGATGCCGAAAAAATTGAAGAAATCAAAAAGGATATAATTAATTCATCTTCAGCTAGATGGGATGATTCAAATGCTAATTTAGTAAAATTCGAAACCACAATTGGAACGCATTTGAAAACTGAAGCATTTTTGAGTGATTTGAAACACGAAAAGGATATGCTTGAGCGATATCCTTGTCCACGAGCTGCTACCTTTACACTTACGCAATCGACAATCGTAGAAAGACGTCTAACTCAAAACAACTACAATTCCCGCATTCACGAATTACTATACGTAGAAGAAATTGCTCGCTATGAACAGATTGCACGCTACAATCTGACTACAAAACTAAAAATAACTTCCAACTACATTTTAACACCAGCTGGAATGGCGACGAGTACAGCCAAGTATTCATTGTCTGGAGAGCTTTTTGCTCTTATGACATTAGGAAAAGATATCTCAGAGGATACATCTGCAGGACGATTAATTCTGTCAAACTGCTCGAGTGTCCACATTTCAGCTTTACAAAGCAACGATATAAAAGAAGCAAATAAAAAGCGTGATGTTTTTGAAGCTGTTATTGAGGACAAAGGAAAAAATGTTATCTACCTAAAGCTATCGGCTAAGTGTGTGGAAAGCATGGGTCTCAAAGCTGATACTGATGCCGAAGTCGACATTCAGTTTCAATTAAATCGACTTCCCTACTGCGAATGGCACAATGCTGTGGACAAAATCACGGATTTCAAAATAATTTTTCCAGATACCGAGATTGAGCCAAATATTCCATGGACACCGAAAAAGCAATGGTCGGAAACCAGTGATCTTAGGCTAAATGCCAAGCAAAGGGAGGCAGTAAATGCTATAACGACCCAACTAGGAGTAAAACTGCCACCCATTCTCTTAATTGGACCGTTTGGAACTGGAAAAACGTACACTCTTGCACAGGCTATAAAGCAACTGTTAACGCAGCCTGAGGCAAAGGTTTTGATATGTACACATTCCAATTCAGCTGCTGACCTCTACATCAAGGAGTACCTGCATCCATGGATAGAGAGTGGAATGGAAGAAGCGAAACCTCTAAGAGTGTACTATCACAAGCGTTGGGTAGCCACGGTGAACAGTGTCGTTCAGAAGGTAAGAATTTTTTTATTTATTGATTTTTTACTATGACTTTTTTTGTTTTTCAATAGTACTGCATAACAGATGGTGTAGGAAACTTTAGACGTCCGACAGTGGAAGATATAATGAAACATCGCATTGTTGTCGTTACGCTGAGTATATCGATGGAGCTTTCAACATTGGGCCTACCCAAAGGCTACTTTACGCATATATTTCTTGACGAAGCTGCTCAAGCAATGGAATGCGAAGCAATTATGCCCTTGGCATTGGCCAATGAAAGTACACGCATCGTTCTAGCTGGAGATCACATGCAAATGAGTCCGGAACTCTTTTCCAACTTTGCAAAAGAACGCAAACTTCATATATCGCTACTAGAACGATTGTACGATCATTATCCGTCGAATTTCCCATGTAAAATTTTGCTCTGTGAAAACTACCGGGCTCACGAAGCTATTATTAAATTTACGTCAGAACTTTTTTATGAACAAAAACTTATAGCATCGGGCAAGCAACCACGCCACGATCGCTTTTACCCATTGACATTCTTTACAACCAGAGGCGAAGACGTTCAAGACAAAAATTCAACAGCTTTTTACAACAATTCTGAGGTGTATGAGGTAGTAGAGCGTGTATGCGAATTGCGAAAAAAGTGGCCCAGTTCTTGGGGTAAAATGAATGATGCCAGTATTGGTATCATGACTCCATATGCTGACCAAGTCTTTCGGATACGGTCTGAGCTTCGTAAGCGGCGGATGGGTGGAATATCAGTAGAACGAGTACTAAATGTGCAGGGCAAACAATTTCGGGCAATATTTCTTTCAACAGTTCGAACACGTCGCACTTGCATGCCAAATAACAATTCTAGCACATCAGTCAGTGATGACGCTGATTATGGATTCCTTAGCAACTCGAAACTTCTTAATACGGCTATTACTCGAGCACAGAGCCTTGTAGCCGTGGTAGGAGATCCGGTGGCTTTATGTTCGATAGGTCGGTGTCGTAAGGTGTGGGAACGATTCATAGAAATTTGTAATGAAAATAAATCTCTCTTCGGAATTACATGGTCGTATTTACGTTCCCAGCTTGACGGAGTTGAATTAAAACGCAGTTATGTACTCAATCCTTTAGCTCCTGAATTTATTCCACGTGCTTTGCAACCAGAAGCCTATTTGCGTGATCAAACAGCAATGTATTTACTAAGTGGCAGTAATCAGCATACTATAGCAGGAACACATCATCAACCAAATAATCAAATTCCTTCCATGTACGGTAATTTAAGTGGTCCATATGCAATGTTGAACCAATCTCAGATGGCTCAAGTTGCAAAGTCTGCACACCACACCCAGTTTCATCATGGCAACATTCCTATGCGACCAATAGGTCCACCACAACACAATCCAAATTTTAGCATGCAAGCCCCTAATCGACCACCAACGCACATACCACAGTCACAACAACAATTTCCCCCTTATATGATTTGGCCCCAACAACAAGCGCCTCAGCAGCAGCAATCAAATGCCAATGTCCCTAGCCAAATGATGCGACCAGCTTATCCGGGACAGCAGCCCCCTATTCAACCACCTCAAACGCAGAATCCAAATGCAAGCTTATGGGGACCACCACCACAAAATAATCCATGGGGAGTGATTCCAAAGTCAGGTGTTCCAAACCCTAATCATCGTCCCCCAAATCAAATGCCAAATTCGGTATTGCCCCAACAGAACACTTCTCATAATATTACAATGTCAAATGCACCACGCAGTCAAGCAGGTGTTCCATCGCTACCACAACATCAGCTTTCAAACCCTGGCCCATTACCAGTTCAAAATCAGTCACAACCTCAGATTCGTGGACAAAATGCTGATATAGGCTTTATCAAAAAGTCGCACTATCAGCACCCTAATCCATCTGCTAACATTGGGTACAACAACCCAATTAATCAGCCGATTCTGCTTAACAATCGATTGAATAACTCATTTTCGAATGGACCCATCAGTCCTGCAACTGGTGGTCCTGGTCTTGAGCCTTTCGTTAGACAGGGTCAGAATGCCGCTATAAATTTGCATCATCAGAATAGTTTGATCGCCGCTAATAACGGTGGCGGTCATAAAGAAAAAGATTTTCAGTTTTTAAACAACGTACATATTCCCGTAAATATTGGAGGATCTTTATTCCAAGCACCGCCCACGGCGTCGGCTGTGCAAAACCCAACAACGCATTTGCCAACTTTTCAGGAATACAGCTCCCTTTTGCCGCCCAATATGACTATCTATGAAATGGCTTTTGAGCCAAAAGAATCCCAGTACAAGTGGTATCTAAAGCTACTTGAAATTCATGGCCAAGAGTCCGCCAACAAATTTACCGAAATTTTGCGCCAGGCAATGGGGATGATGCATAACTCGAAACCCAACAGTGTTCCTTCTCTCCAAACAAACCAGCAGCAACAATTATCCATACAAATGTCCCACAACCAACAACATCAACAGCATCATCAACAGCAGCAACAACAGCAACAACACACTGTTGCAATGCCCAGATCTTCAGGTGGTTTCGCAGGACCACCAACAAACCTTTTGGCATCAAACCGTGGTGGCTCGCCACCTCAATCCACTGAACCTTCAATGAATTTTAATCAACAAATCGATATGGTTTTCAATTCGTTAATGAATGGCAACGATATAAGTCAGCCGATTCTGCGAGAAATATTGGGAATGGTTGGTAGTGTTGGTGCTGTGAACAACTGTGGCAATACCAGCATTGCTTCTAGTGGAAATATGAATGCAGTCAATATTCAACCCAATGTGAACATGATTGGAAAAGAGTTTCCTATTGCTCTCCAACACAAGACCGCTCCCTCACCACTTTTTCCAAATCAACAAAATGTCATGGCTGGAAACAATGGTAAGGTTTTATTATAGCTCTCCAAAATCTTTCAAACTAATTTTTCGTAAATTTAGATTTTTTGCTAGGAAATGATCTCCCGGGCACATCAACACCTCGCGTTGAGTCAGTGCCTCTGTACCGTCGTCAGGTTATGAACAATGGAAACTCTAGCTATCACGGTTCCAATTCATCCTCGTCGACTGCTCACTCTATTGCATCTTCGACACCCGACAACCTTTTGGACAGCGGCATCGGTAGCAGTAGTCAAATTCACTCATCCGGGAATCTAATTGACACTATTTTTAACATCTCTGCATCTAACGACTTATCAGCTGCCGCTGCCTATCAAAATAGTTCTTTTCAAAAGTTGTTTTACAATAACTTTCCATTAAAACTAAACGATTTAGATATGAGAAATGAACGACCGATACCTCAACAGCCGCGGCAGCATCATATCTCACTTATGCATCCACAGCAGCAGCAGCAAGTCCAAATGCAAATGCATAACCACGGAGAGCCACGTAATACAACGTATGCAGCTGTGCTGAGCCAGGGGAACGTCGTTCCAAACTCTCAACTTCATCAACTTCATCATTCGTCCCAAGGACACGTAGTAAGTGATGAAAAAGATCCATTTGCTGCAATCAGAGAGCTTGGTCAAGGTACCAATGGCTTCTATAATTATTTTCAATAGACATTATTTTAACTAAAATAAACTTATTATCATAAAGCTAGGCCTACGATAAGTTTAACTCTTAAGATAAAAAATACCGTGTGGTAAAATAAAAACTCAAAAAAAAAAATATTGTGAATATTTTAAAACTAATAATTAATTATTAATATGAAATAGTTTATTTGCATTTCGCTTAGTTTTTTTTTTTCAGTAAAAAAAAACAGAAAATACATACATACAAACTTTAAGAATATAGTTCATAGAAAGTGATTGAAAATCATAAATTGGCATAACAACATATATTATGTACTTCAGATAAATGTAGTTGTAATTTGATTTAATAAAAATTTAAAATAGTTTGTAAAAACGAACATTAAAATATTTATATATGTATGTATTTAGAATTGTAAGTACAAGCAAGAATAGTACTATATAAACATGCAAGAAAATAATTACATTAAAAATTAAAATATTTGTGTTCTCAAGGAAAAAACAAGCAACAAGACACATAAAATTATTGTTATTGGATATGCGCACTTCAATTTGTTGACATTTTTGTATTTAATAGAACTGATTGCATATGAAAATGTATACCAATGAACACAGAAAAAGTTGCAGAATCATTTTTCAGTTTCAAGATTATTAAACAAAAAAACAAGTAAAAACGTAAATAAATATTTTTAGGTAAGATGATTAAAATACAACATTTCTAAATGTAAAAAGATATATTTAAATATATTTAACCTACATAGAGATTTTCAATGTTTTTTTTCGAGCATGAAAAGTATCAAATATATACTTTCGAATGTACTTTTATTTTTCGATTACATTTTTACTAACGTTGAAATTCATATTGGCTTGGCCAAGTCAAACAAGTTTTTCTGAAACATCCGAAACATCCTATTATGTACCTACCTACCTACATACATGGAAAGAAAAAGATTTTCTACAATACAGCATTTTTTAAATCACAAAATCGAAAAATTCAAATTTTGCAAATATCTGGTATGCCAAAATTTAAATTTTTCTATCAATTATTACCAATGTTATAAAAATTCGAAGTTTAAAAAAAAAAAAGCAGTAAGCAGTAAGAAATTTAAGGACTAAGGAGAGACATGAAGGTGAAATCATTGTGGTTTGGATGCAAATGGTGCCTACAATCTTGCTTTTGAAACAACAATAAAAAACAAACACAAATTTGCAAATTTGAGTTCATGATTTAAGGCCAGTGCTGAAAGAATTGAGTTACAGAATGATTTCACACTGGTAGAGGTCAATGACCGAAGTATTCGTGTATATTAGTAAGAGAGTGGCTGATTTACAGTGTAAAATCTTAGTTGCCTCACCCACCAAAATTCCTCTTACCTCAACCCCATTAAGCATCTGTGGTAAATAGTTCGAAAAACTCATGTAACTAGCAAAACTCCTTTCAAAGCTGTAATTTTAGAAAAACGGAACCAAATACCTGCAGAAGTTATTTCAAATTTTTTGTTTATAATAAACAACCGTCTCATATATATAATAAGAACCAAAAAAATGTCACGTTCTTTGCTAATATGTAAAAAATTTGACTTAAGGCCACTCTACGTGCAGTTATTTGATGTATTTTTTTCGTTCATCTTAATTTTTTGAATTTTTTTTTAACTAAAAAACTTCGATAAAACTTTCAATAAACCACATATAAATTGCAAATGGTTACCAAATTATGCCAATTTTCTTAGAAAAATGGTTTTTTAATCAAGAAAATCTAATGTTCGTACAATTTCTTGAGTCCCAGTAGGTACTTAGTTGTTTCTTTATTTTTTTATGATTAAAGGTACTTTTACGTTTTAAGCTTTTTATTTTTACCTTAATAGTCCAGTGCATTTATAAACTTTTATATGGGCGACCCAGCAGTTTGTTACACCCTAAATTTTATTTTATTATTGAAGATCATAACCCTAATTTTTTGCACTAGCGAAATTAACCTTTTGGCCCCATCTTAGATTTTATTTCATTTTAGTTTTTATTAAATATCTCTATTTCTAAAAGTGGGTAATGCAAAAAATGTAGCAAATAAAATTTCATAAAGTAAAATTGTAGGTCCCCTCCGAGATTCCTGCGAACAACACGCACACAGGAATGGTTGAGAGTTGTTAGTCACTAGGCCCTGGTTCTTCATTAGCTGTTGCGCAATTAATGGCAGTCACTATAGAAATATAAAAGAATAAACCGAATTCAAAACACAAAATTTGTTCTTTCTCACTACCTACCTTCATACGTATACATTACATGCATATATACTTACTGTGAGCATCAAAGAAAAGTGTACACATTTGAACTGCTTTTTTGAAACGCTGTTGAAGCAAATAGATTTGAACTTTTATTAAAAGACATCTTATTTTTTAAAGTGGTTTACTTTCAATGCATTAGCATATAAAACTTAACAAAAATATTTAAAAATTAAATAAAAAAATAACAAAAAGTAATTAATTTTATGGCGTCAAAAAAAAATGTACACTATTCAATTAAAGTGAAAAAACTTAAAACTAATACTTCGTACGCCTCAATTTTGCCTTTAGGACAGCTTCTATGCGTTTGGGGATTGTCTCTACTAGCTTCCTTTTTAATTCGGCTGGGATTTCCACTCTTCAAATTTAATTAAATTATGTGCCTCTTTGTTTAATATGTTCCTCTTTTGAATCTGATTACTAAGACAATCTGACGAATGCTCAATGAGGACTAGGTCTGGGGATCGCGGAAGTTATTCTAGATACTGTGATGTACCATCGAGTAACCATTCCTTGACAAATAGCGGTGTGGGCCTTGTGGGTCGTTGTCTTGCTGAAAGAGCCATGAATCAGTTAACCCCAGTTGCTCAACACTACACGGCAAATTTTCTTAAAATATCAAGGTAATCTTCATTCCTCATAGTACTATCAATAAAGTCGAGGTTTCCAACTCCAAAAGACGCCATTACTCCTCAGATCATTACCGAACCGCCTCCGAGACATTGACATGTCGTCATACATTTCCGAAAAAAATCGAAAGTGCAAATTTTTTAATGCCAGGAAATATAAAAATTAGGGCTCATCACTTTGTGAAATCACATCGACAGTGGACGAGAGCAAATTTGAGATGTTTGGTTCGAAACAAAAATATGACAAATGAAAAACACAGAATTTAACAGAACTGTTAATTATAATAATGAACGGATGGTCACCGTAATTATACGCCAAGTCTTAATTTTCAATGGAGAAGTGCATCGTCGATAAAATAAATGTGCAAAAAGAATTTTTTTTATTATAAAATGTATATTACATGTGGCGTGTATTTTAATATTACTTCGCATTATTACTATGTTTTTATGAGGGTATCGGGAGCGCAGTAACGTCGGCTTTCAAGTCGTCGTACAAATCTTGGTATTCAGGATTTTCTCGAACCAACAAAGCAACAGTTCCCCGCTTGACACCCATAGCAGCACCTAAATCGGCTCGACTGGGAGTGTAAGTGTAAGGAATACCCTTTTCTTCGCACACCGCAGGCAAGTGGCACATGATGTCAATAGGTGTAACATCTCCAGCAAAGATTACAATCCTGAAAAAATAAATAAAAACTTGTTAATTTACCTAATATCTATGTAATTTATAAAATTTACCCTGATTCGCCTTTTCTTATTCTGGTCTGAACATCTTTGAGTCCATTTCGGATAAAAGTTTTATGAACCATTGCTTTTTTAATCAATTTATAGCATTTCTTGGCAATCTTTTTGGACGCCATTGGCTGAGATATAGCATTCACATATTTCAACTTATCTTCGTAAGTTCCTTCTTCTTTTATGGAAACGTTTTTGAAATCTTCAACATCCTCGGGTTCGGTCTTTATCTTACCCATGATTTATTTTTTAATTTAGAATTTGAAATTTTGTAAAAAAAGAAAATTTATATTCACGATCAACTCTATTTTTCCAATTCCAAAACACTTGGTATTGTCATTTAGTATTTGGTTGGTTGGTATGAGCACTGAGCACGTGTATTGTAGTCAGTCTGTATAAAAGTTTCAGAACACGCTGTCAAAAAGAACAGGGTTGATATTAGTTCTGTTTGGTTCCTGAAATTGAGTACGAATCGGTTCATCATCGTACTACTTTTCACAATTTCCTGTTTGTTATACTACGTTTTCATTAGAGCCGAAATGGGGTAATTTCGCAAATCACAGAAAATGTGTTTTCATTTGTAATTTGGTAATTTCATTTGACAGCTCATTTCATTTTTGAATTTCTACTGGCTGCTAAACGCTTTTTGTTGTTTTTTTCTTTCCACTTTCATAATTGAGCTTTGACATTTTCATACAAAACCTTTTCAGAGCTCTTCAAACTGGGACCAATTGGGTGTTCAATAGGTTTTGACTTAATTTCCAACCTAATGTTGTGCAAATTTGGTTGATATTATCTCATTTCGAAATGTGAATTTGTATGGAAAATGAGATGATTTCGTATCAAATTTGAAATATTTTAACGAAATTACTTCATTTGGCCTAATGAAAACGTTGTATTAACTACATTAACCACTTGCAGCAGTTGTTTTGTGGAAAAGAATATACAAATTTTTTGCTAAGGCAAAATTTAAGCTTTCTGCATCATTTTTTTAAGTTTTCCAGTGAGAAACACTATCCCAAATTGCGTTTTAAAATGTTCACTTTTGTACTTTTTGACTTTTTTGTCTTATGTAGTTAGTGCTTTCACCCCAATTTTCAATTCGTTAGTTTTCAATGGCGCAAAATAATAGTCCCATTATATTATATTAATTAATGTTTTCATTAGACCAAATGAAATAATGTCGTTGAAAATTTCCAAAAATTCACATTTCGAAATGAAATACAAATATTTTCAACCAAATTTGCACTAAATCAAGTCAAATCGTAACAAACACACCCAATTGGACATCAGTTTGAAGAGCTCTGAAACGGTTTTATTATGAAAATGTATGCTGAATGGAAGTAGAAAGAAAAAACAACTACAAAAAGCGATTAACACCCACTTGAAGTCAAACAAAATTACTAAAATACAGATGTAATCATTTTTCTTATGATCAATCACCTATACTGTGATTAATTAAAGTGCCTCTACACTATCTCACAAAGTATTAACAAATATCGCAGAATAAAGTGGGAAAGAATTTCATGCGATTGCTAAATTTGTGTAATGAAAATGATTTTCATATTTTGCTTTCACACTTGTAAGGTGACATGGTCTCTGGTCTCTGAGTTTAAGTATCTTATTAGATTTTTTAACATCATTTATATGGATTTGTTAGTCAGATTTGTGCATAGTTAAGTTTTTTGAAGAAGTGAAATGGTGCATATAATGAACCAGTAAGGTCCACAATGAAGATTCTCATTGCACCAACAACTGATTTCAAAGAATAAAACAAGCATTGCAAGTGCTTCACTTTATTTTCAAGTCAAAATAAGTCGCTTACTATTATATTATATTACATACTATGTCTGTTTGTGTACTACCCATAACTACAAATTTCTACTAATTTTACTCTTTTTTATATGAGCTTTGACAGAACTTTGTACTGAATTCGTAGAAATGTGTAGTTTTGAGAAGTCCATGAACAGACATACTATCTTATTTCACTAATGAATTAAACTGCGAAAGATATTTTTATCAAAGTTTAATAATACAAATCACCGATCTTAAATTAGAAAACAAATAACTTACCTTAATTTTTTGTCACAATAAATTAAAAGATGTTATAGATTTTGCCGTGGTGCATGGTATACCACTGTAACAAATAAGTATCACTATAACCTCAAGCCCCCAAGTAAGATAGAATGTGTGATGATTTTAGAACCAATCAAGCTGTTGTGTGTAATAAAATTTCATATTTGGCTTTTCTTCACACTTTTTTGGCATGTTGTTAATACTCAATGGGATATTGTGGAATGTCTATTAATAATTAAAATACCTCATTTCAGTTCTAACCCCGAGGACACATGGGTAAGAACTGGCAATCAAGTTGGCTAAATACACACAGGGTCTTGCGAATAAAAAAAAGCTTGAGCTAAAACTAGCATTTTTAAGTAAAAGCTAGTTTTTTTGTAAATAAAAGTAAGCTTAAGCTAGCAAAAAAGATGTGTTCTAGGAATATAGTTATTTTAAAATAGCTAAAGCTAAATTCATGTAGCTTAAACTTGTTTTTCCAGCTTAAGTTCCAATTTATGTGACTAGAAATAGCTTAAGCTAGAACATTATAGTTGAAGTGGCAAAAATATCAAAAGTTTTGGACCCCTACCTAGAAGGCTTTGATTAGTTTTTATTCTCTTCAGTTGTTAGGCTAGGAAATGAAGATATATGGTATGAATACAATTAAAATGTTAATGGAAAAGGGTGTAAGAATGTCAAAAGCAAATATTTGTGCCAAAATTAGATCAAAATAATTCAAATATTCTCAAAAAATTTAAACGCTCTATTTTCGTTATTCGATTTTTACCAATAAAGTACGGGTACAAAGTTTAATAAAAATCCTTAGAGATAGTTTTGTACTTTTGTTCTAGATGGGCTGACACACAAGTTCGAACTATTCCTCTAAGAAATGACGTAAAAATACTCTGAACCTAATTTGAAAAAAATCGGCCTATCCATTAAGGCTCCATATCGAAGTGCAGTGAAAGTACAGACTTACAGATGGTAGGTATGATACAAAACTTTTTGGACTTATAAATCAGGGTCCTTGATTAAAATCTCGAAATGATCTTTTTACATGAAAACAATAATTTCCATAGAGAGCAAGTAAACAGTTTTGGGAAATCAAAATCAAAATCCAAATCCACTACTTTTTGGTTGCAAAAAAATAGTTTACTCTTAAGCTTCTCAGCCAAAACATGTGAATAAACAAACAAAAGCTAGAAATATTAAGCTTAAAGCTGAAATTTTCTAGCTAAATCTGTTTTTTTGTTCACATAAAACAAAGTTTAAGGTAGAACTATCAAGATTAAACTTTTAGTAATAGGTATGACTAGCTAGCTTATCTACTTCCAAAAATAGCTTCGACTTCGTTTTTATGCACAAGGCCCACTGCCTGTCAAATTTGTAGTTTGCACCCCACTTGCCTTATTCACTTGCTTGTTTCCCAACTTGCTTCGCTGCTCTGGTTTCCAAAATTCCATGCCAGTTGTTGTTGATGAGCAAGTTTTTGGTACTGTATAGTATCATCAGGCCGAATGTCTGGGTTCGATTCCCAGCCGCTGCCAAATAAAAACCGAAATGTTTTTCTCGAGGTACTGCTTCTTGCGTGAACTAACAAATCTTCCAAGACTGTACTTGTTTGAAATGGGCAAAAAATTGTAGGTCCCCTCCATTTCTGCCAATAACACGCACACAGGAATGGTTGAGAGTTCTAAGTCACTAGGCCCTGGTTCTCCACGAGCTGTTGCGCTGTTATAGAACCATCAGGGTAAAAAGATCTTATAAACAATCAAAAAGCCGATTCATAGATGTTACTGACATCGATAATACATAATTGCTGATTTAGCCTTTTCTGTGTTTGAATGCATTCCGCTCAACTCAAATTTCATACCCTTGTTCGCACTAAGGTGTCGCAAGCATATATTTGTATTTTGTATTGTTAAAATGTATAGTTAAGCCTTAATGATGACATTTTATAGATGTTAATGAGTACTAGCTCATTGACTTATTATATATGAACTGCTAGTCGTATGTTTTTTCCATACAAAAGCTCAATAGAAAAGGGTTCAGTTTCTCCTTAGCAACATAAGAGCTTCCATCGAACATGCGGCGAACAAAACAACTATCCTAACGTCTCTGTATGTCAATCACTCTATCATTTTTTTCAGTCAAAGTCAAATATTTATTATTCTTTTTTGTGAAAAAGTCATATTCATTTTATTTAATAAAAAAAATAACTTAAAAAAACAATCATGGAGCAGTTGAACTTACAGGATAGGTATTTAACCTTCATCAATCACCAATCATCAACATGAGACAAAAAATTCCAAAATGGTAAGTCAAAAACGAACCAAAAAAATCAAGTGATAGATAAATAAAAAGCACTTGAAACTATCTTGTTCTTTTTCAGAACTCAGAGGGGTGGCAAATCCAATAAAAAAGAAACAAATTCCGAGGATAAAGGAAACTCCTCTTTATTTTTTTCTTCGCCAAAGAAAAGACCAATTTCAAAAAAAAAAAACTATACAAGTGTCAAGCCACGAAGCTGCAATAAATGATGATTCAGAGAAGAAAAAAGAAATATCAGTGTATGTACTTAAGTCGATTAAATGTATTAATAAATGGTTTTCAACACTTTTTTAAAAACTTAATTCATTTGTTTGTGGTTATTGTTTTTAAAAATAAAATAAAAAACAAAAGAAACACTCAATTCATTTGTCAAAAGTTACTCCATGTGTGCCGCCTATTCGACGGCAGTGCTTGTGGCGTATACTAATAGACTGAACCAAACTGAAGTTGGCTCCTGGCAGTCCATATATAGTATGTCAATGGTTACGCTATATGATGTTATATAGCCAATATTTTATGCAAATAACATTTTGTCTAGAAAAACCGAAGTTTTTTCTTAACAAATTGATTTTTACTTGCGATATAGGTACTACAAGGCAAGTTTTGGATGTGTGCAAAAAAAAATTCGAGATAAACATCAAACACTACATTACGATGAAAGAGAATACCAAAAAAGTTGTACTACGTGAAAATGATATTTTGACATTAAATCACTTTTTACTAACATCCTAGTGCAACTAGCTGTCAGTATAGTTAAAAAGAAATGGGAGTTAATAAGTCAACGCACCAAAATTAGCCAGAGCAAATTTCTTGAAATTCTTAATTTTTAATAAAGGAAAACAATTTGCTACAGCCTTAAGATGATATTTTTAAGCAGACTATTATGGATTATTTGTTCGATGAATGATTTATTGGTTTCAAAGAAAACCTAAACTTCTTAGTTAAATATGTGAATGATTTATTCGTGGTGATGGTCAGGCATTGGTCATGTTTTTTTAATTCTTAATGGATTCAACCCACAAATACAATTTACCGTTGAAAGAGAAACTAATATACATAATGAGGTGGCAACGATTTCTGATGAACGATATTTGACCATTGAGTGCTCGGTTGTAACAAGTTCTAAAAAGTACTTGGGCATAGTGTGATGACAATCTACGGCACTGGCAGCTTCAAAGAATCAACACAAGAAATGAATTGGCAATGGCCGAGATAGATTGAAGTCGAGGTCTTTCATGATTTTCACTTCCATATCCAAAAGTGGATGTTTAGGATGTAGGTGTCATCAGTGATGTAAATAAAATCATTAATTGCTGGATGAAAAAGTTCTTTGTACTTGGAGGCGATGAAAACCGATGTTACATCAACCATTTGAAAATGTTGGGGAGAGGTCATCTTGACAGCTTGCAAGTATTTGTTGATTATTGACACACACATATGAAATATGTTTCTGGAACTAAATGGAATTGGTGGCAAAATTCTGTCTGTCTTAAATAGTGGTCTTGTTAGATAGTGGTTTTTGGAGATTCTGTCCATATGTTTTTTAGAACTAAAAATAACGCTACCTGCCATACAATTTTTTAGCAATTTTAAAAAATCATATTTTCTCAAAAACAGCACACATTTTCTTTAAAAAATCAATACATTTCTTTTGGTAAAAGATACTTTTGGATGGGGAACCATTTTTTTAATTTTTAATTTTCTTCAAAACAGTTTTATACAGAAGCTTTTCTTAACAATAGTAATAGTTTTTTTTTTACTAAAATTTCTGGCTACTCACTGCAAGAAACTTAGGCTCACTGCAAGAAACTTAGGCAATATACCTAAGGCAAAAGATAATACAATTGATACGGAGATAAAGATTATTGAAAATGAAGTATTATGAAAACTAAATAGTTGATTTTTCGAAATTTCGAAATTTCTCATTATCAGCTCAGCAGTTTAAAGTTATTTTTTATATACTAATTTCAAACAAGATTAAAAAAATATAGCCTATCAAAATTTTCAAATTTTTTTGTTGAATTTTTAAAAAAGTTTCAAATTAATTTTTGAAAATTCGATGTCTTAAAAACGGGTTGACAATTTTTTTTAACTTTTATTTTATATGCGGTTGACTAGTTAGACAGTTTTTTAAAAGTCCTTAATAGTTGGATATAATGCTTATTTATTTGAATAAAATGTCAAGTTAGACACACCTTAGAACATTGACATACTATATATGGACTGCTAGTCGAGCTACCTTTCCATACAAAAACTGTTTTAAGAGGACTTCACATCTTCTTAGCGACATCACTGCTTATTGGAGCAAAGTGGCAAAAAATCTAATTATTTCCATTGCAATCTCTTGCTACTTTGTCGTAAAAAAGCTTTTTTGCCATATAGAAACTATAGCCATCTATTATAACTATTTAAAAAAAAACAGAGTCGTCTGTGCTAATAGAATATACATTTTGACATCTTCTGGCAGTCCATATATAATAGGTCAATGCCTTAGACAACCGATGCCATTGCCCAAGTTTGACAGCCTTAGGACAATAGTAAATAAGGTTTATTAATAACTTTTTGGAGTTGGACGGCTGTCTAAAATCAGACAAAGTTTATAAATACGATTGTCACGGTATTATTTATTAGATTTTTTAGACGGTTGACTAGTTAGGCAGTTATTTTAAAAGTCCTTTGTAGTTGGAAATATGCCTTATTTAATGAAATAAAATAGACCAATCTTAGACAACCGATGACGTTGTCCAAGCTAGACGACCTTAGGACAACAGTAAACAAAGTTTATAAATAACTTTTTGGAGTTGAACGGCTGCCTTAAGTTAGACAAAGTCTTGAACATAAGAGCAAGTACTTGCGACCCAGTCTTGCATTTTATTTTGTTCTGGACAAATCGAATTCAATGTTTAGCCTTTTGGAAGATTCTTAGGAGACGTACGCACAGAACTTCAAGGCTACATTTCTACTTTTTGGTTATATTTTCATTGTTTTAACATAAATATTCATTAATTTACTGTATTTGTGTGCCAGAAGCAACTAAAATCTATATTGAATATAGTTTTTGTTCATGAAGTATTATGGCCTAACTACATTCATTTCACTTTTGTACAAAAGTGCAGAGTGCAAAAGTGAAAAAATGAAAATATATGCTAGTGACACCTTACTGCGAAACACAGAAAAGGCAAGTTCAGCAACTATTATCGATGTAAGTGCCATCCGTGAATCAGCTTTTTAACTGTTTATTTAGATGTAGTTGTGTTTCACTTTTCTACAAAAGTAAAAGCTATTAAAACCTGAGATAACAAATAGGATTGAGTAAAATACAAAATATTTTTCACTGTTCCAAAAAAGTGAAATAAATCAGCCGCCGATTTGTGTTTTTGTGGTTTTTTGATTATATGGTTTTTTGGATTATAGATATAATTTTATTTATTCTTATTTTTTGTATGGGTTATCATAGATACACAACTGAATGGATAACTTCTAATTTACGCGCAAAAAAATACACCCCAAACTCTCGTACCACCGTGAAGTTGAAGTACATGCAATATCATGACCAAGCAAAGCTTACAAGAAATTTCACGTTACCAAACACACCTTCTTCTTCCCCCCGTGTGAATGGGGTCTTATGACAGTTTGACAGATATTTTCCAGTGGAATGAAAAAACTTCAAACGTTTTTCGCAAATCGTAAAAAAGCAGACTTGACTTGCAGACTGATTTCGTGTACTGTTTATTAAGTTATTTTATTTGATTTTATTAAACCAAAGCCTGGCCAGGGCAAGTGGGTGGAGGCAACTTTGCGTTCTAATTGTGCTTGTGAAAAAAACATACATTTATTTTTCCTAAAAAAGCATCCAATATATTTCCTATATAAATTTGTTGTGTATTCTGCATTGTTGATTTCGGTGGGATCAATGAACGACAACGAATTAATTTGTTCTTTGTATGTATATAATTGAAAATTGAATACGAGAGACGGCTATTATGGATTTCAATTTATTCAAAGTATTTTTGTGGAAAAACATATTATTTCTTAAGTTCAGTTGGTTATCAACAACGATAATAAATGTGACTTGTTTCCTAATCCTTTATGTCTTTTTAAAAACGACCCATAATGTTGTTACCGCGCCCACTAGCGACTATGAGAAGCAAAATACGGTAAGTACCTAGAATCTAGCCACTTGGATACCCTTATTTAATCCCAAACAAATTATTATGGTGACGCCCTAAACTTTTGGTAGGAATCATACATAGAATTATAGTCGTTTTTTTCTTAAAGGAACTCCTAAAACAAAAAGTACCGAGCAACAATGACGACTTCATTTTTTACAGCCCATCAGATAATAGTTACATCAATGATCTGATGGAGAAAGTGCGGACAGACCTGTACATGACCACGGAAAGTAAAAGAAAAAGAATAAACTTTAAATGTGTGGTGCAGTTAGAATAATGAGTTTATTTTTCAGGATTGCAGTCTTTTGACAATGCCTCAACGATGATTTCTGCCCTTGAAAATAAGCAGAAGTCCAACTGTTTTGGCATTTTCTTCAAAAAATGGCCAGATTCTACTAATAAGGGCTCATTGGATTATTCAATAAGTTCCACTATGACAAAGGTTTCGCCAAAAAATCGTTTTATCAATGATAACGATCTGAATGGAATTATTCGTAAGTATAATGTTTTAAAGTTTCCCCGCTTCAGCCATATAAAGTAACATTCTTAATGCTTTATGGTAGGTAACTTCACTCCTTTTTTTTAAATTTTAAACAATACTATCACAGATAATAGAGTTACCGTAATTATAGTATCCGTGATACTATACTACTATATATACTATACTATATTTAAGATCCATTGCAATCAAATTTCCAGGACACAATTGCACATGTTTCACTGGTTCTTTAAATAAAACATAAAAAGGACCACCACCACCTGAATACACTGTACTCATAAATATAAAATCTCTTTTTTTATCTTCTCTCTTCTATGGACAAACTGTTATACGGAAGGAAAAAAATGAGTAAATAAGTGCGATTGTGAATAAGTCAATTAGATTTTGAGAAGACTTGGTGGTAATCTACTAGATTACGAAATCTTAAAATGTATTAATTTTGAATCAGGCTTCACAATGCGACGAGTAAACGAGACGTCGAGGTGATGAGATCTCTTCGCAGTTGTTCTCTCTTAAAAACGAATTTAAAATGAGGAAATAATGCATAATGCCGTGACGAGTGGACAAGAAATGCTTTATTTTGCATTATTTTCTTGTTTTACATATTTTTTTTAAGAGAAAAGAAATGCAAAGAGATCTCTTCACGTCTACGTCTCGTTTCCTCGTCTCGTTTCCTCGTCGCATTGTGAATAAGGCTTGTCATTTGGGAGTGAATATCAAAAATGAAAACGTGAATACGAACAAATTATGTCAAATTCAATTATATCTCTTTCTCTGTCAAATCCATGAAGTAAAAACTGTGAAATTTGGCCCCAAACAAATATAAAAACTTTCCCAAAAATGAAAAGCAACAACAACATAAAATAATTTAAATTTTGTGAATTTTTATTTTTAATTTGGGGTGAAATTTCATTATGAACAAAATGGCCTCAAACTTTTAATCTAAAAAAAGGAAAAATTACTCCTAAATGGGGCCAGTTTTCTTTATGAAAAGTTGCCCCAATTTCAAAATGGAATATAGCCCCAAATCAAATGAAAAAGGGCCCAAAGTTTATTTTAAATTAAAAAAAGGCTTGTTTGTGTTAATATTTTATCACTGTCATAGAATGACCTTGCGTGATTTTTAAGCACAGTGACTGACGAATTAGACACAATCCTCAGAATTGTTCGTGTGTTACATGCGGAGGTAGCAGGTATTTTGCATCCTTTAATATTTAAACCATCTTTTTGTTTATTTCTCAGACAACACTGGTCTGAAACGAAAACCGCCTTTAAATCAAATTATACTTTTCTTAAAGATTTTGGCATGCTGAATACGAATCCGAAGTCAAATTTACAGCAAAGTTTTTAAAAACCACTCGGGCAAAAAATGAAAAAAGCTCGTTTTTGAAACTACAGATAGTTGGACTTATGAAAACAATTGAATCGGTCATTTCAAAAACCACATAAGTCACATTTTTTTTGCAAATATGTTTATTTTTGCTGTAAACGCTTCCTTAAATGTAGGTGCGTTTTCTGATTATGTGACTAAAGTGGTTTTGCATGCATTGCTAGATTGTGAAAGTAATTTTATGTTAAATTTTTAAATTAAAATTTTAAAAATTAAGACGTGACATGTTAAGTTTATATTAAGTGTACATTTCAATAATAAGTTGCAAAAAAATGAATGAATGGAAATACACCAATTTTGTTTGTTATGATATAGAATTTGAGGAACAATTATATAAAAAGTCTTTTGTTTGCTTTTTTTAAAATTCTTTGGTCAAAATCTTCTTATATAATTGATTTTATGAATATTTAAGAGAATTTCAATTATATCCCAAATCAGATGAGTTTTTTACAGTGTAAATCAGAAAAACTACAGAATTTCGAAATTTCTGCAGTTTTTCTAAATCAACGCTTTAAAATGTGAGTTAACATTGATAAATAAAAACAAATCTGGTTTCATGTGAAAGCTAATATTATGTGACACAAGTCCTCCAAATTCGAGCTGCAATTAAAAAAACCGTACGTGATAGAATTTCTGAGACCAGATTTAGATTTAAAAAGTCAAATCTGTCGTAATTTCAAAAAAATATTTAGAGGCGCAAAAAAAATTTGATTTTTGTTGATGTCCCGTTAGTCCTTGATCACAAAAACTAAAAATTCGCGCGCACTCAACCGCGCAAAGAGCTCTTCCTTCACCCATTTTCCAACTATTCTTAATTTTTTTGTGTCATCAAAGAATCTATGAAAATAGTTCTATTCAAATTAACAAAAAAAAAAAAACTAAAAGACTACTTTAACATAAATTCAAATAAATGATAATAAAACGTGTAATGACGGTACGTTTAGGATTGTGTGTTTTCTAATTCTTCTCTAAATTAGATGCGTTATAGCGTTATAACGGTAAATTGAGCTCAAAAATATTGTACCTATTCAAATGAACGGGAGTGTATTAGATTAAATAATAGAACACGAAAATCCTGCTATTTGGCGAAAATATAGGTACGAGTATGTACAATTAAAATGTTCCTATTGGATTTTGAAATATGTTTTAGTAATCGTACCAAAAATCGTGTTTGTTTTTGCAGTATTTGGCGCGATTTTTAATTATTTTTAGGAGAGTTTTTCGTTTTAAATTAATTGTGACTTTTTTTCTTTATCAAAAAAAAGCTCTTAATTTTTTCATAGTCAAACTAAAATAAAAAAGAAAAAAGGCTCAACAAAATTAAAAATCACCCCAAATCGTAAAAATAAACCAATTCAAATTGTTGTTGTTTTTCATAGAAATTTTTGGGGTGATTTTTCATTTCATGTCCAAATATCTCCTTTCTTTTTGGGGCCTTTTTCCATTAATTTGGGACATTAATTAATTACTAAAACATTGCAAACATAAAAACAAATACATATAATAAAAATATTTATCAAAGTTTTATTTAAAATTGATTATTTTTAGCTGAAGATGAATACATACGTACCGGCTTTCTTTCATTGCAGCACATACTTGATTTGAACTTTATTAAGTATTCAACTGGAACAGATACAGAACTCCAAGTAAACTTTATAAATATGTACTATGATTCCACCATTTGATCCACTTTAATAAGGACACCCAAGACAGGTAAACAAGTGTTAAGGTAGTGTTTAAACAAACAATTCACGCTTGGGTTGTATTTGAAGGTCAATTTTTTGGTCTATTCAACTTATGCACATATAAGAAAAATTCCAATCCAAAGAGAAATTTTATTTTCTATTTATATTGACATAGCAAAAGGCAAACCATGCGTTGAGACTACCTCAAAACCTGTATACCTCTCATTTGGTATCCCGATAAGAGTAGGTTGTCCTATGGCGGGATCTCCTACTATAATATTTTACAAACCTAAAAACAACTTAAATATATTCTTTTACTTATTAAGATTCACATTTCCCCGCTGCCAAGTATTGGTCACGAGTCTGCTGATGGACAGAGTGTGAATTCGTTCGGTCTCTTGTTTGTTGTTCTTTTCAATGTTTTGCTGCTTAGTACCAACTTAATCCCACTTGTCGAAGAAAAGCACGATGGCATTAAGGTAGCATTATCAGCTGTGAGATGTACATTTTAATTTAACAATAACTGTTTCAGGAATTTCTTGTTTTGGCTACACCTCAAAATTATCTCAACGGACTGACTTTTTTTTGTGTTCGTTTTCTTGCGTTTATGCCCTTTATTCTGGGTAGCGTTGTAGTAGCTTATGCGTATCAAGCTCTGGGACTCATTCCAACAATATATTTTATCGTACTCTTTGTATTGTATTGTTCAACCGCTATATGCTACACGTTCTTGATATCAGTCTGCTTTAAAACTGGTAAGTATAGTATGATAACCGGCCATGGAACTGTAAACATTCATTTGTTATTTTATATAGACAACAAAAATAGCTTAATACTGATTGCTTTCATCCCATTAAATTTATTTGAGTTTTATATTTAAAACATTTTAAATTTCTTTCGTCGTTACCTTTTGAATTTTGTTTATTTTGTTGTAAAGGACAAAAATGGTTGCATATTATGCCTATATATTTCGCGTTTTTTTAAGAAAGAAATTATTAAAAAAAAATTAGGGATACAATTTAAAAAAAAACGAAAAAAGAGTTTAATTACGAATTGTAGTTTTTTTTTAAAGAATACTAAGATGCTGATACGAAACTTATGGATTTATGTTCTACTTTAAAGCTTATTTTCTACATTTAAGTAGCTCACGTTACGTTATTTTCGGATACAAAACGTTTCAAAAAGTCGGTTACTCACGTTATTTTACGTTTTCAATTTAAAAATTTTGGGCTTATTCTTTAAAAATTTCAATTTATTTCCAGCTATACATATGTACATGTAAGTAGATATATGTTTGTTACTTGTAGAATTCTAATTTTAAAACCAGCGAACAAAAGACTGTCTTTTTTTAATTTCTCAAAAACTAACATGTAGTTTTCGATAAATTTATAGGAATTGATAAGGACATTGAGTATCGAACACAAATATATCACTTAATTACGCAAAATTTAAAAAAATATCAAATTGAAAAAAGCAATTTTTTTTCAAAATGTTACTTAGAAATTGATTTAAAAAGCAAATGCAAAAATGCAATATTGGCTTTAGTGTTATTATTGTTTATGCTTTCTTTGACTTTTAATATTTTGTTTTATATTAAGTCAATTTACATGCCTCAGTGGTGGGAGATAAAGCTTTCACACCATACGATTTTTTTCTAAGAATATACCCAAGAATCATGCCCTCAAATATTATTGACGAACTACCGGATACCCTGTATTCTTATTGTAGCTTGTAGTTTGTCCATGGGATTAATTCATAAGGTATCCCGATTTCCCATCATACGATTCTTATGAAAATATGATTCTTTAAAATCGCTACTGCATTACCTTTATCTTCTGGAACTATGCAAATTTTTGGATGTCTTTTGAGAAGTTACAATCAAAATATAAACATTTTAAATGTTCGTGTGTTTTTGATTATAACTTTTTATTTACTAGTTAAGGGTAAGAAATATGTAAGTGTTTTACATACATAAATTGTAGAGAATTTAATTTGCTACAAATTTGTAGCCACGTTTTTTGTCTAATAACACTTAAGTTACCGCAGAGAGCTTTTAAGAACTTCTTTTTCAATAAATTGTCCAATTGATAGCCCCATAAAACCTTGAATCGAGTTTTATATCTGCACTGAACCCCCTTACACATAAAATGAGAAAATCTTTGACCAACCCGAATTGGAAGGTTATTGTAACATTTGAAAAGACTATTTTTACGGAAATGCTAAAGCTACTTTAATAGATTTATGTAAAATTTTCTTGGTTATTTTTTTAAATAAGCATTGTGTTATACCATTTTGGAAAGTACATTAATAGGAAACTTTAATAAGTATTGGCCATTCATGTTCTCATACAATTTTTATTTTTTAGAGGTGGTCAAAATTTTTTGGAAATAAATATTCGTACTGAATAAATAGTTTCAAAATGAATTAAATAAAATTAAAAAAAAAAAATCAATAATTAGGTACTATTAAATTTTATTACCTATCTATTAGAACAGTTATAATATTAAAAACAATAAAAAATGTTCAAATCAAAAAAAAAAAGAAAACGGGGACTCTTACAATGTCACGCTATAACTTTTTAAAGACACAAATCTAGTGTCTAAAATGATTTCTAAATAAAGTTTTTATTGTAAATAGGTTTTGAGAGCCATTGAATTGAAAATTGAAATTGAAACTTCTTTATAACGAACATTCAAGCACAGATAATAAACTATCTATTTTTCATTATTTGTGCTTTATACAAATTGCGTTATATACTAGCTGTGTTTAATGAAGAAAAACTAGATCAGAACAGTACAAGTGTGTGAAAACTGTCAGAACAAGAAAGAACAGAAAAGTTCAGCTTTGTGTTGACGGAATTGACCTTTGCTTATCAGCTGTGTAATTTCAAATTTAAAAATGTTTCTAGTATTGTTTGCTTGCATTCATTTTCAAATTAAATTAATTATAAATTCACACTTTTTATATTCTTTTTCAGTCTTTTTCTTCATGTTAAGTCCAAAAATACAAAAAAAGTATTTCTGTGATAAATTTCAGCTTATTATCATCCCAACAAATAAATCAGCTGGTACTTTGACATTTCTCACTCACTTGCTCCACCTCAAAAGTAGGTGCATGAAATATTGTTCTTAGCTGTTCTGAAAAACGTCATGGAACACAAAATGACGGAATGAAGAACTGTTTGAGGCAAGGTTTTTACTCAGGGAACACACAATCCTGTACTTTTCTGTTTTTCTCTATAATTTTCTGTTCGGAACAGTTTCATTAAACTCACCTACTCATACATAGAAAATTTAATTTTTTGAATGCAACAAGGCAAATGTTCTGTTATGTTTTTAGCTTTTCGTTTCGACATTTTTGTATAAAATCGTTATTTATTTTTATTATAAATTTATATTATTATTATATATTATATTTATTATAAATTTAACCTAAGTCTATGATGTTTATGTGTTTCAAATAAAGCTTTAGAGTATTAACAACAATTTAATTAGTTTTTTTTTAGTTAATATCAGAAATCCTGAATTCAAAGTAATAATCTGTGCGTGGTCTCCAGGACTGCTAGTAGGTGGTTAAGGGTGGTTAGAAAGCCTAAATCCAAAATTTCGACCATCAAAGGTTGCCACTATCCTGAATTAAAGAGTGATTTTGTTTTTCTCGAATTATATCCGCATTTTTAATTCTATCGACAAAATAAAAATGCATTCTTGACAACAAGATATTTAAGTGCCCTATTACACGACAACTTTTGAGTCATGAAGGACGGTTGCGTCCTTTTTTATAGAACGGTAGTATGTTTAAAAGATTTGTTGGTACAAAAAATTAAATTGTTTTAAACGCCCAAGATTCGTTCACTTACACTTAGTATTCGTACAAATGATGTGCCACCAACCTGGCAGCACAAAAATGCACTTTTAAAATGCAATACAAAATTAAAAGTTCACTATTGTGGTCTTATGACCGTCCTATTGCTGCCACGTTGATTAAGTCGTGAGCTTTATTTGCCCATCAAAATAATAAATGGTTTTGCTCTCCAAACGTCTTAAAATTTTTCAGTGATGAGTTTCAATGATGGCTATAACTGGCGCCTAAAACATGTTTATTTTTTGTTATGCATTTTGAAAGTGCATTATTCCTGGTCTTAGGGCAGTCGTGTCGCTGCCAGATTGGCGGCATATTGTGTGTAAGTGAACGAAACTAAGGGAGGTATATATTTTTATTTTCTTGTTGCATTTTTAAAGTGTCTTTTATTGGTTAAGAGGCCGCAGTATCGCCGCAAGGTTAACCGCATACAGTTTGCACTTTTAAAATTTATATGCTCACAACATTTGGAGCGGAATAAAACACTTAACTTCGCTTTTTCTGCATTTAAAAGGTGTATTTTGGTTGTCAAAGAAAGTGCTACCATGTAGTTTGTACTGATGCAAATAGTAAGGCCATAAATTTTTTAGTGAATAAAACACCAGTTCTCGTTCTAATTGTTTGTTCGCAAGATACTCGGGACGAAAAAAAAAAAATTCAACAATATTTTGGTATATCTTTTTTAGTTTTTTCGCTTTAAAAAAAAACTGATTTCTTGAATTTTCTTACAAATCCTATCAATTATCAATTATTAACTAATGTATAGAATTAAACTAACTGAAAGCTAATATCATTGTCTTCTCTTAAGATACATATTTGAGACGAAAAACAATTTTCAACAATTATTTGTAAAGTTAGCTTGTATAGTTTTTTTTTTGTTTAAAAAAAAAACTATTTATTGTATTATTTTTTACAAACTCTATCAAATATCAATTATTAACTAATATGTAGGATTAATTTAACCCGGAGATATTTGAGGCAAAAAAAAAAGTACATAATTATTGGGAAAATACTTACAGTTTGTTTCGCTTTAAAAAAACTGTTAGTTCAATATTTTAAAATGTTTTATTAATAAGATATAATAACCTCAAAGCCAATATCATTGTTTGTTCTTAATATATTCTAAGAAACCCATTTTTTTCAAAAATTTTGTGCGTGAAATAAAATTAACCTGAAGTCGCTAGCATGATTTGTTTTTGAGGTATTCGAGTTTTTTTTTAAAGTGCTATAATAAAAAAACTGCTCATTGATTTTTTTTTGAAAAAAATCTATAAAACAAAATTTATTTGAAGTCGATGTCTTTAATCGTTCTTGAGATATGGCGAACCAAAAAAAGCGAAAGAACGTACGTACAGAGATATCTCTAAAAATGATGGATTCCGATTCTAGGGAGCTCGAAACCTAAAGACATGTCAAATTTTTCGATTCGACAAATTGAACTTTTAATGTGTAGTTATAAAAATATACATTTTCATTTTCAGTATTTTATGCAAAAGTTGGTGGATTCCTTTTATTGATAATACCATTTCTGTTCCATTTGATTGATGGGAAGTTGTCAAAAGTTGCAAGTCATTTGTTTTGTACCACAACTCTTTTAAAAGGACTGCATATCTTCCAAGTATTTACAAACAAACGTAACTATTTTATTCTCTTGGTCATGTCGCAGTTTAATTTATACGCTTTGATTCTTTTCAGATCGAGTTTTTTCAGGAGAAGATTTCTTTTTCAGCATAACAGAGTCAAGCCCCAATGTTTTCTCGATCCTGGCTATTTTATTGTTACAGTTTATATTTTACATCATTCTTTACAACTACTTTTCTAGAATTTTTCCGGGTAAAGGTGGACTTAAGCAACCGATATTTTTCTTTTTTAATGTAAGGCCTATGTTAACCTTATTAAGTTTTTGAATTAACTGAAGAATTTCTCAACAGCCTTCGTTCTATAAGAAAAAAAATCGCAATCAATTTGTAGCGGCATCTTCTGATTCTGATGAAACTGCTATTATCATCCAAAATCTTGTCAAGACATTTCATTCAAAAAGCCGAGTAATCAAAGTCGCCGACCGCTTGAATATGGAAATAAAGGAACGCAGAATAACTGTCTTACTTGGACACAATGGCGCTGGAAAGACTACAACTTTAAATATGATCATTGGTATGATATGAAACATTTGTTTTATAATTTTTTTTAACATTATGTGTATAAAAAAGGATGTGTACCCAAAGACTCTGGAAAAATTATTGTGTGTAGTGAACGAGACGTAACATCCTATAGACATTTGATTGGGTTCTGTCCTCAACATAGCGTTTTCATGCAATACATGACCTGCTATCAACATTTAAGATTTTTTGCACAGGTATAAATGATTTTTTATTGAAAATTAAACTGAATAAAATAGTATACAATATACAGCTTAGGGGCAAAACAGTTGAGGAAGCTGACTCGCTAGCCTCAGAACTGCTCACCCAATTGCGCTTGGTAGATAAGGCAAATGAAGCGGGCAAAAATCTTTCTGGAGGAATGAAGCGTCGTTTGTCACTTGGAATAGCTCTCTCTGGGGAAACAAAGTACATAATTTAAGAAAATTGTTTAGTGTTGATTTACTTACATTACGCCTTTTATATTCAGAGTCGTAATATTGGATGAGCCATCATCTGGATTAGATGTAGAGTCAAGACGTGAATTATGGGATATTCTTTTGGTGTTGCGAAAATCTAAAGCGGTTCTTATAACAACTCACCATATGGAAGAGGCAGAGATTCTTGGTGATTCAATTTCAATATTGTCAAACGGCAAATTGGAGCAAACTGGTTCTCCTTTGGAGCTGAAACGTAAATTAGGAAGCGGTTATATTTTGAAATTGCGCACTGATGGCAATTTCCATGAACAAAGAACGTTGGAAATTATCAGAGCAAGTGTTCCCACCGCCAAATTAATAGTAATATCATGTTAATAGCAATATGTTATATAAGATGACTAATTTGATTTTGTTTTAGAATGCTGTTCCTCCAACTGTGTCAATAAGCATGCCGTATCTTTACAAAAATAAGTACACAGAAGTTCTTGAAAATCTTGAAACAAACCGAGTCAATCTTGGTATCAATTCGCTCGCAGTAACGGATACTTCGCTTGAGGATGTTTTTCTTAAGTGAATATTTGACTGTTAATTATATTTGTATATGTTTCTCTTTATTTTCATTTTTAAAGTTCTCAAGGCAATGACAGTGTTGATTCCCCCAATCACGATAAAGCAGAAGCTTTAAATATTCCATACCAAAAACTTTCGCCAGACGCAGTTAAATGGGCAAGGCAAGTGGAAGCAGTGTTCTATAAAAAAATAATTTTTCTCAAAAGTCAATTAGTATATTCCTTGATCATGGTGAGTAAAAAACAAAATCAAAAGTGAATTTATAGCTTTTAACCTCCGGGCACGAAAAATCATAATATTTTTTTATTGTTGAATTGTGGTCCTTTGATACATTTATATAAAAAATAATTTTTTAAATTATTTTCATTAAATTTTAAACAGGCTCTAGGCAAATTCACAATTTAAAGTCATACACAAAAATATATTTACGTTTTTTTTATATCCCTATCTTCTTCAAATAATAATGTAACCTTCATGAGTAGAAGACTCGTTCCAGGTTTGCACAGGTAGTCAAATAGATATGCCTGTTTGATAAATTAAGTTTTCATCAAGTTTTTCACGGTACCAAACAAACCTAATACTGGCTTGGATCAAGCGATATTAAAATTTCTCACTTAATATTCGCAAATTTTATGGTTATTATTCTAGACATAAACATGTGCTGTACGATTTTAGAAGCAAACATTAAATAGAGAACTTTTTAAAGCGATTGGCCACCTATGTTCTCATAATTTTTTTTAAATTTTGATAGATGGCTAAACTTTGGTGATATATTTGATATATTTTATAATTTTTGTACTGAAAAATTATTTTCAAAATTTATTATAAAAAAATGCACCAATTAGTTTTATTTGACCGCTTATCTATTATTACCGTTATTCTAGAATATTATAAATATAAAACAAAAAAAATCAGCATCAATCATTCGTGGTCGTAGTGTTCAGGTACTTGAGTAAAATTGTGATCCGTAAAAACCATGGTAATATATAAGCCACACGGCGATATTTTTGGTTTAAATTACTATTTATTTGTAAAAAGCGAGTTAAAAGATTTTGTCAACAAAACAGGCCCAAATGTTTACCAAAATTAATTTTTTTCTGATTCTAACCGCCTTAATATACTTGAAACATACTTTCAAAGATAGATTGTAAAAAATATATATCTCAAAGAGTAATTAAAAAAAAAAAAAATTTGTCTCAAGTGACCCCACCGAAATTAGAAATTTTAAAGTTGTGAATTTTTTACTTGCAGTTCTCTTTGCCGTTTTTTGCTATTGGAATTGCTGTTTTTATAATGAATTCACTAGCATCCAGCAGTAGCGATGGAAAAATGCAGCTAGATCTAAAACACTTAAAGAATGGTTACATTTTCTTGAGAGTCGCTGCCGAATTCGACACCATAGAGAAAAACTTGAAATATGAAATCGAAAGCAAAGGCATTCAAATAAAATATTTGCCCAATACAGATACCATTGAAGAAGGTGACCTAACGTTTTACTTTATTTCAATATTTATTTAATTTATTTTTTTATAGAACTGAAATCTATACAATCTAAAAATCTATACGATTTTTATGAAAAGGCAATTGGAGCCATCATAGTTAAAAACAATGAAGACATTCCAGATTTTAGTATACTCTACTCCGCAAATATTATTCACAGCTCAGTAATAATGGTAAACTTAATTGATAATGCTATTCTAAAACATGTGGGAAACTCAAATGAGAACATAAAAACGACTTTTTTCCCGATAAAAAGGTAACAAAAAATCAAATGAGTGTAAGTTTTTTGTTTAAATAAATTAATTGCAGGATAATTGATATTAATCCAACAAGCCTTGAGTATTTTGCAGCTATTGTCCCGATCGGTATTTTTTCATATAAACAGTGTATTTGAAAAACTCATTTTTCTTTGTAGGCTTCTTCTTCTACATGTTGTACTATATCTCGTTGCCATACATAGAAAACAAGAGCAACTTCAAAAGCCTTCAGGCTATTCCGCGTACCACTTACTGGACATCTTTCGTTGTATTTGATATGCTATTGCATGCCTTTGTTTGTACAGGCTGCTTCTTTTTTCAACAAACTGTTATGCCAAGCACATTATACAGCAATTCCGAGCAAATTCAGCTCGCTTTTACTTATCTTTTCTACGGTTTTTCGTATCTACCAATCATGTATTGTATGACAATTGGCTTCCGTTCGATATCCCCGATATCCACGTATCTTTTGTTCATGTTAATTATTTCATGTAAGTCGTCTTATAATTCCATAAATATCGTTGTTAACAAAGCTTACTTAGTGTTCATTCATTTTCAGCAATTGTACCTTTCATCACTTCAGACAACGTTGATTCAATGCAGCATTTTGCAACTACAATCTCGATAATGTCATTGTTACCAGATTTTTCCTTAAATCACCAGTTACGTGTTATAAATGAATTCTTTTTTGCTAACCGTGGTAAAGCAGGTAGTCGGAAGGAGCTTCCAATTTCATCAAAGTTTTTCTCCTATGCTATACTCTTATTTACTTTTGTAATGGTAAGTTAAAAAAAGTTATTTTTTAAATTGAATTGGATGCATTTTAATTTTATATTGTTATAGCTATTTCTTATATATGTATGGGATAATTTACAAAGAAGACAATATTTAAAAGAATTAATAATGTGTTATCGTTGTAAACGCACTGGACAGCTCAATCAACCATTAGAAGATGTTGACGAAGCACTTGTGCGGAAAGAAAAAGGAAATGTAGAAGAAATTTTTCGATGTGAATATAAAAAAATTGAAGAAAATTTCGATACTTAAATTTGAATTTTTACAGCTAATACCAAAGAATCATATCCTCTTATCGTTCAAAATTTACACAAGTTCTACGGCAGAATGCACGCCGTGCGAGGTATTAATTTTGCTGTGAAGCGGCAAGAATGTTTCGGACTATTAGGTGTAAACGGAGCAGGAAAAACTTCAACTTTCCAAATGATTACTGCTAACTCTCTAATATCAGGCGGAAACATTATGATTGATGGGGTTGATATAATGGAACGTGAAACATTGGTATATGAACACACTTCTATGTGTCAAAGCAAAGATAAATAATAAAGAATCTCTTTATCCTACAGTATAAATATCGATTCGGTTACTGCCCGCAAGGAGATTGTCTCAATAGTTTCATGACATCATATCAAATTCTCAAGTACATGGCCTTATTAAGGAATGTAGAATCCAGAGATTTAAACACAGAAGTTATGTATTGGCTAGCCCACTTAGACTTATTACGGTATCAAAATGTTCCTATTCGTTATTATTCTGGTGGTACAAAAAGAAAACTGAATGCCGCGATTGCTATGGTAAAAGGATATAATATTATATTTTTGTCTAGACTAGTTGCAATTTACAAACTCATCACTTTTAACTATTGTCAGATTGGAAATCCAACATTAGTTCTCTTAGACGAACCTACAACTGGCGTAGATCCAATTTCTCGCCGGTTTTTATGGAAATGTATTCAAGATTTTCAAAAGCGCGACAAGACTGTTGTGCTCACATCGCATAGGTTAGTAATAAAAAAAAAATGCACTACCTGGGCTCGTCCGGGAATTGAACCCGGGACCTCTCGCACCCGAAGCGAGAATCATACCCCTAGACCAACGAGCCATATAAAAATCGCTGCTCTTTGTTCATCATATTGCTTTCGATGATTTCTTATCAACATGATTATAAACATTATTTGATTTTCAGTATGGATGAATGCGAACATCTTTGCAACAGACTAGCCATAATGGCGAATGGGAAATTGCAATGCATAGGCTTCATTCCAGATTTAAAGTCTAAATACGGTTCTGGATTTACAATTAATATCAAACTATTAAACAATTGGTCCGAAGACAAAATCAGTATAATAACATCGTCTCTGCAAGAAGAATTTAGCTGCGAACTTCGAGAGCAGCATGCAGTAGGTTTCAATGTTTTGAAAAGTTTTTTTTTTTTATGTTCTAAATTGAAATGTTTCAGGGCATGCTCACGTATTTTATTAAAGATAAATCAATAGAATGGTCGGAGGTTTTCAGAAGAACAGAGCGTTTTATGAGTTCTTACAACAGTTTTGTGGAAGATTATTCTGTTAACGAAACTACGTTGGAAGATATTTTTCTTAAATTCGACAAAAAATGTCGAGAAACTGCCAATGGATCTAGTGATGGTTGTTGACAGCAAAATAATACAAAGCAGCAGATTTACTTAAATAAGAGGATTATTATTTAGTACATATATTATAGTAAAAATAAATATAATATATTATAATAGGAATTACCACTTGAAATTTGTAATAATAATTTAAAGTCTCGAATCTCTTAGATTTAATACATATATTTATTTATACATAAGAAATTAAAAGTAAAATAAAGTAAAAATATTCTTTATTTTTCTGTTAAAGTTTTTTATTTATTCGTAAATTCGAAACGTTTGAATTTGACTTTTGATTATATGTACCTATGGCTTCTTTAAAAAAAATATAACTACAACATAACATTTTGTTAAAAGTATTATAGATACAAATTATTAGGTAGCGTTTAACCGTTACAACTCCGAACTGAGTGGACTAAACGATGTTTTTGTAAATGGCATAAGAGAAAGTATCATTACACGTTTTACTATCATTTCTTCAGTTTTATGTTAAAATCGTAGCCCGTTTTTTTGGTTCATTTCAATGTAAATGATGATTTTCGTGACCTTTTTATCGAAATAGATAGATTTAATTTTTAGTGGGCTATAAGTCAGTAAGAAGATGTTATTTAATGCAACGTTTGTTTATAATTTTGTTTTATCAATTTTAAGACATTTTGAAAGGGAAAGCATTTATTACTTTGATGAACAAATAAAGCTCACGACTTAAATTAATATTTCCAGCCAGCAAAAATTTTCAAATATGCCTAACTCTCCACATAAAATTAATTTTATCATTTCATATCATTTTACTTAGTTGAAAGGTACCTTACGATGATTAAAGTATTAAGTCCATTTAATCTTTGTATATAAAAATCATAGTACTATCATGGCGGCGATTCAAATAGTAGAACAATAGGTCTATGGCGGCGCCACTATCGACATCATTTTTAGCGTTGGAGACTTGTAAACATAGAATCATACAGAATGGAAAATAGGTTGTCAGAGCGAGAGGAAAGTATTATTTCGATTCTGGTAAGAAGTAAATCGAGTAAGAGACAAAGTTAAATCAGCTGTTTGTTAAATGTCAAATAAAAGAAAAAGGCAAGGAAAGTATGAAAACTATTTTCGTCTCCTCTTTAAAATGGCTATTTTGTTGTTTTATTTTGGAATGTTATGCAGCCAGAGAAGCAAAGAAAGTTATATGAAGGGGGTGAAAGAGATACTTGCGTCAGCTGTTTGCGTCTGTGCCGTAGCAACGATGTTAAAACTTTCAAAGATTTTGTTTTGTCCTTGGTCAATGCGAGAAGAAAAATATGCACACATAGATATAATCACAGATGTATTTTCTTTCGTTATTGAGGGTAGGTTTTGCTTTTGTAACTAACTTGCAATTTGCTTGTTAGACTTTGAGGATAGTCATATAACTTTTGGTAGGTATGTATTTGACTTGAAATTTCCTTGAAAGATCTCGATGGTAGGCAAAATGTATATTTTTGGTAGGTACATATTTAATATTTAGGTTGGAATTTTGTTTGCAAGATCTGTTTTGCGAGGTTGGGTAGTTATAGGTATATCTCTTGTGACCTACATAGGTGTGTATATGTACCTATGTATGTAGGTAGGTATATTTAAATTGAAATTTTTGTACAAAATCGAGTGGTGGGCTTAGGCATTGTATATATATTATTATAGTACTACCATGAAACATGCTTTTGAGCTTCTGGTTCCGCACAACTGGCGCTAGTAATCATCGCAAATTGAGAGGGGGGATTTTAAAATAAGGGGTAGAGAAGAAATAACAACTGGAAGAAAAACAGAGAGGATTGTATTATTTTTATTCTGGCATTAAGGAAGGGAGTAAATGAGATAGTTATGTCAGCTGTTTGTGCCGTGGCAACGAGAAGAAGGAATAGAAGAAAATGTCAAAATGTGTTGTCCTATGGACGTATACAACGATTTGTTGTTTTTTTTTTTAATTTTTGTTTTATCTATGGGAGTCATGATGATGAATGAATATAGCTATAATATACACATAGGCATATGTTTATATATAGCTATAGATTCGTTTTATTTGAAGGCAAAACTATTTGATTTTCAATTTTGCTGGGAAATACGATTAAGAAAGCAACGTTGCAGTTTTCATTATTTTGAAACGGAAATCGTATAGAAGTGTAGCTATATTTCTGTTTGTTTTTTTTTCTCGTTGAAAATAATAATATTGGAGTAGGTATGCCTAGTTAGGTATATATTTTGTTATTTAAAACCATTATTTTGACTAAAAAAATAAATGGTGATAGGTAGGTAGGCACTTATAGTTTTTTTTGCTTTTAGGTAGGTAAATAGGTATAGGTAGATACAATTTTTCTTAAAATAAAAAAAAGATTAGGAATTTAGGTAGGTAAACTGAACATTGTTAGATTGGAAAAATTGTTATGGGTAAGTACCTAGGTATGCAAATTAAAGATTTAAATTTAAAAATATAAACTTATCATATTGCAACCAAAAAAAAAACCGAAATATTTTCAAAAGGAATGAGTTTTTAGTGTTTCAAAATTGAAAAAAAAAACAATTTTGACATGAAAAATTGAAAAATTAAATTTTCATTGGTAAATCCAAAAAATTTAATTTGTCAACAAAATCATAAAATTATTTTTTCGACAAAAAATGAGTTTTTTGGTCAACAAAGTTTTTAAAAATTGTAAAAAAAAGAACAAAAACCATTTTTCTCGAAAAATTAATTTTTTACTCAGCAAAATTTTGGAAAATTGAGAAAAAAACTCGAAATTTGATATGCAAAATCGAGTTTTTACAGGTTTCCAAAGAAGTGAGTTTATAGTTTTAAAAATTGAAAAAAAACAAATTTGACATGAGAAATTAAATTATCATTGGTTAACTCAAAAAATTTAATTTTGCCAATAATTCGACAAAAAATTAGTTTTTTAGTCAACAAAGTTTTTAAAAATTGTAAAAAAAAATATTTTTCGACGGAAAATTAATTTTTTACTCAGCAATTTTTTTAAAAATTGAAAAAAAAACGAAATTTGGTATGCAAAATCGAGTTTTTATGGGTTAACCCAAAAAAAATGTATTTTCAAGAAAATCAAAAAACAATTTTTCCAAAAAAAAACCGTTTTTAACAATATAAATTTCACTTTGAATAATTCGCGTGAAATTTTCAATTTCCTATTTCAGTTCAAAAGTAATTTAGAAAACACAAATTACATATTTGAACATTTCAAAATTTCACTTTGAATAATTCGCGTGAAATTTTCAAATACCTATTTCAGTTCAAAATTAATTTAGAAAATACAAATTACATATTTGAACATTTCAAAATTTCACTTTGAATAATTCGCGTGAAATTTTCAATTTCCTATTTCAGTTCAAAATTAATTTAGAAAACACAAATTACATATTTGAACATTTCAAAATTTCACTTTGAATAATTCGCGTGAAATTTTCAATTTCCTATTGAAGTGTTCAAAAGTAATTTAGAAAACACTAATTTCATTTTTACACAATTCAATATTTCACTTGGCGTAATTCACGTGAAAATTTCGATTTCTCATCAAAATGTTCAAAAGTGATTTGGAAAAATCAAATATCATATTTAAACTATTCATAATTTCACTTTGCATAATTTGCATGAAAATTTTAATTTCCTCGTGAAGTGCTCAAGAGAAGACCAGAAAAAATCAAATTTCATTTTTGATTATTTCAAAATTTCACTTTGCGTAATAAAGTTTCGATTTCCCCGTGAAGTGCTCAAAAGTAATCTAGAAAAAAAACAAATTTCACTTGGGATAGTTCGATTAAAATTTAAAATTTTAGAATAAAAAAAATTCCATATTTAAACAGTTCAAAATTTCGTGAAATTTTTAATTGCTTCGTAGTGTTGAACAGTAATATTGAAAACCAAATTTAACGTTTTTTTCAAAATTTCACTTTGCATAATCTACGTGAACATTTTAAATGATTTGTAAAATAGTCAAGAAATTATATTAAAAATCAAATTTTAAAAATTCACAGTAAAGTTCACGTGAAATTTTAAACAGTTTAACATCAATTTTTTTTATAAAAAAAATCAAGATTTCGCTAATTAAATAAGGTGCGTGAGAAATTCTTAAATTTCTTTGTAAGCTTAAGTAACTTCAAAATTAAACAATTTTCGCTTCTTTTCCAAAAGTACAATTCGAAATTCAAAATTTCATAAAATAATTTTTCAAGCCGTTTTTGAGACTCACCTTTCAACAAAAGTACCTACCCTACAAATATTGAAAATATTTCCTCTTAGGAAATGCATTTAAAATTATTTCATTTTTTGAGTGGCAATCATGTAAAACTATACATCTATACGTTTATATTTCTATACCTACATTCACATTTTCTGTATTCAGGAAAAAAAAACAAATTTCAAAACAAAAAACAATTTTCCTTTGCAACAATATTTATTTTCAGTTTCTCAATTTACAAAGCAAAAAATCCATTTGTATAGAAAAATCAAAAGCAAAATAGCAGAAAAGTGATTTTTTGTTATCTCTCTTTGACTCTGACTAATTTCGTATACGTTCTTCTCTATTATCTATTATTCTTTATGACTTCATTATTATTCCTAATTCTTTAATTATCATGTCATTCTCAACCTACAACTTCCCCACCACTGAAGTTCTGGTTGGCTTATACAGATGGAGCGACGATCGTTCCTCATCGTGATAGTACTATAGAAATATATATACAATGGATTTTTATATACAAAGCTAACGGACTATTTGCAAATTGGAACATTCGATTTTGTTCAGCATATATGCACTTCTGCTTCTGATCTCGTCCAACTGCATATCAAGATAGAACCTTTCTGTTCAACGTATAAGGAAAAATGAGCAAAATTGAATGAAATGGACTAATTTGGATATGAAACGTGACTGCTCACTCACATTTTTATATTTTCTTCTTCCATATTCTTACGAGATCGGCAGCAGAAATACTTATGCTCTGTCCAAATTCGAATGTTCCAATTGGCAAATATTCCATTAGTATCAGAGATAAGGGGGGTTTATATGGATCAACATTGTTGACAACATTGCTTGATGGAATCGGAACAAGTTTTCAAAATACTTTGAGAACCATGCAACACAGGTTGACAACATGGTGTTTTTGCGTTTAAATGATCCAACATCGGTAGTTACCAACAATGTTGAACGATTGAACCTATACACTTGTGTGAAAACTACAAGTGTATTCACTACATGACTATATATTCCATTGACTAATTATATATATATAGTATGTCAATGATATATTCACTTCGTAGTGAAAATAAGTCTTCTATTACATGATGATTCTTTGCGTCTGACTCTTTTTTCGAATTTCTCTTTGAAAATCACAGTGGCCGCGCTCCGCCGGCTATCGGATAGGCTATCCAAGATACTGAGTAGCCGATACTTTTGTGAACGACTAGAACCAGATAGGTTAGCTGAAAAAAGCTGGAAAAGAAATTGAATGAAAATTGTTTTTAATTTGTAAAAAAATTTGAACTTTTTTATTCCATTTATATTTACATATTGCGTAGAGTCCAAGGGGTCGCAAATAACCATTTGTAGCTGCATCTAACTAATTAATTTTCCTTTAAAAAAACCCGACACTGCAAAACTCAACACGAACAACTCAAACGTCTTGTCAAATATCAGCTGTTTTGAAATGTCTCTTTGGATTGCTGAGTATGTTAGAATTTGTGGGATAACTTCGGATTTGTTTGTTGATCACAGATGATTTTTCATCAGCCGTTTTTTAACAAGGCATTACAACAACACAAAAGCTATCCGGATAACTGAGAATTAACATCCGAACGCTGCCAGTCACACGCTATTAGGCCTGGTGCCCACTGGGCAACTTTGTTGCCGGCAACTAAAGTTGCTCGCCATCGCCCACTAGGCAACTTCCGAGCAACTTTTTGGAATTATACATCATGTTTTTGTGTATTTGTTGTGTTGACTTTTGACACGGATACCATTACAACGTTAATAAAAATGTAAATACCAAATAAAAACATTGAAATTTATAGCTCATTTTTGATAAATCAGAATCAGAAGATTAGAAAATTCAGAAATCTGAAAATCTATATGTAAGATTTTATCGTTGAACATGGCCATATCTTAACAGATAAAGTTGCCGGCAACAAAAGACCTAGTGGGTGCGGAGCGATTCACAGCGAATCATTCACAATAGTACAAAATATGACAAATACATAACGCTAAAGGTTCTCCCAAACCAACGCGAATCGCTCCGCATTCGCAGCGAATCATTCACAATAGTATAAAATATGACAAATACACAACGCTAAACAACAACAAAAATTCGCCGTCGCCGCGAATTCGCGTTGGTTTTGGAGAGCCTTAAACAACAACAATAATTCGTCGTCGCTCCGCATTCGCGTTGGTTTGGGAGAGCCTTAAAGTGAGCCCATTATTAGTAGTGCCATTGTGATGGCGTTACTAATACATTCGACCAAGCAACAAAATGATTATTTGATCTAAAAAGTAGGCTCTGCTTCCCACGTGGCACAGAAAAAACAAAACGCACAGCCAAAGCACAATGTTTCGTGACGCTTGCTAGTTCAGTTGTCGCTTAGTGCGATATGGCTCATACAATTTCATACAAAAAATATTTTGAAGTTCAGTTGCGGTGCAGTTCCGCTGTAGTGCAGTTCCGTCGAGTGGGGTCTTACCTTAGACGCTCTCCCAAACCAACGCGAATGCGGAGCGACGACGAATTATTGTTGTTGTTTAGCGTTGTATATTTGTCATATTTTGTACTATTGTGAATGATTCGATGCGAATCATTCACGTTGGTTAGGGAGAGGCTTAAGGCTGACCCAAACCAACGCGAATGCGGCGCGATTCGCAGCGAATCATTCACAATAGTAAAGAATATGACAAATACATAACGCTAAACAACAACAAAAATTCGTCGTCGCTCCGCATTCGCGTTGGTTTGGGAGAACCTTTAAGGTTCTCCCAAATCAACACAACAAACCAAACCAATACACAAAATACAGAATGTATACATAATCCAAACAAATTTCAGATACTTTGAGATGGTTTTTCATCATCTGTTTTACTACGTTTACATGTGGTGTTGAAGCGAGCTTCAAGCACTTGTAAGCCAGGGTCGAGTTGAAATGAGTTTGACTCGACGTAACTGCACTCGAGGAGCGGACTCGAGTCGAAATTTGTGATGAAAAACCTGGGTCGAGGAGTTGGTTTTACAGATCATGCAATATGGTCTGTTTATTTGCATGTTTGTGTACAAATATAAATAAATAAAAAAAAAAAAAATTTGGTGGCACAACAGCTCGTGGAGAACCAAGGCCTAGTGAATAACAACTCTCAACCATTCCTGTGTGCGTATTTTTGGCAGGAATGGAGGGGACCCACAATTTTTTGGCGAGTCCGAACGGCTAATGAGAAAGCACTTATTCATGACAAGTAATACTCTTGGAGGATTTGTCAGTTCCTCGCAAGAGGCAGTACCTCGGAAAAAACATTTCTGTTTTTTTAGGTGGCAGCGGCTGGGAATCGAACCCAGACCTTTGGCATGACAGTCCTACGTACTAACCATCATGCCACGAGGTACTACAAATATAGCTTTGTTTTAATATATTAGTGTTGTAAGTGATTGTGTTAATTCAATTGAATTTGTTTTGCATTGAAATAAATACATTAATGCCATTCATTTTTCTACAATCTCAATACCACAATACCATTTCAACTCAGCTCAAAATGGAGCACTCAACCCAAGTGACCAAAAATCTGGGTCTTATACTCGACCCTATTTCAACTCGAGCTCTCAAACCTGCTTGTAAACGTAGTATTTTTAACAAGCGATTATAACGGCACAAACAAATCCGGATCGCTAAAGAAACGCAGCCGAACGCACCCATTGATTTCAAAGCATTTGTGCTCATGCTGAGCTTATATAAAATGATTTTGCAGCACAGCCATCCCTGCTCTGAGAGTGTGAAGGAATGAAGGGTACCGTTAGCAAATTAAAAAAAGCAAGCTGAAGAAGCTATGTATGTATGTATGCAGCTGTAATGATAAATGTGATGTAAATGTAAAGAAAAGGAAAGGCTCAGGCTACTAAAAAGACACAAAGCCGACATCGTTTTTTGCCGTTGTTCTTAAATTAATTCGCTAATTTATCAAATATTATTATTATTATATTCACCAAACCAAAACATATAAACCACAATCAAAATGGTATCGAAGCAAATGGAAAAAGAAAATTTAAATGATTGTATTTGCTATCGTGAGCAGACGGCATTGTTTTGTACAAAGTGCGTTGTGTTTTCCTTCGGTCGCATCGCGCGTCAATGCAACAAGCATAAGAAGGTTATTTAAATAAAAAGTTACATATTTATACCTAATAATCTATGTTTATGTCGCTTATCCTCAGGTTAAATATTTAATGGATCTGGCAATCTGTCCAAATTGCAAGATTTCGAAAGAATTCCTTAGGGAAATCAAAATGGATCAACTCAACGCAAAGACATTGGGTTCAATAAAGCTTTGAAGAAACGTCAACGGATGGATTCCGATGCAGAACGCTTCAAGTACTGCTTTTTATTGTGTTGACTTTAATTGTGTCAACTTTTTCAGTTATTTATTTAATTTAAATGTATTAAATAATTCGTTAGCCAAAACTTCGTATAAATTACTATAAAAACGACCAATTAAATTTAAATAACTACGAGATTCATATACCTAGTGGTTTATTACATAAACGAATAAACATGAAAATTGTATTCTAAAATAGCATGATGTATGGGAACAAGGCCGAGGGAGGAAGTAATTTGGTATGTATGTATGTACTCAAGTCTGTGGGATTAACTCTGGCATATCATAATCAATCATCTTATAGTCTAAAGAACCAACGACATGAAAAGTCAAGTCATTTGCGTAACATTGTAGGTAATTCATATCAACAATAACTTAGGGGTTAACCGATAATCATTTGTCCATTCTATCTTAACACGTGTCGAACAGGTAATATTTGACGTACTTTTTTTGCATCAATTTTTTTCAATCCCTCTTGGTTGCTTGCAATTTTGAACAATTGTCATAGGTCAAACTCTGTAGTTAGTGCCTAAAAAAGTAAGGGGCAATAAATTTTCTCTATCTTAGGCACTAACTACAGACTGTTTGACCTATGACAATTGTTCAAAATTGCAAGCTAAATATTTGTTGTGTACACTTTTGCCTTTCGACCAATAGACATTAAAATGTTTAGGAAGGAAGGCAAACGGTTATTGGTTGAACCCCTCAAAGGCATTAGGCTATAGGTGATAAAAATAAAAAAAAATAATAAAGTGCAATTTTTTAGAAGGGAAGACTGGTCGCAACTAGATAACTTGATTCTAAGAACATTAGAAGTACCAAAATCTCAACTCGCTAATCTATAGTAAGCACTTATAAATAGAAATAGGTTATTGAAGTTTATGTGACAAATAGTCAGGAGCACAAAAATTTGATCCTACTTTTAAAAATATTACCACCTTTAATAAGCATTGAAAGATTCGAAAGTAAAATAAATGTATGTGTGCCTATAAGTTTCTGGTCCAACAGTTATAACATTCCCAAATCTTGGAAAAACATCCCGAAAACTTTGTAATGGTTTCACTATTTCCTTGATTATCGATATCCAGGAGTTTTTGTCGGAAAATCCCTGCTAAGCAGACTACTAAAAGGCAGATTATTTTTTCCACCAGCTTCACTGGTATTATGTTCCTTCAAAACGTGCTCCAAAACTGTAACAGAATTAAACCAATGAGATATAGACACTATTGTATAAATGTATATATAGTTAAGTATTATAGAGCGGTGGGCCTTTGCAGCTAGAAGCTCAATAATTTGTATTACTTGTTTGTGGGACTCGAACCTACACCTCTAAGCACTACATCCACTGCACCATTGCGACCACTTTAAGTGCCCCTCCGGTGGTAATTATTATACTTTCAGGCTTTTCGTCGAACATTTTATAACCGTACCGGAATCGTCGCTGTCGAAAACAAAACACTAGTTTGGTATGCTTACTAATGGAAACATTCCCCGACCTAGAAGTAAAATGTAACGTACCTTTTCCTTGAACGGTGCGGGTCAATGTCAAATTAATCTTTGATATAACTAGGTATATTGAAATTCTCATATTTACAAACCAACTGTTAACAGCTTGGCGAATTCAAAATGGTGCAGACCATTGTGAATAACAAAATAATTGATTATTTCAAAGAAATTTGTCAGTTTCTTGATAAATTATCTTTTAAATTAACAAATTTCAATATTAATCAACTGTCAATTTGATAATTGATAATCGTAATTGGGGTGTTACATATTACACCCCTATGTGATAGTACATACATAGGTATATGTAAATAACTTCCTACTAAAAAATTACATTCAAAATATTTTTTTTATCATAATCCCACAAAATATCATAATATTGTTCAAAAGTCAACAAAATGAAACCACTAACCACTAAGTCAAATTTTAAGCGCCAAACCACAAACAAAAATCATAGCGATAAATAAGTCTGTTCGTGGTATGTCCCTGCCCTTATTGACAGTCGTTTTATGTTATCTTTGCCTTGTACACTCCGTGCCACTTGTATCTATAAGAATTAATTGTTTGATAAATTTTACGATATTTTTGGTTATTTTTAATTTTATACTCTGTGACTTCGTTAGGGGCACTCGAGTCGGTGGGGGGGGGGGGGGGGGGTAAACTTCCGACTCGCAGGATTCCAGCATAAAGGATCTTGTTAATTAGGTAACAATGAGGACATTAAGTTGTTAGGTAGTAGGTAGTTTTTTTCATAGGTTATTTTGTACAAGAGCGAAACTTACTAGCGGAATGGGGTTTTGTTTCATTGTAGAATACAGCAAAACATAAAAACCTAACAAAAAATACATATCCGTACATACAATTGCAAATATCGCGCTGAATTTAAATCTCTATGGTATAATTTTAATTGAAATACAACAGTAACTTTTTATACCTATTTGTTTTTAAAAATAAATGGGTGAATAAATATCAGTCTGATATTTATTCATAACCGAGAGAGAGATGCATGTTTGTTTTTTAATATTTGGTAAACATAAAATTAAAAAAAATCACTTGTTCTCATACACGGAGCCCTGAGTGTATTGCACATGAATATTTTATTATATTGTTTCGGTGGCAAATGTGTTTGTGTTGGTAGGTAGCTAGCAGAACAGATTACAAAAAATTCTCCTCTAGCAATAAAGTTATTCAAGTTCAGTATAAAGAAAAATCTAATTACATACGGGCGTCTGTCTTCCAGCATATTTCTCAGTATTTTCTTTTGTGCAATCCATTTTAAACAATAAATAAAATAAAATGTCTGAGGTTCCAAATGTTCTTATTCAATTGTTTGGGTAAGAGTTATTTATTTTTATTTGTTTTAAATCTGAGAATCTGAAAATGCATTAATGTTATTGTTTGTGCTCCTTTCATATTAATATTATTGCAAGCATTTTTCTATATTCCTTGCAAACAGATACACTGTGAAAGTTATTCTAATATTGTTTGAATTTTCTGAAAGCGCAATCCACTGTGATCGTGGCTTATTATTCGGTGTAGGTATAAAGTACATATTTTTTCTTGGAAGAATGCTATAATTTATTAAATTCAGAGCATACCTACGTTTACATATACAAACAACCAACTTTTTATTGAGATATGTATCAGAATTTTCGATTTTATTAATCTAAAATCGGTATCACCTGTCAGTGTCAACACACATAAATAAGAGTTAAGTCAGTGTTGCCATAAATCCATAGATAAAGGTGCTTAGCTACAACACTAAACTTATCCTCAAATACATAGGCTTTTCTTTCAATAATCACTACTTAAAAGTTCACTATCTCATGTATTATAACTATAAGCTAGTTATTTAGATAAATTGTTTTACATTGCGCTACATATAGTGGTATGAAAAGCAGACTGCAGGCATTTAGACTATGAAATAAAAAAAAATACTTTGTTGTCAGGCTGGTGCCATAACACTTTATATTTCATCCATAATCTTCTGTATTATATTCTCTGATATGATCCGGATCTATGAAAACATTTCATGGAGAAGCTTCCAAGCTTGTGCTATTGACGTTCACAGTTAAGTAGGAAAGTAGGCAATAAAATATAGGTACACGTTTTTTTTATGAAAATTCTACCCGGCTCGGCATGATAAATATTATTAATACTTCACACATACCTACATATGTCACAGCGAAATCGAAAAAAACAAATCGCGCTACATAGAAAATCTTAAAATAGCTTGCGCTATCAAATCAGTATCAGCATGGCCAGAAACTCGTCCCGAAATTCAGAAAATGGTATGCATTTATTCTTAAGTAATTTTTGTAAACCTCATGCAATTTATCATATTGAAGGTTGAATGGACAGCCGAGAAACTAAGAGCGCTGGGAACAGAGATTAAACTTGTCGATGTTGGTAAACAAGTGCTACAAAATGGATCCGAAATTCCCTTACCGAATGTTATACTTGGAACTTTGGGAACAGTAATTAAGTGGTATAATCTTAAAGAAATATTTATACCGTCCGTATTTTTTTTTTGAAGGACCCCAAAAAAAAAACGGTAGTAGTCTATGGACACCTTGATGTTCAGCCAGCTTTAAAAGATGACGGTTGGAACACTGAACCTTTTGAATTAACAGAAATTGATGGAAAGTTGTATGCTCGAGGTTCCACAGATGACAAGGGCCCTGTCCTTTGTTGGATTCATGCTATTGAAGCATATCAGAAATTGAAATTCGATCTACCGGTTAACATAAAGTTTGTTTTCGAAGGCATGGAGGAAAGTGGCAGTGAAGGCTTGGACCAACTCCTTATTTCTCAAAAAGGTATAAAAGAATTAAAATATTTCAAAACGGATATTTCACATATGTACCTACAAATTTTACAACTTTTAGATGATTTCCTTGCAAATGTCGATTTTGTTTGCATTTCGGATAATTATTGGTTAGGCAAAAACCGCCCATGTTTGACTTATGGTCTTAGGGGAATAGCTTATTATAACATTGAAGTAGAGTGTGCAGTCAAAGATCTACATAGTGGAGTATTTGGTGGTACGGTGTAAGTTAAATTCAACATACTTATTTATAATTTTTAATTAATTTATTATAGTCATGAAGCTATGCCCGATTTGATATACCTCTTGAACACCTTAACTGATAATAATGGAAAAATTCTCATCCCTGGTATTTATAAGGATGTATGTTTAAAAATGTTTGCTTGTAATGAGATGTTTTATATAAAGTTTTTTTTTTTATGTACAGGTGGCTCCTTTAATAGCTAATGAAGATGAAATTTACAAAAACATTGACTACGATGTGAACGATTATAGGTAATTAAACAATAGCAGTGTGCAATGGTGCTTATTTCATTGTTTATATTTTCCAGGAGCGACATTGGGGCTCGCAAGTTGCCTCACAATGAAGACAAAACGCAGTTGTTAATGCACCGATGGCGTTATCCCAGCTTATCGGTTCACGGCATTGAAGGTGCCTTTTACGAGCATGGTCAAAAAACAGTGATTCCAGCCAAAGTGGTAGGCAAATTTTCGATGCGTTTGGTACCTAATCAAGAACCCGAGCAAGTAACCCAATGTGTAATTGATTACTTAAATGCTAAATGGTCTGAGCGTAGATCACCAAATATATTTAAAGTTGAGCTCGTTGGAGCCGGAAAGCCATGGACGGAAAACCCTGCTCACCCTCATTACGAGGCTGCTAAAAGAGCTGTTAAACATGTTTTCAATGTTGAGCCCGATATGACTCGAGAGGGCGGTTCTATTCCGGTTACTCTTACTTTGCAAGAAGCAACTGGAAAAAATGTTATTCTAATCCCAGTTGGAGCAAGTGATGATGGTGCGCACTCACAGAATGAAAAAATCGATGTCCGTAATTACATGGAAGGGGTTAGTATCAAATTTCTTTATTCATTCGTTGATTTTTAACATTTTTGTTTTCTAAATAATTTTAGACCAAACTTCTGGGTGCATATCTCTATGAAATTAGTTCAATAAACTAAGCTTCACAAGCCAAATGGCAAGATATAAAATTCACAAGCTCCAAAAAAACAAGATTTTATATAATTATAATAAAAATATTAGTTTGTCCAAGTGTCTCCATATTTATTTTTCTCACTTCCTGGTCGTTGAGCATCAGCACTGCCGCTGAGCTCACTTGATCGCCTTACTATTGGAGCTTCCGCAGGCAAAGGTCTAGAATAAGGATTTTGTGATTTTTTCATGTATTCCTCACGATTTTTCATACGCAATTCATCATAGGTCACTCCTTGTTTTGGAGCTACTACGGGAAGATCAGTATCAAACTGAGGCGATGGATCTAAAACCAAACATTTATGGAAAAAAGTAATAAACGATTTATTATACATTATTCATTACCATCTACAGAGGGTCGATAAATATCGTCTAGCCCTGAAAGCGATGGACGATTTTCGGTGTCCAACTCTAACGAACTTGATTTTCCATACCTAAATGACTCATCAGAAAATACATCAGCGTTGGCCGGAGTAAAGGGAGATAGTGCCATGCCAGCTCCTAAATTTTGATCAGGAGTTAACATACCGTAAATGCCATTATTTGTCTTTTTCTGTCGTAGCAGCTCCCCCAATTTTGACCCTGGTAATCTCATTATTTTCTCAGCGCATTTCTGCTGATAACTAAATTTTCCCAGAAAATATCCAATAATTATACCAACCATTACTTTTGGAAGAGCTCCGAATTTCACATTTGGCTGAAATCAAAGGCACCTAAATAAGTACGAAAGTTTTGTGCAATCAAATATATATGCTAGCCTTTAAATAGCCATGTTTAACACCGAAATATGAGGCCAATCCAAAACCGGTACCAAAAGGCAGAGATCTTTGGAAAAATGATTCAACATCACATTCCCTAAGAACCCTAAGCTCATCCGTTGAAAAATGATAGTTTGCCTGTGAAATAAAGACACCAATATTAAAAATATTAACCGAAGATTTAATTTCTTACTAAGGGATGTTGGGGTCGTTGGGGACCATTCGGATCCAAAATGCCTTGTGGTGTATTCATTTATATTTATCCTATTCCTTTTATAGATCAAAGCAGTATTCCTGCACAAATTTTGTGAATTTGAAATGGTAAATTACGAAATTCTTGTTTTTCGTGGAACCTGATGTTTTTGACAAAAACTGTCAAGAAGTGACGTCTTGCCAGCACTTGGATGGCACCTGGTGACTCCGGGGAGCTAAAAAGCAATAGGCGTGTCCAACGGAAGAAACCCCAAGAGGTTTTTTAAGTGTGAGTACACCACAGATCTCTATGACGGTGTTCACATTGGACTGAAAAACTGGATTTTTGTTTACGTTTCAGTATTTACATCTTCCTTTACTGAAGAAGTGAGAGCGAGATGTGAATACTGAAACGTCAAAAAAATCCAGTTTTTCAATCCAATGTGAGCACCGTCTATAATACACCGGATAGCGTATCGACATAAGAATAGTGGCCGCGTTCCAATGTTAATTCTCAGTTATCCGGATAGCTTTGTGTTGTTGTAATCCCTTGTTAAAAAACAGCTGATGACAAATCATCTTTGATCAACAAACAAATCCAAAGTTATCTCAAAAATTCTAGGATACTCAGCAATCCAAGGAGAAATTTCAAAACAGCTGATATTTGACAAGACGTTTGAGTTGTTCGTGTTGAGTTTTGCAGTGTCGGGTTTTTTGAAAGGAAAATTAATTAGTTAGATGCAGCTAGAAAATGGTTATTTGCAACGCCTTGGACTCTACGCAATATGTAAACATAAATTGAATAAAACTCCGTTGAAAAAGTTAAAATTTGTTTGCAAATTAAAAACAATTTTAATTCAATTTCTTTGTCAGCTTTTTTCAGCTGGGTTCTGGTCGTTCACAAAAGTATCGGCTACTCAGTTATCTTGGATAACCTATCCGATAGCCGACGGAACGCGGTCAGTTGCTTCCATTTGAAGAATTGTTATATTATGAAGCTGACCACATTTTTTGTGTAACAATATAACTGTATAACAAGTTATACAAAATAGTTCACTATGAAGACGTCAAATCTCCAATCGTTGCTCCCCAAAAGGTGGCAAAGTACTTAAAGTGCCTCTATCTCACAAAGTATTAACACATGTCCGAATAAAGTGGGAAAGAATTTCATACGACTGCCAAATTTGTGTGCAGAAAATGATTTTCAAATTTTGCTTCCACACTTGTATCAAAACAAATTAGTTTCACCATAACCTCAAACCCCCAAGTGGGATAAGAAGTGTGATGGTTTTAGAACTGTTCCTAAATATTTTCATGTATTAACATATATCAAATCGTGTCGGATGCGCTGTCAAGTTGTGTGTGGTGAAATTTCATATTTTGCTTCCACACTATTATACATGATTTTCTTTACGCTTTCTTGACATGTGTTAGTACTCAATGGGATAGTGTGGAATAGCTATTATGAGTAGATGAAAACCCTTATCTAGTATTTTCGACTGCCCATATGCTCTCATGTTCGATTAGATACATTTTACATGGGAAAGCAGTTTGATGTGTTCCATTGAAAAAAGCTGACAAAGTACTTGCGTATCTTTGCATTATATTCTATTTTATATTCAGCCAGTTTATATTTCTGAGATCTCAGAGAACTCAGAGCGCTCAGAAATATAAACAGGATTCCTCCCAAAAATTCCTCACTTTTCCCCTTAAAAACTGAGACTGAAATTTTTTGGATTCGCTTGCTCAATTATTTTATGTAGCAGTAAATCACATAAGAAGAAAAGAAAACGGAGTTGTTTTGACTTCTATGTGCGGAAAAGTGTTTATATTTTATTCTCCTGCTCTGTCAAAAATTGAGGAAAAATACTGATCGCTCAAGAAATATAAACTGACCAATTCATAACAAATATTGATAAGTGCATTCAATTTTTCAAATCGTTCTATACGATTAAAAACGAACATATTTCCGACAAAAGCTGCAAAAATAAACAAAATTAGTTAAGCGTTCGTTGAAATAAAAAAATACAGTCCAAAATCGACCAAGAAACACATCGTCGAGGAACGAATCGGCTAGCGCGATCTTCATTATGTTCAATCGACTTTGGGCAATTGGAGTCGGAGTAAATTGATATTTTGCTTATTGATCTATTTTAACGAACGACAAACACTTTTCAATTTTTGTTAAGAGCCGCGAAAAAAACTTTCAACTGCAGAGAAATGTCAAATCTTCATAGTGTGTGTGCAAGTCGGTGTAAATCTAGCTAAAAACAAAAGATTTGATATGTCTAGAAAAATTGATCTTTTCTTGTAAACAAATCGATTTTTTTTTTGTTGTTGTTTAGCGTTGTGTATTTGTCATATTTTGTACTATTGTGAATGATTCGCTGCGAATGCGGAGCGATTCGCGTTGGTTTGGGAGAACCTTTACGCTTTACTTTGCACGTAGGCCAAGTGTTCACGAATTTCTTCTTACCTAACCTTGTCTATTGTAGTTTCTGCCATTTCAATATAATATGATCTCTTTGTCCCCTATTACACGATGATTGGGCACGTTCAGACGACCCAAGGGACTAGATGTTCAGTCAACTGCATTTATTGAACGCAAATTTGACCAAGGTAACTAGGTTTATTTGATTAATCAAACTTGGAACTTTACTTCAAACATTTACTGTCAGTTGATCGTGAAAAAGTACTGATATTATTTTTATTAAAGAAAAATCTCACATCTGAAATAACCCCTTAACGAGTTTTAATAAGTTGGGTTTTCGAAAAAAAAGTTTTTCAAGACTATTTGGTTATGGTATTAGGTAACCTAACCTAGGATTAACAAATGTCATACAAAACTCGCATTTTGTACATATCATACGGTTTTTAATTTTCTATTTCATATTTGATAAGGAACCTTCCCACAAAATAGTAATAACAATCGTGCAAAAAAAAAATAAATAAATCACAACACAAATAAAGTTCAGCTTTCTGTTAAGTCACAAAATATAATCAGCTGATATTCTGACAGAAGTGCACTTGACTTGATATCGAGGGAGATTTTCTTGACTTACTTTCCAGTTAACTATCCAATAAAGTAAAGCCAAGCCAAGTTTTCTGAGACTCTTTTTGACGTTTCTTTTACAGCATTGTCCGTACTTTCGTATTTTTCCTATACAGATCTCTACAAACCGCTTAAGCAGTAAAGAGAACTGTCAATTTTGCATTAAGTGTCGAGAGGACTTTGAAGCTCGTTGTGGAACATACCTCAAGTGTTTACATGGCCGTTGTAGAGAGTTTCAAACTCATAGACATACTAGATATGGACTGCTAGTCGATACTCATTTTCATACAAAAATTACAATTGGAGTAGTTCCCTATTTAATTAGCGACATAAGGTTTGTATATAAACTTCACAAAAATTCTGAAAAGAAAATACGAAATGAAATTCTTGTCAAGATCGAGACATATGAAAATAAAATATACACATACACACGCAGATGCACAAAAAAGGGATATAGCAAAAGTAAAAAAAATCATCAGAACGAAAACGTCACTTAACAAACCATCCACCCCACCAACCATCCAACAGAACGAACCACGGACGGCGACCAGCCTGCCTATACGACCTACTTACAATAAACAATAAAAAATGTATTCATTTCTGGAGCTGGAGACTGAAGATAAAATACAAAAATACACAAAAGTAGAAGAAGGAAAATGAAAAAAAACATCCAAATGTTTCCCTCAACATTTTGTGTTGAGAGTAGGCAAGCTGTTTGACCGCTACGTGACGCTAAAATCAGCGATGCTCATGATATTACCATAAAGTTTATATACAAAGATATAAGCGCTTTTGGCGCAAACTGGCAAAAAAATACTATTCCTTAGGACATCTTTTTACACTTGGCTTTGTAGATATTTTTTTTTCATAGAAACTAAGGACATCTATCATTATAGCTTAAAAAAAACAGAGCCATCTACTTTAATTTAAGTTTTTTTTTACGTTTGACGTTAGGGTGCAAATTTCTTTATTTCTAAAAATATATTTCATCTTACCATGAATTTTTATCTGTGCAAAAAACTTCAGATGAAAATGTCGTGAGGAAGTGGGAAACATAATTAAGTAAGACCAAGAATAGCACGGATAACAAGTTACACGGGCTCAATCTCATCACAACAGCAAGTTTATATTTCTGAGATCTCAAAGAGACTCAGAGTGCTCAGAAATATAAACAGGATTCTTCTAAAAAATTCTTTATTTTTCACCCTAAAAACAGAGACTGAAATTTTTTGGATTCGCTTGCTCAATTATTATTTGTCGCAGAAATTACATAAGAAGAAAAGAAAAAGGGAGTCGTTTTGACTTCTATGTGAGGAATAATGTTTATATTTTATCCTCCTGCTCTGTCAAAAAATTGAGGACAAATACTGAGCGCTTATTAAGAAATATAAACTGGCCAATTATAAATTAAATATCAAAATAATATTTCAAATGCCAAAGCAGTGTCAAAATCAGTACTGGACTAGTTTCAGACATATTAAATTCCAGGTATTGATGTGTGAAATTATATCCGGTACTAGTGATGTGAAGAAATGTTCAGGCACTAACTTTTTGTTAGCACCGAGTACCAGATCTAGTACCTAGTCTATCTTGACTAGGTTGGTACTTTTGTGAAGAAATTGGTAGTAAGTAGATAGATAGATAGATATTTTATTTCATTCTTTAAATAATACAAATTACATAGGTGCTACCGTTCAGTTTACACAGAGAGTTGATATATATGTTTTTTATATCTTTCTACTGAATAATTGATTTAAACATTGTTATAAGTTTATTCTGACAAGAGAGTTAAATTCTGAAGGAAAATTTTGACAAAAACCTTCAATTTATAGAAAAAAAAAGAAAAAGTAGTAATAATTCATGAATGTGTGGTAAAACTTAAGAACTATTTAACAATATTTAAATATAAAATAAAAGAAGAAAAAAAAAAATCACAGATCAATAAATTAAGATAAATATTCTTACAAAAATTGGTTTTATTAGGAGGATAATAGTAAAATTGTTGAGAAAAAATACAAATTTTAACAAAAAAATAAATGGAGAAATAAGTAACTGAATAAATTATAAGAAAGTAAATAAATAAATAAATAACATAAGTCAATAAATATGTAGTTACAAAAAGTTGAAGAAAAATAAATAAATAAATAAATAAATAAAGAAATAAATAAATAAGTATGTAAATAAATAAATAATTTAATGAGTAAACGAATAAATAAATAAATAAATAAATAACATATAACATAATAATTATAATAATAGATACATGAAAGGAACAAATGAATACATTAATTCAAATAGATATAGAAATTAACTGAACAAATAAATAAATAAATAAACAAATTTGAATAAAAACAATAATTTAATTGCAAAATAAATAAATATATTAATAAATAACTACAAGAACTTAACAGTGGAAAGATTAAATAATGCACTAATTAATATGGAATTTTCATTAGACATTTAACTCGACAATCAAAGGGTTATCAGAAATATCACAGTTTGTTAAAAAATTGTTGCTTAACTTTTGAACTCTTTCACAAATCAATTCAACACCTGTTTTATTATGAAGATCAATAGTCGAATGATGCCACGGTAAGTTAAGCATCATTTTCAGTACTTTATTTTGGCATACCTGAAGTTTTTTTAAGTGGCATATTGCACAGTTACCCCATACCTGACACCCATGTAACAAAATTGATTGAAAGACAACCTTGTGAATAATAATTTTGTTTTCTTTGCTTAGAAGAGATTTACGATGTATAAGCGGATAAAGCATTTTAATTGCGATATTAACCTTTTTTTTTATAGATTTATTAATATGTTCATTGAAAACAAGACGATTGTCAAGATTTATTCCAAGATATTGCACATTTGACTCCCATTTTACAAAAGTTCTGTTGACCTCTAGCTCGTTGCTGGGAAGATATAATCGCTTTCTTTTTCTGGTAAAAAAGATTGATTTTGTCTTTCCAGCATTTAATTTTATCTTCCATCTGTGAAAATACCTCATAAGGATTTCAATTGCATTTTGAAGATTGGTCTCAATATTAAGACCAAGCTCATGCGATGAAAGTACGCAGGTGTCATCTGCGTAAATCCCAGATTCACAATGTGGTAGCCTTGGAAAATCAGAGGTGTGAATATTATATAAGACAGGACCAAACACTGAACCTTGTGGGACACCATACTGAACGTTTACTAAGTCGGAGTTACTTTTGTTAATATACACTCTAAAACATCTTCCGGTCAAGAAATTTTGAACTATCTTTATGAGAAATATCGGAATTCCAAATTCTTATAGATAAGAGCATTATGCCAGACAGTATCGAATGCTTTTTCAATATCTAAAAGCACCATACCAGTAGACCTACCTTGAGAACGATGAGATTTGATTATTTTCGATATTCTAAGCACTTGATGTGGGGTGCTATGGTTACTCCTAAATCCAAATTGCTAGTCTGGAAAAATATGGTTTTCCTCAATTATTTTATTTAGTTTTCCTTTTATTACTTTTTCATAAACCTTACTCAGACTACTAAGAAGACTTATCGGCCTATAGCTACTAGGAATTTCCCTATCTTTACCAACTTTAAAAATCGGTATGACTTTTGCCATTTTCCAGACTTCTGGAAAATACTGATTCTTCAGACAGGCATTGATTAGGAATGTCAGGTACTTAATTCCTGATTTTGGTAAGTGTTTAAGATATACATTTTTAATCATATCAAGCCCATCAGTTTTCTTTACCCGAAGCTGTTTAATTGTACTAGTAATATCATTTACGGAAATGTATTCATCATGAGATGTTTCAGTTATCGTAGATAGAATCCTATGAGATGCAGCGTCCACCATATTTATAGTATCTGAGTCACCTAAGTGTTGAGATACTTCATGGTTTTTCTCAAATTCTATAGCAAATGCATTCGCTTTTTCACTGTCCGTGTAAGCTACATTGTTTGATTTTTTTAGTGTTGGAATCAATCTAGTTCTATTTTTTAGAATTTTGAAGATGTTCCAAAAAGGTTTATCGTTTTTCCCAAGACAACTTAATTTTTTGTTCCATTGCGTGTTTCTAAACTTTTGAATTTCCGTAGAAATAAGCTTATTAAAATACAGGGTGGCGCACGAATCGTGCTACAAAAATAAAACGTAATAACTTTTTTTCTGTGTGAGTAATCGGCTTATTTTTTTTTATTTTGTAGGTAACTATTTAGATTTATAAAAATGGATGCTTGGGATACGGAGAAAAGAATTTGGATAGTGCAACGGTACCATGCTTTGCAGTCCGTCATTTCCGTCCAAAGGGAATTTTAGGCGGGAGTTTGGCGGTAGTCCCCCGAGTAGATGGACCATTATGAGGTTTGTAAACATGTTTGCCGAATCTGGAAGCATCGCACGAAGGCCGTACCATCGAGATGCCAATGTTCGGGTTCAGGATACAATCGCAGCAGTAGCATCTGCAATACAGGCCAATCCGAGCGTTTCGACCCGAAACTTATCGGGGCAAATTGGAGTTAGTAGACGGTCATTACAACGGATACTTCATGACGATTTAAACTTGTTTCCGTACAAAGTCCAAATTACTAGCAAGTTAAACTCTCAGGATTTGCCTGTTCGCCTGGAATTTTGCCAAAAAATGATATCAATGGCCGAAGAAGACAACACATTGATCAATTGTTTGTTCATGTCTGATGAGGCCCATTTTGATCTTAATGGCAATGTAAACAAGCAAAATTGCCGTATATGGAATGAGTCTAATCCAGAAATGCTCCATGAGACGGAACTGCACCCAGAACGAGTCACTGTGTGGTGCGCAGTTTCATCAAGGTATATTGTCGGGCCGTACTTCTTTGAAGAAAACGGTGTAACCGTTACTGTCAATGGGGACCGTTATTTAAAGATGTTGAAGGAGTTTTTTTACCCAGAATTACGCCGAAGACGTATACCATTCAACAGCATTTGGTTTCAGCAAGATGGAGCAACTGCACATATAGCCAGACCAGTTATGGCAGAGCTAAATAAAAAATTCGCAAACAAATTAATTTCTAGGAACTCCACTCTTCGCTGGCCCCCAAGGTCACCTGACCTGACTGCACCAGACTTCTTTTTATGTTGTTATGTCAAGCAAGAGGTGTATAAAACGAAGCCCAGGAATTTAACTGAATTAAAGCAGTCCATAACGACAATAATTGAGGCGATCCCAACTTCAACTCTTCAGGCCGCAATGAATAATTTTTTGATCAGGTGCCGCATATGCGTGGGAGAGCGTGGAGGTCATTTGCGGTCTATAATCTTTAAAAACAACTAACTATTTAAAATAAAATTTAATTTTCTAACCAATAAAAAAAAAAATAAATGAAATACATCGATTAAAAAAAAAGTTATTTGAATTTCTTATTGTAGCACAATTGGTGCACCACCCTGTATTTTAGCTGGTGGCTATGTACTGGCAAACGATATCTTTGCCATTGTCTTTTAATACCGTTTCTAACACGAATATACTCGAGAATGTAATCGGAAATTTTCATAACAAAATTCCTTTTTGGCAGCTTAGGTACAGAAGTATCCACCGAACTAAGGATTTTTTCACTGAAGCTGGAAACAAGTAAGTCCACACTTTCAGTTGTGGTAGTAAGTAATTTCTAAAAGTAGGTTCCCTAAAATTTGGACAGAGTTTAAGATTTTTGGGTGTTTAATTTAGCTTTTTGCAAATTATTCGAAAACTATACATTTATTTTTGAAAAAATGTAAAAATTGTAGCTTGTGATTTCACACAAATTGAGGATTTAAGCAAAAAATGTACACATAAGGATATCATGGTAAAGCGAGTTTGGCCGGAAATGTAGCTATTATTGCATTTATCGACTGAAAATTTTATTTACAGGATTTGTTTTTGGGTACCTACATCTCCTCATTATAAAATCAAGTTATTATAGGGTTCCCCAAAAAAGTAAGGAATTATACTTTAAGATAGTAAGAGAAAGTATTTAGGTTTAATAATCTTGAAGTTAAAGCGGTTCAAAGGTTTTCCATTTGAAAAGCTCAAATTTTTGTAAATATTTCGAAAACAATTATAAATTTATAAATAAATTTAGTGGCACAACAGCTCGTGAAGAACCAGGGCCTTGTGACTTACAACTCTCAACCATTCCTGTGTGCGTGTTGTTGGCAGGAATGGAGGGGACTTACATTTTTTTGCGAGTTCGAACGGCTAGATGAGAACGAGAAGGACTTATTCATGGCAAGTATACTCATGGAGAATTTGTCAGTTCCTCGCAAGATGCAGTACCTCGGGAAAAACACTTCTGTTTTAAGGTGGCAGCGGCTGGGAATTGAATCCAGACCTTCAGCATGACAGTCTAACGGCCAATGCACTAACCATCATGCCACAAGGTACAAGGTAGTGAAATATTATTGAAGTTTATAAAACTACACATACAATATTGTAAATTCATGTTTAAAGCTTGCGTTTCGCCCAGACAAGGTGGTATTGGGCTATCGTAACTTTTCTAAGACGCAATATTTTATCGATGATTATAGACACCTACTATTAAAATTCGGAACTTAAAAACACTGCAAATTAAATAACTCTCTAGGCTATAGGAATAAGGAATTTGAATATGATTTTGAATCAAGGAATTTGATTAAATTCATGCATCTAGAAAATAGAAGGGTCACTGTTGCTAACCGAGGAAATTTTACAGTACCAGCTATGCATTTAACAATAAAATACGCTTTATATTGAACTTAAGATGAGCAAACTTTCTTGTCTAGGCACAACGCAAACCGAAACAAAAGTCATACAAAATTTAAAACGTGATTATACGTATAGTCCATAAAATCAAAAACAAAAATGTTATTAAGTCTTATTGTTTTTGTTTTCTTCTTCTTCAAAATAGATTTGGCCAGTTTATATTTCTTGAGCGCTCGGAATTTTTCCTCAATTTTTGGCAAAGCTGGAGGATAAAATATAAACAGTATTCCTCACATAGAAGTCAAAACAACTCTTTTCTTCTTATGTAATTTACTGTGACAAAATATAATTGAGCAAGCGAATCCAAAAAATTTCCGTCTTAGTTTGGAAGGGAAAAAGTTAGGAATTTTTGAGAGGAATCCTGTTTATATTTCTGAGCGCTCTGAGATCTCAGAAATATAAACTGGCTAATAATTACACTTTTTTCATAGAAGCAATAGGTTTTGAGAAAATCTTATATAAATGCATAAAACGCATTCTTTCAGAACTCCGTTTAGTTTTAAAATCTTTGTTGGCTAGTTTCTTTTTTGTATTACATGAGTCATTCCATATGAAATCGTGAAATCGAAAATGCCAACCCATTTTAGATTTTGTTCAAACTTTGTGAGAATATCCCTTATGGTTCAAAGGAAGATCTACCCTATTTTAATTTTCCCATGCCTCATTCCCCTCCTGTTCCCATTGAAGTATTTGAAAATCGTCATTTTAGTGCTTCAGTATTTTTGCTTTAAAAATTATCTATTAAAGATATCAAAACGTTTGATATGACATATTAAAGCTTTAAAAGAGTACTATTTGTGACTTATATTTTAATTCACAAAATCAATGTCAAACAAAATCAATGTCAAACAATATCAAAAACGGTGACGAAAGTACGAGTGTTTTTCTGATTTTTTGTCGTTTTCAACTGACTCTGGTGCCACGACTGTTAAACGCAACTGCATAATTTTTCTTGAATATCAAGTACACTTATAATAAAAGAAGTCAAGCTTAAAATTGATTCGTTCAACTCACTAATTGTATCAAAAATCTCCACTTGAAATTTTAAGATTTTGAAAAATCGCAGTTCTTAGACTATAATATTAACATGTTTGACTGAATGAGAAAATTTGAAACTTTCAGGTCCTTAAGTTCTTACCCTGATATTTAAATCCTGTAAGTTTCGTTTTGTTATTTTAATCCGTTATACGTTTGCTAGTGGTTATAAAGAAGAAGTATCAGTTAAAAAATAAAAGGTTATTGAAGAGTATAATTTATGTCTTACTGTATTAACATAAAAGTGATCAAGGCAATTTAAAAATATGTTGTGCAAATTTTTTTTGAAATCGGTCAACGTTAATACGTGCCAGCAAGCGCTTGAAATTTCCCATACAAAATAAATGGGTATTTTCTCAGTGTTTTACTCAAAATTTAGGAAAAAAATGTTAAAGTGGATGAAAAATCAAACTTGGTACATATGTTAAGTACCATAAGGAGTAAATAAAAATTATTTTCTATTTTTTTAAACAGTATTTACCCCGTTAAAAATAACAGTAAGTATCCTTGTTTTTGTGCATTTGTTGTTAATTTTACTGTGTTAAATATTGTTTAAAAAAATTGAAAATAATTTTTAATTAATTTATTTAATTATTTAATTAATTTCTTGCATTTTTAAAGTATTTAGTAAGTATTTATTTATTTCATCAACATTATATATAAGACTACATCATCCGTAGCTATAAATAAATCCATAATGGATCTCAGTGGCGTAACTACGGGGAGGGGGAGTAAAGGAGGCAAATGCTCCCCTCCAGACCATACAAACTTAAAATGTTCAATATAAAGCTTATCTTTAAAAATATGTCCAAATACAAATTTTGAAAGAATAGAGTTGCAAATATGATACCACTTCATCATAAACAATAAAAAAAAACTGATAGCTTAGCTAGTTTGGACCCGCTTAACGTTCCTGCTTTTCTTTGCTCTTTTAAATTTGCTTTTTTGTTGTTGATGCATCAAGAAGCTTTAACATGTTTAATGAAAAGTCAATTTTTCAAATTAATAGTCCTTATACAGAAAAACAGTAAGTGAGTTCCTTCAGTGATCAACTGAACGAGTAGCCACTTCAAATTTTGCTTTACTAGATTAATTGAAACGTTAGTGGTAGTGCCAACTGACAATATGAGTGAATACTTATCAATAATTTTTATTTTTAAGCTGAACTTTTCTTTTAAAAATGTCACTTTACATACTACGAGTAAGTACCCTCTTAGTTCCGTTTTTAGTAATCAATTCTCTTTTCATTTGAAAGTCAAACACTGAAAACTTCATGGCAGTTTTAGCCTTGATTATTGTGAGTGATCTTGCTGGGAAAAATTAACTTTGGTAGTTTTAAAATCGTGAGAATTTATATTTATGCCACAAGATTCTAATATCAATAATCAATTTTGAAAGACAAATCTTCACTATTTTAATTTTTTAGTTAAGCTGTTCAAGTAAAAGTTGTTGAAGAAAACAAATTTTTGAAAAAGAATGTTATTTTTTCATATTGATTTTTTCAAGATGTTGCTCAATTAAGTACCACTTTTGTTTTTAAAATTCAATGGTTTAGTTAATTTTTAGTCAAAAGTACCGAATAACGGATGCAAAAAGCTTTCTTAATTTTGTGAAATACAAAACAAATAATGCTACTTTTTCCTATTGCAAGTTTGTTTTATAATTCAAGTTAAAAGTTCAAATAAGCGATACAAATTTGCGTCTTAGAAGGGTATGATAGTCATCTAACTGATGAGCCCAACTATCATACCTGGGTGAAACGCAATGGAGTTGAGCTCATTTGAACTTTTAACTTGAATTATAAATTCGGTCACTCCACTTAAACTGAAGAATTTTCTTTTTAAATTTTCTTCATATTCAATTAGTTTGTTTTATGTTTATGTTTTATATTTTTTGCTTAGAATGAACCCAGAAATCATAATCAATATATCGAGCATAAATTAGAGGACATCATCTATGTTTTGTTTCCCATTTTTCTCAATAAAAAAAAACATAGTGTGATCCCAGAACAAGATCCAAGTTACGCCACTGATGACAAAAAGCATTTTTTCGTGACCTTAAAGGCTCCACCAAGCCAACGCGAAACATTTGCTAACGAAACTTTTTTGCTGTCAATGTTATGTGTATTGAACAAATTTATCTGTTTCTGGCACTGGATTCAAAATCCGAATTTGCTATAAGGTTTTTTTCAAATACAAGATTTTTAAAAAAGGTATTTGTTCAATCGGACATGTCCAGTAATTTTTGCAACAGAATCAATTATATAAATTATTTTGTGAGAAGACTACCTTCTACCTAACATATTTCTAAAATGTTTTATAACAAAAAAACACAATGAGGTATAGTAGCACTCAAAACATTCAATAGAAATATTAAGTATATTAAGCCTATAGTTAACAGTTCCTGTGCGAAAAAAAAATTAATGCAAATATTCTCGCATGTCAAATGCAAAATTAATTGTTTGCATAAATTGTTTACAATAGGTTTGTTTGCTGAGCCCTGAGGTCACCCTGGGTTCGACCCAAACTGTTTTTTGAAAGCCCTGAACTAACCCTGGCCAACAAATGCTGTGATTTTTGAGACCCAGGGTCACCCTGAACTCGCTCTGAAGTAGATCTAGGTTTTTGCTGAGGCAAGTTAAGGCAAAGAATAAATTGTCAAAGTGGCATGAGCTTTGAATCATTTCATTTATGTTATGGATAAAAGTGTTGCATTAAATTCTTTTACTTTTAAAATAGAAATTCAAGGAATATGCAAATTTGTATGAAACATGAGTGCGAGGGAATGGTTTTGTTATTTCTGGATGTTGTTTAGTCCTACAACCACCGTGCAAAAGTTTTTTCATTGTGGTATTCTTCAAAAACGAAAACAATGTATTTTTGTTTTAAAACTTTAATATTGTTTAAGTTAATTCTGGCTTCTGACCAAACCAAAAATAGAAAAGGAGAATATTATATTTTAAAGACAAACATGGTAGGTATTTTGCAAAGTTGCTTTTTGTCTATTCATATTATTATGAACATCATAGCTCACCAAGTGATTTAATCATTTTAAGTGGCCAAAATTAATGACTACAAATGTCGATATGCTTTCGCTATCATGTATTGGTGTTTAAATAATCATTTAATCATTTTAAGTGGCCAAAATTAATGTCTACAAATGTCGATATGCTTTCGCTATCATGTATTGGTGTAGCGTCAATCAGCCAACCTGCTTCCTTAAAGTCTTGAAACATGAGGTTTAAATCCTGATTAAAATAATATGTTAAGTCGTACAAAAAAAGTTGGGAGGTTCTGAAATCTCCCAAAAGATACTCATGAGACCTTTTAAAGTTATGATGAAACATTACACACACACTAATAATGTAATGCCATATTGGTCTATGCAATTGCATTTTGTTAACATTGAAATATCTTCTTTTCTAAATGAAATGCAGTGAAACTGGCTTCTGAGTAACATATCTCACTTGATACTAGTTTCACTAATGGCCACTACCGCCCAAAAATGACCGTTCTCCTTTACTTTAATAATAGCAAATAGAAATAGAAAATGTGAAGTGTGGTGTGTTTTTATTCATTTTTAAAACAAATTTTGTTTCTTGCTTATCTTAACAGCATAATAAGGGCTCCTTGGTGGGTTTTTGAAGAAAGAAAAAAACTAGGATTTTTTGACAATTCTTGGAGCTGCCAGGAAAACCTGGTTCAACCCTGGATAAACTTCAAGGAACGAACCTAGTTTCATGCAAAAAAAATCATTGCTGTCATGAAATGTCATGTAAAACAATTGCTGATCCATTGTTTTGCATGACATTTCATGACAGCAATGAAAAAATATGTAATGAATAAAACATTTTTTTGGATGGTCGTCTTACACTTCAAAAAAAAATATATGTATATATATTCCCCTCAGGAATTATTTATATGCAAATGGTTTTTGTGCATCAAAAATTATAATTTTCCATTTTTAGGCCTATAGTTTATTTATTTAAGGTAAATTAATGACTCAATGGGTGTTTAGGCCGAACAAACATTTTTTGCCATTTATTTTTGATGCACAGAATAAGTGGGATTTTTTTTTTGATTTTTTTTTCGCATGTGAACTGTAAACTAGGCTTTAGATAAGAAAAAGATCATAAATGGTACCATCCTCACAGAGTAAAAATGATATCAAACAAGTCTAAAATATGTAAACAAAAACATTGGAATTGGAATGAATACTCCTTCTACAGAGTATATAAGACACTCCGCATATGGCCATTCAACCCCTAAACAAAACCAACTTTCAGCACAGCCAGAGTGAGATTCAAACGAAGAACGTACCCAAAAGCTCATTTACCTTCGAATTAAATAACATGGATTTCCAAAATATTTGTTTGTAGTATTGGTCATGCGTACATTTAGCATTTACTTTTGTTATCGTCTAAAATTAAAGTCGAAATAGTTTTTATACGAACACTTTAAGGGATTTCGTCAAATCATATTGTATTAAATAATTTAAATTTTACATACATAGATAATATTCAAATAAAACAAAAAACATAAATTATTATTAATGAAAAAAACACAAGACTACTATTCAAAAGATGAAATCATCATAAATCGGCACCGTGCTTTGTGTGTTCGAAGGTTTTTTTTTTAAGCTGTGTTGTTTTTCTTCAGAGGGAATTTTCAATTTCTGAATTCAAAGGGAAAAATTTAAGATACTTATCAATTCAATCACAGCAGTACCAAAAGTGGTATGGTTGCACAGTGTTTAGGATTGCAAAGGAAAACTGTCAAAACTGGCACCTGTTCTACCGACAAGTACAATTTCTGGGACGGGGACAGCTCAAGTACCCCCACGTCTTCAGGAAACTGCATTAATTATTCTAAAACATTACAATTCAAACGTTACAACGAAACAGAGCGCCTCGCCTCCGCCAACCTCTATTGCTTATCCTATAGCGTCTTTGACACCATCGTCTGTGGTTTTGTCGTTACCTAGTGGTCTTTGCAAACCAGCTGTAACCGGAAATGGTCTCACCGTTGGATCGAACGAACGAACCTCTTTGGCTTACACACCGGCAACAGTCATGGTTAATCATCAATCATTACTCTACGGCTCCAGTATGACACCTCCAGTTCTATCAACAGCTGGTGGAAAGTCTCACGGCTTAGCAGTGCACAAAGTTAAAACTCTCAGTCCGCTTCAGCATTCGTCAGTATCATGCTTATCTACATCTTCCGCTCTTACCTCAATCACTTCTCCAACTTCTGGTGCGACTTTTTTGAGTGAGCTTAAAAGTGGAATGGATGCCGCTGCTCATCACCGACATTATATGAAAGGAATAGGATTTCGTCGAAGTTTCGATGATAAACTCACATCAATAAGCGCTAGTATATTGAGTCAATCACAGCCTAGGCAAACACCACCACTTTTTCCGCTTTCATACCGTGAAGATTTTTTACAGCAAATTGGTTACTTGCCAACATCTAGAATATTTTCCGGAACATCAAAAAGCATTGATGAAGAAAGAGCACAGCAAGATTTTTTATCACTGTCTTTATCACCTCCTTTGAATCGTAGACGTGATATGCCAGCTTTGAGAGGCCCTTTTGTAAGCTTGTGAGTATACATTTAAATGAACAAACATTTTTTGAATGTTTGTAATTTATTTTAAAAATACAGCTCTTGTGCTTAACCGATTTTTATGAAAAAACATGTATTAAAATTTAAAAAAATGATTTTCCGAATGTTTTTCAAATTGAGTTTTTCAATAACTTAATGCAAATAAAATCAGATTTCTAAAGAAAAACAACTAGTTTAATAGTAAAAATGTAATTTTTTTAAGAAATGTGTAAAAGTACACATTTATATACATAAGCCAACGAAAAATACCCTAAAGATTTATGTTTGTTATAAACCTACGACTTAATTGTTTTAATTTTAATTATTTTATGGAAAATTTTCAATCATTAATTTATTTAACATTTAGTTACATAGTTACGAGAGGATTAAATAAGAACAAATTTGTGCTCTATTCTATGGAATAAGTACTGTCTGATGTTTCACTGACTATTGAAAAATTGTTTCTAAACGTATTTTATTTTGGTCGAATTTTTGCATTGCATTACTTATACCGATGAAAAACCAACAGTTTAATTGCTGCTTTTTACCTATAATAGTATAATTCCAAAATATTTTCAATAATCTCAGATATTAAATTTTTAAGGCGATTTTATGATTACGACGGGGGGAAATTTCAACTGGGTTTAAAAATGTACAGATTTTTAATGAAATTATAAATTATTTGATTTCCAGAATGGAAAAATATATGAAGATATACAGAAAGATACTTTTTATATGAAGTATTAAAAATCGGGGAAAAATGTTATACTAAGATCAAAAATCGGTGTATCGGAAGAAGGTCTAAAATCGGCAGAATTACGATAAAAGGGTGTTTCTTGCAACACTGGTACTTAAACTTATGAAACCATAGTTATAAAATCAAACTTAATAAATTTGTCTACAAACGATACCAAAATGCTCACTCCTAAATTGCTGTGCTGTGAGCAAAACTAAATGAGCATTAAAGATAAGCTCTTGCTCATGAGTAATAAGTGTTTGAGTATGTCCATGCTCACCCCATGAGAACTCCTATAATGGATATGCTCACTTTATGAGCATTATGCATGAGTCGGGGGTGAGCAATTTAGTGCTCGTGAGCAATTATTATTATAGAATTTAGAATGAAAATATACCTCCTGAAAGCTTTGTCGTAAAATATTGTTATTTATTTTCCATGAAAAATGGAAACAAATTCATGAATCAATGTTGTTTGGAAAAACCGACTATGTTTACAATCCTCATGAGCAGAAGCAGAGTTGTACAAATTTCAATGCAAACAAAAGTGCACCACGACGACGGTGATGGCTGGTCATCTCTCTGAAGTCTTGCCATAATTGTCCAAATGCTGTTTTTAGTGTCATGGTCGTTGTGTTCGTCACATTAAGGTACATGAGATTTTTGGCGTTGAGCATGTTTTGCGTCATCTAACTATCTCAATTTGGTCTCCCTATAAATAAACTTACAAAAATGTCTTTTGACAACGCTTAAGTCATATCAATAATAGCCCTTCAGGTGTTGAACCAATAACCGTTGTCTGCCAAAATAAACACCTGTCGAACATGTGTAAGATTTTACCTTAATTTTAACATTGATTTATTTCAGTACTTATTGGTAGGAAAAAAGCGTGTATAAAATATATATTATGTGTTTACCTGAGTAGTTTCTTGGGAAATAGGGGAAATATAGGGAGTTTGACCTATGACAAAAAATATTTTGTCTATCTCCGACTAAAAGGCATTGAAAATAATAGATCTACAAAATGTAAGTCAAATTTTACACCTGTTCCACACGTGTTTAGGTGGGCAGACAAATTAGTCGCGTTTACAATTCTTGTGCGAAAAAAATCTATACAAATATTTTCGCAAATCAAAAATTATCGAGGCAAAATGCAAAATTATTTTTTTCATGTTTACAATTTCATGGAAAAACAATTATTGCTATCATGGAATGTCATGCAAAAGAAATGAAATTCACCAAAAAATTTGTTTTTGAAATTGGAACAGTTGCAATTTTATTAAAAAAGGTTGCAGAATATAAAAAAACACTTATTCTTACGCAAAAAGTGTAGCAAAACCTAACTTTTAAATAAAAAAATTCTTACAAAATGTGAAAACATAACATATACTCCTAGTTTAACAAAAAGAATCAGTTCAATTAAAAATATTTATAGATTTTATTTTAAAAATAACTTTTTTTAAATTCATGCACTAAGCTCAAATTTGCAAAAATATGTGTGCTTTCTCTTGTAATTTGGGGCGGCACACCCATAAAGTTTCAAAATAGCCAAATAAAATGTTCACAGGTTCAGCAATAGAGCTTAAAATTACTATACATTTTTCAAATATTTAATCCGTGGTTCAGAAATTTCAACTCACTGACTTCGTCAAACTTACAATTCAATTTTGCTTTATTGAACAATTCTATTTACAATTGGCTTAGAAATAATTAAAAACTATAAGATACATTGATAAATAAAAGGATTTTGTTGGCACATAAGGGGCCTAACGTTATACATTGAAAAAAAAATTTAATAAAAATAAGATTTATAACTTTTGACAACTTAATAAAAAAGTCGGGTTGACTTTGTCGTCCTCGGGTTGTTCAGTCCTGGTTGTCAAGTAGCTGTATTGGTTAAGGGTTGTGATAGGAGTGGCGTTTAGCCACGATAATGGACTGACCCTAGATCAGTGTAGAAGTGTCCTGCTTCATCGTTGATTGTTGTTGTTATATCCAGGATTTCCTTTGCTCCTAGGTACCTTCTGATCAGTTGATTAGGGTGGTTGGTGAGGTTCCTTATCAGTTTATCTGCAGATAGCATTAATTACTTGTCCAGGGGGACTACTTTTCCTTCTGAGTAAAGTTGCTCGTTCTTGAAGTGTTTACGCCGTTGACGATCGAAATAAAGTCCAGCACAGATCCTCAGGATTTTTCTCTTGAATATTTGCAGCTCCTTCATAGCTATTTTGGAGATAGTGAACAAAACTGGGAAGCTGTAACTGATAGCTGATGGTCTCAAAAGTTGCTTGTAGATTAAAACTTTTGTCTGCTGGCTTAGCCCAGTTCTCTTTTTCATCAGCGGGTAGAGGTGATGGAAAGCAAAATTGGCCTTTTTTAGTACATTGAAGTTGATTCCTAGGTATTTGGCGCTGTGTTTAGCTGGTAATCTGGTACCAACTGGGAGTACTAGAAAGATGCATCTGCAGCTTTCATCGTCAAACTCACTGGGGTTCAACGATGATTCAGGCATTATATTGGCTACTATAACATACTTGAACCATCGTTAAACCTAAGTAATTCCGCCAAAATTAGCCATAAGAACTCTTGAACCATGGATCAAAATTTGATCATTAATCTATGAAAATTTTGTTTGAATAAAATGTCCACTCCATATAGTTACATTTTGGTTCCATTTAATTATGTATGTTTTTTACAAGCCCACTGGGAATTGGTCTTTATGTTTAATACAACAACAACTAAACCCATTTGCGCTTTGTTAAGCCCAGAGAATTTTTGGGACTTAGCCCATATAAAAACTGTGCCAACAGCACGAATTTCATACTTGTTATCGATAGTTTGTATGGAAACTCCATTTTTCTTCTCTAAGGGCGTTGCTAAGTCCCGATGTCATTTGTTTTTTCCGATTTCTCTGGAATTGCTGGGCTTGTAAAAAAAACTGCTATAATTTTGAAACCTTAGGGGCGTACACAGTGCACTTCCACAGTAAAAGAGTGGACATACATATATTTGCAAATTTCAGCTTGGTGCAGTTAAAAACATGTATGCATTCAGTACTGCTGCATCATTTTTTTAAAATATTGGTAGGGTTCAGTTGAATTATTATAATAATTTATAAAATAGACGATTGCAAAGTTTAAGTTTGATTTTGTAGGACAGTGTTGGACTTCTAATTCCGTGAGACGTTTATTGTGGGGCAATCAGGGCCGTTCCTAGCCCTTAGAGCACCTGGAGTAAGCTCAACGAAGCCACCTTTTTCGCTACAAAAATTTGTATGCAGAGTTCATAAGAAAATCAAATAATAACTCGTTTCACTTATATCGTATTTACACTGACTCTAAATCAGCACCAACATAATTACAGTAGGTTGCGTACGAATGACCGGACAACAAACAGTTGAAAAATGGTTTTATATCGACTTTCTTGCAAGTTAAAAAAAAACCTACTTTCTTACCACTATGTAATTAAATGTTGATCTTTCGCAATCTCAGCTCGACAAAAATTCAGCCGCCTTAAAAAGTCGAGAAAATGATTAACTTTTATCGATTATATCGATATTTTTTCCAACACTTAGTACATACCTACAAGAAAGTCGAAATAAATCAATATTTTCGTATCATTATTGTAACATTTCAACATTTTTTCCAAAGTTTTTTCTTACGAAACTTAAAATATACTGCTCTGCTTGGAATTTTTGCACGGAATCATCACAAGCTCAAATTTAAGGTTCTGTTTCAGACACATTTCCTTCCGATCCCAATTTGATTGATGACAATCCGAAGCAAGTCAAGCGCACTTTTAAACATCATTCCTCAAACTATGAACTGATCAAAATATCGGCCGTTTTCGAAACCGTTAAATTAAAGTCAATTGGATCGTCAAATGATCGTTGTTTTTTTTTGACGCAGATACTACTATTGTCAAGTAATATGCAATCATCCTGTGTGCCGAAAATTAGTTTGATCAACGTTTGGCAATTTACTTGCAAAAGAATTTGACATTTACAATCACGCTGTCTGTCTTTTCAATATTTTGTTCGTCAACTAGATCTTTGAACTGCTCTGCAGCACAGGAGATGATGCTTTTGAACATACCGTGCTCAATCCATTTCAGTTTGGTCAATATAATAGCAATAATAGATTATAAATTTTTTCCTATGAAAGTTCGCCTCGTTTCGGTCTTCAAGACATGATAGCGCCTTTCACGGAACATGTCGTTCCATTTGAAAAATAGCGTCTTTCATGGCTAGGTGCCTGGGGCATCTTCCCCACTGCCCCACCCCTAGGCAAGGCCCTGGGGGCAATTTTCAATGTGGTACAGTTCATGTAAATATGGGACTATCCCACGTAATATGGGATAAGTGGTCACTTTACTTTGCATCCTAAAATAATTGTTTTCCATTTTTAGGCCTATAGTTTATAAATATATTTAGGAAAAATTAATAGCAAAACAGGTGGCTTAGGGAAAAAGTACTAATACGCCCGAGTGTATATGAAATTGCTCGTGAATGAAGTACATTATGTTATGTACATACAAAAGATAGCACAGGCTTGTAATGTTATTTTGTTTAAAAAACAAAGCAGTTCTTATTTTCAAAATTTCCATATTGGAGAGATATACGGAAGTATTCCAAATTTAACCCAATTTTCTTAAATCGTTGCAAATTTTTAAGAAAATTTGAAAAGAATCTTAATTCTTCAATTGAATGACTGTCCAATCTAAAGTGATTAATATAGCGGTTAGATATGGAGATCAAGTTTGGTTAGTGTTCGTCTTTCATCATGGTCTGAAACATACGAAATTTTATGCAAACAAAGTTCAGTGTGAAACTGGAACTTCCGCCGGTTTGCAGGGGCATTCTAATGTGGTTCTGTTATCGTTTTTTGAGTTATGATGATATTATTCTTATATTTTTGTATTGAAACTAATTTCAACTTACATATACATAAGAACACATTTTTCTTCGGACTGCTCTTAGTCTTATTTTAATTAATGTTTAAATATATCGATTAAGATTAAGAGATTAAGAGAGATTTCAAATTTTCGAAAGCTGTCAATTATTATTACTTGGCATGCATTTATTATAATTACAAAAATACAACTATTACATGTACACTGATCTACATCTACTTTATCATCAGACGTCTGACCAGAACAGAAAACAATTCCAGAAGTTACGAGTATATACCAAGAAACCAAAAAATCAATCGAAATTATTTTGTCTCTGACTAAATTGGAGTATAATGTTTAAAGGACAAGGACAAAAGAGTATAGCATGTTCATGTTCACAACAAAACATTTAACATCAATGAACTCAAAACCAAAACATTATTACCAGAATAGAATATTTATTTTTGAGTTGATCGCTATGAAAATTTCACTCATGGTGAGTGCATATATTTTTGTATTTTTGAAATTTCCTGATTGTTTTTTCTGTTTTAAATATATTTAAAATAGGCTCTCAGAACTCTCAGTTGGAAGTGTAGGATGGTTCCCCATGTTCGTTTTTTTTTTTGATGCTTAATGACGACAGTTCTTGTCGTTAGCCTAAAGAATAAGGATTGGGGCAGTTTTATTTGTGACCGCGAATATATTAATACCTATTTTGTATAAATAAATACAAAAACTAAATTTTTGTGTACAACAAATATCTACATTTTGTTCGTAAATATACATAGTGCTTATAAAAATAATTATTTGTTATGCAATTTAATTATAATTGCAGCGAACGCAGATCAAATCCTATGAAAATATGAATCAAGCAACAAAGTAGCCAATTGTTACCTCAAGTATGAGTTATCTCAGTGATGCGTCTTGTGAAAATGTGAATTGGAAAACTTTTATTTTAAATCAATGGGGTGATATTTGCTTCTATAAAAAAAATATATCTTTCGCAGAGCGTAATTTCGTGTTGTTCATTTGGTCATTTTTTGAAACATTGTTAGATGAATTTTCTGAGGATTTTTTTCCATATTTGTATAAAAAAAGTATTCAATTTTTTGAAGTAATATATTATCTATGTTTGGATCTCTTGACTTGGATAGTGTTAACAGTAAAGTTTTTTGAGAGTAATGTATTAGTTCAGTCCTCACTTAAAGTATGCCTCATACTGTTGGTTATTTCTTCTTTCCGTTGGATTTGGAATATATTATTTAGTGTTCAAATCAGGAAAACTTTAGTGTCTGAGGCCTCAATTGTACCTAGTTCGGTTGAAAGGCAATTCACTATTTATGATGGAATAACACAATCTTTAGAAAACAATTCAACGGAGATAAAACACGAAACGTTAGAGTTGGAAGAAAAAAGACGTAAAAAGCCAACAATATCAAAAAGGCGGAAGTGTAAATCTGCAGGACCAATACTCGTGTCAAGAAAAAAAAGAAAATTCAGCAAATCCATCATTTCGGAAATAGTCCCGACTGAAGGAACACTTTGCATTAACAAGTGGGTACCATAAACATCTAAATATAATTTATATATATAAAAAATTAAATATAAAATTTTATTTATGCATGGTTATATGAATTTTGTATTTTTAATTTGTTAAAATTTTAAAAACCCTTAGAATTAGGTGCGAATCTAGATACTCAGCTTGAAAGTAGTCATGTTGCTGGAGATTTGCCAAATAATGCGAAGTAAAAAAATATAATAAAAATGCAAAATCTATTTACGACTTTCTATCAAATCCAACCTAGAAAAAAATATATTTCAATTGTTAACTAGCCACTTCAAATATTATGATCGATTCAAAAAGAAGTCAGAGGCACAATTAAGTGGGCGTAAGAACTAGAAAGCCAAGTGAATACAAGAATCATATGATTCTGCCAGTTTTTGTATACTTTGCTTTTGGTATGTGAAAAGGCGATTTGTTATTCCTTTCACTTTTGACATATTTGATAGGCTATCCGGAAGAAATTTCGTCAGTTTGATTGGTTCTAAGTTTGTTTATATTTGAGGCCATGAGGGCAAAAAAAGTGTGTAACCCATTTTTTGGCACTTTTGATATTTCTGTCTCGCATTTTTAAATTTATGCATCAAAAGTCATCAAAGCCAAAATGTTACTTATTTTCCTTGAATCTCAAACAAAATAGTATTTAATATCGATAAAAGTAAATTAATTATTAGTTCATAATTTAAGTAAATAAATAATTAAACTAAGTGTTTCTTGGTTATTTAAAATAATTTCTTTTATTAAAGGTTACAACACTTTTGCACTCACTGCCTCATTTGTTTGTTTTTATAGCCATGCTTTTTGGGAAGATATTTGACGAATAAAAAACAACAAATTATGATTCCATACTTCCTTACATACTTGTCAAGTTTGTATTGAATATCAATTGTTTTGAAAATTGAAAAAGAATTTTAAAGTAAAATGTTCATACCTCAGAACGACCATAAACATTTTTCGAAAATGCATTTTTTATATCTTTAGGTTCGAACATCTCAAAAACATGACATGCTAGAGCAATTTCAAGACTAGATTCCAACTCAGCGCATTAAAGACGATCAGAAAAGTATATATCTGATGAGCCTAATTGTTGTACTTTGGCAAAACGCATTTGGAATAGAGGTCACAAAAAACTTTAAATTAAATTTATGTTCAAAAATCTACAAACACAAAAACAAATATAATAAATTTTCCATTATTTGCATTTTTATTCTTCATGTCTTGGTACCATAACATGTACCAAGACATGAAGAATAAAATAAATAAATAAAAAGACATGGTAGACAAAAATTAAAATCTACCACACAAAGTAGTTACTTAGTGCTTTCGATTGGATTTTCGAAAACAGTAAAAATACAGTAAAATACGTTTGTCTCAGAAAGAAACCTTAAAAATAGATTTATAGAAAATTGTGTATTTGTCAGTTTTTGTACTATTGAGAATGTATCACTGGGAACTTGCGTGGTTTGGGGAGCCTTAAGTGTATTTTCGGCAAAAAATACAAAATAAGATTTAGCTACTTTTCACTTTTGTAGGTCATTTGAATTCCAAATAAAAATTTGACAACTGAAAATCAAGTTCAAAGTTTTGTAATGCAACCATATCGTTTTTTTAAACAGATTTTACACAAAAAGCCGCTCTTTTATTTTGAGTCTCTCTGTGCCTAGAGCCTAGGAAAAAAGCTTCACTCTAAAAATTGAGAAAAGCACCCAAAATGCATGTAAAGAAAATGTATTTATTTCCTTTAATTCATTCAATCACCCTGTGAGCCTCCCAAACGTCAACATGATGGATGGATTTATAACATGTGCAATTGATTTCCAAACTAAGGATTATTCTAATCTAAATCCATACTACTATATCCATTATAGATACTTTAATTTATTAACATTAAATGGCGTTTCTTTAATTACTACAGGTGATATTTTATTGTAATTATTTTAAGTTAAAATTTTAAAAATTTTACTACAGAGAAACTCAGATTTGTTTTAAATGATTGTGTCATCTAACCAATAATAAACCAATAACCTTATAAAACGACATTTTTGGTTATAGCAAACAAAATGGACAAGTTGCGATTTAAATTCACTATTTTGGGATCGTCAGATGGAAAATAGAATATCATTTGCATAGCCTCAATTGAGACCCCCGACGGACGTATTTTTATGTCCCTGATGAATTTAAACCTGTGAGTAAACACACTTCCATTGTTTATTCGAGCGTATTTGCAAAGGTCAAGAATTCACTAAAAAGAAGATTCCAAGTACGGAATTTATGGATTATGGATACCAAAACCTCAAAATGTAGGGAAACTAGCTAGAAACTAGGGAAAGACATCTAATGCTGATCAGTGGATTGAGGAATTTGAGACAGAATGTGAAAGATTTGAGATTTTACAGGATGAGAAGAAGATAGAAACTTTAAAACATTGGTATGGCAGTATGTTGATTAAACTCACTGTAAGCTCAACTTGGCAACTTTGGAAAAAAGCGTTTTATGAAACATATGGAAACAAAGGTTGGCCCCAAGTAAAATATGCTTTTTCTTTTAAATTTCAAGTTGGTTCAATGCTAGAATATGCAACAAAAAAACAAATATTATTACTAGAAGTCAACAAGTCCATTGACGACGAAACAATGATAAACCTTATTGTAATGGGTCTACCAGATCATACATATAATCCATAAAATTAATAGGGAATCACTTAAATCAACAACAAATTTGTACAGTGAAATCAATAAATATGAACACTTGATAAAAAAGAAAAATCAAAAAGTAATCACAGAATATAAAGAAAAAGTTGAAGCAAAACAAAACAAAAACCAAAAACAAAGATGTACTATTTGTGAGAAACTAAAGAAAGATATACGATATCACCCAGAAGCTTCTTGCTGGTTCAAAACAGAAATTAAAGGAGAAAAGAAAAACCATATTAAACTCGTCAACAACTCGAATTGGAATGCGAACTACAAAATGAAGATCAAAAAACTTGCAGTGACGCCATTAGTAAAAATAAAGTTAGTATTGAATAAGAAAATTGAGGTGTTTGGAATTTATGACTCAGGCTCAAATGTCTCACTGATAAACTCAAGACTGTTAAAACTAAAAGAAAACAGAATAGGAAATTCAAAGAGTACTGATCTAAAAACTATTAATGGTGTGAAAAAAACAACAGGTTTAATAACTTTAAATATAAAAGTTCTGAACTTAGAAAAAGAAATCAATGTTTTTGTAATAGATAAGGAGAATTTTGATTACGATTTTTTAATTGGATTAGATTGCATAAAAAGTTTTTTTTTTTTTAACTCGAGATGAAAATCTAATAATAAGTCAGAAAATTTCAAAAACAAATGCTATTTGTAATTAAATTGTAGATAAAAATTTAAAATATATTTTTTTTTCTAAAAATATGGAAAACACAAAACAAGTAGAAGAAATTATTTATAAAAATAGATACTTAAATTTAGTTAACTTTAATGAGCACATTAAAGAAAAAAAATTTAGTATTTCTGTAAACCATTTAAACTATGATCGACAGTAAAAAATAGATAAAATGATAAAAGAAAATTCCTCGATTTTCGCCAAAGATAAATATGATGTCGGCACAATAAATGTTTACGAAGCACACATAGATTTATTGGCGGATAAATATTGTAGTAAACGGAAATATCGCTGTAAAATGGATGAAAATAAGGAAATAGAAAAACAAGTCGCGATGTTGCTAGACAAAAAACTAATAGAGGAAACATTATATAGCCCATTTGCAGCTCCAGTTACGCTGGCATATAAAAAGATGAAGATAAGAAATCAAGACTATGTATAGATTTTCGTTATCTAAATAAAATTGTTGTGCCGCAATCACAGCCTTTCCCTTTAATTGAAGATCTTATGATAAAAACAAGAAATTGTAAATTCTTTTCTACACTTGATATAAATTCAGCATTTTGGTCTATACCTCTGCGCATCTCAGATAGACACAAAACAGCATTTGTGGCACAAGAAGGGCATTTCCAGTGGACATGCTTACCATTCGGCCTAAAAACAGCGCCAGCGATTTTTCAAAGAATACTAAGCAATATCATTACAAGGCACAAACTCACAGATTTCACTGTTAACTACATATGTAGATGATATATTAATATTTTCGAAATCTTTTTCGGAGCCCATTCAACATTTGAGACAGCTTTTTGAAGCTTTTTGTAAAAAAAGAAGGTTTTAGATTGAAATTTTCGAAATGCACATTTGCACCGGACTCCGTAAAATACCTTGGTCACATAATTCAAAATAATTCCATAAAACCTATGAAGGATAATTTGGTTTCCATCAAAAACTTTCCAACTCCAAAATCACAGAAAAATGTTAGACAATTATTTAAATAAATTTTTTCCATAAATATATTCAAAATGTAGCAATTAAACTTGACCCACTCCATAACTTACTAAGAAAAGGACGAGAATTTATTTGGACAAATGAATGCCAAAAATCGGTTGATGAAATGAAAAATATACTGTGCTCTCAACCTATACTTACAATTTATGATTTATATTTATACCGAGGCGAGTTTGCAAGGAGTAGGAGCTGTACTCAAACAACCACAATACAAAAAAGAAGAAAAGCCTGTGGCATACTTTTCAAAAAAATTTAATCAAGTACAAAAGAGAAAAAAAGCCATATACCTAGAATGCCTTGCAATTTAGGAATCTGTGAAATATTGGCAAAATTTGCTAATAGGCAGAAAATTCATCGTTTTTTCTGATCACAAACCTCTAGAGAACATGAATATAAAATTAAGAACTGATGAGGATCTAGGAGATTTAATGTAATACTTGTCACAATATGATATTGAGGTGAAGTATTCTCTAGGAAAATTAAACTTGGAAGCTGAATGGTTAAGCAGAAATCCAGTTTTAGAACCCAATGAGAACAAAGATGAACAACTAAAATTAGTTAATCTAATCAAACTGGAAGACATATTAAGACCAAGATAACAAGACCAAGATAAAAATGAGAACAAACAAAATAAGAAAAACAAGCTAATATATAAATGTAACGTTTACTACAAAAAAATAAAGAAAAAGGATAAAATCATATTATCAGAAGACTTCAGTATAAAATTAATTAAAGATGTTCATGAGAGCTACTGCCACATAGGCATAAACCAAATGAAGAAAAAAATAAGTCAATGGTACACTGCCAAAAATTTAACAAAAAATATTCAAAACCTCTGTAAGTGCTGCGAAATTTGCATAAAGAACAAGTTCAAAGGACAAAAGAAGTTTGGTCTATCTAATGTCACACCTAGGTCCGGCTACAAAACCCTTTGATAATGTCCTTAGACACAATAGGGAGCTTTGGAGGATCTATATCTACAAAAAAAATACCATCATCTGCTAACCGATCACTTTACGAGGAAAGATTTAATTTTAACATCGAAAACGCAAAGTGCAAACGACTTCATTAAGCTCGTTAAAAACGTACAAAAAGACAACGAAATCGGTCTAATCTTGACAGATCAATATCAAGGAATAAATTCTAAAGAATTCAAAACGTTTTTGCACGATCAAAATAAACAACTTGTTTTCAGAGCCGTAATGGATTGAATGAAAGGTTAAACCATACTCTAGTCAATAAGATCAGATGCAAAATCAACGAAAAAGATATAAAAAAGTTAACCTGGACAACGGACAAAAGTACAATGAAACTGTGACTGGATTTGCACCTTCGTACCTGATGCATGGCACAGATTCAACAATATTGCCAAGTGAACTAAGGCAAACAAACTCCTAGCAGAATTGGAAACGAGACTAAATTATAGCTTTGGAGAATACTATAAAGTCACACAACTATAACAAACGGATGTATGATAAAAACCGAATGCAGTTTGACTTCAATATAGTTGACATGGTATTTTTGGAAAATGGTAACAAATTGAATAGAAAAAAGCTTGATGAATTAAAAATTGGACCATATTAAATCATGGAAAAGTTATCAAACTTAATTTACAGAATTAGCACTGGCCATAGGAAATAAGAATCAAACCTTTTATGGTTCAAAGCTGGTTCCAGCTCCATCATTTAATGAAGAGGACAATGAAAGACAAGAATAGGATCGTAACAAAATTCAAGCTTGTTGATAAAAACCTGCAAATAATTTCTCTTCCGGGAGGGGGGGAATGTAAAGAAAATGTATTTATTTCCTTTAATTCATTCAATCACCCTGTGAGCCTCCCAAACGTCAACATGACGTTTATAACATGTGCAACTGATTGTCAAACTAAGGATTATTCTTATCCTTTATTCTAATCTAAATCCATACTACTATATCCATTATAGATACTTTAATTTATTAACATTAAATGTCGGAATATAAATATTGATTTTTATTGTTAATTATTAGTCCAAGACGCATAACTAAAATCTCAGTTTCAGGATCTATAGGCGCAAGAATTTTAAAGTATGGCAGGATTTCTTGAAGCCCGTGTTGGGGATTGGGTGTTGCAAATAACGGTTTTGAAATATTGGTGACAGGGGTACAGCTACATCAATTAACAAAAAATAGGATATGATGCTCCGTCACTTTTCCTACGTCCATAGACTTAGTTTTGACGATCTGATTAAAAGAAATTGAGATGTAAATATCTGAGGCGGTGCACCATATCGAGAAACATTTGGAGATTTTAAAATATCAAAAATCATTAAAAAATAGTGTCAAAAATATGTCGGTAATCTTCGCTCCAGAGGTTCATATATCCTGAAAAGTGGCACTCACCCATCTAGCTACGCTAATAATCTGAGTGGTATTACTCCGATCGTTAAAATTAAAGCTCGTTTTCCTAAGAAAAATTAATAAGTATCATTTCTCATTTAAAAAAAAATAAATTGAAGGGGTTGTACATACCTCTGAAAAACTCCTACAAAAAATCCTGCCAATTTTTTTGTTTGATATCAAATAAGGAACATAAACTATCACTCAAACGAAATACCAAAATTGATTGATTTATTTTCAAACTTTATTGATTTATTTTTTTTTCTAAACCTTAAAACTTAAAAACTATTTTAAAACAAACACACTTTCACATTTCTAATAATAAGAGGGTATTCATGTAACTTCGTAAAACCGTAGATAAGTTTACAAATTGGTTAAGTTTATCTTTTGGTAAATGAACTGTCAAATTTTGTATGGGAAATGATTTACACAATTTGGTTAAACTAATCAAAGGATTTTGTTGCGTAAAATTAACCAAAATGGTTAAACTTATCCAAACGTCTTACTCCGATTGAATTACCTAACATTTAATCAAATGCATAAAAAAGGTCGTTCATGCAATTTTTCCGTAAACTTATCATTTTACACAATTTGTAAACTTACGACGTTGCATGAATACCCTTAATATTAATATATATAAACTTTGTAATTTATAAGTTAATGCGTTCAATTCCTTAAACCATTTTATTTTAGATCAGAGCCAAGGGGTACTCTGAGCACTACCGATGAAATTTTTCCAGAATCACCAGACTCTAGTCTTTACGGATCAGACGAAGAACAGGAGGATGCATCGCAGTATTGCCGAGGGGGGTACCACCCTGTAGTTATTGGCGATGTTTTTGATGGTCGGTTTAGAGTGGTTAGAAAACTGGGATGGGGCCACTTCTCTACTGTTTGGCTTTGTCGGGATATCAAGTATAACATTTTATTAGAAAAAAAAACAAAAGTAATCAGAATTCTTTTTTTGAACATCATTAGAGAAGAAAAATACGTTGCTCTAAAAGTTGTTAAAAGCGCTCCACATTACATTGAGACAGCAGCTGACGAAATTCGACTTTTGGAAGCAATTAGAGATGCCGATCCTGCTGATCCAAAGGGCGAACGTATAGTTAGACTTCTCAATCACTTCACAGTTCGTGGCGTCAACGGAGTGCACACGTGCTTAGTATTTGAAGCACTTGGTTGTAGCTTATACAAGCTTATTGTTAAAAACAACTATCAGGGTTTGGCGTTATCGCAAGTAAAGAATATCATTAGGCAAGTACTAGAGGGACTCGACTATTTACATACAAAATGCAGCATCATTCATACCGATATTAAACCAGAAAACATTTTACTGGTAATCGATAATGCGGCAGCGATGAATCAACAAATCGACGATGAAATTAACAATTTGAGGGTGAAAGGCATTGAGTTTCCAGATTCTTATAGTGAGTTGAATTCTTGTACATAATTATTCATCTCAGATTTTAACTACTTTTAAATGTTTCTTTATTTGATAGTTAGTTCCATTGAAAAACAAACCAAAACCAGAGAAAAATGGCCACTGATAGACAACTCTCCAACATCTCTCATTTCATCAACTCATATTCAGAAAATAAGCGAACTAGAGTGTGGACTTCATAAGGATGATTCATCTACTTTAGACACATCTGTAGTTTCATCAATTTCAAAATTTTCTGGAGTGCTCGATAGTGACCATAATGAAAGCTCGTTAGTTTCTTCATTAGGAGCTACGGTGCCAGTAAATAGTCGCTATCGCACTGAGAAGAAAATCACTGCCAAGGTAAGATGAACTTTACCTTTTTTACACCAATATGTTCCCTGTTACACAAATTCAGTACCGGCACACATTTTTTACGCTTGCACTCCAGTCAGGTGATGACAACGACCGAATTGAATCTAATGACTTAAGAGCACAAGAGGAGGTAAATCTATCTACTCAATAAATCGTCAGTTTATAATTCTGAGATCTCCGCATACTCAACATTATGTATATTCACAAAATTCTTCATATTCATAGTAATTATTACATATTAAGGGTATTCATGCAATGTCGTAAGTTTACAAATTGCGTAAAATGAAAAGTTTACGCAAAGTTTGCATGAACGACCTTTTTCATACATTTGAATAAATGCTAGGTAATTCAATCAGATTAAGAGTCACAGTGACGTTTGGGTAAGTTTAACTAGTTTGGATAATTTTACGCAACAAAATCCTTTGATAAGTTTAACTAAATTGTGTAAATCATTTTCCATACAAAATTTGACACCTCACTAACCAAAAGATAAACTTATCCAAGTTGTAAAATTATCTAGGGTTTTACGAAGTTGCATAAATACACTTATTATTTAATTATAGTGGTTGGGAACCTCACCAGTAGAAGATCCTATAAGTTAGGCAATGGATGAAAAATCTTTATAAATAATGTTTGAGAATGTCTAAAGTTAGAAATTGCTGAGGATAACTGATAATATTTCAATGTAATATATTTTATTAATGGCCTAGGACCATATTGAAATGAATTGCTGAATAAGAGTTCTTAATCTGAAAGGAAGAGAATAATATGTTTATGAATTCTGGTTTCATTTCGATGACAAAATCGTTCACATGTATCGAACGTGCTTACTATGAATTCTAATCCAATCTTTGGCTAACTAACTATGTTCCGCAAATCATTTTGAAGTTATGTATTATGTACCTACTTACATTATCAAGTAACACATACAAATTAAGAGTTCTTGAAAGAAATATTTCAGCTCTTAAAAACCTTTTAATGGAATGTTACCTTGCTTAAGGTACAGGTATACTATTATTATTTGAACCATTGAATAAATATACAGGGTGTCCAACAGTCACCACCGCAGATAAAACCATGGGTTCCTGAGGTAATTTTAAGATGCAAAGACTACCTCTTAAGTTTTTTGACTTTAAATGACCCCCAGGAACCCATAGTTTTTCTCTGCGGTGGTGACTGTGGGACACCCTGTATATAGAAGTGACACCTAATTACTCAAAGCGCTTTATTGGCATGATAGCCAATAGGAAAAAATAAATAGATTTGTGTGGGATTTTGAGTATACAAACCAATTCTCAAAAGGAAATTTATTTATTTAGTTGCCCCTTTATTACTGGTATACATGACCATTATGTCGCTTTTTAGAAAAAAATCTGTTATGATCTGCAATTCAAACAAACACAAATATCTTTATTTCAAAAATCAAATTTATATTCCAAGGACCAACCCACTCTGATAGTATAAACCTACTTATGAAACTAAAATGTCATGAATTTTGTTCTTTTTAAGAATTTTTTCTGTCATTTGATGATTTAATTTTTTTTTGGCATTTTTTTGTTGTAAAAGTCATCTTTTTTTCAAAAGAGGCATTTTTTCGTCAAAAGTAGTTGGCAACGCTGGTTGTACTGCCGTTCTAAGACGCATAATTTTCAGTTGATGACACCGACACATTGATTAATTTTTTAATAATAGAATAACATCAGGCCTCTAGCTTCCGAGGCCACCAATGGGAAGTCACTAGTGTTGGTCACAGCTAACTTCTTTTTTTGTCTTTACATTTACACTTTCATATAAAATATTGATTACATATAGTAACCACGGTCAAAAATGTGCAAACAAACAATTAATTTTGCAACGAGTAATTTATAATAATTGTTGATAAATTGTTTAAACATTTTGGAAAATGAAAAATATAATCACACCATTGAATTCCACGATACAAAACATGTGCTTTTAGATTTGAAGCGATACAAAATATTTGCAGATGCCGCCACGATATTGCTAGAAACATTCATTTCAGTACATGTACATTCATACAATTTTATATGAATAACATAAATACCTAATAGTTTAAGGCTGTGTGCAAATTGCGATTAAATTCAGGTTAAATTTGAACCCAGTTTAATTGTATCCCTTTTAATAGGGCTGAATAAAATTTAAGGTTTTTCAGTAATGACTGTACGCCAAACAAATGATTCAGTTCGCAAAATAAATGATCATCTAAAAATAAATTTTATTGATTCTTTAGTGTTATCAAAAATTTATCACAGCTAATCCAAACAAACGGCGCGGTGGAGAAAATTTTAAAAGGAGATCAGTACTGCAAACATTTACTTTTGAAAAATGATACTTTGAAAAAAAAACCACGAGACCCTATAAAAATAAAATTATTTAACATTTTTCTATGTTTTAATTTCTTGAGTTCATACAAGTGTGAATAGATACGAGTATATTTTCACAAAGTCTCATTTAAATTGAACTATTTTTGGGAAAGTGAAAAATTAGAAAAAGACGGGTTTTGCCATTATCTCGGAAATTTTAAGGTTATGTTCTAGATGTGGATCTACAACTTTTTTTTAAAAACTTTTCATTTTGACGTGACGTAAGATTTAGTTGGAAAACGTAAGAATACAATTTCTGCCCCTTTTTTTACCCCCCAAAAACTCCTTCCAACTTCGCTCCTGGGAAATAGACTTATTTCACATTCCTCATAACCCCCTTCACCATTTTCAATCGTTAAACTGTTGTTGACAAATTTCTTTTTTGAGAAAAAATATGCTAATGGGCCTGCACTATAAACAATAAGGGTATTTATGCAACGTCGTTAGTTTACAAATTGTGTAAAATGATAAGCTTACGGAAAAATTGCATGAACGACCTTTTTTATGCATTTGATTAAATGCTAGTTAATTCAATCAGAGTAAGAGTCACAATGACATTTCGATAAGTTAAACCATTTTGGTTAATCTTACGCAACAAAATCCATTGATAAGTTTAACCAAATTGTGTAAATCATTTCCCATACAAGATTTGACAGTTCATTTACCAAAAGATAAACTTAACCAATTTGTAAACTTATCTACGGTTTAACGAAGTTTCATGAATACCCTCAATATGTTGATCCAAAAGCATTAAAATAGTAACGAATCAAAATAAATAAATAATTTTAATAAACCTCTTCATGACAATCAGAGTTACTCGATTGTAAGATTTTGAATACATAATTTTAAGGTTTTTATCCTTGTAAATATTTCCCTGCATCTGCTGTTGATTTTTTATTTGTTTCTTTTTCTGGTATGATCAACTCCTCCTACCGAAAACGGTTCAAGTCTCCCATTCACGGCTTTTGACACAAAATAAATTATAAATTCTGTAAAGTAAACTGTTGTATTACTGTGCGCTGGTATTTACAAAACCAATTTTCAAAAAAAATTTATCACCCTAAAGGTTTTAAGGTACACTTAATGGTGGTGATGGTAGAGAATCTGGTTTTCCTCAGAAATATAAACTGGCGTTATAATTTTCTTAATTTGACTATTATTACAGTAATTTCAAATATAGTGTTTTGACATTGTTTTTGTTTTGAATGGTTTACTAACTCATTAATATTTATTTACTGACAATTTATAGATAGTTAAATTTAAAGATGTACTTATGTAGGTAATGGAAATTAAAATAGAAACGAATATTTACCTAAAGCTGAAAGAATAATACAAAATAAAAAACTCTTACTTCTTTCTCTGTTACAATTTTTTATATTTTAGTTATATTTAACATTACTTTAAATTAGTGCAGTGGTTTGGTGGTAACTGTTTTTTGCTTTCACGCAATAACGGTACAAAATTCTAACAAATGGTATTTTTTTCCTGAATAAAATAATACATAGAAACATTGATCGAAATCTTATGAAAATGACGCGCAGTCCGTTTAACAAGTTCTGAGCATGATTTCATAAAAAAATTAGAAGAAATGAAAAAAAGATGGAAAAACGAAGGGCTTATTTGAATTGGGGGGTACTCTCCAGCATATCTGGGGTTGTCACACTAATGCGAAATTATTTCCAGAGTTTCCATAATCTTGATAAGATCTACAGACAAAGGGAGCACTTTTCATACAACTCAAAACTTGAAGAACACAATTACTTCTTTTATATTTGCACAGTGCCTCGAGCAGTGAGTACTTTGGAACTTAATGAAATGAAGTTATTCAGTTTGTGGCAGTAACAGTGTGTCTGGACAGCGTTTTTGTATTTCCTCTAGATTTTCATAGCACCACCTAGAACTGCAGAAAGAATAGTAGCACATCGGTATGTTCCTATTCCCACACATAACGTTCGAGTTCGAGCAAAAGTTTCAGCCATTGCTGGGATAAGATTCTGTGGCCCAAGACAAGTTAAAGGCCGTTATCTGAGTCAGTAATGCATTTGCAGAATATTCCCTGAAAAAGTCTTCTGTTCAAAAAATCAAATAATAGTTTTACTGCAATAGCTCTGGGTTCGATAATGCAGTTTGTTAAAGCACATGTTTGAAAATATCATCTACAGTGCAATTTCACTGAGCGGTAAGAAAATCTAGTTGACGGAACAAACAAGTATTCAGAAGCCAGAGAACGTGTGCGTTAGTGTCTATAATAATCAAACAGTGGCAACAAAAAAATGAACATGAAACCAAGTAAATGGGCGAAAACCTGTAGTTTCTAAAATATTCGATGAAATAAATTTTGTTTGATTTGTGGATGAATAGTACGGAAGTTCCTAAAACTCATCCATGAAAGTGAAAAAATCTTCACGAATCTTAATATAGTTAACTGTCCACAATAGTAAACATACACAATTTTCTATAAAATTGGATTTTTTATAAAAATAACTCGAAGTATTTCACATTACTTGAGAATTCTGGGGAATTGTTTCGGTTTTTCTTAAATTATGAATATACAAACCATTCACATCGAACAAAATTTGCATTTTGGATCAAATTCATCTTTAAAACGCCTTTAAAAACTTCCGCTTGAACAAGTGAACAATCTCGAAAGAATGAACACTGAACAGGCCTGGTTTTTATTACTTCACTATTTCGAACGTCTACTGTATTACCATCAGAAACGTATATATTATGACTAAAAAAGATGTGCAACATAGTTGCATACTGAACCGCACTCGAAATACATAAGGGGCATTTCACGTGAAGCGGACAACGAAAAAAGTGTTGGGTCTTGAAATTCGTTCATCTTTGGGTTATTTATATTTGAATTATAAAAAAAATTAAATAAATTTGGTGGCACAACAGCTCGTGAAGAACCAAGGCTTAGTGACTAACAACTCTCAACCATTCCTGTGTGCGTATTTCTGGCAGGAATGGAGGGGACCTACAATTTTTTGCCGAGTCCGAACGGCTAGATGAGAAGCACTTATTCATGACAAGTATTCTCTTAGAGGATTTGTCAGTTCCTCGCAAGAGGCAGTACCTGGGAAAAAAACATTTCTGTTTTTAGGTGGCAGTGGCTGGGAATCGAACTCAGACCTTTGGCATGACAGTCCGTACTAACCATCATGCCACGAGGTACTACAATTTACAATTTATATGTGAATAGGTACTGAAAATACATGTTGAAGGATTTTTAAATTAAAGGCTAGGTGCTGGATATGGGCGAGATTTTTCGAGTGGGTAAAATACGGTATTTTTCAACAAATAATAATTTTGTTTTATAACGGGTGGTTTTTTAAGAGGTTTAGAACTTTAAAAAAAAAAAAAAACACAAAAAATTCGAAAAAATGAATGAAATATTTATTTGAATCGATAGTTTGAACCTTGCAATTTAATGTTTAAAGATAATTTCATGCAAATGTTGACCGCGGCTGCGTCTCAGGTAGCCCATCCGCTGAGTCCAATTTTGGCATACTCTTTCACACATATAGGCCGGTATCTCACGAATGAATGCATGGATGTTGGCTTCCAGTGCGTCAATCGAAGCGGGCTTGTCCCTATAGACATTAGCCTTGATATACCTCCACAAAAAATAATCTAATGGTGTCAAATCACACGATCTAGGCGGCCAATTGACCGGCCCGAAACGTGAAATTAACTGTTCGTCAAACTCGCCTCGCAATTGCGCCATTGTTTCGCGTGCTGTGTGGCATGTGGCACCGTCTTGTTGAAACCACATATCATGCAAGTCAAGAACTTCCATTTCGGGCAAAAAAAAGTTTGTTATCATCGCTCGGTAGCGTTCACCATTGACAGTAACGCTGCGATTCGCATCATCTTTGAAGAAATATGGCCCAATAATGCCGCCGGCCCATAAACAGCACCAAACAGTGGCTTTTTCGGGATGCATTGGTAGCTGTTGCAATGCTTCTGGCTGATCTTCACTCCAAATGCGGCAATTATGCTTATTTACGTACCCATTCAACCAAAAATGAGCCTCATCGCTGAACACAATTTTTCGATTTTTCGATTTCGAACCGAGCACGAATTTTGATAGTAAAATTCAATAATTTGCAAGCGTTGCTCATTTGTAAGACGATCCATGATTAAATTGCAAACCAAACTGAAGCTGTTTGACAGTGACACAAGGTACTAAACACACGTCAGCTGTCAAAACCAGTGTTGCCAAAACCAAACCAAACCAAAATTACAGGAAACCATGTTGTACTCAGAGAAACGCAAAATAAAAAGTCAACAAAAAAAAACTCAAATGAATTTTATGCGAATCAAAAAATCCTATACAAAATGACAACGAAACTATAAACGAAACATTTCGCTCTATACTTTTCGTTTTTTGTTCGGTGCTCGACTAAAGAAATTGATAACATTGGTTTGCAACGAAAATCACATTTAAACCAAACCATACTTTTCTTACGGATTTTGGCATAGTGAATTTGAATCCGAAGTCAAAATTGCTCTAGCACACCACGTTTTCAGACTTTTCAACATTGACATTTCAAAAACCCGTTGTTGACGTCGCGTCGTATCACTCCACAACTTAATATGTTTGAGCAAAACTTCTAATAGTCTCTGAAAGAACTGTATTTCATCTTACTTAAACATTTCAATTTTTTTCGAAATTCATTTTCTTCCCAAAACAGCAAAGTTTCCACAACCGACTCCGGTTAAAAAAATGTAAACATGGACATACACTGAGAAAACTGAATTATGACTTATTTAAACAGAAGAATGTTTAACTATATGTTTAAATTAGTTCAAATAGAACTCGATTTAAATCTAACTCTTCAAAAATACTATTATTTTGGGCTAAATCTGTTTAGATAAAATATATTCATGTTTAATTATTACATTGGAAGCTACATGCAATTTTTTACGTGAATTTAAGCCCATTTGAGTTTGATTTTTGAAAGACATGTTAAATAATTTTACCCACTTACAAATTTTTAACATTGAACAGTAAAAAATGTTAAGCTAATGTGACTAAAATATATTTTAAATCTAAAAAGTGTAATTTTTCCCGCTTTTATAAACCATTGAAAGGTATGCACGGGAACTTAATTTAAAAAGTGAAGGAAAAAGTGACTTTTCAGTGGCAAAAAATATGTTTCAATCTGATTTCCTTCGAAAGTGTAATTTGTTAGTGAGTTTTAACTTTGAACCGATGATATGTACATATGTATGTTGCATGTATAATAGAAAACGTTACCATCATAACAAATAGGGCACATTTGTATTTAGTCAAAAGAAGCTTGCATCTATTTGAAAAAAACTAACATTGAAATCATTTGATTTAAACAGAAAACATCTTCGACCCAAACACGAAAATATTTAAAAATATTAATATGATTCATTCATTTGACGAATGAAGTTAATTAAAACAAAGATAAATATCTTTATGTTAAATAGAAAGCATGGTAAATTTGAACAAAATCATGTTCAAACTGTTTCAACGATAAATTGATACGATCCTATTTAAATTAAATAGAAATCGATTCCATGCCAAATCATATGTGTTTGAGTTTTATTTAAATATGAATTAGTTCAGTGTAGTTGTTAGTTTTTAGTTTTTCTCAGTGTATGTACTCGTTTTTGGAAATTTTTCCTCTTTCTATCTTTTTATTGGACAAATTATTCAGATCTTATCTAATAGTTCACACACTTTCTCTTAGACCAATAGGTATTGAAATTAATCGATTTTAAAAATACAGGTGGCTTAATGGGGTGGGAAGCACTGGGATGGGGAAGACTCCAATTTTGTTATTATGATTTAGGCCTTGTAGAACAATAAAATAAAAAGTTTAACCTGTAGCTAATGTCTTAATGTCAAAACCTGGTTTGACTATACTATGTATTAGTGAAATATACTATACGCTTAAATGTTCCTGTTCATCTCTCTTAAGGCAAGGGTTAAACGATTAAAAAACGATTAATAAAATGATTTCAAATCGAAAAAAAAACAATTGTTGTTTCCTTTTTTTTTTTAATACGAGTACCATAAAACACCTGTTTTTTTAATTTTTATTTTTACTGGCAGCTTTGAGCTATAAGTTAAAAGCACATTCTTAATCTCAATTATAGTTAGTTTAAGCGTTTATTTGCATCCAAAAATTTTCTTCCATTTTTCGTAGACTCACCCATTAATTAAAAAATTATAACTTATTATTTATAACTTTTCATATACCAATACCCACTCGGGCTGAACATGATCTGCCGGGCCTGAGCTCTTGTATCAAAATTCTCCTTTTGAGCGTCACAAAAGTGTTCAAAAGTTGAAACCAATCCAGAGTATATCTAATAATGAGTAGGGACACTCTTTACAATATTAGTAGTCACTATTACAGTCACAAACTTGAAATAAAAAGCAAAACAAAACATTCCATTAAAGCGGTCAAAGAGATTCCTTATTTAGAACAGCCTGCACAAGAACGATTCGACTATGCGTTTATACTTTCCAGCATTCCTTTTCTTTACTATTGACTTTCAAAGGCGTGCGGACGTGCGGTTATTTTTTCATAATGTAATTTTAAAAGCGTGTGGACTTTGTTTTTTTATCAGTTGTGGGAATATGCTTTGTGTGAATATGCTTTTAAATAAGAGCATATATTTATTCTCTTTCTATTTTTCATAACTGTGTGAGAATACATGTGAACTGATAAGGAAGTTATTACGAGTTTCATTATAAGATATAGGTACTCTGGTTCAAACTATTCTCACGAAATTTTCCTTAAATGGCTAAACAGCATCGATGAGCACTCCATCCAGTGTTTACAAGTCCCATGAAGGACACATCTACATTTTTAATGAAAATATCTCAACGATGTTAAGAAAAATGTGAAAAGTCTTTTCACTGTTCCAAAAACCGTTGTACTTGAAGAGTGAAATCCATAGTCCATACTCCATAAAGGTTTAAAGCATGTACGTACATGGCGTAGACAGAGTTTTTAGATTTATTTGATTCATTTTTTAACTCCTCCATGAATACCCGCCATAGTCGCAGCATTATCATTTGCCAGAGCCCGAATACGTATATAGTTATATACGATAAAAACCACGTGCCGTTATTTGGAAACGAAACGAAGAAAAATACTCGTCATAACATAAAAGAAAAAAGAACAAAATGCAGAAGTGCGTGGCTCGGTTGTTGCTTCAAGCCGATAGTGATTTTCTTATTTTCAGATCAGATACATATCTATCTTGAAGGAATAGGTCGGAAACGAAATTCATGTGCACATAATATAGGCAGGTGTTTGGGAGACAAAATTGCTGATTTATTTTTTGTAAATTACTACTCTGCCCTCTCAGTCTGCCACTGCACTGATCGATGGGCATAATTTTTGTACGATTTGTGTGTGGCTATATATCTTCTCATTATAAAACCAGGTTTTTGGATTACCCGGAGTATGGAGAAGGCCACCTTCTTGGAAAAAAAGTGATTTGGTTTTTATTCAACAACTCGTATGAATTTCCTTTTACAACAAAATCACAAAAGAGTTATATTTAGACCCATTTGCTAATACGAAACTTAAGGATTTATTTTCCACTTAAAAGCTTATGATCTTTTCCCTCTGTGTAAACTGTCACATAAGTGCTTAGGTAGGTATGTTCTTCTTAAATATTTAAGTTTCGTATCAACAAACAACTCTTAGACAATAAAATTAACTACAAAATGAGCTATTAACAAACGCTGTACGTTTATCAATCTTAGAGTTATTGCGTTTGTTTTTTTTTAAATTATGCCATTAAGGGTGAACGGCGAACTATACCCTCAAATGGAATATGTGATACGAGGAGCTTATCTAGGGAGAGGTGAAAACTAATTTCGGGTTTCGGCTAACACGATTACCCTCCAAGTTGCATTCATATACCTATTTTTTAGTGCACTGTTTAATAACTAACCACGATTGTTGACTGCAAGATTTTCTCTTTTTGAATAGCCTTTAACGAAGCTTTCGACGCCCATACTTCTTTTTTCGTTATCCATTACACCCAAAATCAGCTGTGAGCTCTGTCTATATAATTCAGCCGCACTATGCATTGAAAATTGTAGCTTTGGGATCCATGCCTTGGCGGATATTTTGAACAATGTCATATAAACAAAAGAGGCTGGGTGCGTCCCACACTAGTAACTTCCCATTGGTGCTATCGGAAGCTAGAGAGCCGATGATATTTCATTTTTAAAAAATTGCCAATTCAAGATCTTCGAAAAAGTATTTAGGTGTTCAATATGCATTCAAGTGAAGATTAGTGAGTTTTTTTTATTTAAAAAAAAACTGGAAGTTGATATGTTCTCATATTTGTTCTATTTTTACTTACCTACGAGTATATCATAGATTTCACATATGTTGGGCCCTCTGTCCACAGATGTATCGATAATAAACTATATACATTGGTTATGAATGTACGTGTAGACACACAACTGCCTTGCACAAGACGTAGAAAACTACATGAGAAGTCCAGGAGTACAAATTACTTCCACATAGAAGAAAATTCGCTAATTTAGGATAAAAGTGATTCCCTATAAATATTATCCAATCTTCCTGAAATTTGGCATACATGTTTTTTGAATCACAGAAACTCAGGGCATAAGCAATGTTAGATGAAAATAAAATTTAAAAAAAAAAGAGTTAAACACCTTAATTTTTACCTTAGTAATTAATAATTAAACAATGGAGTTGAATATGTTTCTAAGAAAAGTACATATGTTTTTTAATTCCTTTGTGGTTATTATTAACTTTTTCTTTTAAAAATGTTAAGTGTCGAAAAAAATTTATTTATGTAAATATTTTCCAGCAAAACGATATTGTAGCCGAAAAGGAACAACCCAATAAACCTCAAATTGTTCTTCAGACTCAATTATACACTAACTCTATCCAAACTCTGATCAACAACAGCAATGTGCGCGTCAAGATAGCTGATTTGGGAAATGCTTGTTATGATGTAAGTGGATGTTTTTTTCAATTTTGTAAAACAGGAAAAACTAGTAGTTTCCTTTTTCAGTATCATCACTTTACTGAAGATATCCAAACGCGACAATATCGATCTATAGAGGTCCTCTTAGGAGCACCCTACAATTTTAGTGCAGATGTTTGGAGCACCGCATGTTTGGCTTTTGAGTTGGCTACTGGCGACTATCTATTCGACCCGCATGCAGGAGAAAGTTATTCTCGCGATGAGGATCATTTGGCACACATAATAGAGCTTTTGGGCACAATACCACCTTCTGTTATATTCAGAGGGAAGCATGGCTTAAAATACTTCACTAGTTATGGTAAATACTCTCTACTTTGCATACCTACATTAACACCTGTATCTTATGTTTACTTATTTCTTAAAGGTGGCTTGCGTAACATCACTAAACTTAAACCCTGGAGTCTTTTAAATGTTTTAATCGAAAAATACGACTGGGACCCAATAGAAGCTAAAAAATTTGCCGATTTTTTAATGCCAATGTTGGAGTACAATCCAATAATCCGAGCATCGGCCTCAGAATGTCTAAAACATCCCTGGTTAGAGGAATTTATTTAAATATTTGTATACATTATATTGAAAGAAAGGAAAAACATCTTGAGAAATTAATTTATTCATTTTGAAGTTTAATTAAAAAAAAAAAACATCTGACTGAATCTTTTAACTATATTCTATAACTTATTTAAATTTTTGCTAACTCTAAACATTTGAACAATTGAACTGGCTCATTGATTAGTCTATATAGAAAATGGTACATTTGATTGTTTATATTCATATAAGAAGATCCATCATAATGATAATGAACATTAAAATTTTATTCGGACCTACATTATGTATGTTACGTAGACGAATTTATTTTAAATGTATGGATGTCGCAATAATATTAATACATATTACATATATTATAAAAAAAAGAAAACAATAAATAATTCAGATATCTTTAAAAGACACATAATTGATCAGAAATAAGGAATAGTTATTTCCTAATTGGTTTGATGGTTCAATATTTTTTACAAGGAAATTTAGGAATGTGAATCTAGAATAAATAACAATAAAAAAATCTTCACAAGAAAAAAAAAACTTAATTATTTCATAATTGTTAAATTTTTTCCTTAATATAGCACAGTCCAAACGACACAAACTGGTAGTGCCACACAGTGAACCCAGATGATGTTTTGCGTCCCATAAATGTTATTTTTTACAAAAATGTTATAAATGCTTATATTTGTATGAGGATTAAAAAAAAAAAACTTTTGATTACAATACAAATTTAATGTTTGAACTTTGAACTAGCCATTACATAGATATCACTATCCAAAGTGGTCGCTAGAGATCTCACTGTCTGACTAACGTAATGAAGTTACTAATTAAATACATTTTTTTAAAACAATTTGTTGATGGGATGACACAAGTATGATACATCGTTGGAAAACTTGCAATTAAGACTATACGAATTATTGAAAATATCTATATTTAAAGATACTGATATATTTAAAAAAAATATTCTTTTTAAACACCTCAGATTTGTTGGTCTTTTTAAATTTTGAGATAGCTTTGAAACTCTTGTGCTGTTTGCCGCTGTTTTCATTTTTAGTACAGATAATTCCTAAATTCTTCCCCACTTTGATCAATAGCGAAAAGCTTAGCATAAGGTAGATACAAAATAAAAATCTTCAATTAGCTTTTCTGTATGTTTTTTTTTTGAAGGTCTTGTTGTTTTTGTTACTTAGTTTGTTTGGCTTTTTTTTAAATGCATGGTTGCAAACTTCCGTTATTTTAAAGAATTTATAACGTTTTGCTCTTCTCTCTTTTTTCAGAGGCACGAATTTAAGACCTCAGAGAAAGTGTTTTCTGGTCAATGACTTATTTTTAAGACACAACCTTTTGAACAATGGGATATCTGAAATCAAAAAAAATGTTACTGACCCCCTTATGTACATGAGAACAATTTTATGTTAAAACACTGAAATTGTCTTCACTAACTGATAACTTTATAGCTTCTAATTTATTAACCGATTTAAACACAATAAAATTTTAAGTGACTTATTAGCAATACAATTATCTTTCACTTGAGATCTTTAAAGTAAGTAATCAAAATTATCTATTTTTCTATGAGCTTAGAGCATAAATAAATCATTTTTGAAAAGTATACGTTTTTAAACTTTGATAAGTAAGATTTATGACAGTGTTTAAAAAATAACCAAAAAATTATATTTTGTGCTTATCTCTAAAACCATTTTGATTTATTCAAATATTTGTTTTCTACTCATATAGAAATTCTTAATTGAAATCTATGAGTTTTGACTAAAAGTGATGGAATATATAATGTATACGAGTTTTCTCAAAAACAAGAGTAAAGGAAGAAGTATTATAATGAATTTTAGAGGAGAAGATTAGTTATTTTAGATGCTGTAATGTTTTTTACGGAAAAATTACTATTTATGTGTAAAATTGCCTCAACTATAGCGAAAAATTATCTATTCGCGTTTCTATGTTAAAATATCTCCAAAGCCTGATGGGAGGGAGCAATCAAAAACCGTCGAAACACTACAGTGTGATTTCTTTGACAAAAAATGTGTTGACTAGTGTAATTTTTAAACAAAATTATTTTATATGATACTCAACATGATTGTAAGTCATGCTGTATAGATTTTTTGATACATCCTTAACTTTGAAAAATTGTTAAATATTAATAAAACAAATGTACACTTAAGAAATTTATATTACTTGATAGGCAGTGCTTTCAAGATAATGTGTGCATAATTTCACTCAGCAAAAAAAGTATCAATATTATTAGAACCATCACTTAAGATTATTTTTGATTTTTCGAGTATTTGACATAAAATTTGTTTCGCTACTTCCAGACGTCAAATTTCTATCAGATTTAATCAGATTAGGTCTAAAAAGAATTTCCAATACAAAAAATTTAAAAAACTAGCCCTGAAAATATTTCTAATCTCTTGGGAACATTTCTCAACAATTTGGACCATCTTCTTTATATTTTGTACTAATCAGTATTGAAGCTATTTTTATATAAAACACATACATATTTAAGGACAAATCAAATATAAACTTGACCCAATTCCTTACTTCGACAATATTTTATATAAAATTTTGAAATTTGGGACTATGTATATTCTGACCTAAATTGTGAAGTCCCTGTTAGACGTAGAAAAATAGGCAGTACCACTTAATTCAGCATCTCCAAATCATTAAGAGTGCAACATTTCGCCAGATTATTTCAAGAAACAAGTAAGTTACAGATTTATGAGAGGTAAAATATCACTTGGGCCCACTGTGCGCTAGCGTAAGCGAAGCGATGCCCAAAACTTATGGAATAATGTTTTTGTTTAATATTTTATTTAAAATGCCTTTAAATGTATTTTAATTCATATATATTTATTTTTCATTTATTTGTTCTTCTTACATGTTAATCACTTCGTTATGGTTATTTTCGCATAAGGCTTAATATTTTTCGGTCTTATTGCGTCTTAAAGATCTAAGTCAGTGAGTTAAACCTCATTTAAGGTTTGTTCAAGTTGACTCGATTTAAACAGTTTTGGCCTTTTGTGGTTGCGGTGCAATCGTTGAAAATTGATAAAAAGTCAATATTTTGGAATGAAAAAAATATTATATCAGTTTGGTTAAGTTTTCTTCACATCCGACATCATTCAAAAAATTACATTTTTAATAATTCATAAGTTTTTTGATACCAACAAAATTCCCAAAATAGCTTAAATTGGCTTTACAATGTGTCCAGTGAAAAAAATACTGTGTTCAATTTTTTCAGTTTTGTAAGAAATGCGTCTTGTCGAGTCCTAATCCACAGAGTTTAGCCAGAAAACTTCAGTCGCTACCCGCCATTTTGAAAAGGCATTGAAAAGAGATAAATGTGATATATTGCACCTCTTTCCAATGAAAAGTTTTAGTCGAAATCCTTTCAAAATATTAAGTAAAAATGGTTTCTTATGGTTTATCACACGCACAGCTCTTGTTCACCTGAACTAAAAAAAATACTAAAATACTTTTGTAGCACACTTCATTTCCCAAATGTTTGTATATAAAGATTATTTGTACTGTGTATATGAAATGTCTTAAATAAAGTGTGACAAAGTATATCAATATTCAGCGATTAATTCGTTAGGGGATGCTGCGGCACTACAAAATAATAACGGATTCTTGTGGAGGGTCCCAGCACAAACTTTTTTTTTTCTAATTAGAGGGACTAGATAAAAGGACTTCCTTCCGTTTTGGGAGGAGTGGCAATTTCATAAACAAAATATTTATAAAGCAAAGAAAAATATTAAAAACAACGGGTAGACTTGTAAAAATGTAATATGCTTTTTTAAAGCTACAGAAATGTGTTCCTTTATAAAATTTTACAAATTTTACATTAGTTTAGCAAATTTAGTGTTAAAGAGGTGTGATAAACCATAAGAAACCATTTTTAACTTCAAGTTTTGAGTTTTGAAAGTTTTCAAAAATAGCTTTTCATTGAAAGAGATGTCAAAAAATTTTATCAACAAAAGTCTCATAAAGTATTTTAACCTACAAAACTAAAAAATAAATATCCCTCTAAGTACAATATACATATCACGAAAAAATCACAATTTTCTAGGGAAATTGCAAAGAAACAATAAAAGGCCAGAACTATTTAAATCGAGTCAACTTGAACAAACCTTAAATGAGGTTTTTCTGACTTAGACCTTTCAGGCGCACCAAAACCGAAAAATGCTTCACGCAAAAAAAAAACAGCTGTTGTACTGTGAAATGTAATGGGTCGGGTTAAATAAACAATCTGTTGATAATGACGGTTATGTTAGGCGCCAATTATAGCTATCATCATTGAAAATTTTAATGATTGATTTTGAGACATTTAGAAAGCAAAATCAATTATTATTTTGATGAGCAAATAAAGCCCAAGACTTAACTAATATATCAAGTCAAAAAAAAAAATTTGTGAATAGGCCTAACTTTCCACATAAAATTACTTTTAAGATTGGTAATCATTGAAAAAGAAAATTCTTTTTATGTGGCAAGTTGGAACTATTTGAAATTTTTTTGAGTAGAAATATTAAGTTTTAAGCTTTATTCGTCCATCTAAATAATTTATAATTTTGCTTAAAATATGTCTTAAAATCAATCATTACAATTTTCAATGATGAGTTTCAATGATAGCTGTAATTGGCACCTTACAACCCAACTTGCTCTCATAGTCACTAGAATGACCATAAATCAATATATACTTACTTTTTCGTTAGGTATTTCTGCTCACATTGATCAAAAAACATTGAAACATAAAACTCTTTTTATAGGAAATTTAACATTTTCTCATTTTTCACATAAAATGATAACCCAGAGAACATGATTTATTTCGTGATTTTGATCTTCGTTCACTGGACTATTTGAAGAATAGGTTCCATTATCTCATGCAAAGTACAGAGAACAAAACCCAAAAATGAAGGTGAAAATTACATATTAAGCTTTTTTTTCAAAACATTCTAATATAATTTGCTTTACTATGCCCTTATTCCGAATGTTGTTTGCTCTCGATAAAGTACTTTTGTCGATCATCAAAAAATTCAAATTTGTTTAACCAAATTTTTCGTTTACAAGTCAGAAAAGGAAATTTTTTTACACAATAATTAAGATCGGCAAAAATCGTTTATCGAAAGCAAACGACACTTGTAATAAAGCCCTTTGTTATAGCTGAGCGATTGTAGCTATTTGAAGCAATATTTTTTGTTATCTTATTATATCCTTGGGTAAGTATAACCAAATTGTGTAAATTATTTCCCACACAAAATTTGACAGATGAATAACCAAAAGATAAACTTAACCAATTTCTAAACTTATCTAGGGTTTTACGAAGTTCCATGAATGCCCTTATATTTTCAGTGAAGCGTTCTAATTGATATTTGAAGAACCCAGGCAAAAATGGATAAAGTTCGCTTTTCGAAAAAAACTAAACTATTGATGATATCCTATACATTTGTATGAGTGCTATCTGATGAATTAGGGTAAAAAACTTAGTGGCCGACACCCCACCCAGTAATAATCACTTGCCACTATTTTTCCGATTTTCAAGGGTTTCTGTGGCTGAATGCTACCGACGTTATTTTTAACATGTTAAGACATACAAATGTCGTAAAAAGCCTATTCATCTGATCTTTTGAACTCATTTGTTTCTCTGTGATTAACAAAATAGTTTATAACCTTTGTTTAGTGCATACAATTTGAGAATTTCTTAAGAAAAACGTAAGTACATTATCATTATTTAAATATTCATTCGTGTCTTGTACAATATTGGCCAGTGATTATTATTGAAAAGAACTAATTGGTGAATCTATTTGTTAGTTTGTTTTCATTAAAAAATAAAATAATGTAACGACCTTCACAGATGAACTATAACGACTCTCGAATAAAAGAATTCGGTGCTTCTTTTATTCGAGAGTTGTTATAGTTCCGGATTATACATGACACAAACCAACCTACTGAGAGCTTTGGTGAGCTTTAGAACTTCCAATATGTTTGTATATATAAACATATGGTTTATATATACAAAGGTCTCCAGAGCTTGACAAATAAGTATAAATGCGCCTGTGTTGCAACTATAAAATACATACATATATGCCTGTAAGATTTTAGGTCTTTTTAAATGCAACCTGAATTGCACGGCACTATTTAGAAGGAGTAGGAAAATAGGAGTGAATTGACACAGTGGATTGAAATTAAGGTGTTTACTATCTCATTAAATCCTACGAGTGGCAACAGCATATACCTATGTCCACACTAGGAAGCATGCCATTTATCTTGTGAATTGATCCAAGTCTTTGTTCCAAGTCATGACTGAAAACCGTTCCCAGACAATAATTTTTCCTCCAATATGCTTAACTATGCAATTTGTATATACATGGACTTACGACATTCGCCTTCTGACTTTTCTAGTGTAAAAAATCGTCGAATCCCTTCATATATGGACTGATAAAAACGGAGAGCGGTTTTTATTATAAAGAATGCAGCAGTAAGTTGGTTGTACGACTTGGCAAACCTCTGTCTTACACATCGTTTCCTCTGGGTTCTTTTGATATCACTTCTGATTTTGTATCTTGTTTAATTCTCGTGACTGATTTTTTTTCAGAAACTATCACCACTATGGATCGTTACGACGTTTCCCAAATCACGAAATCCAGCTATTATTTGCAAACTCAGAGTAATAGTGACAATGACGTTTGGATAAGTTTAACCAGTTTGGTTAATTTTACGCAACAAAATCCTTTGATAAGTTCAACCAAATTGTGTATATCTTTTCCCATACAAAATTTGAAATTTCATTAATCAAAAGATAAACTTAACCAATTTGTAAACCATCTACGGTTTTACGAAGTTGGATAAATAACCTTATTATTTTTATCATTATATAATTTTTGTATCAATCAATACTCGTTCTTAAACACAGTAATATGTGTACTGTGGTTCTGAAACAGGTCCGATGACATATCACTTATTAATTTTTTTTATTATTTGGATCACGCTTGAGAACAAAGAAACACTTTAATTTGGTGAAGGAGTAAAATTGAACTCTGGCGAGTTGTTGCTAAAATAAGGTACATGTGCTCTAGCTTTGGGCACTTACTTCTTTTGAATGATTTCTGATTCATGTATTTTGTTGATTAAAAAAAGCTGAGTTATGAAATTAAAAAAAAAAAAATAGTTAATTTCGTGCATTAGTTTTGGCCAGCCATATAACTTACCGTTGTCATACATTTCTGAAATAAGCATAACTGAATATAATAAATGATTTTTAATTTTCTTTTATTTTATTGATTTTAATTTTAAATTATACTACACATACATAATTTACTCTTGGTTTTTACAATTTTAAATAGGGTTATTTGATTGTTCAAAAACAGCAGTTTGCGGGCATTGAACATAGTGATGATTTCAAGACAAACAAGTATTTCGATTTTTGTTAATAACACGGGTGATTAACATATAAATACACATACATATATATATATGTAAAATATTTTTTTTAATTAAGATTATATTTTATAATTAAAGAAAGACAAAATATTTTCGGTTCCCACTTAAGGAATTTGGTTTGTAGTGATTATTTCCTCAATTTATTTGCTAAAAACATTGACAGGTTAAAGTGACCAAATATAAAACGACATATTCATATTATGCAAAATTTGAACAGTACGGGGTATGTACCAATAGATTAAAAATATTCTGTTAATTTTTACAAACATCAAAATAAAAGCAACGATGCGAAGTAGCTATCAATTGGTAATATACGTACATATATTGAGAATGGACATTATCACGATGCACTTAATTGTGTATTGTGGGACATTATACTCATTTATTATTAAGAGGAGACATTGGTTGCGCACTAGAAAATAATTTTTGAAACATTTAATAGATTTTTTTGTATTAACAATACATAATATATTTAATAATCGTATCTAAAATAACGGAACCATCATTCCAACGAAATGTTTGTGGGCTTATATGCCAATTAAACAAAGCTTATTTAGGCTACCATTTTATAAGTAAATAAAAACATTAAAAGGTTGAAATACGCTAATATTATATATTTAATGAATATTGGAAATACATTTTAAATATATTTATGTATACTTTGATAAAAACGTATGGTTTAAAGGATTCACAGTTCATTACTATCTAAGCATGTAATTACTAACAACAGTGTCAAAATTATGCATGTAGTCTTTGATGAATGAATATATATAGTATTAAACTTATTGTTTCTAATTTATTTTAATCGTTCAAATTATTTTTAGCGCAACGCCTTTTTCATTGCAGTTTTCCATTTACTCGTGCATCGAGCTATGAAAAATTATCTAGATGCATGCGTCGATCCGCTCGTGTTTTATTATTTTACTTGCATTGCATTTCAGCTGTTTTGTTTTCAATTATTACTTTTTCTTTTATAATTTTGTATTGTTCTTTATTCGGTAAATCATATTTGGTATGATCTTAGTATTTTTGGTTAAATATATCTAGAAAAAAAGGTATTGGGAAATTTAATTCGTATTCATCTTAATAATAGTTTCATATGGAATTTGTTGTATGTAAACAAATATAAATTAATTTAACTATATTCCTTTAGAGGTGCATATTTAAATACCGGGAAGGGTAAATTTTTTATTAGATACATATAGTAATATAAACCAATTAAATATTTTGAATATAATTAGTGTATACCTGGCGTGTATGTTGGCTGTTCGGATGAATTGAGCGAAGTATTTTCTGTTGCCCCTCCCGTAAAAGGATTTGTAGGATTTGGTTGCTGTGATGATGGTGGAGGCATAGCAAACACTGGCATACCAGCACCTGAGGCTTGTCCAGCTGTTGGTTGTGATGTCACCGGTGCTGACCCTGCAGGTGTATTCAAATCTTCGAAGTCGTTGCCATCCTCCTTTAAATAAACAAAATGCAAGTGTTTTCTCAAAATATTGATTGTAATAATACACCATAATGATTAAGCACATTTTCAATGTTGGATTAGATATGCCTAATGCCAAACACATGCATAAATTATTATACCAAGTATATGATAGTGTCGACAAATGTTAATAATTTAACACCAATATTATGTATGTATGTATTGCACAGAACAATGAAAGAGACAACAGTTTATAAATTAAACAGTTTCGTGTTAGATTTTTTGACACAAAGACACCAACAATTTTATTTCGTAAACTTACCAATTTTCCTTGCATTCGAGGCCGTTGCTCTGGTTGACCATCTCTACTAGCATTGCCACCGTCCCGCTAATGTACGAATAATACAATTATATTCGCATTCGAATGATGGTGATTATTAAATCAACAAAGAAAGAAATTACAAAAAAAAATAAAACTTAAGCTTAAAAAGGTTATGGAATGATTATATAATGATGATTTTCGTGAAGGATATAGAAGGTAGCAATATACAAAAAATAAATTTAAAACAAAAGTTGTCTATTTAAAACAAAAAAGAATTCTAAGAGAACATGAAAAATTTAATCCACAAAAAAGTAGAATCATCACCAAAATAAAAGTTATTGAAAGTTATTTTAAAATTAAAATTGACATAGTAAACAGGTATGGATTTGTAATAAAATGATCTTTTCATTATGGAAATCTTTAAAATATCTGAAGATCTTGTAGAACTAGACCACATATTTTGACTCTTCAATAACGCCATTTACTTAATAAACTTGTTGTTGTAAAATTTTATTGGTGGCAATTCGTCGAAAAAAACTGACCTTCAGGCAGGTAAGTTCACCTCGAAAAAGACCAGATTCAGAGAAGCTTTAAATCAAAATTATAAAAATATTGACAAATTTCAAAGCTTAGTACGTGCTTGCGAGAAAAAGTGCTTTTATCTTTTATGAACGCAAGCTTATTATTTTCGATTTATTTCCTAATGCATCCCATTTATTGTATAACATACATATAAAAGACTTATATACAACTTACCTTTTTTGACATTTTGGGTTTGGGTTAGTAACACAGTTTAGAGTATAACATAAGATTAAATCACTACTACAGAATTTCATGCAAAATAAATATTAAAGTGAATGTTTTTCAATCAATTGAAATAGCTTCACAAAAATCATCATAGATCTATAAAATGTGCTTTTTAGATTATTTATTGCAATTTTTGTAGTTTCTCACGAATAGGTGTAAAAAGGGGCTTATTGCGAATCTTAACAAATAAGTATCAAAAATGAAACACAAAAGTCGATCAGAAATTATGTATTGATAGATTTGAAATTTCTACCAAATAAAAAATAAAACATTATAATCAAATAGAATAATATTTACTAATAGAAATTCGCAATGCCGATAGTCGGCTTTTATTCTCGCAATAAGGCCCAAAAGCTTTATTTTCATACCCAATCTAATATCCATCGCATAGCTTATGCTTTGGTTTTATGTAGTTGTTAAAAATGCAATTTATGTTTAAGAAGTCGCTTTACGTTAAGGACTTCTTTAGTAACGCGCAAGATTATGTGTAGAAACACATGATAATATGAATTTATGCACACTTTGCAGCATAATACTTAGTAAAATATGCAATGAAGGTTACACCTCTTCGTGGATGCTTCATCGTTCTAAAAATACTCACGTTCAAATGCTGATAATCACCAGTTGCTTCGTTTGCTGGTGGCTTGTATTTGCCACAGCAGAAGTTACAGCAGAAGCAGCAACAGCAGCAACAACAGCAGCAACATCCGGACAATATAGCGCAGCAAATGACGATAGTCTATGCAAAAAAAAGTACACAATTGGTTTAAAAGAATATGTTTGATTTTGTTTAGTTAGCAACAAACATACCTTTACTGCTGGCGATGTAACAACGAAGTATGCATTAACATTCTCTTCACCAAATTGTTCGGCAATGTATAATCCCAATGAACCATAGTTATCATAAATATTTCTTTTTGTCAAATCACTTAAAATCGAATGCGCCCTGTTCACTTCCTTAAACTATGCACAAAACGATATACACTTTTAACTTATTATGTTAAAAAATAAACGCACCTTATCTGAAGCATCCACATTATCTGGGTTTTTGTCCGGATGGTACTTGAGGGCAAGTTTTCTGTAAGTCTTTTTGATTTCGTCTGCTGTAGCTGTCTTAGGAAGTCCCAAAATTTCATAAAGTGAATCACCAGAAGTGCTAATGTGAAGTGAAAAAAAAAAAAATCATAAATCTTCTATGCACACATAAATAGCCTTAAATAAATTTTGTAGTACCGTTTTCTCAAAAAGTACTCAACCGATTTCGATAAATTTTATACCGTTGGAAAGCGTAGCGTAGTCGCGGAAGGTGTGCAGAATCATAAACTAATAGTCCATTTTAACAAATTTTAAACTGCATATTTGAAAAAATTAAATTTAAAAACTAAAATAAATAGTTTTTTTGCTTCAAATTTCAAATATTTTATAGCTGGAGCTTCACAATATGTTTGTTAGTGGTGTCGTGAATTTCAACATAGGACGGGAGAAGTCCTGTATATAAATAGGAAATCAACGAACAAGTTATACAGATGCTTTATCTAACATATCACATTTTACTATAAGAATTACAGAGTTGTTTCTGCTCAAATTGAGGAGTTTATGAACAAAAGGTGACATTTTCACTTTTTGCACTTTTTTTTAATCGGGTCCAGGACCCTGAATTCTATTGATTGACAAGGAGATTAGTCAAGAATAATAATAGTTTAAGAGCCGACAGCAAATCTTAGGAGTGGATGTATGTATTTATAACCAAAATCTGAGTAAGATTGGTTATACACAGGTACGTGTATCGTGATATCGAATACATGTCTGGCCGGTTTTTTTTCTCAGCCTTTGGGAGAGGTGGGGTGTTAAAAAGATCTAGACCTCCTCTTTTATTATCAGGGTTATAACCACATTAATTTATTTATTTTTTTCAAATCGGAAATGATGCTCTGTCGTCTTTTCTAAACATAAATACCAAACATTTGAAGGTCGGATTGATAGAAAACTAGTTTATGAGAACCTTATCAACCTTTTTAAGAGATTTTATACAAAATACAAAATATTTAAAATTAAGTCTCCAAAAAAATGCCGATAAAAGATTTGCTTAAAAAGCTAAAATCATGAGTTCTTCTAATCGGATCATCAGGATAAAATCCTTTAGACTTAGGGAAAAGGTGACATTTTAAAATTAATTAAATTAAATATTAGCTCTCTCTTAAAGCCACACCGCTAATTGACAGTCTGCTTGAGTGACACACATAAAACAAAAATACAAAAAGGCCACACATGCCTAAATTTTATTTTTAACAATGTCTGGAAAAAAATGCAAAAGTGAAAATTTCACTTTTTGTTCCTAAGCTAAACTAAGATAGCTTCGCCACAAGACGCATTCAAAAATCTACTGACGCAGAAATTACACCCAAATTAGGTGATAATTGTGCTGCAAATATCAATGCAGCATTTAATTAGAATGACCTTGAATTCGGAGGCACTAAGCGCATTGAAAATGTAGACTTTTTACAGAGGAGTTAAAGTGCTGTCGAGCAGTTTGGAAAAAATAACATTTCTCTTTTCTACTTCAATAAGGTCGTTAGTTGTTACTTTATTGCTTTAACATAAATTCAGATGCTCTATAACTTTACATTGGAATCGGATACAAAAGTTGAATGCAAATTTAAGACTGTTTAAATTCGACCTTTATCTAAAAAGTGGAAATAGGCAAACTGCCTATTAAAAGTGCTGTCGAGTCTGGAAAAAGTCATATTTTATTTAAACAATGAATGGATGCATTTGAATGGCTAAATAACAAGTCAATAGTTTTAAAAGTCTGTATGGACATGACGGAGTGACAGTAAGAGGTAAATAATCAGTCAACACCCGTACGCCACTGAAATGAAACGTCTGGAACCGAATCGCGTCCTCCGTAAACGGATGAGTGATCGAGCAAATAAAAATTACGCCACCCGTCAATCCAGTACACCGATCGGTGCCTACGTTAGCTCACGGAACGTAATCTACAAAGGAAAAAACTAGTGTAGAAGATTCATATTCAAAATTTTAACAAACAAATTAATATCCGAATGTACCCATGTAATGTTATTTTGATTGTAAATAAGAATAAAGAAGGAAAAAAATTGTTTAAAATGGATGCGAAATATCTTTTTATAAAGTTGAAAATTAATTTTGCGAACAAAGTGTTCATAAACAATCAAGGGATCAATCAAGACAAGGCAAAGTGCTTTCTTTACCAACTAAGGCGTGAGGAAAAGATAACATAACAATGAGGATATTAACACACCATCGGTAGTGTATTTTTAATTCAGATTTGTCAATGGTCGAAGATCATGCTCAGGAAATCGAAGAAAAAATTTGTCCATCCCAAAAATTTTTACACCGGAAGATAGGTACATGATTCTTAAAAGGTTTCAAATACCTGGGAATAGGTTAAATTGAGCATTATTGATTGTAATTTCTCATTTTGCTATATTTAAATAGAAACGGCTTCTAAACATTTGTTCGGCAGAAAATGTTTGGCCAAATTAGGCTGACTTTTGGGTTACATTTATTTTGTTGAAATTTCTCCTCAAATAATTATATTTGTGTAAATTTACATTAGTTAAATACTAATATATATTTATCTATTCAAAATTGAACTTTTAACTCACATTCTTCCAAAATAAATTCAACTTAAATACAATTCTGTTAACTCCAGACTTGACGAATGACAAATCGAGTCAACGTACTCGATTGCATACTCGTTCACGTAGAGCACAATACCAAATGCCTTACGTTTACGAACATACGTTCACGTAAGTCACGATCCCAAACTACCACATTCCGTGTACGAGTAGCTCGTTCACGGAGGACGCGATCCGACTCCTGCTTAAATCATTGCAGATTTGTGTGAGAGCTCATGGGAAAACCCTTGGCAATCAGTCTCTATCAGCGCTACAGATCACAGAAAAGCAACTTCATATAGCCTAAGCTCGATGATAAAATGAATACCAACTTCATGTGAATCCAAGAAGACAGCAATACGTGGCATAACTTATGCTGATGGAACACACCAAGCATGGGAACAATTATAACACATATTAAACACTTTTTCTTGCTTTTTGAATTGAAAATGGTTTGACAAATGCGGTATGTTTCAGAAAATAAATCAGAATAAAATGTTTTATCTATTTGACAAACTAAGTAAGTTCTTTAAACTTTGATGCATTGTTGTTTCAAGTAGGCACCTAGTTTATACATAGCAGGCACTTTTTTTAGCATTAAAATCTGTCTTTATCCCACCAAAAGTACAAGATTACGAGTATCATAGACTATATTTCAGTTACTTGAATTTATTGAATAAATATTTATTAAATCTAAAGTAGTCGATCTAGTATAGTTAGCTTAAGTTTTAATTTTAAAGAAAAAGATTACAAAAGTATAAAGTTTATTATAATTCATAACCATTATTATCTGTTGTTTTTAAGATTATTTCAGCTTAAAGCTGTTTCTCAATAAAAAAAGATTGCTGTTCGAACAAATTTAACAACTGGTTTTACTTTCGGAATGTAATTGTTAAACAAAAATCATTATTATAAGGGTAGGAAGTACCAAACTTCTACTGCCAAGTGCGTCTTGGAGTTGGGATCGCTTGAACTTTATATTTTTTTAAGAAAAAAAAAGCACATGCTCAACACTGTGAGTGTACATACAAACGGTGAAGTTTTGTGTCAACTTCAAAAATAGTGAGCAACTTTCGAGCTGCGACCTGCTGTAGACTAAAAGCCTACAGCAAATTTTGGATGCAAAGGATAGCAAAATAAGAAGTATAGGAGTTGAAAGCTTGAATATAGCTTATTCGAGAAATCATCTGTCTTTAGTCATGTTCTTGGAGAATTTCTGCGAAACAAGGACTCATAAAATCTTGTTAAAAGGAATCATAAACTTGTATGCCTGGCTCAGTTCAAATTTATTATATCGATAGAAAGCAGGACAGTCATGGGAACAAACTTTTCTACTCACGTGGGAATATGAGATCAACTCGATGACCTCGTATTTAAAGAAATCTTTAATGCATACCAACAAAGTTGAAGTTGACTCCAAAACTGCCCCCGCATTAAATGCAATTCTTTTGTATATAGTTTATGAGTCATGATAAGATAGCACCATCGAAACTAAATAAGTTCAATTTTCAAACATTGTCTAAGAATGTTAGCTAGAATTTAGTAAGTTCGAAATGAAAGTTTTAGACTTTGAAATATACCCGTGTGATTTGCAAAACTAATATGGCATGCTTTTTATATATTATATAGATATGAACATATAATGATCCAATATAGTAGCGCAAAGTATACAAAACCTCCCACATGAGGCATATTTAATAAAAAGCTAATAAAAAAAGTAAGTTTGTTGGAGAATTACTGTTAACCGTGTCGCACCCTCTCGTTTCTCAAAAACTTAAGCCAACAATACTGACTTCTCATCACTTTGTTTTTCGATAATCTAGGTAGGTACAAGATAAGAAAAATATTTAATTTATTTTAGTTTTGACAACTATCTTAATAATTCATTAAAAAACAAACATAAGGTTATAGGAATGCTTTGAGTTTTTCTAAAAATCTTGAATTTGTTTGGATCGAAAAATCAATAGCTGAAAAATATCTGCCATATTTTTTAGAGAATAATTTAACCTTCTACATTTTTTTACAAATTGAACACAGAAGAATTTTTCAAAGTTATCAGGCAGTAGCAAAAACAAATTCAAGAAGCATCTACTTTTGGGTTTTCTTGAATTTAGGTACACCAACACCAGCTACGACAGCATTATTAGCTTGTCAGGAAAATCAATTCGGTTAAGCAGCATATTTTTTGCTATATATTTTCTTTGCGAAAATTGTAAATACTTACGACAGTTTTCTCTTGTCCATTTTGAATTATTTTGTTAACAATTTTATTGAAATTGTAGAAAATAAATATCTACAAAATTACACTGGATACTTTTATGTATGTATTTAATATTTTTATCGAATGAAAAAATGAAGCACCGCAAATTGTCGTTGGCCTCTCGATTTCGATAGCCCTTGCCTTTTTTCGCCCTTTTGCAAAACCTGCACAGTGAAAAAACTCAATAAATTAGTTTTAAGTGTCAACGACGTTTGACATTGGAGCGCTCAGAGCAACTGAAAGAAAGTATTAAATAGACCCTGTTTAGACTGTGTTTTCACTACAGCCGTATATGTCCATGATACAACTAAATAAGATAGCGCATTGCGCATCATTCACATAAAATGACGTCATCGACGCACACAAATATTTTTTTATAAGATTAATAAAACAAAGATTTTTTGACTAAAATGTATTAATTAAATATGAACTATCATTTCTTAAAAAGAAAACACTTGTTTTTAGGATTCTGAACACACATTTTTATTAAAAAAAGAACAAAAATATCAGGGAAAATTGTGCGTCGATGACGTAGATGCGCAGAACGAAACGAAAAAAAAAAACAGGACGGCGTTATCTGTTTAGTTGTATCATGGTATATGTTGGTATTACACCCCGACTCCACAGAACGTACAGATGCCCAACCTCACAACCACAATCCAATCAACAAACAGCAGATTTTTTCTCGCTGGGCAAATTATGTCGTGTCGTTTCATTTCTCTCACTACTGCTTCTATCATTTGCAACCATATTCAACTCAAATTATAGAAACAAAGGTCACGTTAATAAATAACAACTTCTGCAGCATTTTCAACATCCAGATATAACAAAAATCAGACAAAAAACTTACACGCACGTGAAATCTCAAATCTCATGGCCAAACTTTGAACAGCGTTCATGTGCTGTTCAAAAGTTTGGATTTCTTCGACATGTCGTCGAAAAGCCATGGATTTTTCTGCCTCCATTGGTTTTTTCTCGACAGGTTCATAGTCCGAGCATGTTAGCATGATACGATTTTCGAGAGCGATTTTTGTTTTTTTTTGTCGGTGGAGGGAATATGAGTGAAATAAAAATGAGGAGAAAACCAGTGTATTACAATAAAAACAAAAAATTGGGTCATGTAAATGCCGACTAAAAATAAATTTTGGTCGCACAACAGCTCGTGGAGAACCAAGGCCTAGTGACTTACAACTCTCAACCATTCCTGTGTGCGTATTTTTGGCAGGAATGGAGGGGACCTACAATTTTTTGCCGAGTCCGAACGGCTAGATGAGAAGCACTTATTCATGACAAGTATACTCTTAGAGGATTTGTCAGTTCCTCGCAAGAGGCAGTACCTCGGTAAAAAACATTTCTGCTTTTAGGTGGCAGCGGCTAGGAATCGATCCCAGACCTTTGGCATGACAGTCCTACGCACTAATCATCATGCCACGAGGTACTACTGCGAGGTTTTGACATTTATGTAATGTTTATTTAAAAGTTCAAATTATCATAATAATATTAAAATATCAATGCCAATTCGATAATTTTATTGTCATGTTTACAAATAAAACTTCAAATTTATATGATTTTCTAACATAACAAAATGTTAATTTTAAATTTTAAATGTTAAATTGATATTTTTAAATATCAAATTTATATGGGAAATCGATATTTTTTAATGTTGTTTTAACATTATAAATATCAAACTAATATTTTGTTATTAATATTTATTATTTACAGTTTTATATTTTAGTTCTTGCCTTCTAAGCTGTTTCAGCGTTCTATATTTTTCGCATCGATAAATGACACATGGAACAAAACTTATGTATTTTGTTTCAATTTTCATCATTTCTCAAACAATTTTATCGATGCGAGAAAAACAGAACGCTGGCACAACTTAGAAGGCAAGAAGTAAAATGTTAAATTGATAATAATACAAAGGAAACATTTCTTCCTCTTAAACTCTCCGCGAAACCCCCTCACTCAGCGGCTAAAATCAGGCATCAGGCTAAAGTTACGGCAAGTTTATCCACTGTTATCCGGGTAATTCGAAATGCTTAAATGCTTAACACTTAAAGCGACTAAAGCTTAAAAAAAACACCACTAAATGATGCCAGGAAGAAGCAGCGCTAGTGTTTAGCGAAAGATCACATGACCTGGAATGTTCAGTATGGAGTTAGCTCAGAAGATTGGTGAAAAGTAATTTTTTTTGACGAAAAGAAATTTAACTTGGAAGGACCAGATGGCTACAATTACTATTTTCACGATCTGAGTAAAGATGAGCGATTTCTAAACCGTCATCACATGAAAGAAGGAGGGGTTATGGTTTGTGGCGCAACATCCTATTATGGCACGATAGACTTGGTAGTTCAAAGTACAAAGATATCTGGAAATAGCTACAAATCCTTGCTAAATTCAGTTTTTTTTCGAAAATCAACAATCTTTTTGGACCAACCTCATGGATTTTTCAGCAAGATAACGCGCCTATCCATAAAAGCTCGAATCGTTAAATCTTTAATTGAAAATCAAAACGTTAACTTGCTACCTCCGCAGCGACGACGATTTTTTGTTGTTGTTTAGCGTTGTGTATTTGTCATATTTTTTCTATTGTGAATGATTCGCTGCGAATCGCTCCGCATTCGCGTTGGTTTGGGAGAATCTTTATTGTTGTTTTATCAGTCACCAAAACCCAGAAATTTCTTCCTATTCATATTTATCAGATCGAATAAACATGAATCATGAACGGGCTAACTGACTGAGAAAATCAGCAAATACTTCTTGTCTTATCTAAGTGTCTGACTGTAGTGTTGTCATTGTCATCGGTTAGATGACTTTGTCGCCTATAATGATGATTTGAATACAACGAAAAATTATACGCTGTTAGGGAATTTTGTGGAAATTCTAATTTAAAATAGAAAACACTTTCTATGGTTCGCCTGAACAGCTGTCAGAACACAAAATAGAATTTAATAGAAGTTAAAAGTATTAATAAACCCAAATTATTTAAAAAAAACAACTTATATTCAAGTAAAATGGGAAATATAACTATATATATATTTATTTTAAGGCACTGATCTCTATATACACTGGATATTGTATTCCTTATATTGTATAACAGGTTTTTTGCTTCCATTTGAAGATGACAATTAGGTGGTCGGCTTCATAATTTGACGTCTAATTTGCACAAAAGTACGTGTTTCCAAGATGTCAATCTGATGAAAGAGAAACAGACCAATGATTTGAATTTGATTTATTATTTTTATCATTAAGTTATTCACTGTGTACATTTTTTGGGCTATTATTTTTAAATAGCGCTAGAATTATACCATTAGAAAGGTGTTTGAATAGGTAATAGTAAATATGTAGATGATTATAAGTCTGTCTTTTTTTATGATTTGCCTCCTTGTCACACTCTTTACCTTTGTACAGGGTGGCGCACGAATCGTGCTACAAAAATAAAACGTAATAACTTTTTTTCTGTGTGAGTAATCGGCTTATTTTTTTTTATTTTGTAGGTAACTATTTAGATTTATAAAAATGGATGCTTGGGATACGGAGAAAAGAATTTGGATAGTGCAACGGTACCATGCTTTGCAGTCCGTCATTTCCGTCCAAAGGGAATTTTAGGCGGGAGTTTGGCGGTAGTCCCCCGAGTAGATGGACCATTATGAGGTTTGTAAACATGTTTGCCGAATCTGGAAGCATCGCACGAAGGCCGTACCATCGAGATGCCAATGTTCGGGTTCAGGATACAATCGCAGCAGTAGCATCTGCAATACAGGCCAATCCGAGCGTTTCGACCCGAAACTTATCGGGGCAAATTGGAGTTAGTAGACGGTCATTACAACGGATACTTCATGACGATTTAAACTTGTTTCCGTACAAAGTCCAAATTACTAGCAAGTTAAACTCTCAGGATTTGCCTGTTCGCCTGGAATTTTGCCAAAAAATGATATCAATGGCCGAAGAAGACAACACATTGATCAATTGTTTGTTCATGTCTGATGAGGCCCATTTTGATCTTAATGGCAATGTAAACAAGCAAAATTGCCGTATATGGAATGAGTCTAATCCAGAAATGCTCCATGAGACGGAACTGCACCCAGAACGAGTCACTGTGTGGTGCGCAGTTTCATCAAGGTGTATTGTCGGGCCGTACTTCTTTGAAGAAAACGGTGTAACCGTTACTGTCAATGGGGACCGTTATTTAAAGAAGGAGTTTTTTTACCCAGAACTGCACCGAAGACGTATACCATTCAACAGCGTTTGGTTTCAGCAAGATGGAGCAACTGCACATATAGCCAGACCAGTTATGGCGGAGCTAAACAAAAAATTCGCAAACAAATTAATTTCTAGGAACTCCACTCTTCGCTGGCCCCCAAGGTCACCTGACCTGACTGCACCAGACATCTTTTTATGGGGTTATGTCAAGCAAGAGGTGTATAAAACGAAGCCCAGGAATTTAACTGAATTAAAGCAGTCCATAACGACAATAATTGAGGCGATCCCAACTTCAACTCTTCAGGCCGCAATGAATAATTTTTTGATCAGGTGCCGCATATGCGTGGGAGAGTGTGGAGGTCATTTGCGGTCTATAATCTTTAAAAACAACTAACTATTTAAAATAAAATTTAATTTTCTAACCAATAAAAAAAAATAAATGAAATACATCGATTAAAAAAAAAGTTATTTGAATTTCTTATTGTAGCACAATTGGTGCGCCACCCTGTAGTTCCGTTTCTTTTAACCATTTATGAATGAAATAAAATTACAAACACAACAATGTTAGCAAACAGATTTGGGGGGAGCAACGAACGGAGATTTGTGGTCTTCATAGTGGATTATTTTGTATAACTTGTTATACAGTTATATTGTGCTTGATATTTGCTTGATATTTTCATTTTTTTTTTATTTTCCATTTTCTTAAAACTATCTTAAAGCTAGACAAAAAATTCATAAAAACTAGCCTACTTATCGATATCTTAAAACTAACTTACTGGCCCCAGTCGGGCGCTCTAAGTTAAACTATAATAACTTAATGCTAATGCCTTTCGGCCTAAGAACTATCTTAATACTAAATCCAGGTCGGTTTTATTTTTTACCGAGAAGAATTTACAAAAAAACTCGGTATCATTGTCTTTATTTTTTTTTTTTGGTTTTATATAAAACTTACAAACTACATAAAACTAAATTAAAGCTAATTAAAACTAATTAAAACTACTTAAAGCTACTTAAAACTATTTACAACCTACTTATAAGCTACTTACAGACTACTTACAAACTAGAACAGCCACAGCAAGCATTTTCCGGTTTTATAATTTTTTGTATTTTTGTGGATTTTATATATTTTTTTTTTTTTTGTGTTTTTTTTTTGTGTTTTTTTTTTTTCTTTTTTTTCTTTTTTTGGTGCCACCCTGACTGTCTCTACTTAAAACTAACTACCTAAACCTATGTAAGTCGGCCATACATAAGAAAATAGCAAGGTCAACTATTAAATGTCTGAAGGAACTTCATCTTCGTTTTTCAGCCACCAGAACTGATTCTCCTGTTTTACCCTATCTTTTCGGTCCCGTTCGGACACAGTCCTACTGAACCGAAGGTGTTCAGCTCCGTCTTGTGCGAGGACGTCTCGACTGTAAAGGAGCCGCCGATCTACAGTTCTACGGCTGACGTGGTAGATTAGCGGAACCGCCGCTCTATCCTGGATCAGCCCTCGGCTGTCAAGGTGGAGGAATGCATCGGGCGGAATAAAGCCGCTTAGCCGCACACTCTCGTAGTATTCGTATTTAGGGTAATAAGCCCCGAAAATTAAGCTGTTAGATGAGGACATCGCTCTTGCAATGTGACCCCGAATAAGCTTCAGCAAGAAATTATCTATCCTGTTTATGTTTGCCCCGTTGTATAGAGCCAGGTTGGAATAGTAGTGTTTGTACTCCGACTCTGGTGTTCTGTGCAATCCAAGGCAGCGTCGAAGACACTGCCTCTCAAACACCCGAATCTTTTCCATTTGAGATGGGGCAACGTTGAACCAAACCGGGCATCCATAGGCAATCATCGGCCGGATAAGGGCCATGTAGCAAATCACCTTCACCCTGCTGTCAAGCCGGCTGCTATAAAACAACCGTTTCGTCAGGGCAAAAGCTCCCCTAGCCCTGGCCAAAGCAGCATTTATATGTCTGTCGAAATACAAATACTGATCCATCCAGATGCCAAGGTACCTTACTACACTTTTACTCGCCAGTGGATGTCCATTTGGCCCTACGATCACCAGCTTGCGCCAGTTCTTTCTCGTATCCCTTGTGGCTCCACGCAACGGAGTCCTAAACAAGATAGTTTCTGATTTCTGAAAGTTGATTTTCAACTTCCAGTCATCACAATATCGTTGAATCTCATCGAAGTCACTCTGCAAAAGAATCCTGATGTCCTCGACTTTTGGAGCTGTTCTGTACGCAATTAGATCGTCGGCATACGCTATTGCCTGAGTTAGACTACCTATCAGATCGCTGGTGTAAATGCTGAATAGAATCGGCGAGTTGACCACTCCCTGCTGAAGACCATTTTTAATATTAAAGGTTGTGGCAGAAGTTACATTGCCACTCTTGACAACAAACTTTCTGCCATTGAGCATATCATAAAGCATATATAATAGTGGTTTACTAATGCCAAGTCTGGTCAGCTTTAGATAAAGACCCTCTAACCATACGGTGTCGAAAGCCTTCTCCAAATCAACCAGACAGGCACCCGTACACTGCTTCTTAGATTTGTTCCATTGGACATCAGAAACGAGCTTAGACGCGGCATGAATGGTGTCATGTCCCGCCTTAAAACCGAACTGATTGTCCGGTATGATATTATTGTCCTCTGCCCACTTAGACAGAGCTCTATTGATAACTTTTTCGAATACCTTGCTGATACTCGGAAGAAGACTTATCGACCGGAGATTCGCCGGATTGGAGTTGTCCTTTCCCTTTTTCGGGAGAGGATGCACCACAGCTGTCTTCCACCGCACTGGATAATATGTATTATTCAGAGCGTTGTTAAACAGAGTAGTATAAATGTCTACTGCTTCTTGAGGTAAATGTCGAAGTACAACGTTGGATATGCCATCGACTCCTGCTGACTTCTTCTTCTTTAATGAATCGAAGATGAGCTGGAGCTCCATCTTCGTAATTAACAGGGAACTGGGCCCATTTCGCTCGGCGATTATGGCGTTTGCCAAATGAACTTCATTGAACCCGGTGAAACCAAGGTTCTCTGATCGCCATTGCGTTATGTCATTCCGAAGGTAGAAGTGGTGGAGCAAGGCTCTGTTTTCCAGGTCATGATTGGGGCGAATGCAAGCATTCACCTTGTACACTTGCTGGAAAGCAGCCCCCACAGCCTCCACTTTCTCCTGCGGATCTTCGACAATGAAGAGGTCATCGTCCAAGACGGCGTCCTCTGGATTAATTCCTGCTGTCAGAAGTACGTCTCTGTTGTCTGTCGTTCTCTGAAGCTTGAGACACGGAAGATCGTTCCGATCATTCCTTCTAAATATCTTGTTAATTTGCGGAAACATGCTCGGGTCGCTAGCATTAACGGCCCGAATTTTGTTATCCCAATACAAATTAATTGACAACCGATAGTTCTCTTTAATTAGTTGGTTGATGTTCTTGATCGACGACTTCAGTGTCCCAATCTTCAGATCGTGAGGGTCAGTAAACCGTCTGTACAAGAGTTTGAGTCTTGTTAGCAGTCCACTTTTTTGTCTGTGTAATGCGTCAATGGTCGCATTTCGGTACATGTCTGTTGCGTCCCGTTGTTTGTATTTCGGTATTGTTCTGTTCATTGTTCGTTTGATTGTCTCGTCCATTTGTTCTAAGTATTGGTCTATTTCGTTATTTGTCAAATTCCTGTCATATGGTGGGGATATATTGTTCGAACTGATTTCGCTCGATAAGGCGTTGGTAAAGCGTGGCCAGCGCACCTTACTGTAATTGTAAGTATGCACAGGTACATACTCTTCCAACTCTACGAGCTCGTTTGGAAGCTGTATTACGGCGGCGAGTCCGCAGTGATCACTGTCGTACTCGATTGTTCGTAAACAGTTTCTTGGTCTTTGACCCACCGTGTCAGTAATTGTCAGTCTTGCGTCTATTAGTAATAGATCCAGATAGGCACCGCTTCTTGGAAACGATGGCCGATCCGTAGCCAGCAGGTCGACACCATACTCAGTGTTGTATCGACTCATCCAATTGAAAAGATGAATACCTCTTTGATTTTGAATTTGATTTCCCCAATCTTGGTGTTTGGCATTCAAATCACCGGCCTTGAGAAAGTAATTTTCTTCCAAGCTCAAGTGTAGACATTCGAAAAGTTTTTCAAGCTCTGTAATGAAATCAGTTGGCTGAGGTGATGCCGGTGCATAAGCCACGATCACATACATTCGCTTTCCCTGTTGGAGAGGAATGCATACGATGCACGCCTCTAACAGCCGAAATTTACGCAGATCACTATTATATATAACTTTATGATTAATGCCTTTTCGTATGAAGATTGCGACGCCCCCCCCTTGAGTGGAGTTGGGTCGATCTCTTCTAACGATATTGTAATTGTTGTTAGTCAACTTATGTTTCTGGTTCAGCTTAGTTTCGCTGGCCATAAACACATCTGGACTTTGGTCTTTCAACAATTGGAAAAGATTAGCTCTACGTTCGGTCCTAATCAGTGAATTTACATTCACAGCAAGGATCCTAAGAGGCCTCTCTGACAGCGCGCCTTTAACCTCTAATTTGCGTTAGGCTAGGCAAAACAGAGTAGAGATAGTCTACCCTAGTCGCCTGCTCCTTTATCTGGTTATGAAGTCCTGTCAACTGGCCTTGAATTGCCAGCAACATGCTTCTTATTTCGGCCTGAGCGTCCGGCGCCTTTTGCACTAGGGCCGGTTGGGCTGCCTTAGCTGCAGGCTGTACCGTTTTCCCCCTACCTGCCGCCATTTGGGCGTAGGAAATTTGGGGATTAACGGGCGTTGCTGTAGGAGCACGCGTTGATGGGCGTATCTCTACCGCTGTCTGCTTAGCCGCTTTATTGTTACGAATTTGCTGAAAAGCTGAGCAACCCCGATAATTAGCAGGGTGCCCCTCCTTTCCGCAAAGTGCACATTTAAGCTGGGTCATGTCTTCGACCCTTTCCTCTCCGAGCTTGCACTCTCCCTTAATGTGGTCCTCACCACACTTAACGCAGCGTGACTGCATTTCGCAGTTTGCTGCAGCGTGGCCAAACCTTTGGCAGCGCTTGCATTGAAGCATGTCGCCGCCTCTCTTTAATTTATCCCAAGTTACAACCTGGTAGTTGAGAACGGAGATACTTCTCAACCTATCCAGTTTGCTGCTGGGCGATAGCTGGACTAGGAAGAACGGCAAAGACCGCTTCTCCCGTCTGGCTCTGACTGTAGCAAACGGCTTGACCCCGATAAAGTCGAGATCGTCGCTCGCTTTTTGACGGAGCTCATTTAAGAGCACCTGTGGTTCCGTGCAGGAATCTATGCCCTTCAGGAGGACCGTTTGGTATTTATCCACTTTGGGGGTAAAACTGAAGAACTCAGTCGTGGATTTCTTTAATAATTCTTTAATGATTTTGTGCACTGTGGAGCAGTGGATAGCATGTCTATCTTTACTTAATCTTTTAATAAAAAAGTTTTGGCCTATGGCCGACTTACACAGGTCTATGGTTTCCTGTAGCTCCATCTTATAAGTGTTTATTGGTGGCACCTTTTCTTTTTTATTTTGGGGCGGCTGTGGCTGCTGCTGGTGTTCTCCTCGCTGCTGCTCGTTCCGCTTCTGCTGACTGCACTCCTGTGGTTGTTGTTGCTGCTGCTGCTGTTGCACTGATTTTTTTGGACGTTGCTCCTTCGGCTGCTGCTGTTGTTGTTTAGTTGGCAGTTGTTGTTGCTGCTGTTCTTGTGCATTTAGATTTGGATTTGGCTGCTCTTGCTGTGGCGCTGCCTTTTTTGGCGACTGCACAACTTTTTTCTGCTCGCGCTCCTGTTTCTCTCTTTCGCGTCGAGCTTCTTGCTTGTGTCTGAGTGCTTCTATCAGTGGGGTCACGATGGCATTGAGACGTTCCATCTCCCCCCGAATGACATCTATTTTTTGGCTGATGGCCTGCTCATCCAATTCTTCTTGCGCCTCGTTTTCCTCTTCGGAGGACGCCTCTGGTGAGGTTAAACCAACAAGCACATTGCTGTTGGACTCCCCTGTAGTGTATAGACCCTCGCCACCTTCGGACATGTATTCGATGTCGTCATCGGATGGCGAGGTATCAAGTTGTTGATGAATTTTTGCTGCTGCTGACGTCTTCGCTGTGCGCGCCGTCTCCTTCACCCCAGCTGGCAGCTGGGCTGAGGTGGTGGTGGAGCGGCGCTTGACGAGGTTCGTCGCACAGCTTATCCTCTTCTTCCTCTTGTTTTTGGCATCGGCTGTTGATGCCGTTGCTTGTTTTGCCGTTGTTGCTACGGCACTAGTTGATGGTATGGCTGGTGGTGCCATCGCTTGCTTGTTGTTGTTGTTGATGCTACTGCACTAACCGTGACTTTGGCTGGTGGTGCCATAGCTGACTTTATTGTTGATGCTGGGGCACCTTTCGATGTCCCCGCGGTGTTGTTGGTTTGCATTTGCTGCTTTTCCCACTCAATGAAGTTTTCTACTTCACGATTGTGAAAAAAAGCAGCCAAATAATTTTTACCCGACTGGGACTCGAACCCGTGATCCTCTGGTTGTCGATCGGCCACCTCTACCACTGTGCTATTGCACTATTAAAAATAGCTGGGTATAATTAAAACTTTGAAAAGTCACTCCGATATTATTTAAAGAAAACTGTGAAAGCCGATAACGTGTGCACACTTCCACAGATCGAGATCGACTGCAGTTATATTGTTATACTACAGTTATATTGTTATACAAAAAAGTGGTCAGCGTCATAATATAACAATTCTTCAAATGGAAGCAACTTTTTTGTGTCGATACGCTATCCAGTGTATTATAGAGATCAGATAAGGGTATTCATGCAAAAGCGTAAAGTCAGCGTAAACGTAGGAAAGTTGTAAACTGCGTAAATCTGTCATATTTTCCACACAAAATGTGACAGAATTACGAAGTTTAAATCTTCGCCACGTTTATGACCGCTTTACACTGTTTTATGAATACCCTTATTATTTATGATTTAAATTGAATGTTTGCGTCTCTTTTTTCTTTTTTTTGCCATTTCCAAACTCAAAAATTGATTTGTCAGCTATAAAGCATACAAAGGTGTAGGGGTGCCTTGGTAGAATATGGTCAACGCAAAAAAATCGTCAATTAGTCTGCTATTACACGAGGATTTTGGCAAAATTTACCAAAATGAGTGCTAAGAAAGTGTGAATGAATGAATTTTTCATTCATAGTGCTTGACAGTTCACAGAATATATGTAGATAGCCGCCTATAAAATATAGAATTGCTTAATTTAACAACTAAAACTAATTTAAGGCCATGTTTTTACTTATAAAATACCCAGTTTATACTGTGATTGCTCACTACGCCTTGGCCATAAGCTTAAGGGTAAGATTTTGTCCTCACGGATTTCAACTCAATCACTCAACATAACTCTACTCTACGAACATAGCCATCAAGAATTCGAGATACATAAAAATATCAATCGTACCAATAACGAGATACCAAAAGTCTATTCAATCGAGTTCGATACCCGGACAAACGTCAGAAGTTTATCCGCAGCAGTATCCTACTTTACCTTTTATCGGCAGCGATTCTGCTTGCGATATTGTTTTTGTAATTCATATAAAATTTCACTTTACTACGGATAGCTTTCCCAAAAAACACGCCTATTGTCATTGGTAACATGACTTTGTCGCCTCTAATGATTTGAATACAACGAAAAATTATACGTTGTAAGGGAATTTTGTGGAATTTTTAATTTTAACTTCTGTAATAAACAACGACGATGATTCTGCGCCCCTAAATAAAATATAATAATCAAATATTAAATAAACTATTAGTTAAACCAAAACTAAGCATTTGTGTTTACTTCTCATGACACACGTGAATGTTTTTGGCGCCTTTAAAATTTAAATACTATAAACCAAACCTACAAACCAGTCAAATAATTAAAAAGCATATCTTTGGTTGTTTTTTTTTTTTTTTTAATAGCATAGGTTGGGATCCTCAGTCGAGCTCCGTCTACGCGAAAGCCACTATGCTTAAGGAGTGCTTACCCTATATAGTTTTTGAGAAAAAAAAGCAATTAGTTAAGTTACAAAAAGGCATATCCTTGCTAAAACTGATGCATAAATTTTATTCAATATTTAATAATTTTGATGGACATCATATACTTTTGTTAGCAACCTTGCACTTTTTTAATAACCACAGAACTGGAAATCGTTGGGGTTGACAGATGTTATGTTAACTGCTATAAGCCCGCACCGTGTTAAGAGCATTGTCTTGCTACTAAATCATACCTCAATGTACATATATTCGATCAGATATTTTTTGTATCTTCATATATATTCTACGCTGGGCCGCTTATAGGCCAAAATCATATTTTTAAATGGGTACTCTGATTGACCAGCTGCTTTCCTGACTTATTGCTACTGTTGCGTGGCGTAAAGAAGCAATTTATCTACGAATATACACTTCAACAGATGATATAGCAATTAAATTTTTAAAATAACGTGACATTTCAAATAAAAGGACAAAGGTTTTAAGTTTTGACAACAAAATTCATTTATAAAAAAAAACTATAGATGAGACCATAGTGATGGAGTCAGACCCTGTTTCGATAGGGAAGATTGAGACCGATCTCACGTCATTTTCTGGACAAGAGAAGTAGGGGGTTTCTGACTTCTCTTACCCAGAAACTGCCGTGATACCGGCCTGAATCTTCCCAATCTAAACAGCGTCTTACGTGAAGCAAATTATACACAATATGGTTTAAACCAGTGGTTCCCAACGTTGGGCCCACGCCCCACAGGAGGGCAATATGATTTGCAGAGGGGCAATTTTCTATTCTGATGTATTGCAACCGTTATAGATTCCAAAACTTAATGAATGCAAATAAGAAAAAAATCTTTCGCACCTATTACCATTCGAAAAGAGTCAGGTCTCTCAAATAGATTAAAGCTATAAGAGATGTGATCTTTTTGAATTTATTTCATTGAAATGCTAAAAACCAAAGGTAGCCTGAAAAGAAGTCTTAAAAAGAAAATCAATAAATTTATGTTTGATTAAAGCGATATGTTTAATTTAGTTATTGTCCGCAAAATGTTATTCGAAAATAAATTCGATAAATTTTGAACTTCTTTAAAAAAAAATTAGTTATTTCATTTCCTGAACATTTAAAATTTTCGGAGATGTGCCCTTTTTGAATTGGCCATTCAATTATATTTCGCCGCCTGATAAATGTCCCATATCCAAAAAAAGTTATTCCCCGGGAACGAATTTTAAAGCTTGAAAAATATATATTCCTTACTTTCATCTTAAGAAATATGAATATAAATTATGTTTGATTAAAGCATTATGTTTAATTTAGTTATTGTCCGCAAAATGTTATTCAAAAATAAATTCGATAAATTTTGAACTTCTTTAAAAAAAAATTAGTTATTTCATTTCCTGAACATTTAAAATTTTCGGAGATGTGCCCTTTTTGAATTGGCCATTCAATTATATTTCGCCGCCTGATAAATGTCCCATATCCAAAAAAAAGTTATTCCCCGGGAACGAATTTTAAAGTTTGAAAAATATATATTCCTTACTTTCATCTTAAGAAATATGAGGTTTGAATTTTTATATAAATCATTGGAAAATATCATTGTGATTGTTTTTTATAAAAGGCACTTTTAAAATGCAATAAAAAATAAACAAATATTTTTGTGGTCTAGTGGCCGTTACAGTTACAGCATATAATTTCTACGAATACTAGGTGTAAGTAAACGAAACTTGGGTGTTGTAAAACATTTTAATTTTTTTGTTGCTTTTTGAAAGTGCATTATTCTGGTCTTAGGACCGTCCTACAGCTTTCTGATATTTTGGCCGTTTGAAGTCAGCTGTGCGAATTTAATTCAACACAAAAATTACCTTACGTCCTTATCAGAGATTAAAAAGAGTTTGAAATTCTCTTCAAACCCCATGTAAAGAAACGTCAAAAAAGCTGCATGCAAATGATAAAAGTTGGCCAACTTGTTCAGCTGCGTAAGCAGCTCCGTCTGCAGCTGCGTCGCGTTCTGTTCGTATCTATGGATTTGTGTGTATTCATCATTTTGACAGCTATTTCAGTTGCAGCTCCGTCTCCATTCTGTTCAGGCACTTAGGGCCTCCCTAAAGCTGCCAAGTTGATGGCATATAATAGGTATGTTTTATTTTCATCGGGATCCGGATCTGGATTAACATTTAACACGTACTACAAAAACAATTTTTGAAAATTTCCCATTATTTTGGTTTTGTATAACGTCTAAAAGTTAATCCAGATCCAGATCCCGATTTATTTTGAAAGTGCATTATTCTGGTCTTATTTTATTTTATTGATCAAGGAACCGCGGTATCGCTGCCAGGTTGGTCGCATATAGTTTGCACATATACAAATTAAATGCTCACAAAGTTAAGTGTTAAGAGCAGTATAAGACACTTTAACTTCGAAATCATATGGGCTTTTTCGCCATCAACAAACGATACCCAAAGCTTTATTGTGTCTTATCTGCTTATAGGATACAAACAAGCAAAATACAACATATAATATTCCAATGCGCATTGCATTTTCACTTAAAATTTTATTCTTGGGTTCATAATATCGCTTCTTGTGTGATATTGATATTACATAATGACAAAAATTTAACTTCTTGTAACTAAAGATATGTTCATTATTTTATGAAAATAAAAGCATTTCATCATAGATTCATTACTTAAAATATAAACAAAGATTTAGAAGTAAGGAAGTTAATACAGATAATTATATTGTACGAACACAATTTTATTTTCTTAAAGATGCATAAGTGTCAAACTCTGGAAACCGCCAATAGGTGAAGAAAACCAAACCAATTTTTAAAACGACAATCACGCAGAGCGTTATGTTGTTTTTGTCAAATTGTACACGTGGTGTGATAATAAATTTTTGTATTACTGGCTGTTTGTGAGATTTACGTCTGACACATATGCATGCATAAGCTAACAGAATTTATATTATAACATATCATCATTCTTAAAACTAAGTTATAGAGTGAACTTTGGCAGACAGGCAGTTGTGCAGAACGAAAACAACTGGTTTGGGGCAGCACTCCATATCTAGTTCCTGTAAAAATAAATTTAATTAATTATAAGGCTTATATAATAGACATTAAATTAAGTTGATAAATTATTTTGTTTACTCCTTTTGTTAAGGCTCTTTTGGTCTATTTATAAAAAACGGGAATAAAACTCCAGAATTCCTGGCTTCTTCAGGGGTTATATTAATTTACATTTAATTGCTCAAAAAATTATGCTTTTGCTTCCTATGTCTAATATTGCATCTGTTCCGTGACGGCACTGGCACAAAACTTTAACATAAAAACAATTTATATAATTAATGAACAATCAGTTATAAATTCAAATTCGAAAATAAAACAACGACACTTTCATATTCACATCTGGGCTCAGGTACTTTTTTGAGCAATTTAATTAAATAAATATAACCCCTGAAGAGGTTAAGAATTCGTACGAAACGTTGGGAGAATAATGGAGTAAAAGGTTGTTTTATTCGCATTTTTTATAAATAGACCAAAAGAGCCCAAACAAAAACAGTAAAAAAGATAAACGAAAATACGATATACTTTGTATTTAATCAAATTGCATTAGAATATTTAAAATATCATAAATCAATCACAATATGTGTAAGATAATGCTTTATAAATTCATTGGATATAATCAAATGAAATTATTCTCTTACTATTTCACCATCATCCCCAAAATCTAGATATAGCAATCTATTTCCATCATCTGCAGATCCCTTCAATTTATCGAATGGAAACTGCCACATCTGAGACTTGGTTGTAGCCGGGGAATTCATACCACATTCGTGAAGTGAAAATCCTCGGTTTAAATGAACTATTAATTGACTTTGCCTTCCTTGGTATAAACATCGAAAAGAAAACTCTCGTTGGTAATTTACTGCGTTGTGACTGCCTTGAACTAAAGAACGGGCCCAAGCTGCCATATCACGGTGTGTTTCTGATCTTAGCCAATATACTAGAACACCACGGGTAGTTCCACAACGTACACAAAAAACTGTAGTCTGCTGACCCTAAGATGGAATATAATTTAAAATTAGTTACAGTCTTGAACACTCAAAGAACTCTACTCACATTAAGTGATGAATTGTTCCCAGCACCTGCTAAGCGAGTAGACGCAAGTGTGCAGCATTCCAGCGGCCGACTCCATGCTTCGACAGACCACGGGGCGCCCTCGTAAATTCTGCATAGTTTAAAATCTTGAACATTAGATTTGCACTTATATGCACTTCATTATTTAATAAATCATACATAAATTATAAAGTGTTGCTAAGTTATAAATTGCACCAATGTAGGAATATTAACTGAGGCTCAACCAGAGTCCTGGTATTTGATTGGTTATTATCACACACTTGAATGTTTAACACTGGTTGAACCTCACAATCAGTTGATTCGTAAATCGTTGGCTTATGGGGTTTCCCATTGTTAAAATCAATCAATTTATTTTTGATTTGGATCTGCCCAAATCGATTTTTTTTATTTAAAATCAATTTTGCAGATCTAATGGAGTTTTCTTTTGGTAGCAAAAATCGATTTTTCCCCTTCTGATCTGTCAAAACACTGATTTTGACAATAAAAGCCTTCCAATGGTGAAAAACTCTATTTTTTTATCGAAAATCAATTTTGCAGATCTGGATTTTTCGCAGGTTTACCCCTCTTTTACTAACTCCATTACACACCAGAACAATTGGCATCCATCAATTTGACAAGCCTGGATCGCCAGTGTCACAGACACAAATTGTACACCAATACAATAAAAACGAAAAATCAATCTGCAAACGTATTCCATTCGCGACGAAAAAAATCAATTTTCAGATCAAAATCTGAATTTACCAGAAAAAAACCCCATACATTTTTCGGCAGATTTACCCCTCCCTTTACTAAATCAAAACAATTTTGAGCTGTCAGTTTGCAAATGTAGATTTTAATTTGTTTATTGTATTTCAGTTGTGAAAATTGTGCTCAAAACATGAAGAAAATAATTTTTAATAGAAAAAGAAAACTTTTTTAACAAGTGAAACGGTAAATCATGAAGCTTATATTTCTGTACGAAAAGTGGACAAAGGGGTGCAAATTGTTAAGAATAATGTGATACAAGTGAAATTACACTGATACATTGGCAAACAAAAATCAATTTGAAATCGCGTTCCATTGGCAACGAAAAAAATCTATTTTTAGATTAAAATCTGAATTTACCAATTGAAAACCCTATTAGAATCTTTGATTAAATCAAAAAAACAAAGAAAAAAAGTCAAATAGTCAAATTCGGCTTTGTTTCCGAGTTATACAAAAATATGAAAAAGTGGGCTGTGTGTGATCAATCACTCAGAACATTTGGGTGAATTTAGTAGCATTTTCGGTTTTAAGCATCTTTATGTCTGAAACAATCATATTCTATAATAAAACCTTTCCAAGTAATTGTTCTTTTTTAAAAGCTATTCATGAGCCTATATTTCTTATTATTATAAATAACGTGAATGATTAGGTATGTTCACCAGATAGGAAATCATTTAAAATTTTATTTCTGTTATCTTAAAAGAATTAGTTGATTTTTTCTATTATTTATTTTGATTTTAAATAGGTAAAATAGAAAAAAAAGTTTTAAAAAATATTTATATCAAAGGGTTCAGTGAGAAGTCATTGATAGCTTACCTAAACTCCCTTTCTGTTACTGCTACAAACACTGGCTGCCATTTATCGTTCTCATCTGAACTCTCGGAACTAGATCTGCCACTCTTTAAATAAAAATATAGGTAATAAAACCTTCTTACAACTACAAGATTTCTTGTATGGAATATTATGTAGTTTTTACCTGTTCACAGTTGCTGCCTATTCTCCGGCTTAACCACCCGATGTGTTTTAGTTCACCAATTACATTAAGTAATGCTCGATTGGCATCGCTTAAGGCTCTTTGCGTACTACACGCCATTGCTGAATGTAGGGCATTGAACCACATAAGTGCTTCCTGCGAGTCGGAAGCCCGAAGAATACAGGAGTGGATACTATCAGGGGAGTGTAGTTCTATGCAACGATTTTCTATAAAAACAAATAACAAGAATTACGGCGTTCATAAGTATTTTGTATTAAAATCCAATTTAATTATCTAAAAATTGCACTTTCTTTGATCATTTAAAGAACAGTCCGACCCTTCTTAGTGCGCGCACAATACCAACAAAAAATAAACGAATATGTGTATAAATACATACATATGTATGTACATACATATATATATATGTATATTGAGAAATCCGTATAGAATTTGATATAACTGAATCCGAATGAAACGGAATGTATGTTATCCTTCTCTAGATACGTCAAGATTCCTTTCGTAGTAACAGGTAAAATGGTTAGATAGATAAGTTTATTGTTTCAAAGAAAATTAAGGTTTTATCAATTTTCTTAAGTCATTGCACAACACAGAGATATTATAACATTTTGTATCTTACTACTGAAAATCAAAATTATTTGTATGTTTGTAAGCTTTTAAATAAATACATATGTATAAATAAATTTGAAGGAAAAAATTAGACTATTATACAAAAAACCTATACTTAAATTTTGTTTAGAATTATATCACAGATAATGCTTGGATCTAGTTAAAAAAGGTTTTATAAATAAATAAATATGTATATAAAAACAAGACCTAATAAATGAATAAGTTTAAAAGTAAATAAACAAACAAATAAATAAATGAATAAATGAATGAATGAAAAAAGTAATGAATGAATATATGAATTTGAAGTACCTCGTGGCATGATGGTTAGTGCGTAGGACTGTCATGCCAAAGGTCTGGTTTCGATTTCCAGCCGCTGCCACCTAAAAACAGAAATGTTTTTTTCCGAGGTACTGCCTCTTGCGAGGAACTGACAAATCCTCCAAGAGTATACTTGCCACGAATAAGTGCTTTCTCTTATAGCCGTTCGGACTCGGCAAAAAATTGTAGGTCCCCTCCATTCCTGCCAAAAATACGCACACAGGAATGGTTGAGAGTTGTAAGTCACTAGGCCTTGGTTCTCCACGAGCTGTTGTGCCATCAAATTTATTTATTTATAGAATATATGAATTAATAAATTAATAAATTGATTGATAAATTAATAAATAAACATATAAGAAAGTAAATAAATAGAGTGTTCATATGAACAAATAAATAAATTAATAAATAAATTAACATATAAATAAATAATTTAACATTCAAGTACATAAATTACCATTCAGATATGCAATCAAATAACTATATGTATATGAAAAATAAATATTAAAGAAATAAATAGGTTAAAAAAAAATTAATCAGGTAATTAATAACGGAGAATTGAAATGAAAACATAGGAAAGAAAAACTTTTGGTTGTACTGTACTTAAAATTTGTTCAAGTCAGGTTTTCTAATTAAAGTATTTTCACTAAATTCACATTTTCTTGAGAATTTCAATTTTAGTCTTTTTTAAAGGTTTTTTTTGTACGTACATGTAATTCCTTAGGGAAGAACTAGAAAAGGGCGGTAGCTGCCGGAAGCTTATTCAAAACCGATCGAAAAGTAGCTTTCCGAATCGTCTGTTTCACAAGTTACCCATAATGCACAAATGGTGGAAAGTGAAGAAAAAAAATAAATAATTGTTTGTTGTTTGGTTAAAACTAAAAATATTCATCTCAATGTCTCTTCCATATATTGCCCTCCGCATTGCAAAATTGATAAGAGAGAATTTACGACATTGATAAAGTCACTAAGCCCAAACTTAATTGTTGGTGGTGACTTTAATGCAAAGCACACCTCTCTTTATAGCGAGGCATTAGCTTTTGATAAGGTATGTTATCCCAAGCTGCTTTTTGTATTATATCAATAAAGGTATTTTCTGCGTCTTCAAGCTCAAGAGACGTTTGTAATGATACCCTTAACTTAGCTTTGTTCTCGATATCTTTTTTAAATCCATCCCAGTTGGTTTTACTGTTGGCCAACCTGGGTGGTTTTTCAATTTTAACAAAGCTTTCGCTCGTAGTGAATACGATGGCAGAATGATCTGAGAAGAGGTCATAGCTCTCTGAAATTTCTATACGGTTAGAGGGTATTCCTTTTACCATGAATAAATCGATTAGGTCAGGTATTTTCGACGGATCAGTTGGCCAGTAAGTTGGCTTGCCAGTCGAATGAAAGTCACAATTATTTTCCATTCCTGCTTCATATAGCATGCGACCCTTTTGAGATATGCATCGTGAGGCCCAGAAGGTGTGCTTTGCATTAAATTGCATTATCAATGTCGTAAATTCACTCTTATCAATTTTGCAACGCGGAGGGCAATATATGGAAGAGACAATGAGAGGAATATTTTGAGTTTTAACCTGTACACTACTCAATTGCATTGATTCCGCTTGTATTTTGAGGCCTATCGAGTGTTCAATGCATTCTTTTATATACAATGATGATCCACCTCTTGCTTTGTTTGACGGATGAATAGCGTGGTAGTCATGAAACCCGTGGATTTTAAGATTTGATTCATTTTTGGCATGCGTTTCTGATATCAAGCATATGTCAATATCATTTTCTCGCATATACATCTCCAATCCTCCAAGTTTTTGCCATAATCCGTTGGCATTCCACGTAAGAATTTTAAGCTTTTCCATCATATATTTTTTGAAAGAGGTTTGGGTCGAAAGCAATTTTCAAGCTTACTTAACCTATCAAACATAAGTTTATTTGCTTCACATTGTTCTTCAAGTGCTAAAAGTGACAAAGAAAAAGCGACGGTATTCGCCGATTACTTAGAGGAAACATTTAAGCCGTTCGATGGGAAAGAACTCAACGAAAATATTAATATGAATTTTACCTCAAATGAAAGCTACATAACAAGAAATGCTACTCTTGCCGAATTAAAAAAAAAAAATAAAGAAGCTTAAGTCCAATAAAGCTCCAGGATATGACTTAATTACGGCAGAAATTTTAAAAATGCTCCCTCGTAAAGGATTTATTAACCTCCTTTACATAATAAATGCCGCTCTTAGGTTAGAATATGTTCCGAGTCAATGGAAAGTTGCGGAAGTCATAATGGTTTTGAAACCTGGCAAACCATCTCACGAAAAAAAATATTACAGGCCGATTTTTCTTCTACGTATAATATCAAAAGTTTTTGAAAGAATGCTACTCCTGCCGCCTGCAGCAGATAATATCTAGAAGAGAAGCAATTAATACCTGAACATCAGTTTGGATTTAAAAGCAAACATTCGACAATTTATCAAGTTACTGACGTAATTGAGAGAGCTCTTGAAGAAAAGAAAATCTGTTCCACTGTCTTTTTAGACGTATGGCAGGCGTTTGACAAGGTGTGGCACGAAGGCTTCAAATTCAAATTAAGACAAGTTCTGCCTAAAGGACTTGACAACATTCTAAACGGATATCTAGATGAAAGACTTTTTCGTGTAAGACACGGAAATGACTATTCTGATTCCAAAGAAATAGTGGCTAGGGTACCACAAGGAAGTTTATTAGGTCCAGTTCTGTACCTTTTATTTACACGCGATATACCTTAAACAGAATACACTATTGTTACCTTTGCTTATTATAAATAAGAGATATAGCCAAACTCAAATCGTACAAAAACTTTAGCCCATTGATTATGGACATTTTAATAAATTTTTTGACAAAATTTAATCCACACTGAAGTTCTTGCTTAGTTTTCTCAGGATCTATTGCTTGTATGAGAATATGAAAATAAGTATACTAATGTTTTTTGTGTAGAATGTCATAAGCTACAATTTGTACCTTCACAATTTTCCAAAAAAACTTATAGTTTTCGAGAAATTAAGAAAAAAACTGAATTTTACCCCTCTAACCCCCTCCCCCCAAACAAAATTAAGCCCCGCTCCAACTTTAACTTTTCAGGAAATAGCAAAGACGTCAAAACAAAGCTCTCCACCAAAATTCAGCTTTGTCGAAATTTGTTCGAAGTGAAAGTCTAATTTTCCTGTGCTACGAGTAGTACGCCGTTTGCGAAGAACAAAACCTTCCGACAGTTGTGCGGTGAACAGAAAACAGAAAACAGAATTGCGGATTAAGCAGGAACTTTCACAGGAAAGTAACCTGCAACACGTTACTTAACTTCGTTAAAAATAAATTACGTGCACTTCTATGAGCACGCGTTTTTCGGTCCTCATAGAGCCTGATATGCAGGTTTTGCACCTACCTGCGGAAAAAATGATAATTTTCTTTTACTTATTCACAACACAGAGTGATAGGCTTTTAATTAATTATATATATAGAGATTTTACTTCACTCATATATCAAACAGAAAATAAAACGGTTGAAAACTATACACCAAGCAGCAAATTCTTTTTAGTTTGCTTCCACCATTCTTATTTTGTATACGTCCACTTACGAAAGAGCGGTCGGTGAGCGCTCTCTTGCCCGACGGCAAAAGTTAACGAAAGCTAAACGAAGAGTACCACTTCGCAATTATGTATGTGTGCATCATATGAATTTCTTGTTTGCACTCGGTTTCGTTGGCTTCCGCCTATTTTAGTTCTCCCTTTACTCTTGCGTTGAAAAATACCATGGGACCTTAAGGATCAATTTTAAGATTTTGTTTTGTATTATTTGTAATTTTTTCTTATGCATTTCGGCACTATTTCACCAAACAGGAGATCCATAAAGCAAAATCGCTTTAAACACAACTTTAAAAATTATTGATTTATTATGCTTACTCAGTAATTGCCTGGGGTAATAAGTGAATATAATAATTTGATACCAACGCTAGTTTTATGTATTGTCATTTTTCCGTAATCCCTATAAGTTAATTTCTTGTCTAAGTGAAGGGATGTCGCAGTTATTCATAGTTAGGTTGAAAAAGGTAGCCTGACTATTACCAGCATTAATTTTAACTTTCCAATGTTTTTAATTTTCAAAAATAGGGACAAGGGCGTTTTGGATATTATTTCAGGAAAATAAGATACATAAATATTAAAGAGTGTAGGAGACAAAACCGATCCATGGGGAGCGCCTGCAGAAATAGTTTTCAGAGCGGAACCTGAACCATTAAGTGAAACTATAGACTGTCCGTCACACAAAAAACTTTGTATAGTCTTCATTAAAAAGGTTGGACATTAATTTATAGTAAGCTTATGTATGAGGACGTTGTGCCAAACCGTATCAAAAGCTTTTCTACATCTAACAATACTAATCCTGTCGATTTTTTTGTCTCCAAATTTTTCTTTCACATGTCTGCTTATTCTCAGAACCTGGTGTGATGTGTTTTGTTGTTTTCTGAAACCAAATAGTTGCATTGGTATTCTTCTCATTAAAAAAAAACATATAGTTTGGTTCGAATTACTTTCTCAAAAAATTTACTACTACTAATAAACTTATTGGCTTGTATCTCAATAGATCACTTCGGGCTTCAAAATTGGAACAACTTTCACCCACTCCAATTGAGTAGGGAACTGATTCAATAAATGCCTGAAACACGCATTTATTAAATGAATCTAATATATAAATCCGCTCATAGGAAGCTGTGTATTTTACAAGTTGGAAGAGAATGGGAAAAAATTGATAGAGGCTAAAAAATGTGAAAAATTGTTGTGTTTCTCAAAGCCCTCAGGAAATTCTACTATTAATAAAAGGTTTTGGATTTGGCAGACAAATTTGCTTTGTTTTTTTAAGCCCCCAATGAAAAAATAAAGATGAGACTACGCAATATGAATGTGCGTAAGCTCTATTTATTCCAAGAGAAATTCCATCGGGCTGAATGTACGTAGGCTCTATTTATTCCAAGAAAAATTGCATCGGGCTACAATGTTAAGAAGAATGGGGAAAAATTTGTGGGAGCTGATCCATTTCTCAACACGAATGTGTCATACATCCTTGAAAAGATTATTGTGAGTACATTATTTCATTATATGACCGTTAAGCTCTAAGTCATGGGGTTCACAGGAATTCCAGATTTTAAATATAGCTATGCGGGGTAAATTTATTTCAAAAACATAACCATACCTTTCTGAAAAATTTGAAAAGTATTATTTATTTGATTTTGTTATTTTATTTAACATGCTCATTTATAAGTCACAAATAATATGGACTTTGATTTAAACAAATAAATAATACCAACTTAAAAAATGAATAAATCAAAAAACTATAAAACTTCATATATATTTTTTTTTATTTATTTGGCAAAATTTGAAATTCAAAAATTCATAACAAAGTATATTATTTTCTATAAACTTAACAAATCTATTTTTGATAAACTCGATAAATTTTTTTTTTAAATCTTAATAAATTATTTTCCACTTTCAGTTCATTCTTTAAGTTATTATAAATATCTTATCCTCTTAGAAGAACCATAATTTAAAAAATAAATTTTAAAAGATAAATAGGTATATTTTAGATAAGGAGTGATTAATTTTTGTAAAGGTATTCTTCTGCTGATGAAACCTTAGAAATAATCTCAGTTACATCAAAATCAGATTTACAGAATTTTTTGTAACTATGTGAGTGCCGGACTGTGTGAAACACTCCGGAGCGCACCTCACGTAAGGAAAGCTGAACGAAACGCACCACTCCATGACATAATGCTTTTCGTGTTTTCTTTCGACCACGGAAGTGCACTACCGTGCATTCTAGTTCTAGCTTTATACGGAGTGCCTTTGCAAAATAATTTTTGTTAATATTTTCTTTTGTTGAGTTTTTCGATCCTCGTTCAATTGTTGTGTTCAGTAAGCATCATTGAAAAAAGTGCATTCCAATAAAAAAACATAATGCACTTATAATGAAAAATAAATTTAATCTTGATAAAAAATGTTTTTTTTCCGAGGCACTGCCTCTTGCGAGGGACTGACAAATCCTCCAAGAGTATACTTGTCATGAAAAAGTGCTTCTCATCTAGCCGTTCGGACTCGGCAAAAAAATTGTAGGTCCCCTCCATTCCTACCAACAACACGCAGGCGTGAAGTCTGGTGGGACATCTTGTTCACTGTGTAACAGGGGGTACCAATAGTGACTCAGGGGGTGATACACAATGAACCACTAAATGAATAAATAAAGGATTATTCCAAATTAATCTGATTGCAAATCTTAGATTGCAAACAAAATTAAGAAATTGTATTAATTACACGAAAATTTAAAAACAGTCAATAAAAAGCCATACAATAAACTACCTTTGACTTAACTGACTTGTCCATGATGATTGAAAAAAAATAAAATATACATATAGTAATAAAGAAACTATAAATAAAAGATAAAATCGTTACCTATTAAGGTTAACATTTCCTTGGATAGACCATGGACCCATCATTCACATAGTGTAATTTAATAAATTAATAAATATGGTTTACTGTTGGACACAGTGGTTTTTTGGGAAATATTTTTGTAAAAAAAAGTAATGCACCTATTTTACCTCAGATATAATTTTATAATTATATTTATAATATATCTGAACTCATTACTTTCTCATCCCGAATATAAACAAAAAGTACGATTTCTTATTTGCATACTGGCAGTTTAACAGATTCCAGAAGATTGGAGAGAAACAAGAAAATAACTACAGCAGTCACTGTCGAAGAGAATTTGGTTGGAATTGCTATACCTAAAGATAGTTGTTTTTGGCCATTTTTGAAAACGTCAATTCAACGTCAACTCGACTCTCAATTGATCATCATTTTTTGACTCAAACATTGCTATCGTCAAATATATGCGATCGTTGTCTTTGCACAAAATCTTTTTATTAACGTCAGTCAATTTTCTTGCAACACATTCTCTAGCTTTTTAATACTTTTGTCATAAGCTCGATTTTACCTCAGACTTCCACTCGAGATCGAACTTCATGTGTGGGATTAGGAACATACCGATATATGCCCTTATGCTTTCCGAAATTTGAGGTGGTATTACGAAGATCACAGAAAATTGCCCCCACCCTGAACTGAATTTTGGATCCGTGCTTATAGATATAATAGTTATGAAGTTGCACAAATAATACGGACTATTATGCACACTTCTAATGATATTGGGTTGACTGCTTGTACCATTTTTAGATTCCAGACAAAATTTATTGCTTGCAATGAATTTCTTGACCATAAACCCTAGATTAAGCATATAGTGTACACTTCCAATACGAAAAAGAAATACAAATTTTAAAACGATTTTCCACCTGTTCTACGCACCATTTTGCATAATATTAAAAACCTAGTTTACAGTTCCCCGTGCGCAAACAAAAAAGTATGCAAATATTTTCGCATGTCAAAAATTATTGAGGTGAAATAAGAAATAATTTTTTGCCTGATTGGTTTACAGTTTCATGCAAAAAAAAATTGTTGTCGGTGAATGTCATGCAAAACAATGGACCGACAATTGTTTTGCATGTAAAAAAATGTGTTGAATAAAATATACTTCTTGGATGATCGGTTTATACTTCAAACAAAAATATATATTCACCTCAAGACATTAAGTATTGGCATGCAAATGGTTTTTGCTTCCAAAAGTAATTGTTTTACATTTTTCAACCCATAGTTTGATAATTAAGGGTTAAGCCGACCATCCGAAAAACTATATTCTATTCACCACTTTTTTTCGCACTCAGACATTTCATGACAGAAATTTGTTTTTCAAATAATTTTTTATTTTACATCAATAATTTTTGACATGCGATATTACCTACATTATTTTTGCACACGGGAACTGTAAGCTAGGCTAAAACTATTGTACTATGAAAAAAATTAAAAAGTTACAGAAATATCGGGTTTTTCAATTAGAAAGAGCGCTACAAAAGTTTTTTTTTTTAAATAAAACAAAAACGGTTTTGGATATCAATTAAATTCTGTATTCTTGTGAAAGTACGTTTGATGCCATTATGTATGGAACTCGATTTCTTTTGCATGGCCACCACGGGCACGCTTACAGAAGTCCAGAAGCTGAACCCAATTTTAGACGGTTTTCAAGCATAAATCGGCCAATACTGCTGCAATTTCACGTTCGATATTCGTATGAAGTTCATCAATCGTCGCTGGCTTGTTGGCATAGACCATAGACTTGACGTAGCCCCACAGTAAATAGTCTAACGGCGTAAAATCGCACGACCAAGGCGGCCAAGCCACTGGACCATTTCGTGAGATAACCACGTTCTCCAAACTTGGTTTCCAATAAATTGATTGTGACAATCCCTGTGTGGCTTGTGGCGCCGTCCTGTTGGAACCACATGTCCTACAAGTCCATATCATCCAATTGGGGCCAAAAATATTCGGTTATCATTGAACGGTAGCGATCCCCATTCACAGTAACGTGCCGGTCTTGATCATCACGGAAGAAGTACGGCGAAATGACGCCGCCGGCCGCCGGCCCATAAACCACACCAAACCGTAATTTTTTCGGGATGCAATGATGACTCATGGAGTACGTGTGGATTGCTGCCTGACCAATACCGCATATTTTGTTTATTGATTTTTCGATGAAAATCCGAATCATTTTCAAGTTGTTGCTCAGTCCAATTCACGAACATACGACGCTTCTGGTGGTCAAGCGGTTTCAGTTCTTGCGTCAATTTAGCCTTGTTAGGATGTAGGCCAAGATCTTTTCGCAAAATTCGCCACAACGACGTCACAGAGATGCCCAACGCTTGAGAAAGACGTGTGAGAGACACATTTGGGCTTTCTGCAACCGAAGCCTCAGCAGCAACAATATGCCTGACACTACGGGCACTTCTTTGTCTCACTGGCACGGGAACATTTTGTACTGTGCCTGTGGATTCAAATTTTTCCACTAGACGCTCAATTGTTGATCTGCTAGGACGGTTATGACGACCATAAATTGGACGTAGCACTCTTAACGTTGAGGCCACTGACTCCGAATTTCGGTAGTAAATTTTAATAATTTCGACTCGTTGTTGGCTCGTATATCTTTCCATCATGAAATGGCAAACCTTACTGAAGAGAAATGTCAAAAGAGCGGCAAGAAATATGGCGTCGTTTGCTGTCCCTGCCGCTTTAATTTTGTAGCGTACCTGTTGCAAAACCCTTTATTAATGATTCTCAGGGTTACCGGCCTTCTTACTTCTGTGCCCAAATTATGCTATTTCAGTGAGTAAAGTGAGATAACTTGCCTTTCTCGCTAACTCATTCCGCTTCACTCGCAAAACTGATTTAGCTATTTAATTGAAATAAGTATCCATGGAAAGGTGTGACAAAATTTCTTTAGAACAGAAAAGCACACATATCCAAAAGTGTAAATTTAACGACATACGACACACACACACCAAGTTACTGCTATCCGGCGAGTAATCTGAAATTTCATTTCACTCGCTTACTTTTACTAGCTAAATCGATTTCAATGAAAATTGACTCATTCCACTCACTCGCTACGGTTTTGAACTAGCTAAATCTTAGCACTGGTGGGCCGATTTTAGTATGAAAACTACACCTATCTTATATTATTATATTATTACTTATATCTATTAGGCTAAAACTCACATGTAAGGACTATTAAATTTGAAAGAAGATCTTTTTGGTTTAGTAACGGGTGATTTTTTAGCTGGTTTGGTTTTGGCAACACTGGTTTTGACAGTTGACGTGTGTTTAGTACCTTGTGTCACTGTCAAACAGCTTCAGTTTGGTTTGCAATTTAACCATGGATCGTCTTACAAATGAACAACGCTTGCAAATTATTGAATTTTACTATCAAAATTCGTGCTCGGTTCGAAATGTTCATCGCGCGCTGCTTCCATTTTATGGTCGGCATTCTCGACCTTCTGAGCAGTCTATTCGGAAGATTGTGACCAAATTTCGCACCAAATTTACTTTGTTGGACATTAAACCACCAACACGTTTACGTACTGTTGCGTAGTGAAGAAAATATTGCGGCCGTATCAGCTAGTGTGACAGAAGACCGCGAAATGTCGATTGAATGGGTACGTAAATAAGCATAATTGCCGCATTTGGAGTGAAGATCAGCCAGAAGCATTGCAACAGCTACCAATGCATCCCGAAAAAGCCACTGTTTGGTGCGGTTTATGGGCCGGCGGCATTATTGGGCCATATTTCTTCAAAGATGATGCGAATCGCAGCGTTACTGTCAATGGTGAACGCTACCGAGCGATGATAACAAACTTTTTTTTGCCCGAAATGGAAGTTCTTGACTTGCATGATATGTGGTTTCAACAAGACGGTGCCACATGCCACACAGCACGCGAAACAATGGCGCAATTGCGAGGCGAGTTTGGTGAACAGTTAATTTCACGTTTCGGGCCGGTCAATTGGCCGCCTAGATCGTGCGATTTGACACCATTAGATTATTTTTTGTGGGGGTATGTCAAGGCTAATGTCTATAGGGACAAGCCCGCTTCGATTGACGCACTGGAAGCCAACATCCATGCATTCATTCGTGAGATATCGGCCGATATGTGTGAAAGAGTATGCCAAAATTGGACTCAGCGGATGGGCTACCTGAGACGCAGCCGCGGTCAACATTTGCATGAAATTATCTTTAAACATTAAATTGCAAGGTTCAAACTATCGATTCAAATAAATATTTCATTCATTTTTTCGAAGTTTTTGTATTTTATTTTTTTTTTAAAGTTCTAAACCTCTTAAAAAATCACCCGTTATAAATAAAGTTAAACTTATAAGTATGGGTATTTTTTCTGCATGTAGTTATTTTCTTACTAACAACTCGGACTGCATAAAATTTGATGTTAAGTTTGCTTACCTGGATCGACATACTTTAAATTTCGTGCCAAGTGTGTCAGTTGCAATGGAATGTATCGAGTGTCAGCTCTAGGTGGACTTTTTGGGGCTGGTGGTGAAGTTGGGATGCCAGAGCCCAAGGGACACAGAAAGGCTCTTTGTAGTTCCCAACCGACTTCTGATATAATACTGGCTTTTCTAAAGTATGGTGTTACTTCTCGGAGAAATTTCACTAAGAAAAGCATAAATTACACAACATTTTAGAGTTTAATCTGTTTTTATATTACATTCTATATTTTGATTCAAAAATAATTGCATTCAATAAAATAAATTTTTTTTTAAATTATCGTATGATATTTTAGATTTTGTTTTGATGATAGGTACTCATCAAGTTATTTAATAACTAATACGTTTGATTAAATTAAAACAAATGTGAAAGGGCCAATAACGATAAAATACCTAAATTAATAAAAAGCAGTTAATAAATTGAACTATTGGCGAAAAACCAAGAAAATTATTAATTTTGTTTGCATTCTAAAATTGGAAAAAAAATCATTAATCTCTTATAAATTGAGAGCCAACGTCATAAGAAGTCAAGTCATTTGCATATTTTTGTAATTCACATCAATATATGCCTTTTAGGGGTTGAACAAATCAAACGGCTATTGCTTCAACCCCTCAAAGGCTTTTATTGATATTAATAACAAAAGTATGTAAATGACTTTACTTTTTATGTCATTGGCTCTTAGACTATTAGATTCATTTAAACAAAAAATCATAAAAAGAAATCTTCATCTAATATGTTATGTACCTATATGCCTGAACAATTAATGATGTTATGACCTTCCATGAATATTTTCTAACCTTTCAGATGCTACATTAATACAGGCCCCTATTTCGTACTCAATATTTTGGGGGGTGATTTCTGGAATCATTCAAAGAAAAAAAGGTATGGGAAAAAATCTCATCTAGGTAATTTCTAAGAAATTCACTTAAAATGGAAAAAAAAATATAAAGAGGCTGAGTGCGACCCACACTAGTAACTTCCCATTCCCATCGATGTTTTTTTATTATTAAAAAAAATACCAAATCAAGATCTCCGAAAACGTTTTCAGGTTTTCGATATGCAATCAAGGGAAACCGCAAGGACTTGTTTGCATTCGAGATATTAGAGACAAAAATATAAGGTGTGTTTTTGTAGTATTCTCACCTATCTCACCCATGCACATATCATCATGGAGTAGGGAGCAGTCACATCCTAAACAGGGTCCTAATACATTTATTTGTATTTGTATTTGTTTTTATTGCTAGTGTTGTAATAGTGCAGAAACAGGCCTCTCGACTACCCTAGGAATGCATTGTGTTAAGTCACACAAAACTGTTAATATATTAGTGTGTGCTATGTGATGTTAACCCTAGATTGGTAATCAAATCATGTTTCATGAATGAATTAAAAAAAAAATAGTGCCGAATGTAATGTGTAGTAATGTATAGGCTAAAATGCTCTTAACAGCATCCTATATTATCCTATTATAATTGAAGATTTGAATAAAATAACAACAATCTTATAGCATTAAATAAAAGTTAAAAATGATTTAAAGACAAAATAAAAATGTTATAACTTACCTTCTAGGTCTACAACACGTCCTGCCCGCTTCAGTGCGCGGACAGCTTCATCATGAGTCGCATCTCTTAACTCCTCTCCATTAACTGTTAGTATCGCATCACCTACATATAGACCTTTTGCTTGATCGGCAGCCATACCACGAAATATTTTTGAAATTAATATTGGCATACGATTCTCGCGACCACCTTTAATTGATATACCCAGCCCATTGTTGTCGGATTTTATAATACGGACCTATAACAATCAAATTAAAAGTAAACTGCTTAATTAAAACAAACAACAAATTTGGGAAGTGGGTGTAGTTGGCGCCGAGCCTGGAGTTTTTGTCACCTAAAACATTAAAAAAAGAAGGCAAATTCATTCTCATCTAGAGAAGATAAAGTCAAAATGTCACATCGATAGCGAAAAAAAAAATCAGTTCTAAACTTTAATTTGAAATCGTTTTTTCGATAGTTTGTTCAGGTTGATAACCGAGGTTACGTACATATAGGCTTATCGAATCGGTTACAATCAACTTGAATGTTGATTTTTGCAGCAATATTTAATATAAAATACTTCAAATAAAGATTTCTGAGAATGGTTTATCATCAAATCAATGTGGGCTTTTTTAATTTTGAATTGAAATGATACATATTAATTTTTGAATATAACTGTTTCCAACAAACCGTTGATAAAACAAAAAAAAAGAATTTGTATATGAGTTTACCAAGTTGAGTTTAAAACTACAATTTTCATCGATGTTGCCGCCCTAGTCAAGTGCAGCCTAGGGCAATTACCTGTTTAGCAACAGGCAGGTCCAAACAATAAATTTTGGACCAAATCAAATCTGACAAGAAAACAAGAATGAATTGGTAATATGATGCTCATTTGATTACAAAGATAAATATATGTATGTATAGTCATAGTTATTCTGATTATCTTTTAAAGTTCAATGAAGTGATCATCAGTACTAAAAATTATTAAAGTTATACGTACATGCCTCTTTTGATTGGCCACATGATCAGGCACATCACATATTTCATTCATTCCATTATCCGCAGTGTTATTGTTGTACAGATGATCCCCGTTGTCGATATTGTTTTCTTCTGATGAGCAGCCGGTTGTTGTTGATTTTGGCAAAGTACCATTGTGACTGCTATGGTTGCTCCTATAGTTATTGAGAAAAAATAATGAACATCCAGCATAACATAATATAGTCAAAAAAAAGTCAAAGTTACCCCAATGTCCCATTCAATGTTGTTGAATGATCCCCCATGGTTGATTCACATGACTCATCTAAGCTTATTGAAAGAAAATCAGTTTGAAGCGTTACCAATACACGGTACCATAATCCTCTGACACGAGTTTCAAGGACTCCACACCGTAAGCCTGATGGTGAGTGATGGGGTACAGAGTATTGTTGATTTGTTGCCGGTCGGCCCAGACTTGAAGACTCCACCATTTTGCCTATTTCTTAACTACTTCCTTTGTTTTGATCTCCTTTAACAAAAAAAAACCTGCAATAATGTAGGTAAAAACCTAAAGTATCTTGAAAATATTATATTGGTTAGATAAGGTTTTAAGGGCTGATGATACGGCAAGCCTTTGTCTACCTAGGCTCCGCTATAAGCTCCGCAAACAAAACCAGTGCTGAGATCAAACGAAGAAATACTCTTGCCAATCGCTGTTCCTTTGGGCTAAGAAGCAATTGAGAAGCAAAGCCCTCTCTCGAGCAACTAAAGTGTCCCTGTATTAGACGCTTATCATCCCGGTCCTGATTTTTGGTGCAGAGACAAGGACACTATTAACGGTAGATGAAAACGCTTTAGGCTGTTTTGAGAGGAAAATTCTCCGGGTGATTTATGGTTCCGTCTGCATGGAGGAGGAATGGAGATGAAGATGCAACCACGAAGTGTACGAGCTTTACATTGACACCGACCTACCCACTAAAGTGAAAACCAATGACTGAGATGGCTGGGTCACCTAGGGCGAATGCGGACAACAATGCTCGGGCCCGGAAAGTCTTTGAATCCAAGCCCGTGGGACGGCGCAGTAGAGGAAGGCAGCGCAACAGGTGGCGCACTCAAGTGGAAGAGGACCTCAACCAACTTGGCGTGTGAAACTGGAGACAGCTAGCTAGAAACCGAGCCGTTGATTGAGGCCCTGGTCCACCCCGGACTGTAGCGCAAGGCGTACCACCTCACTTGGATCTCAATGGATCCATTGTGCTGCCCAGGATGTGAGTAATGTAGGGATAGAAAGGGTAAAAGGAGGTAAATTTTGGAAATGGGGTGTGTCACTAAACCATCCTGTGCTTTGAGTAAAGTTCAGTATGTTTCTTAGTGCCAAAAGAGAGATGTCGCCCAGTTCGTCAAGAAATATTCTCCGAGGGCTCCTTTTCTTGTTTTGGCTAGGCTGGGGCATTCACAGATGAAGTGAGATGAGCCCTCCTCCAACTTTTCGTCTTGATACCCTCTGCATAAGTCTTGCTTATGCCCATTCTGCTCATATGGGTTGAGTTGTGAACCGTAAGGATTCCAACCAAGAGAGACAATTGCGGTCTGCTAACCCCAAGTCAGCTCCTTTTTCAAAAAACTTAGCATTTTGAATGAATTTGAAATGGATACTAGTTCGTAAATATAGGAAAAATTGTTGAACGTTTCCTACGAAATATTATTTCCTTAAATTTAAAAATTGGTATAGACGTAGAATTTAATCCTTTACAGCATATCCGAAATTCCATTACTTTCCACATTGGCTTTTTTTAAAAACAACAGGTAAAATATAATTGAAACTCCATTGAAAATAGTGGTATGCCAATAAAACTTGGACTTTATATTTTATTTGCCAAAAAACGAAGAATCAAAAGAGTCTCCAAAATAGGTACCTATCGACCAATGTAAAAATTTAATGAATTAATATGTCGTAGGCAACCTTTGCGATTCTTACAATTTTTGCGAACTTGTAGCCATTTTTGATTTATTCAAAATAAGCAAGGTTTTTTGAAAAAGGAGCATTTGTCAACGGCTTCCTGTTTCTTCAAGGGTGACTCAAAATTAATCATGAGGATATTTTCAGTAAAATATTACGTTTTTTACGGCTATTAAATATGGTTGTCTAAGAGCCAACGGCATAAAAAGTCAAGTCATTTGCATACTTTTGCAATTCATATCAATAATAGGCCTTGAGGGGTTAAAAAAGCTGCTAAGGTGTGTTGTACGACTTTTCGTTGATTTTAATATGTTTGCTTGTTTTAAAAGTACATAGGTATGGTGAGAAAAAACTTTTTTTTCATCTTTTTCAAAAAATTTTAAATTTAAAGGTGATATTGCCATCTATGTATATGAGCCTAGTTTCTGGAAATCTGTTGGGGTACTTCTCGACTGATTTTTGACTAAGAGTGGCATACAATTATCATATTTTATCACCATCTGTAATTATTTCTGCATCACAATATTTTTTCATGAAATTTGGCCCCAATGAAAAATGGCCCAAAACAAAAAATGAAAAATGGCCCCAAAAATCGGGCCATTTTTCAAAATGGAAAAATAGCCCCAAAATAAATGAAAAATAGCCCAAAAAAATACTCAAACCGAAAATGAAAAATCACCCCGAAATGTATACTAAAAACAACAACAACTTGAATTGATTTATTTAACGGTTTGGGGTGATTTTTTTAGGGTAATTTTTCATTTTTTAGTTTGGGGTGAAATTTTACTATGAAAAATGACCCGAAACTTTAAGAATACCAAATTACAAATCTCAAAAATAAAAATTAAAAATTGGGACTTATTTTCATAATGAAAAATATCCCCCATTTCAAAGATAAAAAATCTTCCCAAAAATAATGAAATCACTCAAAACTAAATGCAAAAAGTAAAAATGGCAAAAACATAACTTAGGCAGTACTTTATTTTATTTTAAAACATTACTTGAAGACATCAACATACAACAAGGACATCTGTAATTTTCATTTCCACCTGCTAAGGCCTCTGCAATAACCTTTAAGTGACATTCCATCAACCAACTCCAACTATACAACACAAAGTTCAGGCTCGATTAGCTATTCTGAATACGATGGTGCAGTAACACCATTTCTTTCTTCATCGCACAATTTTTTTGGTGCGATTATTTAATGAGATATTTAAAAATTTAAAAGGATTATTCTGGGACAGTGATTTAAAACCGGACAGAAAAATCGCGCGAGGTCTTGAAATAGCTGTTTAAATAATCGTATTTGCAAATGCTTTTGTAAGTTGATTTCCTTTTATAAATCATTTTCTGATCAGCCACAAATAATAATTCACTTTTCTTTTTTTTTCACGAAATTTTTCTTACTGCATATTATTTGAAATTGTTTGAATAATTCACTATTTTCGAGCTGAAGGTGATCTGATTGTGAAAGTGATTATTTTTGAATGATAGCCCTAATTATTTTGCTTCATAAAATAAAGATCCCATAAAAACGGCTGTTATTTGTCCAATTTTTCCTTTAATTGATTTAAATAAGAATTGAGTAGGCCAAAAATTCACTGTGCAAAATTGGGGCCATTTTTCATAACGAAATTGCATCCCAAACTTAAATATGAAAAAGTTCCAAAACCACCCTTATTAAAAAAAAAGGAAAAATATTTTTAATATTTGGCTTAAAGCAGTTTTTAATTTAAAATAAGTTTTGGGGCCTTTTTATATTTTATGTGGGACCATATTTCCATTTTGAAACTGGTGCAATTTAAGATAACACTGTTGGGGCCATTTTTCATAATAAAAATTCACTTCAAAATAAAATTTTATTTATTTTTTGTTGTTGTTGCTTTTCATATAAATTTTTGGGGCCAAATTTTATGTAGCGCATGGATGTCCTTACCAAAGTGCTTGGCAGACGGGTCCAAAGTTAACAGAGAATGTATTTATAAGAAATGCCTTTTTTGTCAGTTTTAAACACTTTGCCATTCATAACATCATCGGCTATCAAAACCTCCAAATTAAAAAATGAAACTTGGTGAAAACGGTTAATGGATCATGAGAATGAAGAATCAAAAGAATCTATAAAAATATTTAACATGGAAGGGTGTTTTTTTTTTGCCAGGAAGAGGGGGGAGTTGCCGTGTATCAAACGGAAAAATTTCCCTTGGTACAACCTAGGCATATGACACATTTTTTTATGGCAGTTTTTAATGCTGAATCAAATGACATAAAAAGCGATGCGGTCTCCGTGAAAAAAGTTATTGCCATTTTTATGTAAGGATTACTATATTTTCAGTATAAAAGTTAGATATTACCGAAACCCAATTAGAAATAATGGTCCATCAATGAAATTTGGCATAAATGGCTCATTTGTCATAAAAAACAAAAAAGAATTCATAAAAATGTCTGTGGTGAAAAAGTTTACCACCACGAAACTTGGTGAAAATGCTTTATGGACTAACAGAATGAAGAATCAAAAGAGTCGATAAAAATATTTTGGATAGAAGTGTGTTTTTTGAAGAAATTGGGAAGTGTGATGTTATTTTTTAAAATTCTTTTAAAAGGATGGTGCCCTCAAGGAACATTCTAAGATGAAGATTAGTGAATAGAATAAAACTAACCCAAAGCCAATAGCTCTCAAGATATTTGAGAAGAAAAAATTTGCTTAGCCATTTTTGGAAAAGTTTCTTGTAAATTTTCACTTTGAAAAAATTGAATTGTTTTACAAAACCAATCAAACATCAATTATGGACTGGTGTATAGAATTTAAATAACCCGAAGCCAACATCATTGCTTATCCTCAAAATATTTGAGACGAACAAAAATTTCGACAATATTTGGTAAAATTTCTAGTAGTGTTTTTCGAATAAAAAAAACTTCATTCAATATTTTGACAAATTTTATCAATTACTTATTATAAACTAATATGAAGAATAAAATTAACCCGAAGTCAATATCATTGTCTCTTCTCAAGATTTTTGAGGCAAACAAAAAAAATCAATTACTATTGGTAAAACTATTTGCAGTTTTTTCGCTTTAAAAAATATTGATTAAATGTTTTTAAAAATTTTATCAATTTTTATTCATAAACTAGTGCATAAATTAAAATTAACTCGAAGCCAATATCACTGTTTGTTCTTAAAATATTAGAAAAAAACACTTTTCAAAAATGTTCAGCTACTTTTTTGTATTCAAATAAACATAAGTTGAGATGTTTTTATATTTAAACCAATTCTTTTTCACGTTAATGTACGTAGAATAAAATTAACCCGCGAAGTCGCTAGCATGATTTGTTCTTCAGATATTCGAGACTATAGAAACTTAACAAGGTTTTTTTTTTAAATTGTTAGTAATAAAAAAACCGCTCATTGAATTTTTTTTAAACTTCTATCTCTATAAATAAAATTTGTCCTTGAGATATGGTGAACGAAATAAAGCAAAAGAACGTACGTGCAGACACAGACATCTCTCTTAAATGATGAATTCCGATTCTAGGGAACTCGAAACGTGAAGATATGTCAAAATTTTCGATTCGAAAAATCGGAACAATTACAATAAGTTTCAATGGGAAGTTAAAAATGTCAAGGGTGGAAGCGAGTTTTTGTGGATTTGGGTAGTTAGTGCTATTTGTTTTTCAAAATATATTTGTTTTTGGAAAAAGTATCATGCTTTTTTTCACCACTCTTTTGATTCTTCATTCCGGTAGTTCAGAAAACTTTTCTACCAAGTTTCATGAGAGTACTATTTTTGTCACAGATTTAATAATAATAATCCTACCACTACACTTATACCCCAAAAAAACACCTGTTCACCACAGATATTTTTATAGATTCATCTTATTATTCAGTTATTCATGTTCATATTACAAAATGCATAAGCTAACAAACATTTATACATCCAGCGCCAGTAGATTTGTTAGTTTTGACATTTGTAGGTATTTAAAATTTTGGAAAATAAATTCAAAGCAGATATTTCTTATAATACTTACTTTATCAACTTTAAGTACGTTTTCCAAGCACTTTGGACCACTAAACTCGTCGGGCACTTTTTTTTTCCATATTTTAGAAGGCATACATAAGCTAACATATATGTAGGTACCTGTATTTATTTAAATAGCAGATTTGTAAAAGAAAGTTAGACAGTTATTTTAAATTTTGGAAATAAATAAAAAATTCATTTCTTACAATACCTACATTTGCAAGTACTTTAAAAACGTTGAGCGCGTCTGGCAAGCACTTTCAAACAAAAAACTTATCTGGCACTATTTTTTTTAATATTCAAGTACCTACTTGAATGTTAATAAAGCTAACATAAGAAGGTTGTTTAAAACCATATTCTTTAAATGCAAAAGAAACTTTGCATACACCCAACCTCGTACCCACTCCAAATTCTATAGTGAATCCAAGCAGGGGGTTCCAGGGGGGCATCATGCCCCCCCCCCCCAATTCATACCTCAGTGTTTATTTGTGAATTTTTAAACCTCACAGACCAGGTAAAGGAGAGGTTTTATTTGGTTTGTAAAATTTAAAAATTCGAGAATAAACAGTGAGGTATGTATGGGGGGGGAGGGGGGCAGGCCGTAAAGCGAAATAAAGCCAAAGTTAATTCACGGCCCCCATAAAAAGCTATTTTGAATCGCTAACATATTTTTATCAAAAACTGGTGCTGTAAGAGCAAGTGTTGATTTTGGCAATCATATTAAAATTGACAATTACTTTAGACTTATATAAGTGGTGATGAAATTGAGTTCATCGACCAACAAGTTTCTCAAAATAACAACAAGGCGTTATTTCACGGCACCCTAAGCTATTTTGAATCGCTAACATATTTTTATCAAAAACTGGCGCTGTAAGAGCAAGTGTTGATTTTGGCAATCATATTAAAATTGACAATTACTTTTGACTTATATAAGTGGTGATGAGATTGAGTTCATCGACCAACAAGTTTCTCAAAATAGCCAACAATGCAATTTATTAAATTTAAAAAAAAACATTAAATCAGCTTCGTTTGTCGTTCGGTTTTGAAACTTTTTTTCAACAAGTCGTTTGAAAGGAAATCTCTCTTTAATATGGAGTAATAGCTTTACCTCTGTTGGTAAGAAAGTTATTGGCAAATAAATCTAAAGAAAAAAAAATGTGATCGATGCTAAATTGTATTCTCAGCAAAAAAGGTTTTCAGCGTTATCTTGAAGTTTTGTTTCGTTTTCGACTTTTATGAAATATGAAAAAATCCAAAAAGGGTAACGTAATGTCAAGTTTGTTCAATCTGAAATTCGTTTAATGTTATGAGTGTATAAGTTGTCAAATCGTACGTCGTACCTACATAATGTGCATAATATGTTGTGTAGGTATATCGTGAAAAAAACACTTATTTTTTAATACAAAATGAAGTTCAATGCGTATTAAGGCGATCATTCAATAATTTTAATTTATAACCGGACGGAAGAGCTAGTCAGCAAACGAGGAAAGAAGTCCATATAAAATAAAATATTTTCAACTAACCGCTATAAAGCCAAATCAACTTTGGCATAAACTGTTTTCATAAACTGTTGGTCATATTGAACTCAGTGTGAAACTCCTCCGATTTCAATTGAGACTATGGCCACGATTTCAAACGCACACACTAGAACTACAATTTCACAAAAGTTTTGAAATTTTACATAGGTAGGGATTAATACTCGTACTTACCTACAAGGTAACCATAGTCAAATGTTATCCCTTTTAGCTTTATTAAGCAAGATTCAAGACGCCAAAAATGTTGTTTATTATTATTTTAAATCAATGCGTAGGAGTAGGTACATAAAATAACTTTTTTAAGAACTAAAACATTTCAGCGAAAACAATGTTTACACACTTTACTGTTTCGAAAAATATGATAGCCCGAAAGTATTTCTCTCACACAGGGTGATAAGAGCACTGAATAAATGAATGAACCTCTTCATCAAGCGTTACGTGATACTTCGATAAATGGAATACGTACGCGCCGTCGCCGACGTAATGAAAACTTGCACACAATAGGATTGGCATACACCGCTCTTGTTTTTACATTTAATATTTTTGGCGGAGAGGTTGGGACTCACGGTGGCAATGAGATGGTGTTATTTTAACATCGTTCTAATCGTATATATGTACGTCCGAATATTTTAATTTTTTCTCATAATTCACAAGGATATGTTATTTTCATCCTTAAAGTATACAAGTTTCACGCAGTGTAACTAATAACATTTTATATTGATAAATTTAACTGAAAAATATCACGCATGCTCCAGGCTTCCAGTATCCACTCAAATCAATCTTTTTTTTTCCTATTCATATATAGCTTTAAAACTTTTATTAAATTGCTTTATAATCATGCAACGGTCTATTTAATTTGATTTATTTTGTTCTAGTTAATATTATTTATTTCTTTATGGATTTATATTTTTTCTCAAAATAATTATTTTCAGAAAGCTTTAAAATAACTTCGCATTATCTGAGTTCCGAACAATCTATTCTGGTTTCCAATACAATACTGACTACGGTTAGTGAATGACTTGACTACCCTTACGGGATAAGAATTGTAAGGGTGCAGAAAATATTATATCGAATTCATTCCTGAATCCTGATTACAGTACAGGCGTATATTTGATAAAGTCCCAATAGTCCATATTGAATTAGGGAAAATGAAAATAACTTTCTGCAAAAACAGAGAGAAAGTCGAGTCCAGCACATTATTATTTCGAAGGAATCATAACATTAAAACAATCTAAAAATGGGTGCATGAAATAAATGTGGAATCCAAGACAGAAAATTTTAGACAGCAACCCTTACGAAACAAAACATCGGGAAATGTACCAAACATCTCTTCTGCAAGTAATTGCCCAAAATATTGGTATAATTGTACATACCAACATTTTCGGAGAATGTTTCATAAAAATAATCTATCTATTAAACTAAGTGCGAAAAGTTCAAATTTCTCCACGACTCTTGTTTATTCGCATGAATGTCCCTCAAGTTAGCAGAGCAAGGTGAGCAGAGCATATAGATATTTTGTGATGGCATTATAAAGCGCTTATTAAATGTTAAATAAATGCCCATCAACAATACAATTTAATGCTCAAGTACTTTTGGTAAAATTATTGTTCTGCTAACTGGATTTAAGAGTGTTCCGAACAGACCAAAACTTTTTTTGCATGTATAAGACTGGTTTTTGTATTAAAAATAACATTTTGTAAAAGTATCTGATTTTAACTTCCAAACTTACATGAATTTTAAGAATGTAAAATTGACTGACAAACAATTCTATAGTGTAAGCTACATTCTCTTTGCAAAACAGCCATTTTCGCTATATTCTCGTTTTCTTAAAGGCTTTTACAAGATTATTGAGCATACAATTAAATGTTTTTCAATGATGTCCTAGGAAACAAAGTTCTCATATACACTGTAATCGTTTTGATCGGACAAGTACACCCTGTACAATCTTCATCATGATATAACCACTTCAGTCCGGACCACATTCTTAAAGTAAGCAGAAAAAATTTCCTAAAATGGCTAAAACATTAAGTTCGAGAATTAGGTTTGAATTGAATTTTTTAAAAAAATATTTTTGAGTAATTAAATGCTCTCTTCGTTTTAATTACATGCCCCATTTTCGAAGATGTGAGGCAAAAAGAAAATATGTACATAATTATATTTTTCATATATTAACCCTGTTCTGTTCGATTTTTCTCCAAAGGCTCCAACTTTTTTAACTCAAATCTTTTTGATTAGTTAAATGCTCACCTAAATACCATTAAAACTGGGGCACAGGGGTCTATGCCACAAGCAGGGCTGGAAATTATTCTAAACCTTCCAGTCCTAGACTTGCATTTTAGATGCACAGCAACCAAAAGCGCACAGCACCTTTGGTCATTAGTCTTTCTTGCAAAGATATGACACAGTTGCCGGGCTCGATGTGATGACGGACTACTTACCACCTATTAGGACCGGTTGTACAAATGTGGTTCAAATTTTGATCTGTGGTTCAAATTTTGATCTGTGGTTCAAAAAATTTTACTGGCTGAATTCGGCGAAATAACTCAGGTTCAACGTTGGTTCAAGGTTCAAGTATGTAATAACAGCCAACTCAATGCCTGAGCCATCGTTGAACCTCAGTAAGTTCGCCGAAGTCGGTGAGTTAAAATTGCTGAACCACGAGTTAAATATTTATACAACTGGCCCCTAATAGATTAAAAAAAAACATCTCAATTTCTCTAGGATGGGAGCCCAACTCACTTATCAGTGAACAGGGATATCCCCTTCTACACCGATTGGTCAAAAATGGAAGAAGAAACAACAGTGAGACTATAAGATCCAAGGCAGTAGCAAAATGGCGAGGCATTCTGAACAATATTTGCAAACACTTACCAAGTCGAACTCTGCTGGGTTCTTGGACATAGCAGCAAAGAAGGGAATGATATAGCAGATGAACTGGCAAGGAAAGGGCCAGTATCAAATAAAAACAGTAGTAGCCAATTAGATAAGGGCCAAGACATCCCCATCGATCGGCGTGATTAAAAGGGAAATAGACCTGATAACGAAACGGCAAGTCAATAACACCTAGACGACCAGGAACGACTGCGTTATCTCTAGTAGTTTATGGCTTAGAATTAATGAACAAAAAAACTCATTACATTTTACCGCTGAGTAAAAAGAATATTAGAATCTCGATAGGTGTACTAACGGGTCTCTGCGCCATTGGCACAATGGCCACTAGAATGGGTGGTTGTATTTGCACCCGATTTCTGTAGGAGCTGTCAGGATTTCAAAGAAATATAATAAATTAAACATCTGCTCTGTGAAGGTCACAACCTCCAAACAAAGCGCCTCCGTTATTTTGGAAACATGTTTGTTAGAGAACTGGATGATCTATCGCTGATCTCAATGGCAAACATGAGAAAATTCATAGAAAGTACAAAACGAACCAGTCGACCTGAACACAATGGACCAATAGCCCCCCGTGTATGCAACGGTCTCCGTGCTTTGCACACCCTTCCTTACCTAACATAACCTATGTTCTGCTAACTTAAAATCCAGTTTTCTCAAAAAATTCAAACTTTTTTGACCCAAATCTTTTTGATTAGTTAATTTCTCGCCCAAATACAACTAAATGCTCCAATTTTGAAACAAATTTTCAAAGATCTTAGGCAAACAAAATATAACTCAATTTCCCATACAAAACCATGTTTTACTAACTTAAAATCGAGTTTTCGCAAAATAAATCAAACTTTTTCGACCTTTTGACTTTTTATTAGTAAAATGCTAGCTTAGTGCCTTATAGCACGACGATTTTTGAGTCATGGCATTTTATTTGAAAATCAATGAGAGCAAGCGAGAAAAAACATCTGATCTCCCTTTCGCAATTATTTAATTAGCAAAAAAGTCATGACTCGTGTAATTGGCACTTAGTTGCATTTATAAGGTCCATTATCGAAAATTTTTTCGAAAATCTGAGGCAAAGTGGGCGTGGAGAATACTTACTGGAATGTAAAAAGAAGTGGGCGGGTCAGTGGTTAAAAATGTCCTCCTATGACATCTTATTATATTTATCATGCCTAAAAATTTCATCTAAATCGATTAAATGTTTAAGATTTCATAGATTTATAAAGACCGACTCTCCATACAACTCTTAGCCCTGTGCGGGGTGATACTAGTAAACAATCATCTAAATCTTTAGTCAATTACTAGCTTTTCCAAATGTTAGAACTTTTTTTTTTGTTTTACTAACTAGCTAGTATTATACTAATTCCATTTTCACTAAAACCTTTGTAGTGTTTTAATATCATGAACATTGGCTTTGTGCGCACAGAAAAAAAAAGTTGGTTACCTCCTTCGGTTCGATCCTGACGCATGGATCAGAAAGTTCCAATCCACACAAAATGTTGTTACGAAACTTGTCTTTTTTAGATATGTACATTTTTTACACTTATGCCTATCGATGTCGATATCGAAAATCATATCAGCCTTACATAATGAAGAATGAAAAATTGTCGGGTATTCACCACCTCGAAGTCAGCCGGCGCACTTTCGATTTTCGCGAAAAAAAAAATCTTAGGCGATGTATTCCTATGTGCACATTGCAAAAATCAAAAAAAATTTAATTGCACACCTCCTGTTTTTTTTTTAAAAATATAAACAAATTGCACTTTGTATGGAAATTTCAAATGCTCATATCTTTGTAACCAAGTCGAATATCTAAATGCACAGGAGCTTAAATAATTGCTCATTTTGAAATTTAATTTGCACACCAAAAATTTTTTTTGTTACATGCTCCCCCACTTAATAAATCAATAATTAAAATTTCCACTAAATTAATTGTTTAATAATCCAAGTAGATGTTATAAGTAACCAACCAACAGAATTTACAGTTATCAATAGCTCGATGGAAGAGTACCCGCCTGCCAGCCGATTCTCATGGGTTCAAGTCCTGTGTGGGTATATACTTTTTTTTTTTTTTTTGCATCTACTCATTGTTATGTTGCATTTTTCAATTAATAAGCAGATAAATGATCATTAATTACATTATAGACTAAAACAAATGTGAAATTTGCATTATTGCACATATATGTACTCAACTCCTTTCAAGGGACAATACGTACATAGTATGTAATATGTGTGTTTGTAATAGGGAAATTAAATTAACTTTCGAAAAATTGTAGATTTATGAGTTCAATATGCACCCAATGATAATTTGCATATTAACATTTTAGATTTCCCTACCCCCCCACTTTTTTGAACTAAATATTAAAATCATAAAAAAAACTACCAAAAAGACATTTTCGTGTCTGACTAAAATTGACATATCTCGATGGAAAAAAATAATTTTGAGTTTTGAGTAACTATTTTCAATTACTTACATCAAGGTTGAATTTGCACACCAAAAGTTTTTTTTTTCCCACCCCCCTTTTCCCTAAAATTGATATAGAAAAACAGTGAAAAAAATATACCCAAATGAAATTTACATGTCTCACTAAAACTGTTATTACTCGTTGGAAAAAAATAATTTTGAACTTTTAGTAATTTTTTTCAATAACTAATATCAAGGTCAAATTTGCACACCAAAAGTTTTTTTTTCCCACCCTCCCTTTTCCCTAAAATTGATATAGAAAAACAGTGAAAAAAATATACCCAAATGAAATTTACATGTCTCACTAAAACTGTTATTACTCGTTGGAAAAAAATAATTTTGAACTTTTAGTAATTTTTTTTCAATAACTAATATCAAGGTCAAATTTGCACACCAAAAGTTTTTTTTTTCCCACCCCCCCTTTTCCCTAAAATTGATATAGAAAAACAGTGAAAAAATTATACCCAAATGAAATTTACATGTCTCACTAAAACTGTTATTACTCGTTGGAAAAAAATAATTTCGAGTTTTTAGTAACTATTTTCAATTAACAACGTCAAGGTCGAATTTGCACACCAAAAGTTTTTTTTTCCCACCCCCCCTTTTCCCTAAAATTGATATAGAAAAACAGTGAAAAAAATATACCCAAATGAAATTTACATGTCTCACTAAAACTGTTATTACTCGTTGGAAAAAAATAATTTTGAACTTTTAGTAATTTTTTTCAATAACTAATATCAAGGTCAAATTTGCACACCAAAAGTTTTATTTTTACCACCCCCTCTTTTCTCTTAAATAGATATTGGAAAACATGAAAAAAATATAGTAGGGACGTTAGTGCACGATATGTGGGCATACCTTTCATTTTGACCTGACGAGGTGAGCTTTAGTATAATAAGAGTTCATGTCCTAGCTTTACTTTTAAGAAGTGTTGCCAAGGTGGCAACACTGTCAGAAGAACGAGAAAAGGGTTGCCACTTGATTCAAACATTGGCCTATAAATCGAGGACCAGAGGTCGGACGATGACCAGCGAACTCTAGTTGCATTCAGCCCCCTTGTAACCATAGGACCACATTATTGGATTTCTCCCTCCCTTCACCTTGCATGAACAGGGTGGAAAAAAGCCGTTTGGGGAGGGAAAATGCAAAGCCAACAAAAGTAAAAAAAAAATTAATATTATTAAAATTTAAAGATTGTGTGTCAAAGCTTAATGTAACCATCTACTGCATTGTATCCAAAGTTAATTGAAACCCCTACTTTGGTTTTATAAAAAGTCGCTTTCAAAGTTCTGGGGAGGGGGAATATGAAAGTTTAAAAAACAAAAATATTTATTAGAAGGTTTTTTTATAATACAAATTCTATATACTACTGAAGTCAATCAGCCAATAAAGAGTCCAAGTGAGTAAGCCGGGCGAAACGCCAATTTGTAGGACTAAAGGCCATACAAATCTATTTTAAATCAATAATACAACAAGTCCAACTTTAATGCTAAGTCTTCTACTTGGCTGATTTACTTCAGTTGTATATAGAATTTGTATTATAAAAAAACCTTCTAATAAATATTTTTGTTTTTTAAACTTGGTTACAAAGATATGAGCATTTGAAATTTCCATACAAAGTGCAATTTGTTTATATTTAAAAAAAAAAAACAGGAGGTGTGAAATTAAAATTTTTTTGATTTTTGCAATGTGCAATTAGGAATACATCGCCTAAGATTTTTTTTTTCGCGAAAATCGAAAGTGCGCCGGCTGACTTCGAGGTGGTCTAAATGAATGGGTATTCTGTTGGCAGTTGGCTCTCTGTGCAGGGATGTTTGAATAAGCTGTTCTAAAATAAGTTCCAGGGTTGGAAGTAGGAGCAGAATATTTTAAATAAAAAGTATTTTGTTCTTTGATACAAAAACTGAAGGCTTCGGGAAGTGTGGAAGGCTTCATTGCTCTTATGGTCGAACCCAATGGTTCTTTAATTCCTATTAAAAATGTGTTTAGACACATGTCTGAATATAGCTGGGTTTTAGCTGTTTAGCTGTGATTACATTATGTTCACTTTCATGAATGTGTATGTGATTATTTAATGTAGAAAGGATTTCAATTATCTTAGAACAATATTTTTCAATTGTATCATTTCCTTGCTTAACAGAATGGAGATCTCTAATGAGGGATGTCTCATTCCTCTTATCTGAATAGTGAAGAATCAAATTTTCCTTAATTTCACCCCAATCTAACGTTGTACCAAACATGTTTAGTACTTCGTTAGCTTCGTCTGTTATTTTGTTTCTAATAGCTCTTAAAATAATATTTGCATAAGGCGTATTGCTGACAGATTTCATAATATCTAAAATTTCCTCAACATTTTTAATGAACTCATAAAGAAGCCTTGGATTCCCATTGAATTTTGGGAGATCCTTGATGGCATCCGGTATTTTTAAAGAATTGAAAACATGATTTACATTTGTTATATTTATTTCACTTTCTGTATAACTACTACCGGTTCCGTTTACTGCGGCGATACCGTTAGAAAAATTAGTATTGTTACTATCTATCTCTCCTCCAGGGTTATTACCATTGGTTCCGTTTACTGCGGCGCTACCATTGGCAAATCCCAGCAATTTACTTTTATCATTCATGATTAATTTTATTTCTCTTTCTTGATTATAATTTTCTATTTTTATTTCTTCTTCTTTTTCTTCTTGAATCGGGTTAAAATAGGGTTTTAGAGTTGATTTATGTATCTTACGGTGTCTTTTCATATGTATATATATTTTTTTTTTTAATTTATTAATTAGGAAAAGGTAAAGGATAATGATTTAGAAAAAATAAGGATAGCAATTATATTGACTTACATGCAATTGATGATTGGTATAATCATGGTTCAGAATAATATGGTTCACTTCGTCCTCGCCACTTGGTCCTCCGAGTCACTGATGATATAGAAGTTCACTTTTGTATATCTTTTATTATTCACTAGATGTGTTCACTTTTTCTTTATATCTATCTATTAGTTTTGTACTGTTGACTGGTTGTTTATAATAAAAGTTCACTTGTGATAATTGTGATAATCATTTGTGATAATGATAACAATTTAACTTTTCACAATATTCATTTGTGATAATGATAACAATTTAACTTTTCACAATATTCATTTGTGATAATGTTAACTATTCAATGTTCGTTGACTCGACTTTTCGGCTGCGCCAGTTACGGTGGGAGCAGCGGCGATTATCAAAAAAACAAAATTTTAGTTTTTACAGCTTGGATCTTTATTTAATGACTGACTTGAATTGTACATTTGAATTTGCTTTTATTATATTGTTAATGCTTATTCACCACTTTATTCGTGGGAAAGTTTGAAATTTAAAAATAACAAGGTTTTATTATTACTTGAAATGAAAATGTAATATAATACAATAAAAAGGTTTTATATTAATTGAAATAGATTTAAAACGAAAAGCATTATGTCTCACAAGTAATTCAATATACGAGATACATTTAATGTGATAAAAGATTATTAATTTATGTTGATTGCTGCTGAATGTTGCGGGGTACGTAACTCGCGCATAATATAAAAAAAAAAAGATATGAATATTTTTGTATCATATTATTTTGTTTTATACAAAAATTGAATTTATAGACTTTTAAAGTGGTTCTCTATGCCAATTTAAAGTCTTTTAGTTTTAGTTTGTGTTTAGTTTGTACCACCGTATTTTGTTTATATGATTTTCGCCATCTTTTTGAAAATATTTGCTTTGATATTATGGCAAATAAATATTTTTTATAATATTTTTATCTGGATAAACTGTTTTTTTTTACATTTTTTAACGTGTTTTCGAAAGTTTGAAACATTTTTCTTAATTTTTTTTGTGGATCTCTCAACTTCATCCCCATCTGCTTCAGATTCAAAAACACCTCCATCTACATCAACATCATCAGTGTCACCACCACCAAACACACTAATAGCCACTTCAACATCAATTAAAACATTTTCATCTTCATCTGCATTATCACCTCCAACACCAGCTTCAGCATCTCCGCCACCACCAACATCACCAACACCAACATCACCAGCATCAAAACAAACACCAACACCAACACCAACACCAACACCAACGCCAACACCAACACCAACACCAACACCAACACCAACACCAACACCAACACCAACACCAACACCAACACCAACACCAACACCAACACCAACACCAACACCAACACCAACACCAACACCAACACCAACACCAACACCAACACCAACACCAACACCAACACCAACACCAACACCAACACCAACACCAACCACCAACACCAACACCAACACCAACACCAACACAAACACCAACACCAACACCAACACCAACCAAACACAAACACCAACACCAACACCAACACCAACACCAACACCAACACCAACACCAACACCAACACCAACACCAACACCAACACCAACACCAACACCAACACCAACACCAACACCAACACCAACACCAACACCAACACCAACACCAACACCAACACCAACACCAACACCAACACCAACACCAACACCAACACCAACACCAACACCAACACCAACACCAACACCAACACCAACACCAACACCAACACCAACACCAACACCAACACCAACACCAACACCAACACCAACACCAACACCAACACCAACACCAACACCAACACCAACACCAACACCAACACCAACACCAACACCAACACCAACACCAACACCAACACCAACACCAACACCAACACCAACACCAACACCAACACCAACACCAACACCAACACCAACACCAACACCAACACCAACACCAACACCAACACCAACACCAACACCAACACCAACACCAACACCAACACCGACACCAACACCAACACCAACACCAACACCAACACCAACACCAACACCAACACCAACACCAACACCAACACCAACACCAAAGCTGAAGAGGTCTCTTCAAATAGCAATGCAATCTATAGAGAGATTATCTCATTCAATAGAGAAATAATTCTTTGAAAGAGATGAACAGCAACGCACTTTCAATGATAAGCAAGCTACAAGAGGAAAAGTGCAGTTTGTTAACCAAATTGACTAATCTTGTAAACAAAGTCAACTTTTTATAACAAAAAAATGTAAATAAATACGTTGACATTGTTGGTTTGCCAAATGTCCAGAATGAAAGTGCATTGACCTCGACAGTTAAGCTTCTTGCTGAAGGTCTTAGTGCGAATATCACTGCAAATGACATCAAACATTGTTATGTAGAATCAATAAAAAAACACAACAATAATGTACATATCTACAACTGCATCAAAGAATCCAATCAACATAGTGTGTGTGAAATTCAAGACTTTGGAATGTAAGCAGAATCTTTGCTCTATTCAACGAAAGAAACAATTATTCACTTTTATATTTGGCGATGGGCTTGGAAAGAAACCTATCTTTATAAATGAAAGTCTAACAGCCCTATAATTGAGAATTTATAAAACTCGAAACGAAACTAGTTTTAGGTAAAACTAGTTTTGTTTCGAGTTCTATAGAAATCATTCACAACTAGTTTGTGGGGTTTTCTTTTGGTAACAAAAATAGATTTTTTTCCCCTTCCGATTTGTCAAAACAAAGATTTTGACAGTAGAAGCCTTCCAATGGTGAAAAAAATCATTTTTTTTTATCGAAAATCAAATTTGCAGGTCTGGATTTTTCGGCAGATTTACCCCTCTTTTACTAACACCATTACACACCAGAACAATTCACAGCTATCAATTTGACAAGCCTGAATCGCCACAGCTTCACAAAAACAAAATATACACCAATACAATCAATCCGCAATCGTATACCATTCGCGACGAAAAAAATCAATTTTTAGATCAAAATCTGAATTTACCAAAAGAAAACCCCATTATTTAATTCCAACTACCTATAATTTCATAGGTAGAAAGAATACTAATGCCTTGCTTTTGCACCGCTTCAATAAGAAAGTGCTGCACCAAAGGGTAAAGATAGCAAGATCTGTAATCAAATAACAATATGTATGTACGTAGTACATAGTGCACTCTAATGTTTGTCTTACCGTCTTTGTAGGGTTGACATATGCAGTTTCGCCAAATCAACAACACGTAGAAAATTATGGGCGCCTGCAAAAAACCAATCGTATTCTGCTTCTTGAAACTAATTCAGGAAATATCTCTTTACGCGCCAACGTTAAAGTTATTAAATATGCCCAGTTATTTTGTGACATTACGTAATTTATTTATTTTTGTTAACTTTTCCGATATCTTTGTGTGATGAATAATTTAAAAAAGCTTCAAAGCTAGTTCTGAAGTCCTTAAAACTAGATATTTCTGGTTTTATGAATTTTTAGTTCTATCCAAAACTAGTTTTATGATTTCGAGTTTTAGATGTCAATTTTTGTTTGAATGACGGATTTGTTCAAAACTTGAAACTCGAAACCCTTATAGAACTAGTTTTACGTTAAAACTAATTTTGAATTGTGCCAATAATAGGGCTGTAACAACTTTTAAAAGATTATTGATCAATAAGGCTAGACAAATTAAATAAGAAAAGAAATATTTTTATCTAAGAAGGAGAAACTACTTTGCGCATATCTTCATTTGAAGATCTTGATAAAATTATTTAAATGGCTAAAAGTCTTTCATCAAATTTAAATAATGTTTTATTGATTACTCATTTTTGTTTTTTTATAGAGAAATTTATAAAAGTGTATTTTATCTTCCTTACTGAAATTTGGATTTATGAGCATGAACATTTTTTTTTATATTACCGGTTATGTGTTTCATGCTAAGTGTAATAATACTTATGCATCTGGTGGTACTGCTATCTTTTTTAAAGAAGGTCTAAGCTGTGAGTATATAAACACAGATCTTTTAAGCTCGGATATGATTAAGCTTTCTCTCACTATCAACTCTGGAAACAAAAATGGTTTTTATGTGTTTTTATAGATTTCATCATGTAAGTGAAGACGTTTTTATTACAGACCTCTCCTCTATTTTAAATGCTACCAATGCTAAAAATGTGTAAATTGTGGGTGATATCAACATTTATATTTTAAATGGATCTTTGTCAGTAGTATCTACCGTTGATGTCATCAAATGGTTTTGAATCTTGCATTAATGAACCAACTCGAATAACTCTTACATCAAAAACTTGCATTGATCATATTTTTTCTAGAATTGATCTTAAAGCCAGTTTTAATCTTATAAGCACTCTATCTGACTTTAAGATTACTGATCATTGCATGACCTGTCTTTTTTTCAATTTTAAAGATAAGGTACAATGTAACGTCCTTAATCAAATTTCTGTTAATCAATCTATAAAGATTAACTTTGAAAGCCTAAACTCCTGTTTGATTTATGAAAGTTGGTATGGTGCTTTATCTGCGTTTGATCCTTCTGTTGTTTTTGAACTTTTTATTTCAATTTGGCATGGCTATGTTAATCAAAGCTCAGAAGTGTTTCGGAATAGAAAAAGTTGGCACTAAAACCTTGGTTGTCTAATTTCCTACTAAAAATAATTAACAAGAAGAATATATTAAGACTTAAGTGTATGAAGCACCCTAATAATACTCTCCTTCGTAATAATTATGATTTATTATGTAAAGAGATAAGTATTGAAGTTCCCATCTGTAAAGAAAACTATTACATGAATAAGTTCCACAAAGCCAAAGGAAACTCGAAAAAAGAACTGGGATTAGTAAGTGAATTATTTATTCGAAGACCAGCTTTTGATGTTCCTCAAAGTTTATCGTGCGGAAATTTTCTAATAAGCAATCATACAGAAATGGCAAAGCTTTTTAATTTTTACTTTACACATATACCGACAAAACACTTTGCGATGCAGGGTTTAATAATTCTTCTTATAAATGCACGAAAATTGTTTCAATGATTTATTTCTATCAAATAGTTTTTATTTTGAGCCTATTTCCTCTTTTGAAGTATTTAAAACCATAAATGCTCTCGACAACTCAGATTCCTTTATATTCAATAGCTTTTCGAATAATTTTACCAAAAACGTCTGCTTCAATATTGTAGACATCCTAATTCACTTATTTAATCAAAGTGTTTTTCAAGGGACTTTTGCGGATTGTTTGAAAATAGCTGAAAAAAGTGTATTAAAAATTATAGGCCTACCTCTCTTCTATCGGTTTTCTCAAAAATTTTCGAGATAGTTATAAAAACTAAAATACTTACTTATCTTCGTTCTAATTCGTTTTTTAGTCCAAAACACATTGGGTTAGGGGTGTAGAAATGTTGGGGGAATGAACAAACGAAAGAATGTATGAACATTTTAAGATTTTCTCTGGTTGAATTTTGACGTTTATGATTTGACAAACGTAAAGAGGCGAAGATGGTTATAAACTTTTAACAATGAGCTTCAAAATTGTTTTTTTGTGATTGAATAGATATAAGATTGAAAAAGAAGTGATTTAAAACCATTTTTAAGTATTATTACTCTATTTTCCGATAAATGAACCTCATATTTTTTGAACTTCAGAAAAACGAATGGACTTTTGTGAAGGTACGAAGGTACGTACCCTGTCAAAAAGACAAAAAACAAAACGAACGAAAACACGAATCGTGTAATCATGCTCATTTTCATACGTGCTTTCGTTTTTTCATTTTCCCTAAATATTTCTACACACCTCACCCAATAAGTCAAAAAGACGAAACACGCCAAATCCGAAAAAACGAATCGTGTAATCAGACTCTGAAAGTCCTCTGAATTTTCACTTTTTATGACAGCCGACCAATGAGAAGCTAAAAAATTCAGATATCCGAACCCTTGAACGCACGGATTCAGAGCAGACATCAAACTAACCTAACTAAAATTAATAATTTTGATAAACATAAACAAGATTTTCAACCAAACAACATATTTTTAATTTTTTAAATAAGTGAATATAGTTATTTAGCATTAGCATTAATTTATTGATCAGCTATTGCGTCAAAGTTTTATATTTCAAATGTTTATATAACAAAGTTAAATTTAAAATATATTAAACATGATTGCCGGTGGTCACGGAGATCCTAATCCCAATAGGTCTTGGTTGGGCGCCAGAGGGATGTGGCTAGCATACCTTCTCGGTGTATTATCTTTTCATTTAATGTTTCTTTCAGTGCCATTACTGAGCATTTCCATGGCTTGGACTTTTACTAATATTCTCCACAATGCGGTAAGTACTTTTGTTATATCAAATTCAATACTTCTACATTGGGAAGTGCTTATCATTTAAAAGGCACACCTTTATTTTTTGCACATGATAAAAGGCGCCCCTTGGATAAGCACGGAAAGTGACAGCGCTTCTCAGCTAACCCATTGGGAACAAATTGATGATGGTGAACAGTTCACTGCTACTCGAAAATTTCTTACAGCCGTTCCCATAATATTGTGAGTAGTGAAAATAAGAATTAAACAATCATAATATAGTGTCTTGTCATTTTAGGTTCCTACTTACGTGCCTTTATACTAGAAACGACACTGAACATTTCATTGCCAATTTCATATCCTTAATTGTCATAGTTCTGCCTAAGCTCCCACAATTTCACGGAGTGCGTTTGTTTAACATCAACAAGTATTGAACGTTGTCAAGTATTGTTCAATAAAATCTAACTAAAGATTTTCGTCATAAATTTGCACTAAATTCTCAAATATTGCTTGCTGCATTCCTTTGTTAAATTTACATAATATGTCACGTTTTACCAATTGAATTTGTCCTTTCATTCTGGAACTTTGTTTTCCCAAGATATAACCATTAAGTTATAAGAAGTTATGAAATTTTTTACATCGTACAACTTAATGATTTCACAATACTTTACTTTAAAAATATAAAATTAAAAGACATTTTTAAACTTTTCGGATTAGCCGCGTTATAAATATTTGATACTTAGTGAGTTCAATACAGTACCTACAATTATCAGTTTATGATTTAAAAAATTGTTTTTATGTAATCTAATATTTCAGTTTCACAAATTCCACAATACTCTTTTTAAATATATTTACATTATTTTCGGCTTTTACATGGACAGACATTGGATTAAAAATCTTAAAACCTTTAAATACACATTTCTAAGAGCACACGGCTGAATATCACGAACATAATGAATATTTCTTGTTAAATAAATTAGCATAATTTATTCTTAATTTTGTACACAAAAATAAGCATATTCATAACAATTCTTTAACGGACAATCATTTCAAAGGATCTATCATAAAATTTATTGGAGTAACTATTACATTTGAAAACAGTGCGCATGCATTTTGCAATATTTGTAGCATAGAGTACCTATATTATCTAGAGTCACAACTCGTACCCCTCTTGCCTAAAACACCCGCAAATTTTATTAGAGCACATTAAGAGAAAACTCTGTTAAATTCCCCGTCCGTGAATACGTGTGACAGCTCTAAATGTGACGTTTTCAATTTTTCGATTCAATTTTATGTTGTTTTCAGTCTAATGAGCCAAAATCCATTAAGTTATCATTGTTTGGTGAGGTTCCATTTAAAATGCATTGGACAGCTAACACATGCTCAGCCATGTGGAGGAAATACTCACAGTGCAGTTTGTAGGGTGAAAGAGAAAAAGCCCTGAAGTCGGTTCTCTAGATAAAATAGGTACTCTATGATTTGTAGTCTACCAATTAACCCCTCATTACATAAAAACAAAACTGTTGAACAATATTCAAAACGAGGTTTCACAATAACATTTTTAAATATTAAATGCCGTTAACTTCGTGATTTCTCTTCTCATTCGTTTTAAAAACCCTATTTTTTGGAAATCTTTTTACACATATAATCTATTTGAATCTCAAATGTTAGTTTATTTCAATGCCGAGGTATTTTATTTGCTCAACTCTTTCTATTATTTCATTTATTTATTTATTTAATTAACAGAAATATATAAATTTAATTTATACTATTTCTATAATTAAGGCATTGGGGCGGAGAGCCATATAATGCCGTCCTGGAAGTTACATTTGTATTTTTCAAATATTTGTAATACATGGATACATAAGTTAAGTAAAATACAGTATTTTTTTTTTTTTGTTATTTATATATGTACATAGGTAAACATGTGTGAAAAAGACTTTTAAATGTCATTTAACTTGTAATGGAGGGAAAGGCTAATTTTACGTTTTGAATAGATTCATAAATTGAAGGGTTGATGTAATCTGCAAGTTTTGATGCTTCTTCATTTTGCTCTATAAGTAAGGATCTGGGGCATACGGTAAGTATATGCTTGACTGTTATATCAGATTCACATTCCGAGCATATCTCATGGGTTTCACCTTTGTAGTGATGTGTGCTATTGAAGAGAGCTTTGCCGACTCGGATACGGAAGAGTTTGATGCATTCGTCTCTTGTGAAATTGGATTTGTATGGGATATGTTTGATTGTTGAATGGTGGCTTCGCAGGAAGCAGGAACTTTCCTTCCATTGATTCCTGAGCTGCGTGTATTCTTCGGCTAGGTGAGTACTTTTGAAGAGCTGAAAAGATTTAGGCATTTCTATAATTAAAGGATTATTTGATGCTTGTTTTGCGGCTTTATCAGCTGGTTCATTTCCGGGAATTCCTATATGGCCTGGAACCCGGGAGAGCCAGATGTCTTTGTTTGAGCATAATTGACTGCCAATATGTTCTAGGGATGGACATTTATTGTTCATACTCTTGAGCCCTTGTAAGATGCCAAGGTTATTATTTCATTTTCTATTAATAAGTTTGAATTTAAAGTGAGACTATTTCTACTGTTCATGCACTTCGTTTTATTAGCATTTATTTTTAGCCTATTTTGGCACAACCAATCATTTATATTATTAATATCTTCTTGAATTTTCCTGTAGCAGTCTTCAATGTTTTCTCCAGAAATGTAAATCAGGGTATAATCAGCAAACAGGACAGTTCGACAATGCTTTAAAACATATGTACGATGTCATTGATGTATATAATAAACATCAGAGTTGCCTCCCAGTACAGGGGCCAAATTACTGCGTCAGTGATCGAATGAGTGAGTACCATCAGTGATCGAATGAACGAGTAACCATTTTAAAATTTTGTTATACTAGATTGCTCGAAACGTGAGCGGTAATGTAAAACTCATATATTTCAGTCACGTATTGCTCGATAACTGATGCAGTAATTTGGCCCCAGATCCTTGGGAAACTCCCAAACTTACATATTTAGGTTTTGAAAAAGTTCCGTTAATTCTAATTTTCTATTTTCGAGGTAGGTTTTAAACCAAATGAGTTCACTGTTTTTGATACCATATCTTTCTAGTTTATTTAAAAGGATCGAACGGTCTATAGTTTCCAATGCACGTATATATACATTTTTGTTCTGATATACTCTCTTTCCAGCTAGTTAAAATAAAGTTTAAGGCACTCTCACATGAATGGGCTTTTCAGAAACCAGATTGGGATCCTATTATTAATTCATTATTTTAAAGATAGTCCTCAATTGGCTTAAATGCGATCTTTTCTATAATTTGTTCGTATAAAGGCATACTGTTGACAGGTCGGAATTCTTTAACTTATTAATATTCGAAAGTTTTTCAATAGGGCTACATGTAGATTCTTTCCAAGAGTCCGGAAAAACACGTTCTTAAAAAGACTTATTAATTATAGGCTGCAGGGCCGGCCCCAAAGCTTCAATGTTTTCTAGATATATTTTTGGACTCAAAAAAGTGTTATATTTTGTATTATTTATTAGTAAAAGCAGAGAGTGAACATCATACATAATTGAATTTAAAAGTGTAACCCAAGTAAGGTATTAAATTAGTATACGCCACATATCGTTGGGATATCGTTGTTAATTTTAGTTATACTAGGTATGTTTCTTTACTTTTGGGATAAAGTTTGGGAAAAAGTTCGGGAAAAAGTTTGGGGATGAGCTTTTTGATGTTATTGTTGTAATGTTAAGTCAGAAATGAAAAGTAAAGAAACGCATTTGGGATGTTTCTGGTTCGTTGCAGTGTAAATTACCCATTCGACGTCATTGCTTGTAGGCTCAACGCATACAAAATTATGCAATTTCAATTCTATTAACATTTGCAATTATCATGTTGGGCTCTTTTAAAAGATACCAGAAGAAATATTTTAATTTATATTTGTCTCCATTGTATCATTTTCATTTGATTTAATTAAATTAAACCGTTTTATATACGCTACTTCACAAATTTAATTTCAAATTTTTTGATCAGCTGATTTCTTGTTTGACAAGCAAGAAAGTGCCGGAACTAAAATGTTCGGGTATATTCTTGCTGGAGGGGAAATGAAAAAAAAGTCAAAAGCTCTGGCATTTTTGTGTCAGAAAATAGTAAAGAAACACGTTTTGGGTAGATTTGGGTTACTTTGGGAACCCGCGGGTGAGTAAAGAAACAGACCTTTTGTTAAGTCTTCTTCGGTTTTTGAAAGAATCGCTATAGCCTGCTTGTTTATTTTATTAGGTCTGTTTCTTTACCTTTGGAATAAAGCTTGGGAAAAAGTTTGGGGATGAGCTTTTTGATGTTGTCGTAAATACATAGGTTTGTTTCTTTACTTTTGCGATAAAGTTTGGGAACAAGTTTGGGATTGAGCTTTTTAATGTTGTTGTAATCTTTAACCAGAAATGAATAGTAAAGACACGCATTTGCGATGTTTCTGGTTTGTTGCGGTGTACATTACCCATTTGACTTCATTGCTTGTAGGCTCAAAGCATGTAATTTCAATTCTATTTACACGCATTTATCATTTTGGGCTCTATTAAGGGAACCAGGAGCATCATTTTAATTTATATTTGTCTCCATTGTATCATTTTCATTTAGTTTAATTAAATGAAACCATTTTATGTAGTTCTTCACAAGTTTAATTTAAAATTTTTCGATCAACTGATTTCTTGTTTGACAAGCATAAAAGTGCAGTAACTAAAATGTTCGGGAAGATTCTTGCTGCAGGGGAAATGAGAAAAAGTCAAAAGCTCTGGCATTTTTGTGCCAGAAAATAGTATAGAAACACGTTTTGGGTAGATTTGGGATACCTCGCGATCCTGCTGGCGAATAAAGAAACAGACCTGTGTTTCCAACTATTCAGATGGCTTTTGAACCAAGTATTTTCGTTTAATCGCATATTGAAGTCTTTGGTAAACATTTCTACTCTTTTATGTAACTTCTTGACAAACAATATTTGAAGCTTCGTTATCATGTACAATATTTGAAAGTTCAAAACTTAAAGAGGATATAGTGATGGCATTAATCGGGTATGTAAATTACACAAATCTATTCATGGCTTAAAGCAAAGCAGTAGGCAGTGGAACATATAACTAGGTGCCTCATTGAAGTCATTTGGGCTTACACAATCAAAATTATACAAAATGGCAAATTAAGAGTCGGTATTTATGTGGATGATGTTCTGATTTTCTGGCGTGATGAAAAACTTTGAAATAATCTGAAGAAGTCCTTGTGCAATTCTTTCAAAATGACATACATACCAACTGAAGACATGGCTGCAGATAATCTTACAAAAGCATTTCCTTGTATCAAACACCAACTATTTGTCAAAAAAATGGGCATGGGCATGAATATTAAAAATTAAAATTGTTTCTTATTTAAATATTTTAATAAGTGGGGGTGTGGAAATATTATGTTTTATAACTTTTTGCTAAATAACTGTCCTGAAAAGAATACTTTTTGTTTGTGGTCATTAATATAAATTGTTTTTATATCACTCTTCGTTTAAATACGAAATAAATATAACGTTTTATTAAATTGGTCTTTTCCTCAAGATAAATCCCAATAATTTCAAATTTACTATTCAAAAGCAAATAATAACGTTGCTAGCTTTGCAAAATTTTAAACCAATGAGGTAAATATTAAAATGGTTACGAAGAATAAATCTTTTATTATTTTGGCTCTTACCAGCGTTGAAAAAATAACCCACTTAAAAAAATGCCTTTTTTCAAAAACTTACTTAAATTATCAAATAACAGGACAACATTCTTAGAAAGACCCAGTGCTAGGGGATCGTGGGAAAAATCCCTTTTCGTGGGAGTTTTGACTTCAAAAGGGACAAAGGGAAAACCGAATTGTTTTGTGGGAATTTCTTCTTAAATCCGGAAAAAGTCAATTTACAAAAAATCTAATCAATTTCGATTTATTCCTTGTTTCAAATCGCTTCAACTTATTGTGTTTACCGCTTCGGTTTTTCTTCTCTTTATTTGTTCGAATTTGAACGAAATTGAATGAATAACAGTACACTCAACTAAATTTGCGTTTTCGATCTTCTTTAGCTAATACAAACATGTATCATGTGTAGATTAAGTCAATGATAGCCACTACATGCTATTTACAAATGATATATAAAAAACTTAATAATTAGGGTATTCACGCAACAGCGTAAAGTCGTGGGAAACGTAGTAAGGTTCAAAACTGCGTAAATCTGTTAAATTGTCTAAATAAACTGTGATAGAATTACGAAGTTTAAAACTTTACAACGTGGCGACTTTACTTGTATGAATAGCCTTAATATTTCTAATGAACGAATTTATTACACATTATATTATATTTATGCTGATTATGTAAATAAAAGCACTTAATTTATTAAAGAAAAATTTTATGTATGTACAGGGCATACATAATGTGATTTTTGCTGTATTTTTCTGAGGGTAAAATTAATTTTTGGGAAAAAATGGGATTTTGAGGACTGTTAAAAGGAAATTCTCTCAAAGAACAAGCACCAGCACCGGCACTAATAAAATGCATGTCGTTTTAGTTTCAAAAGTAGGTATTAATTATTGAATAAAAAACAATCAAACATAGTTTTAGTCCAACAGATAGTCTTGGTCTTTTGCCGATCATAGCAGTTTTTATTTTTAAAAAGCGACTTTGTGTGCAGAGTTCCGCTTTTGGCCCTTGATTTTTTAAGAATATTTAAAAAAATAAAATACTTTTTTGAATAAAAGAAGACCTAAAGCCTCAGCAAGTGAAATAATGCCTAAAAACATGAAAAAGCCTTGGTTGGCATCGCTGGCTCTAACCTACATTTTGGTAGAAAAACTTTTTTCCACTGTTATAGTTGCCTCCAGAGACTAGTTTTCTGAATCTTTGATTTGGATGTGAATGGATTTGGATAGAATTCTACATAGCTCAATCCTTTAGTTGCTAAGTTGTTTTCTTAAAAGGTGAACAGGTTGATTTTTTACTTAATTTCTTCAAAATAAGTGAAAGAGAAATTTTTGGAAAAATGTTTTAGCATCCGGTTTGCTGTTTTTTATTGAAAATTAATAAGAGCATTGAATTTTGAAAACAAAAATTATACTTAAGTAATTACATAAACTTTTGAAACAAAATTATTTTTTTTTTTAATTTTTGTGTTCGAAAATTAATTTTTCAAAAACTATTCACTAATACTTTATCTAAAATGCAAATTAAAGAAGAGATTTCTGGCTTTCCAAAAAATTATAGCATGGCATTTTAAGTTTTATCTTTGTTTTTAAGTAATTTTATTCTGTTTCAAGTACATTTTTTAGAAAATTGCCCCTCCCGCCTAAATGGAGGTGATTAGAACCGCTTTCTTTTGAGTAAAATCAAATACTACAAAAATGCGAAAAAACAACATCCATAAGGTCTCAAATAGCAATTGAAAATTAAAATGCAGGAATAAAAAAAAAAATAAATCGAATTCAAGACACAAAATTTGGTATTTTCTTACTACCTACCCACATACATATATTACATGCACACATAATTATTCAGCCTTATTTATTAGATTTTTTAGGCGGTTGACTAGTTAGACAGTTTTTAAAAGTCCTTCATAGTTGGATATACGCCTCATTTAATTAAATAAAATGTCAAGTCAGACAAATCTTAGACAACCGATGCCATTGTTCAAGTTAGACAACTTTAGGACAACAGTAAACAAAGTTTATTAATAACTTTTTGGAGTTAGACGGCTGTCTAAAGCTAGACAAAGAATATAAATACGACTGTCTATGTCTATGTGTATGAACATCTAATATACAGAATGAACAAAAATAAACAAAACCCACGAACACGACACAAAACAAAACACCAGACAGAACAAAAAATTCAAAACTTCAAATTGTGTTTCCCTCCCTCGATCCCTTTTAAATTTCGCATACAGATTTCTTTCTCGAACTATCCCTTTATCCTTCCTTTTATGAATAATGTAACCTATCCAACACTCCGCAGCACCCCTTACGAATAAGTTGTCTTCGTATAATCTAGATGTCGCCCTGATCGTTCTTCTTCATGATAGACCTATTGGCGAATGAAGTCACGGCACCTGCATATACACAAATCCTCGGATTACACATCATGGAATCCAAGACCATTTGCGTGTATAGTTCGCCCTCTGTCCGACTGTTTGAAGAACCGTTTTTCACTTTATGCACTGAAATGGTCTTGGAATTCGAAAACCACTTGGCTAACTCGATTACCTTCGAAGTTCCATTCGTATTTTTTTCTTTATGCACTGTTTATTCACAAAGGCCCCAGTAGTGGACTGCAAGACTTCGATTTTTTAAATAGCTTTAAATGAAGCTTTCGAAGCCTATACTCTTTTTTTTGCTTTCATCCACACTCAAAATCTGCTTTGGACTCTCGGTCTAAAACTTCTGGGGCCCTACGATATAAATGTATTCTACTTTCGAATTTATTTGAATGGTAATTTGTGTGAAAGTGAGATCTAATTTTAGTGCTTTCGATTTTTTTCCACAGAATCTTCAATTAGCGCTGTTCTATTTCCGTTTATATGCGTTTGCTATAAAATAAACGAGCTCAGATTTTGCGAATCCGAACATTTTTATTGTAGAATCGAGTTACGTAGCTGGGCCTCTGTAAAAACACCTTATTACCTTAAATCTGATAGTGAAAGCACCTAAAATAAGTCAATTTGAATAACTTCTATGGGACATCGCTTCTATTTTTGTAAGCTCGTTTTATTTTTTTCTGTTTAATTAGAACACTTTCATAGGATTCATATCTTTTGAAGATTCATTTACTTTTCCCACAATATCTATAGAGTTGATGCGTATCATTGTATGTGGAGAGCGCTGAAAGTTTATCCTTACGTATTGCTTTCTTCGCTTTTTCTTGAAGTGCGTTTTGGTATGGGATAAAGTTTTTTCAATAATAGTTGCTTGAACATCAACCAGTCCTGTTTCAAGAATTGGCCTTCCGAATAAAGTAAAATTGTTGCCTCCAACAACTAAAACCTTTTCAAGGTGAATGCGATCCGAAATGGTCGGCGGCCAGTATCCCTCGACAACTATTATGTCACCAGATGTTACTTTGAACTGCTTTCCGCATAAATGAACAACTGCAAATAGACGGCCACCGCTTCCGGAAGATTTTATATTATTATTTACTTTTCCGAATAAATTTTGGTAATTGTGACCAGTTTCAATAGGGTAGAGTTCTGCAGTAGTCAAGTTTTCAGATCTTTTTGTTACCTGTTGTAACTTCGGAACCAAATGCAACGAGTTGAATGATGCTAAAGGGATTGGTAGTGTAAGATTTGTTTCGAAGTAAAATAAAAACTTACTTATTAAACTTCCAAGGGCTTGTGGTTTTATTGATCGAAGCAAATTATAAGATAAAAGTGCCATGTTATATCATTAATCGTCGATAATTTTTTATTTTTTCATGAATATATGCAAACTACAAATCAATAGCAAATCAATTAAAATCTCAAATATAGTTTTTCTTTCTTTTCTGATTCTGACACATGTTGTATACCTTTCAGGTCATGATACAACTAAACAGATAACGCCGTCCTGTTATTTTTTTCGTTTTGTTCTGCGCATCTACGTCATCGACGCACAATTTTCCCTGATACTTTTGTTCTTTTTATAATAAAAATGTGTGTGCAGAATCCTAAAAACCAGTGCATTGCTTTTAGGAAATTATATTTTATATTTAATTAATAAATTTTTGTCAAAAATTCTTTGTTTTATTAATCTTGGAAAAAGTATTTGTGTGCGTCGATGACGTCATTTTATGGGAATGATGCGCAATGCGCTATCTTATTTAGTTGTATCATGCTTTCAGGTTAAAGGCGGCATTTGGGTGCGTTCATCGGCAGAAATCTGAAAATACAGTACTGAATCGTAACGTTGAACGCACAAAAAATGTAAAATTTCAGCCAGATGTCATATATTTTTTCTGACAAAATCTGGTGTTTACTTGCTGGTTTTACTGAAAGTGAATATAGAGAAGAACTTTTTTGCGCACTTTCCACTTGTAACCAAAAAATCTTAACAGTTATTACTCCCAAATGCACATCTTGATGGGGTTTTTCCACCAAATATAATTATTATAAATAAAAACGGGGAAAACTTTCACTTTTTGTTATTTTGTTAAAGAAAAACTAAAGCCGAAATCCCATGAAAAAAACTACTTTTTAACCATATTTTTATTTTATTCACTTATAGTGCCTCTGTGCCTCTACACTATCTCACAAATGTTAATACATGTCAGAATAAAGTGGGAAAGAATTTCATGCGACTGCCAAATTTGTGTGCAGAAAATGATTGTCATATTTTGCGTCCACACTATTATACATGATTTTCTTCACACTTTTTTGACATGTGTTAATACTCAATGGGATAGTGTGGAATAGCTATTACAAAAAAAAAATAATACAACCAACACATCGCAACAAGCCGACAACAGAACCCAAAATAAGCTACATCATTGTATATATAGAATCCATAGTATTATTATGATGGCAATCGATAGCGGCGACATCTGTTACAAATTAAGACAACTAAGAAATTAGATTAGAAATATGAGTGAAGTCGCCGCAGCGCCACAGCAGATATCAAGACTACTACGAAAAGTCTTTTCATAATAGTACTATAGATTTTATATACAAAGGCTACATCCACTATTCAGTTCAATTTCTATGTGCAGATTCTTTTCTTTTGTCTTGTTTTTAGCTGTCATCTGAATTTTCAGATGAAAATTTTTATCTGAAAAAAGTAAGCCAATATAATGAAAAGTCATCTGAATTTTCAGAATTTTTATAACAGCTGATCAATCAGAAGCCAATTCAGATTTCTGGACCCATGTTCTGTAACTCAGGCGATAACTTTTCGAATCGTTAAAAAATGAAACAACTCATTCCTCAGTTATCGCCTTTAAGGGCAGCGATAAGTTTTGATGTTTAAAATGAAAAACTTGTCGACTTTCAAAGATACAGAAACCCATTTTATCGATTTTTTCCAGGATTTCTATTCCAATTGTTTCAGTCGATAAAATTAACGACTGTCAAAGTTATAGAAACCCGATGATGCGATAAAAATTAATTTCGTTCCAATTCTCTATGTTTCTCGACTATTTTTATCGATTCGAAAATTACAGAACATGGGTTCTGGATCCTTGAACGCACGTATTGCCCGATTTTTCCAGTGTGATTTTTGTTTTTTGTTGGTTGGAGGAAATTCAAAATGGCCTAGTGGTAGTTAATTAGTAATTTCGTTTTCGATTGGTTTTGTGTTTTGTTCTATTCCTAGCATATGGAAAAATTGGATTAGTCTAAGACCTGGCACCCACTTGGCAACTTTAAATTGCTCACCCCAGCAACTTTTGTTGCTCCCGATTCAATAACATTGGGTTATATGGGAGACCGCCAACTAGGCAACTAAGTTGCCGGCAACTTTAAGTTGCTCGCGGAACTTTTTGCCAGCAACTTTAAGGCTAGTCGCGCACATGCAACTGCTACCGCAACAAAATAGTTTAGTCACAAGTTGAATACTGAGTGCGCACATGAGCAACTCCACAAGCAATCGCAACGAATCTAACAAACACGCCGACAATGTTTATTCAGTTTTTATATTTCATACATTCAAAGAAAAATATCATCGTCAAATTCCGTGCAAAAAAAAAAACTTTTTGGAATTCGACGTTTGTGTTTTTTTGTTGACTTCTGCCTAAGGCCTGGCGCCCACTAGGTAACTTTTAGTTGCTTGCCCCAGCAACTTTTTGTTGCTCCCGATTCAAGTACATTGGGTTATATGGGAGAGCGCCCACTAGGAAACTAAGGTGCCGGCAACTTTAAGTTGCTCTCGGAACTTTTTCCCGGCAACATTAAGTTGCTCGGCCACGCCCACTAGTCAACTTTTGTTGCCGGCAACTTTATCTGTCAAAGATGGCCATGTTCAACGATAAAATCTTACATATAGATATTCAGATTTCTGAATTTTCTAATCCTCTAAATCTGATTTATCAAAAATGAGCTATAAACTTCAATGTTTTTATTTCGTATTTACATTTATACTAACGTTGTAATAGTATTCGTGTCAAAAGTCAACACAACAAATACACAAAATATGGTGTATAATTCCAAAAAGTTGTTCGGATGTTGCCTAGTGGGCGATGGCGAGCAACTTAGGTTGGAGTTGCCGGCAACAAAGTTTCCCAGTGGGTGCCAAGCCTAACATAACATAACATTTTTTGACAGTCAAGAGTTAACAAACACACCTAATTAATTACCGTTCACGAACGCGCCCTAGAAAAGGTTGCATTTCTGAATGCGTCCAAACTGATAAGTCAGATCCAGATACCAGATGGCTTCGGAAATTTTTAAATTTAAAAAAAATTGTTGCATCGTTTTCGTGTTTCGTCATTTTCATTTTTTCTTGTTTTGAAAGATTTTACTTTATTTAATCATAGTTTTGTTCAGCAATAAATTTATACTTTCAATTAATTATGGAAGCAAATAATGAACCATCGTTAGAACGTCATTTCACAGGACATAGCGCTGATATTACACAAATTTGCTTTAACCCTACATCAAATTATATAGCTTCATGCTCCTTAGATTCTTCTGTAATGATTTGGGACTTGCAGCAGGCTGCTCGTTGCATTAGATTCAGTTCCCACATCGAAAAAGTTCATTCCATTGCTTGGGCTCGAGATTGTAATTTAGTCGCATCTTCGTCTGAATCGGGATTGATTAAAATATGGGAACCAAAAATAAGAGGAATTTCTACAGAGTTTATAGCTCATAGTCACCCAGTTCGAACTGTTGACTTCGACCCTACAGGAGCATTGGTATGTATGTTTTGATAGTTCACATTGTTCACAAAGCTCTTATTACAATTTGTTATAAGCTTTTAACTGGCTGCGATGACAAGTCTATGAAGTTATGGAAAGTTTCGCTCAAAAAGTTTGTAGCGTCTTACACTGGTCATACAAATTGGATACGAAGCTCTAAATTTGATCCTAAGGGCAATTTAATCGCCTCCACTGGAGACGACAAGCATGTGAAGATATTTGATGTCGAGAAATGTGCATGCATCACTTCGTTTACTGAAGAGAAGGGTTCAGGGAGACAAATATCATGGCATCCCGATGGGAACTTAGTAGCTGTTGCACTAACCAGTAACAGAATTAAGATATACGATATAAGAACCGAAAGCCTGATTCAGCTGTATCAAGTGCATTCAGGACCAGTAAACAGTTTATCATTCCATCCATCTGGTAACTTCATTTTATCTGGCAGTGATGATGAAACTATGAAAATTTTGGATTTGCTGGAAGGAAGGCCTCTATTTACGCTAACCGGGCACACACAAAAAGTTACGGCTGTTGCTTTTTCTGAAGACGGACTGCACTTTGCATCTGCAGGATCAGACAAACAGGTTTGCTATATTAGCCCCTATAAGTTATCATATTTTGTATTAAGATTTTTTATATTTAAAGCTTTTGGTATGGAAGTCAAATTTAAGTAACGTGGGGTCATCAGGAGTAGATTTGACACTAAGTGGTGTAGCTAACAGTTTTACTGAAGTTTTGATTGATCCCAGAAGCAAAGATGTATACGGAACACAAGATGAGAATTTTCATGTTGAAGAAAGCGTCAGTACAAACGAATACTATGAATAATCAATGTACTTAAGAATGCATACTTTATACGTACTTCAATTTCATACAAAAAATACTTTAAAAAATTTATAAAGCATATCTGAAAAATTCTAAGAATTACAGTGCTCTAGTAAACCATATTCTTACAAAAATTGATAACTTTACCCTATAGGACTCAAAATAAAGTTTAAACTACGTATGCGTAAGTGCTTTAAAAATAGTTGGCCTATAATTTTGAATTCCGGATGACAAAAACCCGCCATTGAAGAGTCCTAAATAATCTCTTTATTATGTGACGCTTCAAATTGACGTCGACGGTTCCGATATATGTTCTCAGTTAAAAAAAAACTAGCACCAGAAGTCAAAGCATGTGGCATACCCCTAACACGTCCTAGCTTTTAATTTACTATCACCCATATGTGTATTTACAATTGTTCTAGTTTGAAGTATGGAATCAATCGAATTTGACAGTATGAGATCGATGCTAATAAAGTCTATAGCAGAGAATATAAATTAAGTAATTTTATGTAGAATGTTGGCCCAGAATGATGTTCTTTAACCCTATTTTTTATTTCATGGTGTCCGCGAAACTGTCAGGGATTGTCAAGGAACACAATTTTGGTCAGGGAATGTCAGGGAATTTGAAAAGCGGACAGGGATTTTTTTTTAATAGTAAATTTTTTACAATTCGCTTTCCTTTTTAACTTTTTTCTGATCGAAACAAAATTTGAATGCAACTTCGCGGGTAATCATGTTAGCCGAAATTGGTTTTCACCCCTCCTTAGATAAGTTCTGGCAGGGCGACCAATGCACTCAAACTGTCTCAGATTTCGGGATATATGACCCGAGGAGCATAATTACCTTCGAAGGTGCACTCGTATTTGTTTCGATGCACGTTGAAATACTAAAGCCGCGGTTGTGGACTTCGATTTTTTAAATAACCTTTACTGAAGCACAATATACTTTTTTTGTTATCACTCCCACCCAATTCTACATACATATGTATATGTAGTTTTTTTTTTCATTTTTGATACATTTTTCATGTTTTATTCTTATGAAATATATTTGTTTTATTTCATTTGTTAAATTTTGTTTTGCCCAGAAAAGTCAATAATTTGATAAACTGAACACAAAATGCGTGTTATCAGAGACTTAACTTTTAAAATAAGTAAAAGAGATTATGTCTTTCGTGATATTTGTGCATTCTAGATTTTTGTGCGTTCGAGATTTTTATTTTTTTTATTTCGAGATTTTTGTCATTCAAGATAAAGTCATGATCCCGTTAAGAAGCCCTGGGTAGACTAACATATACATATGTAGAGGTACTTATTATACCCAATTTCAACCATATTACATTCATACTGGTCGCAATGATAACCTCCTTTTTTTAAAGCCATTTAGAAATCGAACCATCTCCTCAGGGACATTATGTAACTTATAAAATATTATTTTTGCCCATATCGAGCCCTGGGTCCGTGTGGAGTTTTTTAAAAAGCAATTTTTTTGACAATTCTTGGGATGTGCAATATCATTCAGATTAACCGCAAATAAACAATACCCGAGTCAGAACAGAAATTATAAAAAATGTTTATTTATTTGACAAAATTATTTATTGTGAACAAAATAATACCCGCATTAAAGTGTTGCAGTTATGAATACAATTTTGGGAATTTATTTAGTTTTTGCAACCTAAATATGTTGTCTCCTTGCCGGTTTTTTTTAAAACTTCTAGTAGTTCATTGGCTGATAGATTTGATTTTATCTGCACTGATTTTCCCTCCAAGTCGATCGACATACCTTCAACTTTATCTTTAAAAGATATGAAAGTTATATAAATGTAGGTTTAATACATATATTTAAAATTTGTTTAAATAATGGAGAGTTCGCATTCATATACATATACATATATTTTTTTCAATGTTTAATGAATCCTATAGCAAAACTATTCAAACATACCACCTAACTTTTTGACTACACGTTCTACTGCTCCTGAGCAACCGGTGCAAGTCATCTCTACTTTGAATTCGTGAACCTGGAATAAATTTTTTGATTAAAATTTAATACTTCCAAAAGTAACTTAACTCACTGGCATTTTATTAAATCTATATTTTTATAATATAGTAAGAAATAGAATAGCAATATTATTTAGAAATTCAATTTATGCTTGTGCAAACAAAAAGCATCTGACTTAAACTTGACAGATTGGTCGCGTTCCGACGGCTATTGGAATGGGTGCGTTCATCGGCAGAAATCTGAAAATTCAGTACTGAAACGTAACGTTGAACGCACAAGAAATCTGAATTTTCAGCCAAATGTCATATATTTTTTTTCTTCCAAAATCTTATGTTTACTTGCTGGATTTTACGTGAAGTGAATATAAGGAAGAACTGTTCTTGTCGAATATTAAAAATTAAGATTTAATTTTAATCTAAATAAGTGATTCCGAGGATGAAGTTATATGTATGTGAATGTTGTTCGTTGTTTTTATTTAGATTATAATACTTTTGAAAATAGTTGAAGCCATACTTTTAACTCGCAACCAACAAATCTTAATAGTGATTACTCCCAAATGCACGTCTTCATCGCCTTTTTCCACCAAATGTAATTATTATAAAGAAAAATGGGGAAAACTTTCACTTTTTGTTAAAGAAAAACTAAAGCCGAAATGCCATGGAAAAAACAACTTTTCAATCTTTATTTCTATTTTATTCACTTACAAGAAAATAAAACATAAAAAAAACCAACAAGCCGTACCAAACCGACAACAGAACGCATAGCTGCATCTACTATTAAGTTCAGCTTCTATGTGCAGATTCTTGTTTTTTGTTTTGTTTTTAGCTGTCATCTGAATTTTCAGATGAAAATTTTTATCTGAAAAACGTAAGCAAACGTAACGAAAAGTCATCTGAATTTTCAGATTTTTTTTGACAGCTGACCAATCAGAAGCCTCAAAAATTCAGATTTCTGGATCCTTGAACGCAGGGAATTATGGCCTTTCCAATTAGGGTATCATTGGATACATTTGGCTACGTTTCTTTAGCGATCCGGATTTAATTGGGCGCGTTCGGCCGGCTATCGGATAGGTTATGAACGACCAGAACCAGATAGGGTAGCTGAAAAAAGCTAACAAAGAAATTCAATTAAAATTGTTTTTAATTTGCAAAAAAAAATTTAACTTTTTTAACGGAGTTTTATTCCATTTATATTTATATATATATTTATTTGTCGCAAATAACCATTATCTAGCTGCATCTAACTAATTAATTTTCCTTTCAAAAAACCCGACTGCAAAACTCAACATGAACAACTCAAACTTCTTGTCAAATATCAGCTGTTTAGAAATTTCTCTTTGGATTGCTGAGTATCCTAGAATTTTTGGGATAACTTCGGATTTGTTTTTTGGTCACAGATGATTTGTCATTAGCTGTTTTTTAACAAGGCATTACAACAACACAAAGCTATCCGGATAACTGAGAATTAACATCCGAACGCGGCCATTATGTCGTTGTATGTCGGTATTTACATGACCCGATTTTTCCACAGACGATGTTTTGTTCTGAAAATTTTTCTAAGTCAATTTGAAAAAATGATGGAAGTAAATTAATTTTGTTGCAGCAGATAAGCATTTTCAAGCTTGTATTGGTATTTAAAAAATTAAAAAAAAAAACAAAATAATTATAACTGATAATTAATTGAAAATACATATTAAAACATTGCCTAAGATCTGCGAATGCGAATACATTTTTTAAGCAATTCTCAACGCAAATCTCCGCTCATTCTTTGTTTCAACTTTTTTTGACGAAGTGAATGAACAATGCTTTCTACAATTTTAAAAAGAAATACGGTTTTAAATTTGTTTAAATTGTAAAATTGTAAATTTTCGCACAGTTCACGTCATTCAGAGACAAAGCAAATAACTTATATGAAAGAAAGGTCAGAATTTACGACTATTTGCTCTGTAGTTTGATATTCACAGCTCATATGCAGCGCACTTATAGTGTGGGTTTCAAGAGCAACAGGATTGACTACATTTCCAAGACGAAATTGAAAAATTAAGCCCTAACTACAAAAGCCAAAAAGTGAAAAAGTACAAAAGTGAACATTTTCAAACTCATTTTGGGTTAGTGTTTCTCACTGGAAAACTTATAAAAATGATGATGATGATGAAGCTTAAATTTTAATTTGTATATGATTTTTCACAAACAACTGCTCTAGCGGGAAAAATATTTTTACTTTTGTAATTTTGCAAACAGTGGCCAATGTAGTAAAGGCTTTAATTGTGATTGTAATTTTGTTAAATGATATTTTTTTACATAAAACCAAAAAGTAATTTTTAATGCAATATATCTACTGCAATTGCGGCAACGCTGGTGTTAAAGTGCCGTCTACCTCCGAATGCAAAGTACAGCAATAAAGTATGAAGAAGACAGAGACAAAAATCGGACTGGAAAGATCGTTTCATGTAAACATTTCACCCGATTTAGGAAAAAATTGTACGGGAAAAATCGAGTCATGTAAATACCGACTAGTCTCTAGATTTGTAACTACCAACTCATACGTCCACGAAATGAGTTGAAAGTGTTGATCTGTCAAAGTGCATATTCAAACCAATTTGTTTACAAAACAAACCAAATTTGTATAGAACTTTATCAAGTTCAGAGAAAAAATAATAATTAAAATTATATTTGTGCCAATTATTAGCAATAAAGGAAATTTTTATTGCAAAATATACGATTTTATCCAATAATAATGCAAATTAAATTGTTTTCATTCATTCATTTGACATTGTTAATGAAAATTCAAAGAATGCACAAATTTACTTAAATAATAACAAATAGAAACAGAAAATGGAAACTGTTTCTTTGTTTCATTTTTAAATCAAATTTTGTTTCTTGCTTATCCCAACAACACAATTGAAAGTCGTTTGATGTTTTTTGAGAACTGAAAAACCCAGGTTTTGTCAATAATTCTTGGGGTTGTCAAGAAAATCTGGGTCAACCCTGGTTAAACTTCAACGAACAAACCTAACCCTAACCTAGTCTAACAATGACACATCAACAATTTTTTTTGACATAACAACAATAGCTAACTATGGTTTGAAAAAGAACGCACCACTGGCGTTTCAGTTACGGAATACCAATAAAGAAATGACACGACTCCAAAAACGACAGTTCGCGTTTTAGAAAAACGCCTATCAGAATAATGGTGATTATTTCCTATTTCAAATTTAAACAAATAACCTTGAATTCAAAGAGGAGCGAGCGGATATTTTGCGAATTCGAATGTTTCGTTTCGAACCTAGTTTATTAATAACTTTTTGGGGTTGGACGGCTGTCTAAAGTTAATAAAAGTTTATAAATACGACTTTATGTGTTTACCTGAGTGGTTTTAAATTCTTGAGTCAACTTGATAACAAAATAAAAGGAAGAAATCGTTGTTAATCTCAATTTAGCATTTAAGGCACGTTCTCCAAACAACCGGTACCAGTGTTGTGACGGCCAAACATAAAGGAATATCCTACCTATCGTGATTCAACATCGAACTTACATTTTTAACTACGAGTAATAAATATCCCTGTATATCCTCATCAGTGGCTCATACCAGATAACAAATCATTTAAATGTTGTATAAATGGCCGCGTTCCGATGTCTATTCTCAGTTATTCGGATAGCTTTGTGTTGTTGTAATCCCTTGTTTAAAAACAGCTGATGACCGCTGGCACAACAACAACTCAAGTTATCTAGAAATTTTTAGGATATCTAGATAACATAGCGAATAAACATCGGAACGCGAGGAATTACTTTTGAAGAGCTAATACACCTCAGAAGACTATGCATATGAGTGTTTTTTCATAAATTCGATGAAGTTAGACATTGCTAATATAAAACAGCTGATGCAAAAACAACCCAACGTATCGTTCGTGTACTTTTGCACTATTTACTTCTCTCTGAGAGAATTGCATCTCCAATCCTAAATTTTGGCAGACTGCCTAATTTAGTCCAGAAAGTACACGAACAAACAGTTAGCAATGGTTGATTTTCTTGCTGCACTCCTCCAGTCTTTATAGGGAGTCATTTGTCGTGAAGCACCACTATCAATGTACAGTCGTTGTTTTTTTGAGTCTGACATTGTAGCACTGCACAAAATGCCTCCTTCCAAAATTTCCTCAATTTTCCCCTTAAATACTGAAATTGAAATCATTGACCTATTACTATCTAGTATGTCTATGATTGAAATATTTTGGTTTCGCTTACTCAATTATTTTTTGTCGCAGTAAATTACATAAGAAGAATAGAAAAAGACAGTTGTTTTGACTTCTATGTGAGGAATACTGTTTATATTTTATCCTCCTGCTCTGTCAAAAAAATGAGGAAAAATACTGAGCGCTTAAGAAATATAAACTGGCCAAATATTTCCTTTTAAAAGAAAGTTTTTAGAGGATTTTGTTTGCTCCAAGAAATGCATTTGCACTCTTTATTTTATTGTAATCACAATCTAATAATCGTACTTTCATCGCTTCTTCAGTTATATTCGAACCAATGCTTTCAATTCCCATGATAAATGGTTTGAAATCTTCACCAAGAACCTAACCATTTTGGAGACATTGGAAATTGAATGCTTGTCAACTTATTTGCTGTACCAAAAATCTGATTCACATAATCAGTCATGCATTCACAGCCCTCCAAACGTACTGTAACTGTAATCAATTTTCACAACAGTAAAATTTTCCTGGTAAGTCCATTGTCCTTATATAGGCTCTGTAGCTTCTTCCAAATTTCAGATGCAGTTGTTTCGTTTTGAATGTGGAAATGAAGCGATTCATCAACAGATAAAACTATTTTTGCTTTAGCTTTACGTACCCTTGCAGCATCCTCTTCCATTACTGGATCTAAGATCGTTCCTTCCAAATCATTATATTCTGTGAAAATTCTCCACCACGCATATTTTCAATAGATTCGTTGTTGGACATTGTTCTTCGATAATTTCAAACGGTGATTTCCTTATTTTATTTATTTCTTGCTCAATGAATGCATCTTCTATTATATTAAAGAGAAAATCACAACAAATGCGAAAAGCTAGAAAAACTAAATAAAATATCTTGAAATCTTCGTTTTATCAAATTCAAATTTAATTCCCTTAATTGCCTGGACCCACAACCTCCTATTGGGATTTATCTTGAGGAAAAGACCAATTTAATAAAACGTTATATTTATTTGGAAGTTAAACGAAGAGTGATATAATAACAATTTATATTTATGATCACAAACAAAAAGTATTCTTCGATAAAATAGAATAAATAGATTTTTTAACCGGTTGGAATACATTTCTTATTTAATGAAATAAAATGTCAAGTTATACAAATCTTAGGCAGCCGATGCCGTTATCTAAGTTAGACAACTTTAGGACAGCATAAAGTTTACTTATTACTTTTTGAAGTTGGACGGCTGTCAAAAGTTAGACAAAGTTTATAAATACGACTGATAATATGTGTGTTCCTTTACGTTGATTTTCCGTGATTTTTAGTTCAAACTTATTTCAAAAATTGGTTTATTTGAATTTTGACAGAACTTTGGACTAAAATTCGTACGAATGCACAGAAAGTAAAGGAACAGACCCAATATTTCAACAGAAATCCGAAAATATTTATTTGAATTTTTGTAGTTAAATATTATTTTAAAAGAGACAAAATGGTATAGTACATAAGAATATCCCGAAATATTGCAGCATTGCTCGAGGATTCCCCCAGAAAAATAGTGAAAACTCAATGTTGTCGATTACTTATTTGATTTTTTCACCAAAATTGAAAATATTCAAATCAAATGGCTTAGCAAAAAATAATTGCATACGAAGGTATACATATATCTATACACAAACATACTCCACTTTCTATCTCTATTCGCATAAGCCGCATTAACCATTGAAAAAAACAAGTCGAGTTGTAAGTTTAAAACAAAATATGCGATGTATGTATGTGTGTACAAGCTCAACAGCAGAGAATATCAATTAATTGATATTCTCTGCTCAACAGAGATAAGCCAAATATTTTTATTTTTCTCTTATTCTGGTCGTTCTCGTTTTATTTTTGTTGCAATGACATTATAGCTGACTCACTCACCTCCTTTACTCCGATTATCGTAGTGTATATCAAAATAATACAATCCTCTCGTTCTTAAGGCCCTCAACCAATGCGAATCCGCAGCGGCGACGAATTTTTGTTGTTGTTTAGCGTTGTGTATTTGTCATATTTGTTTCTATTGTGAATGATTCGCTGCGAATCGCTCCGCATTCGCGTTGGTTTGGGGGAGACTTTATACTACATGTTTTTTATTCCTTAACAGTTGAAATACTCTTATCCTACCTTAACGTAAATAAAATAAATAATAATAATAAAATAAAATTAATTATTTTTGTTTTTGTTGACTCTTGAATTGAAATTCAAAACTAAAAAGTTTATGATCTCTTGTCTAAATGCGTTAATGGAAATTATTATCTTTGAGGCAACAGTCAAGAATTTCGAGAAATTTATTTTGATTGATTTTGGTGCTTTTACTATGGGCTAGTTGAATGGGAATATTAGTGAAAATAGACATCGCATCAAATGACATTTATACATCATTGCCTGCTAGTTTGACATGTTTAGCTTTCTCAATAAATTCAAGAGTTTTCAATTGAGTAGCTTGAATTTGTACTCAGGTACTGTAATATTTTTTTCAATAAACTTCGAAAGGTCATATCATAACATAGTAACTTCATTGATGACGTGAAGGAATGAATACTGGCTCTCATAAGTAAAGTCTTAACACTGAGTGACGAAAGATTCCACTATGCTAACGAGAAAAAAGTTATGAAAATCCAATGTGACAATGGGTAACCGTCAGCTTTAATTCCCCATGAAATAACGACCCGAACATTGGCTACTTAAAAGTATAGTTTACCTTCCAAGTCATCGGCAAAAATTTAACTGGCCGCTTGGCCTTCAAATCCAGCAAAACCCTTAGTTACTTCTTTACAAAACTCAAAATAAAACCGGGTAAAGACAAACAAACCGATGTCATCTAAAAAAATGATTGTAATGGTAAGCCAAATGAGCCATACAAACTGATTTTTTTCGGAAATTTTATGTCCCGCACCAGCTACCATTTTAAGTTGGAATTAAAGAAATGATAATAAAATGTATTTTTATAGAGTGATTTTTATTTTCTCCTTAATTGATTGCTAATATATCGCATACCCACCGATATAATGCGTGTTTGGTCGTTTGTGATGTTTTCCGGTTCGCTTAGTTTTATGACACAACTTTCAGAGTGCTATTTTTAGTCCGTAGGTATTTATTGACATACGAGTATAATATGAGAACGGTTCAACGACAAAAAAAATAATAATAATAAATAATAGGTGCAAACTCTTTTCTGAGAAAATGAAGCTAAGAAATTGGAGTTTTGTATTTTCTTTACAGCAACAGCAATATCTGACATTTTTTGTAACAGTTTTTATGAAATTTAAAACACTTTCGCGATCTAAAACCATTTAAGCTTGGGCGTCTAGCATGAAAGCACTTCATGGAAATTATTGTCAAAAAAAAATAAGTGTGAATGCTCATTGGTTTCTTTGTTTTTCCCCTTAATCTCTAAATAAATTGCTTATATGCTACCGCTATGAGAAGACGTCCTGATTTTAAAATACTTTTTTCTTGAGTCACTCGGATTTTTTTCAATAAAATTTCGACGCCTCCATCGATTTTGAAGCCACCATGATGGCTCTTATACTAAAAACCTCTTTTCTCCTTTGATTGCTAATTCCTAGAAATTACTTTCACCATAATCTCAAACTCGAAGTGGGATAGAAAGTGTGATGGTTTTAGAACCGTTCCTAAATATTTTCATGTATTAACATATGAGTCATTCCATTTGAAAACGTCGAAAAACAAAAAAAAAATTTACTTTAGCATTTTAGATTTTTTCAAACTTTGTGAAAATATCCCTTATGGTTCAAAGAAAGGATATCCATATCGTGTTTTAATTTTCTCATCCCTCATTCCCCTCCTGTCCACATTGAAGTATTTGAAAATCGTCATTTTAGTGCTTCAGTATTTTTGATTTAAAAAAATTTCTCTTGAAGATATAAAAACCTTTGATATGACATACAAGCTTAAAAATAGTACTAATTGCGACTTACATTTCAATTCACATAATCAAGTCAAGCAATACCATAAACGGTGCCGAAATTACGAGTGTTTTTCTGATTTTTGTCGTTTTAAACTGACTCTGGTGTCACGACCTTTGAACGCAACTGCATATATTTTCTTGAATATCAACCACACTTATTATAAAAGTAGTCAAACCTAAAATTGACTCGTTCAACTCACTTAATTGTATGAAAAATCTCCACTTGAAATTGTTAGATTTTAAAAAATCGAAGTTTTTAGACTATAATATTGACATGTTTGACTGGATGAACAAAATTTGAAACTTTCAGGACCTTTAGTTTGTATCTTGATTTTTAAATCCTGCAAGTTTCGTTTTATTATTTTAATCCGTTATACGTTTGCCAGTGGTTTTAAATAAGAAGTATCAGTCAAAAAACAAATGGTTATTCAAGAGTATTATTAATGTCTTACTATATTTACATATGTATTAGGGTGCCCCCTCCCCCTAAAAGTGATCAAGGCAATTAAAAAAAATGTTGTGTTCAATTTTTTTTAATTCGGTCAACGTTAACACGTGCCGGCAAGCACTTGAAATTTCCCATACAAAACACATGGGTATTTTTTCAGTGTTTTACTCAAAATTTCGGAGTGGATGTGTTAAAGTGGATGGAAAATCTTCAAACTTGGTACATATATTAAGTACTATAAGAAGTAAAAAAAAAAAATATTTTCATTTTTTTTTTAAACAATATTTATTACATTGAAAATAACAACAAATGCCCAAGGATACTTACTCTTATTTTTATTTATTTATTTATTTATTTCATACTACATATTGTAGGACATTACAACGTAGGAGTTTACATAACCCAGTAGCCTTATTTATTAGATTAAATTAATATTCGTTTTAAACTCAGAATACTTAAGCCGAATCGAAGCACTTATGTCGTTTTCCATTGGTTTCACTCAAGAAGACACTCATTCTGAATCCAATGGAACAGTGCTTGTTACTTCTACTCGATTCTGAAGTTTTGTATCTATATTGGTGAATCATTAAATAGAAACTATTTGTTGACAATAAAAAGTGAAATTAAAAACTATAGTGTATCTACCCCTAACTCACAAATAATGGTTATTCTTTTTGTTTTTATTTGTTCATTAAATTATATTCATTTTTTTGTTTTCGAGTGCACAATTAATGAAATGGACTTTTAACAATAATATGAATTTGTACTGCAGTTTGTTTTGACGTTTGAGTTTGAATGTATTAGTGCTTCTCGAGTGGATTCTGCTTTGAAATCAAGAAGAGAATTTCTCTCGAAGCAGAAGAGGATTTTTTCGCCAATTGAATGGTTCTAGAAGACTTCCGGACGCTTCGGAAGCTTTCTGGATGTCCAATGGAAAACGGCATTACTCCGTCCTTACGCCACGTTTAACAAATCTTATTTATAAAATATTTTACGAGCCGTGTTAGTTACGCCATCCTTATGTCAAAAAACGACAAATCTAAAACTCTTGTTATCAAAAACGTAGACAAACCCTTGCTAATGTGTAAAGTTATTCATTTGAATTAAATAATTTTGGTGAATTAATAATTAATAAATGGTTCAGAAAAATTAAAAAATGTTTTTTAGCAAAAAATAAAAATAAACAAAAATCCATTCTTTTCAGAACAAAATCGATTTTTTCCAAATAAAATCGATTTTATTTGTCAAAACAAATCTTGCATTTTCAGCAAGATTTCAGATAGATTTCACACACGTTTGCAAGATATGACATTTTTCTTGAATTGAAAGTATTGTGCGGCGGGTTATTCATGGGTATTCATACAACAGCTTAAAGCGTAATACTGTCACAATTTTTATGGAAAATTTGACAGATTTACGCAGTTTACAATTTTACAACATTTACGGTGACTTAACGCTGTTGCATGAATATCCTTATTAATAAATATATATTAAATTTCTTAAATTCGGTTTCTAATAACATTAGATAAAGCACTTTTTTACAAAAAATATAAATTTTCTTTATTCTTGTCATTTTGCGACGATCCAAAGCTTCCTGCATTGATTAAATTTTTTCGAACCAAATATTTAAGTCTTAATTTTACATATATACGGCAGACTTTGAGGTTACATAATGAGCAAAATTAGTTAAAACTTCCATTGTAAGGTGCTCCATTGAAGCCATCTGGTCTTAAAAATTATTGAAATTTGCTTATAAGTAAGCGTGTCACAAAAATAATTGCCAGCGACAAGATTAAAGTTGAGTTGTGTGTACAAAACCATACTTAACGATTGGTCCACTTCCACTTCCAACAACGCTCTTTGGATGTCTTCTTGTTTCTTATTTTATACAAAAGCATTTTGTTTGATAGTCGTGATTCCGGAAGGTCGAGGACTTTTAAAATATAGTCAGCCTGTGTCCAAAAAGTGTTTCTTCACACTCATCATGTATAATAGTGTAGAAGCAAAATATAAAATTTCATCACACACAACTTGACAGCGCATCCGACACGATTTGACATATTTTATGTTAATACATGAAAATATTTAGGAATAGTTCTAAAATCATCACACTGGTGAAATTAATGTCGTTTTCGATTTGACATTCGGAGTACTCCGTTTCTACTCCATTTTCACTCCAACTACTCCAAAAGCCTTCGATTGACCATTCGGAGCACTGTTTTCGGAGTCTATTGCTGTTCCCAATTTCAAGAAGGAATAGATTGGGAACACACGCAAACATACAAACATTAGATTTTCTGACTGTTCCACTCCTTTTTGATTCCAATCGAATATGAGAACAAAAATTTACACAAACACTACCTACCGACGCCATTTTACAAAATGGTTTCTTCAAGCATTTATAACTTTTGACAAGTAATACGACGAAAAGTTGTATGTGTATGCGTGTGTTCCAAATCTACTCCTTCATGAAATCGGGAACAGAAAAACACTCCGAAAGTTAATTGAAGGCTTTTGGAGTAGTTCGAATGAAAATGGAGTAGAAAAGGAGTACTTCGAATGTCTAATCGAAAACGACATAATAAATAAGGCTGCTACTGTTTGAAAGTCGCTAGGGAACAGAACTACTATTTGAAAGTCATTAGAAAACAGAACAAGATCCTGGACCCATGTTCTGTAACTATCGCTTCGATAAAATTCGTCGAGAAACGTTGAAAAATGAAACAAAACTCATACAATTTGTTTCAGTTTCCATCGTTTCTCGACGAATTTTATCAATGCGATAGTTAGTGCCCTATTACACGACGACTTATGAGTCATGACTTTTTCGAAATTAAATGAGTGCAAAGGTGAGATCAGATGTTTTTTCTCGTTCGCACTCATTGAATTTCGAAAAAAGTCATAGCTCAAAAGTCGTCGTGTAATAGGGCACTTACAAAACATGGGTCCTGATTACACGATTTGTTTTTTCGGACGTAACGTGTTTCGTCTTTTTGACACATTAGGTGAGGGGTGCAGAAACGTAGGGGGAGTGAAAAAATGAAAGCACGTATGAAAATTTAAAGATTTTTTCTGGTTGAACTTTGATGTATATGATTTGACAAACAAGTAGAGGCGGATGATGCTTATTATTTTTATAATGAGCTTTAAAATTTTTTTTCGTTATTCAATGGATATAAGATGAAAAGGAATTGATTTAAATATATTTTTAATTATTATTACTGTCTCTTTTCCAATATTTTTCAATAAATGAACCTCATATTTTTTGAACGTCAGAAAAACGAATGGACTTTTTCGGTTGTGTGTAATCACGAAGGTACATACCTGTCAAAAAGACGAAAAACGAAACGAACCAAAACACGAATCGTGTAATCTAGCTCCTAATAGGTGTGTTCTACAACGAGCTTCAAACAGTTTGAAGCCGCTAGATTTAGTGCAAACCCGTTCTACAAGCGAAATGTTGTATTGGCCCGCACTAAATCTGGTGATCTGAAGCGCTAGGTTTGTTTGTGTAGTTTCTGTGATAAATTTGGCAGTCTGTCAAAATTTGGGGAGTGGAGATGCAACTCTCTCAGAGAGAAGTAAAACTGTGCAAAAGTACACGAACGCTCAGAACCAAAATTTCTACTACTTTTTGAACGTAAACAAAAAGTAAACAAAAAACCTCATAAGAAATCAAGAAAACAAAGCCGCAGCATTGTAATTTCAGTTTTAACTTTATTTTTTAAAAACAAAATATGCCTTTTTTTGTATATATTAATCTAGTAATCACAAACCTAGCGCTTCCAGAAATAAAAATAATTATGTACAAAGCTAAATTTCTTTATTGGAAGAATTTGGCAAAAATTGACAGGAAGGGGGCATTTTTTACTCTCTCACTCGCGTTCTCTTCTGCCAAAAACTACACAGTTTTTTAAATTTGGTAGATTTGGGTAGAACTTGGTAGTTTTTTGGAATACAAGAAGAGACTTATGTCGAATTTCTTTCAACCTTTGGGGATCGATTTCTATTTTCGGTTGCAAGGAATGTTAAAAAATTGATTTTTTTATGTGTTCGTGTGTGTGTCATTTGACAGAAGTTTTAAAACAAAAATTAAACAAATTGTAGCATTGTTAAATTTGGTAGATTTGGGTAGAACTTGGTAGTTTTTTGGAATACAAGAAGAGACTTATGTCGAATTCCTTTCAACCTTTGGGGATCAATTTCTATTTTCGGTTGCAAAGGAATGTTAAAAAATTGATTTTTTTATGTGTTCGTGTGTGTGTCATTTGACAGAAGTTTTAAAACAAAAAGTAAACAAATTGTAGCACGCACAATTTCATAACAAATATTGATAGGGGCATTCAATTTTTCACATCATTTTATACGATTAAAAACGAGTATATTTCCGACAAAGTTGCAGAAATAAACAAAATGAGTCAAGCGTTCGTTAAAATAAAAAAATATAGTCCAAAATCGACCAAGAAACAAATTAATCGAGGAACAAATCGGGGAGCGCGAGCTTTACTATGGTCAATCGACTTTATGGGCACTTGAAGTCGAAGTAAATTGATATTTTTATCACTTCTTATTAATTGTTCACTGCTTATTGATGAATTAAAAAACTTTTTATAAATATATTCGTTTTACATCTATTCAAACGAACGACAAACACTTTTCAATACATGTTAAGAACCGCGAAAAAAAACTTTTAACTGTGGAGAAATGTCAAATCTTCTTAGTGTGTGTGCAAGTCGGTGTAAATCCTGCTAAAAACGAAAGATTTGATTTGTCTAGAAAAATTGATCTTTTCTTCTAAACAAATCGTTTTTTTTGTAAGGAATTCAACATTACTGTTTGAAAAAATTTAGGGAACAGGGTTACTGTTTGAAAGTCGCTGGGGAAGAGAACTAGATAAAATAATTTTGACAGCTGGAAAGGCAAAAAGTTTCTTCTTGACGTCTATTTCTTTTCGATTTCAAAACAAATAGTTTTTCAATAGATCTAGTAAAATTTTGGGATAACTCTTTGTAAAAAAGCAGTTTAGTGCAAAAAAGTTCTCTTCCAATGGCATCCATAATGTTTTTGAAAAACTGCGTTGCTGCAAGTAAGGAATGCTTTTTTATCATTTTCTGTACAGTAGACAATCATTGCGTAATAGAACCAAAAGTGAGGTTACAGATCACCTACATAATATATACATTCATGCATTTCTAGAAACACATATACGACCATTGGGAGTTTTGGTTCTTCGTTCATGTTACTCAACCGACGGCCCTCGACCGTTGAAATCAACCAATCTTTCGTCCATTAAAAGGGGAACAGGAGGTCGCAGTAGTTTCAACGGCATTGTTGCCACCGTGTTTGGTTGCACTGGCTTTGTCGGGCGGTATGTGTGCAACAAACTTGGCAAAGTTGGTTCACAGATGATTCTTCCATATCGAGCTGATCACGGGGAAGCTATTCGCTTGAAAGTCTCTGGGGATTTAGGACAAGTACTTTTTCATTTTTACAACTTGAAAGATGAAAATTCCATACGCGAGGCAGTGAAGTATTCCAATGTGGTAATTAACTTAGTTGGCCGTGATTTTGAAACAAAAAACTATAAGTTCGAAGATGTACACGTTACTGGGGCCAGAAATATTGCCAGGTATAATCTTGCTAATATGCTTTTACACGTAATTTCAGTTTTATTCTAGGATTTGCAAAGAAATGGGCGTGGAACGACTTATTCACCTATCTGCTCTCAATGCCGAAGAGAATCCGAAAGGCCATGTTTTGGAGAATGGAAGCAACTTTTTAAGGAGCAAATATTATGGAGAGCTTGCAGTACGGGAGGAATTTCCAGATGCAACCATTATTCGCCCGTCTGATATTTATGGTTCAGAAGACAGGTTCTTGCGGTACTACGCGCACATTTGGCGCCGCCAATTTCGTGCATTTCCCCTTTGGTACAAAGGCGAACGCACCGTAAAGCAGCCTGTTTATGTAAGTGACATTGCTCAGGCAATCGTCAATTGCGCTAGGGATCCCGACACGGCAGGAAAAGTCTACCAAGCTGTAGGGTATGTTGCAAGCTATTAAATTTGTATCATTATGTAGCTAAATTTATAAATATTTAGACCTAAACGCTATCTTCTGAGCGATTTAGTTGACTGGTTCCACCGGGTTATGCGAAAGGATGAAAAATGGTGGGGATATTTGCGGTACGATATGCGTTTTGATCCCACTTTTATCATGAAAGTCAAGTTGACTGAACTTATTTGTCCTGGAAACCCTATTGGCGAACTTCATATGGAACGCATTGAGCGAGAGTGCGTGACTGACAATGTCTTGAGTGGTGTCCCCACCCTCGAGGATCTAGGTGTGCAGTTAACCACAATGGAAAGCCAAGTCCCATGGGAACTTAGACCATATAGAGCTGCTTTATACTATGATGCTGAATTAGGTGAATTCGAAACTCCTTCCCCACCAAAAATATTGAATCCACGTGAGGAGATGAGGCTTTTTGGTTAGACAAAGTTGATATAAAATGGAACTTTGAAACGTTAATAAAATAATTCACAACATGAATATTTCCTTCATATTTAAGTGTAGATGCTTTCATTATTGTATCTCACACACCTTACTATTCAGTTATCAATTCATAAATCTGTACATTGGTTCTAAAAAGGCCAATGTCTGATAAAATTTTGCCGTCATTTCTAAGAATTGTTAATATTTTTAAATATGTATAAATGTTTCTATAACCATCGGTATCTTGTTCAAGAATAATTGGAGCACATTGGGTTTAATTACAGTCCTAGAACATCTAATGCTTAGTCAAAAAGTTCCAATCAATATTGTAAAAAAAAGGATATTGGCCCTTTAAAATCAAGGAACAGAAAAATTGAAAGGAGACCTATACAATTGAATAATCCGATTAATATGGAGTAATTGTTACCATGGACGTTTTCGATAACGTCAAATCAAAGTCAATTTGATCGTCAGATGATCGTCATTTTTTCACGCAGATACTGCGATTGTCAAATTTGAAATCGTCCTGCTAGCACAAAATAGGTTTGATCACCGTCAATTAATTTACTTGCAAATGAATTTGGCGTTTTCGAACACAACCTCTGACTTTTCACAGATGATGTTTTAAAATATGTTACTTCAGCAAGCTGCATTATAGAACACAATGCTAATGCAGCAAAAGCAAAATTCACAAACGCATCGTTGCAGAGATGATGGACAATCATTTCCGCCAAACATTTATAAATGCATCAATGTCGCATCACCTTTTGCGTAACTTGTTCATTATTGCAAACTTGCATGAAGTGATGCGCAAACTTCAAACAAATAAGAATCAAGAAAATGTTTCATGCCTTGTAATGCAATTGTATCAGCATCGCAAAAAGCAGTGATGCGGAAACGTTTAAAATTTGGTGGCACAACAGCTCGTGGAGAACCAAGGCCTAGTGACTTACAACACTCAACTATTCCTGTGTGCGTATTTTTGACAGGAATGGAGGGGACCTACAATTTTTTGCCGGGTCCGAACGGCTAGATGAGAAGCACTTATTCATGACATGTGTACTCTTGGAGGATTTGTTGGTTCCTCGCAAGATGCAGTACCTCGGAAAAAAACATTTCTGTTGTTAGTTGGCAACGGCTGGGAATCGAACCCAGACTTTTGGCATGACAGTCCTAAACTAAACTTAAACTTCCACAAATTTGTATTGGCGTTTTCGAACACTTTTGCAGTTTGCGTTTAAGAATATTCTACAATTGCATTTTTGACGTAGATGACATTTTCGAAAACGATAAAAAAAAACAATGTGAGTTCTTAGTTTCGATCAGCAGCAATTTATTTTATAAAAGCTTTGGTTATACTATAGAAAAATCAGTTTTCAAAAACTATTGTATATGTGAAGAGTGTGGTGAAGCATTTGCATGTGATGTTTGACTAGAGAAACCTTCATTTCCATCTTCACATGCTGACGTATTTAAGTCGTGTTCGAATTCTTCTAACTGTTCATCACTGATTTCTCGTGCCACTTTGTAAGCATCCGCGCTTCCCGTCACGTCCAGTAACCTTACTCTTAATCTTTCTGATATTTCCTCAAGCTCGGTAAATTTTCTTTTTACTGCCCGACAGAGATTAATGTTGTTTATATCCAAGCTTGATTCGAAAGATTCAAGTAAGTTCTCAACTTGATTATTTCGCACTAATTCCTTGACTTTTTTTATATCGTCGAACGGTTTTGCAACAACATGTATTTGACCATTAATATGTCCACTAAAGTCAACAATGTCAAACCAACCATTTAATATTGGGACATTTTCTATCAAATCACAAAAACCTATCGACGCAAAACCAATTATTGCATCCTCCATCGGACACGGTAAATTTTGACCATGAATATAACTTTTACCAGCCTTTTTCCAAACCTTGATAATAAATTGTTCGTTTTTCTGCAACAGCAATATATACTAACATAATTAAGTGGGTTTTTGCAGTTATTAGGTGAAAACTTACATTTATAAGATAGTTGACAGATCCAGATATACAGAAAGACTCGTTCCAAACTGGATTCGAGTTTTTTTCTATCACGGAAGTCGAATACACCATTCCTTCGTGAGATTTTACCATAGGACCTTCCCCTTCTTTAGCTTGAAATGTTACGTATGTACTAGGCTCTTCGCCCGTTTGACAGCTTATATTATGATTTCCCCCTGTACAAAGATATCGATTTAGTTTTTTCTTTAGTTTAAGAGAATGGGTTGGTGGTAGATTTCGGGCGCTTTTGATTTCTAAACTTATCCTAAATGAATTGCTTTCTGCAAGTTGTATACTTTGTGGTGTGTGACTCATATTGGATGTTGTCGAAACTAGTGATTTCTGAAGTTTGTTTAAAAGTTCCGATGTTTGGCTTATTCTTGAATTTACAGGCAAGCATAAGTCGTTTTCAAACGATTTTTTTTTGGGAATATAATTGGTTACATGCTGTAGGGTGGTTGATTCAACTGTAGATGTTGTGTTTGAATGAATACTCGCTTTTTCCATATTCTCGATTTGTTTTTCAGTGCCCATTGCCATAAGACATTCTATTTCACCAATTTGTTCACCAGATGATGAATTCAAAACTGGAACCCATTTTTTTGTTGATATAACTGGAAACTAAAAATAGTATAAAGTAAGAAGTTAAAGTGTTTTAAAGCAGAAAAATACCTACCTGTCCGTCGCTAAGACGATTTGTCAAAGATGCATCACGATAAGCGATGAAGAATTGATGTAGTGGTAATCGCAAGAACCCGATTACTTCAGGGTTACTTGTAATTTTTGATAGCTCAATATTTAAATAATTATTTTGTACTTTTTCCAAAAATTGGTTACTGTTCGAAACAGTAAAGGTCTAAATACATATGTATCTATAATATGGACATGCTTAAAAATATTCAATTAATACCTCTGTAAAATTTGCACCTTTTTCCGAAAATGGTGCAAATAAAGTTTCTTCTTTCCAAAACGTGTTGCAAACTAAGAAAATATCTTCGTTTGCCAAAGAAAATGTAAAACTTCGCTGACCTCCAATCCTCAAAATTCCATGTAAAACGCACTGTTTAGCAGCCTTTGTTGAAAACATTTTTGATGTCGAAATTTAATCAAGTTTCAAGTACCAATTCAGGAACTTTAACGTTATCAATTTTTGTCTGGAAAAGAAAACCAAAACAGGTTTTGAAGCACAACAGACAATACTCATTATTTAGTTTTCATGAGCCACACCACCAAGATTATCTTAAACATTTAAAAGAAAGCAGTCGACACCTTAAAACAAACCAATCTTTTTTCTATAGATGGTAAAGAAAGAAAGTTAATACTGTTGGAAGGTGTAACTTAAAACCAAGCTATTCGCTCCTTATTATGAGAGTTTACCAAATTTGATAATCTTTGCTTCCAATATGAAATTGTTGGCTCCTGAAAACCAAATCTACCTTCTAAGCTATTTCATGCAGAATTCTTGAAAATTATTCGCTTTCAATTTCTGAATTTCTACTGTTGAAATATATTGTATTTGCAAAGTTTGAATTGTTTAGGATAATTTAACACGACGCGATTGTTTTTCTTGTATCTAATAAAAATAAAATGACGGCACATGCACAAGGCAAAGGCAAATGCACAATAAACAGTTTTTAGTTTTTTTCCTTTAGACAAAAGATCCGTTCGCTTTCGATAATTCTCAAAAACCTAGGTTAAATACCTAGACCCCTTTCACACCATCCATTTCAACCTTTCTTTTTTTTTGCGATTGAAAAATATTTCTCATAAACTATTTACAATTGTCGAGTTTATGTTTCTAAGAGCTCAGAGAATTTCCCCAGATGGGCAGTCAAAAGCTAAAGAAAAAAATATTTGCACTGTCAGCTCAGTGAGTGTGTTATTCATGCTATGCATATTATTCCCAGACGCAGAGTCAGCATAAAGATAAAAATACGGGTAGGTTACTTGAATAAAATTTCCATGAAATATTTGTATGTTAGTGCCCTATTACACGACGACTCTAGATTCATGACTTTTTTCGAAATTCAATGAGTGCGAACGAGAAAAAACATCTGATCTCACCTTCACACTCATTGAATTTCGAAAAAAGTCATGACTCTAAAGTCGTCGTGCAATAGGGCACTTAGAGGGCGGTATTCACGGATGGCTCATAACTTAATAGCTTCACAAACCTATTCACCAAGCAATAATAGTGAATATTTATGAGCGCTCATACAAGTTATGAGTGGTCCCGACCACTCATAAAGTTATGAGCGCTCTCTCGGAAAACTTATTCGAAAATCTTTGACGTAACCCTTCAAGCAAATTCACTAACCAATTTTGTCGGTGTTTCTTGGATCCTTACAAAAATGAGTGTTGCATGCGCGCACAATTTATTTCTTTTTGTTTCCAGGGATTATATATTTTACCAGTTATTTTTTAAGTTAATTTTTGTAAGTCATGTGGTGAAGATCACTGCTTATTTTAGTCGGTTTAATTAAGAAAACTTAAAAAAAAATCACAAATACGTTTTTTCTCTCAATAGTAAGCAATGTATGAGTGAAATACTTAATGAAACCAAAAAGTATTAAAGAACATTTCCCTATATAAAACAAACTCAAACATGCATGCAATCATATTCATCCTGGTACTTTTAAAACAAAACTAATTAATAATACGTGAAAAGAAAATCAATGTAGTTACAAAGAACTGGTGTATATATGCGTGCAACACTCATTTTTTTAAGAATCCAAGAAGCACCGACAAAATTGGGCAAATTTGAAAATAGTTTGATTCCCCAGTTTGAGGGTGTGTGGTGATGAGAGAGTTGTTCTTATTTTTGGACTTCGAAAAAGAGCTATGAGTGGTTGGTTGGTGATGAGTGCGAACGAGAAAAAAAATCTGATCTCCTCTTCGCACTCATTTAATTTCGAAAAAAGTAATGACTCTTAAGTCGTCGTGTAATAGGGCACTTGGTGAATAGCAAAAATATTATTTCTGTTATGAGCCTCATAAATTTAAGAGCCGTTTATCATTGCTTGATGAATATCGCCCTTAGTCAACACAATTTAACTTTAAATAGAGGTGCAAAACAAAAATGCACGGGATATAAGAAATCAGAACTGTTACAGTATAGTTGTCGGTTATTCAAGTCAATAAATAAATAATGTTTTAAAAACAATTCTTTTCAATTTCAATTACATTTGGTTGTTATAATAGAAAGGGAAGTTTCTTTTGTGATAGTGTTGGAATCATAACTATACACACATCATTGAAAATATTCATCGTAAAAGACAATAATAAAGACATCGAACGGAAACACCAGCGGGACCACCCAACTTAACAAATTTGGCCTAAGGACATATTCCTTAAATCGTGTGAGCCTCTTAGTCAGGCATAACAAGCGCTTCTGAAATATAAACTGAACAAATAACAAATTTTTTTAGAAAACATTTTAGTGAATGGATTTTTTCTTTAGAAAAAGCTAGAGCATGGTGTAAACAGAAATTATCAATTAGGCCTATTCGGCGTAATCTGTTATAAATCATAAAAGAATAGAAGACAAACTTCTGTCACTTTTATCATAAAATATCTTAATAAGTACACTAGTATATCAAGTAAAAATGTATATTTACCTTTTATTTCGTCAACGAAATGTTCTTAAAAACGTTAACAAATATATTGTAGATATGTGTTTATAATAAATTTATCAAATAAAATAAAATTATTTTTGTAGATGGATGTACAGGACCAGTAAAATCGGCTAAGCGGAGCATGTAGAATGTCCTGAGTAGACCTAGTGTGTTTCTTTATCACGACATCCCTCAATCGCAACCAAAAACAAAATTATTAAACACTAGAAATATTTTTATTTTACTTACTACCACCCTACAAACCGAGGGTTGTCAGGCAGTATCAAAAAATTTTGTGAGCAGCAGGTTGTGAGTGTCAACCCAGCATTCAGAGTATACACATTCCCAGTTCTGTTTGATATCCAGCACGCCTGACACTCGGGTTTGATAATGTGTACCACGCTTAAGACTCCGACCGTGGTGAATGTCATAAATTTGCACTACTGACCGTTACCACACGCACACTTAGTTCATCTTTATGATTTTCACCAAAAATTATCGTCTTTTTTTAATTTGGCAGTTATTTTAAAAAGTATAGTTCATAAAGTATATAAAAGTAGGTGCATTGAATTTGCATTGCCTTTGTTGGCAATATTTGAGGTAGTGGGAATAAGAATGGGAATGGCAATTTATTGCTTGGGGATGAATTTCACTGCCAGGCAATTTCAGTTGTAAAATGTGTGTATTAAACCCCATTTTACCCCATTCATTGCTTTGACGATCAAAATCAATAATTGCGCTCTTCTACTCAAAGAAGAAGACAAAGTGCGCTATTACACGACGACTGCTGAGTCATGACTTTTTTGAAGTTCAATGAGTGTAAACGAGAAAATAAAGACCCTGATCTCACCCTCACACTCATTTAATTTCGAAAAAAGTTATGACTTTAAAGTGGCCGTGATATAGAATAGAAATGAAGTAGTGAGTGGGTAATTTATTGCCTCAAATATTGACAATCTGGGTAGTGCTATGTTCCCGGCGAAATTTCGTTTGAAAATTTTTGATATTTCAGGTTAATGGAACAAGATTTAATGGAAACTTCAACGATATCTGAATGAAAACACTAGATTTAAAAGAATTCCCAACGAAATACCAATTCGAGATTTCAAAATTTTTCAGTTTAAGGCCGAGTGCGAATTCCGTTCAAGTTTTGGTTAAATTTGATCTGAGTTAAATTTCATCCTCTTTTATGAGGGTGGATAGAATAAGAGGTTTTTGTTGTGCCATTTGAATTTAATGGGGATTTCTTTAAAACATAAATTTCCCACTTATTTTGTAGTTGCATTTTTGCAGTAATCACCGTACGTCAAACAAACAATTCTGCTTGCAAAATGAATGAAAATCTGAATAAGTGTTTTCAATAAATTTTATTGATTATTTTGTATTTTGAAAAATAAATAACTAGTAAGCAAACAAATGGCGGAGAAAATTTCCCAAACATTTACGCTTGAAAACTGATACTATTAAAAGAACTAGGAGACACTATACAAACAAAAATTATTGAATATTTTTGTGTTGTATAATTTCTTTAGTTCATACTTTCATTTATTATAATGCTTTTGCCTATATTTTAATTTGATTCTAGTTTTTTTTTAATATTTCCCGATAGGATTCATGACTTCACGACAACAAAAAAAAATATCAAAATATAAATACATCCATATCCGGCTCTCGTTCATGAGCAAAGGCATGTCAAAAATTAACCACTGGCTAAAATATTAACAAGCTCCTGAGCAGGGTAAATTTTAGCGTCTATATATTCACCTCAGTAATGTCAAAATTTAGCCATAGGATCAAATTTAAATATACTTTTAACGCAATTGGCACACGGCCTAAATGCTGGATTTAGGTTTGGTGGGAACATAGTATAAGGGCCATACCAAACTGGTTCAAATTTTAATCCATGGATCAGCAATTTTTATTTACCGATTTTGGGGATTAAATCAGGTTAAATGTTCCAAAAGTTTCAAAAGTTCAAGTAAAGTGATAGTGGCGTAGTTAAATTTTTGTTAATCTGACGAAATCAGTTAATAATTTCTGAACCACAGATTAAAAATTTGAATTTAAAGTTTTTTTCAACTCTTATGAGTTTTAAAACTAAAAACATAAATCATATTCAACAAACACCTTATAAGTTTCCAGACTTAAGTCTGCTATTACATGATGACTCATGAACCCAGGTTCAAAATTTTAACTCGCTGATTTCGGTGGATAAACTGAGGTTGAAAGATCATAGATATTAGATTTAAATAATACAATCAGAAAAAGTGTCAACATTATTAGAATTATCACTTAAGATTATTTTTGATTTTTTCGAGTTTTGGACTAGTTGACCTAAAATTTGATTTGCTACTTCCAGCCGTAAAATTTGTCAACTTTTTTTCAGATTCATTCAGATTAGGTCTTAAAATAACGTACTGCAATTATAATTTAATGTTGATAATCATCGATCAAAATATTGCGTCTTAGAAAGGTAACGACAGCATCTAACTAATGAGCCCAACTGTCTTGCCTGGGCGAAACGCAATTGAACTTATTAAGGTCATACAAAAATTAAATATGAATTTAATTTCATTTATTTATTTAATCCGTTAAATAACTAACGATAGCAAAGCTTACAAAACTAGTTTACGATATATGAACTCATTGTTAGTTTTTCGGTCTCCAAGTTGTGTTTGTTATATGAAAATAAAATAAAAAGAATTTTTGTTATATTTTATAGTTTTGTTTGTTTATTTACTAATTTATATCACAACTTAATTTTGATTTTTTGCTACGCGTTTCGGAAAATACCAACATTAAATTTACAATCGAAGTGGAGAACGAAAATAGTTTAAATTTCCTCGACTTAAACATCCAAAAAAGCAACAACAAACTTAAATACAAAATTTACAGAAAACCGACAACCACAGACATCACAATCCATAAAGATTCACACCACCCACAAACGCAAAAAATGGCCGCATACAACTCACTAATCAACAGATTATTAACAATACCAATGGATAAGGAAGATTTCAACAACGAACTGAACACCATAAAACAAATCGCAATTTCAAATGGATACAATAATGAAACAATCGACAAAATACTAACAAAACAGAAAAGGAAAATCATGAACAAATATAATAATAGTAATAATGACAATAACAACGCAAACGAAAAATTCATTTCGATGGAGTACACGAACATCTTGCCACAAAAAATAAAAAACGAATTCAAAAAACTAAACATAAACGTTTCTTTCAAAACAAATAATAATTTACAAAAACTAATGCAACCCAAACGAAATTTCGACATAAAAACATGCACAGGAGCATACAAAATAAAATGCAATGATTGCAACAAATATTATATAGGACAAACAGGTAGAACTTTTTACGAACGATTCACAGAACATTTACCAAAACCTAACACAAAATCAAACTACGCTTTACACTTAATTGACAACAAACAACTATTCAGACTTTGACCAAAACTTCAGCCCATTACACTTTTGTAAAAAGGGAAGACTACTAGACGCACTAGAAGAGTACGAGATTTACAAAGCAAACAAAACAGAACAGGACAAACTACTTAACGACAAATTAACATTTAAAGCAAACGCACTATTCGACACCGCAGTAACATACTACACGAGATAAAAGAAGACAAAAACATAAATCCACATTAAATATAATCACAGATGACAACAAATCTAACAACAAATTCAATCAAACAAAAATTCGCCTGATGATGGAAATTTATTTTCCGAAACGCGTAGCAAAAAATCAAAATTAAGTTGTGATATATGTAAATTAGTAAATAAACAAACAAAACTATAAAATATAACAAAAATTCTTTTTATTTTATTTTGATATATGAACAATAATATATAGTCAATTACAATGATGAATAGAAAAAGATTTGTTTGAACTTACAATTTTTTACATTGTCATCTATAGATGAAATTACAAAATAATATTTATTGAGGACTGAAATAAATTGGTTTAAAGGACTATTAACCCCATAGTTTGTTCTGCTGAAAATCGGACATAAAGGCAACAGCATGCCTTACTGTAGCTAAAATTTAAACGACAAAGAGCTGATGGAGATACTATTGACCCATTGATAAATTTTAAAATAAAGCAAAACTGGATATATTGTCTATGTTTGCATAGAAAAAGAATATAAATTAATATGAGTCTTTGAGCATAAGGAGGTAAGGTAGATCTTCGGGACCAATGAAGAAAACGATGACAAAAACGCATAAACCTTCTCTGGATATCTGTATTCAAGTAGTGGCGTTAGAAAAGATACATATAGAAGCTTAAGAACATAAGGATCCTGGAAATCAAAGAGAACCTTTCTATGAATTCTAGAATTGTATTGGCCTTTTTATTGACATAGTTATAGTGGTTCACAAAAGCTAATTTTGTGTCAAGAACAATACCCAAATCAGAAAAAACAGACAATCTACATAAAGAAGAAGAATCTAACATATAATTATAAGTAATACAATTTTTTTTCGTGTAAAACACCTTGTTTTAAATTTGTCAATATTCAACGGAAGACGGTTTGAACTGCACCATTCTCTAAATATCCCAAACCAACGCAAATGCGGAGCGACGACGAATTTTTGTTGTTGTTTGGCGTTGTGTATTTGTCATATTTTGTACTATAGTGAATGATTCGCTACGAATCGCTCCGCATTCGCGTTGGTTTGGGAGAGACTTAATAAAGATCTTACTGGAAATTTTAATGTCATCGGCATATATAAGAATAGATCTTTGAATAATTGAGTTTAAGTCATTTATATATTAAATTAATAAAAGTGGACCTAAATGGCTACCTTGGAGGAACACCAGAGTTAACAACCCAAGAAACAATTTTAGTATAAATTATTTAAATGCTCTAGAAGCGCTTGCAGAGCTAGTTTTAAAGCTCGTTGATTTCAAAAGAAGCTCTAAATGCACTTCTTAAGCAAGTGGAGAGCTACCCTACAGCAAATTCTTTGAGTTTAAGAGCTAATTTTGTTCCAAACCAGCTTGTTATCAGTGTCTAGTATGGCCTTAGAGCTCTTAGGTACGTGAATTGGAAATCTATAGAGCAGCACTTTTGTTGGTATTAGTTTGGGAAATGTAAATGAAAATAAAAATAATATTAAAACAATGTATTTACTAGCGGGCGAGAACTTCATGTGTTGTAATGTCACATAAATTTATAAAATATTCGAAGAGCACATAATTAGGTGAGAAATTAAATTAATATTTATCTATCCCATATTGGTGAACTTTTAGTGCGCGTTTAGTTTTATCATAATTGTTCTGAATGTGCTTCGCAAAATTACAACGCACCTCCGAAATTTTTTTATATTACGATGTGAAATGATTACAAAATTTAACTTAAGTAATACAAAAAATTATAAAAAAAAAATAATTTAAACATGAAATAAAATATTTCTGTTTTTATTGCAATATTTGCAAAATTTACTGTGTTTAAATTGAAAAGAAAGATTAGAAAAGTGATTTAATGTTTTTTTTTCGTCACCATATTTTTTATCATGAAAATATTTAGTCTTCAATAGAGCTGCAATATCGCAATTTTCTACGAAATGAGAGTTTGCGTTTTGCTTAAATCGTTGAAAAAGTTTCTTATTTATTTAGCAAGTACTTGTGTGATGTGATTGAACTGTTCAATTGATCTTAATAAGAAAATTAGGAATTTCGCACCTAATTCCACTATTGAGATGCATACTCGGTATTCCTTAAGTAGTGAAAGGAATAATTTATTTTCTAGTTTTGGTCAAATTTTTCCCGGTGCAATCATGTTGATTGCATTTTATTGTGGAAAACCCTACTATATGAGTAGTAGAATTTTATTTGAGAGCGATTCAGTATTAAGCTCTATAGTCGTTTTGTTGAAGCTCTGTTGAGCCTTCGCATTTCACAATACTCAGAGAGATTTAACCATTCTTAGAGAGATCTCCAATGCATATGCGTTTGTGCGAAATCATTAGCAATTTTACTCTACAGCCACTTTGTGTGATGGTCTTGAAATACAATTTTTTGACATTTCTGCAGAGTCATGCAAAAGTATATTGAACATGAGTTTGTAGGAGCTCTACAATGCAAGTTTATGAGCTTAAGTGTTGTATTTCACTACTTACAAGCTTGCTTCTATTAGCTCCAACGATGTTACTTGGGAATGAAAGGATCAGAATGCTTATTTCAAAAACTCACACTACAACATCTATTAATCAAGTAAGACGAGATCCACTTTAACAAACTTTCATTAAACCTCAAAGCCATCAGTTCATTAATCAAAGTCTAATGAGTTATAACACAATTTATCAAAAGCTTTACAAAAATCGGTAAAGACAAAATATACTTGTTTTCGATCTTCAAAGGAATCAAGACAAAAGGTACTGAAATGAGGTTTCTGTAACAGTTGAATTGTTTTAGACGAAACCATTTTCAAAAGACAAAGAGCTAGGGTAGTCGTCAAATTTTCATTTGGTAGACATAATTTTTTTGGGTTACGTTTTAGATGATATTCAATTTTTGCAATATAATCGAAATACAAGAAATTAGAGTAGTCTGTTAACATAAATTTTAATTCGGAGTATGTCCTATAATCTTCATCAGCTCTTGATTTACAATATTTTAACCATGCTTTGTTTCTTTTATTTTTTAAGTTTTCAGTTGATTGTTAAACCATAGTGGTATTTTAGAACTAATGCAAGGTTTACGTAATGGAGTAGTTTCATAAAAACAATTTAAAAGTATATTATAAAATTTGAAACACATATCATCAATAATGCTATTATAAAACACCTGATTCCAATCAACATTATACAATAAATTAACAAGTTGATCAAAATTGCATTTTTTGAAATTGAACTCAAGTTTTTCATTTGAAGTAGGTAGGATATTGCACACATTTAAATTCAGCATTATGTCTGAGGCCGGGTGGTGTCGGTCCTCATCTAAGACGGTGTTCACATTGGACTGAAAAACTCGATTTTTTTGACATTTCAGTATTTACATCTTCCTTTACTGAAGAAGTGGGAGCGAGATGTGAATACTGAAACGTAAAAAAAATCCAGTTTTTCAATCCAATGTGAACACCGTCTAATAATATAATATCGGCAGGGGTTACAGATGTGTCAGCATTTATTATTTCTGAGAAAAAGATTAAAGTGAATTGAGAAAAGAGTTAAAATCGTTTTCGTTTGGACGTTCGGCGTTCTCCTTTTCCACTCCTTTTTGAATCCTTCTATTCCAAAAGCCTTCGATTGGTTGTTCCGAGTAATGTCTTCGGAGTCTTTTTCTGTTCCCGATTTCAAGAAGGAGTAGATTTGGAACACACGCATACATATAAAGCTTTTCATCAGACTACTTGTCAAAAGTGATAAGTGCTTGGAGAAGCCATTTTATAAAATGGCGTCATTCAGTAGTGTTTGTGTAAATTTGATAACATGATGTTTTCATATTCGATTGGATTCAAAAAGGAGTAGAACATTCCGAAAATTCAATCGAAAATGACATAAGATTTCAGATAACACGATACAAATCGAAAAATTGGCTTACTTTGAGACACTAACATAATGTCTTAAGTGATGTTTCAGCTTTAAATATAAATGATTAAACAAGACAAATCGCAATCTGATTCAATGTGGACAAGCTGCATATCGAGAATGGGTAAAATTGTTGAAAAATGTGTCTTTAACAATTTTTGAATTACAATTTTTCAAGATAATAATTTTAAATGATATGCATTTAATAGAAAAAATGCAGTGTTTCCTCACATTCATGAATTTTTAAGACGGCCTTTGATGTAAGTTATGGGTTTAAGACCTACTAGTTTTTATATGTTGCAATGTCAACCATAAATTAAAATTGGTCCCATCCTTGAGGTTTTTGCGGGTCGTAAAACGACCTTTGTTGTAGAATGAAGTTGTAAAACATCATTATTTTTACTTCTTACATCCCAAATAATGCACACAAAAATTTTGAAGCTTGAGAAAATAAGTTAAATTTGTCATTTTTTCGGGTTTTGCACTCCTGATGTAATCCCCCGTTAGAAGGGTGCGTTATAAGACTACCAAATTATTGGTGAAGATTAGGAGTGCAACTCGTACAGTAAAAATTAAACTTGAGAAGATGAGTGTGAAATTTCTGTCACTACGTTACCCCCCCCCCCCACCCCAGCCACATTAAATGATTTTGAATATTTCAATGATTATTTGTAAGGTAGTTCAATCCTTGTAATAATAAAAGTCGTTTTATGAGGAGGGATGGCCCAAAATGCTTTATTATGGCATCAAACAACTACGCATTTTAAATTATTAATTCTCAAAATCAAACATTCAAATTTTTAATGATGATATCTATGTATAACTGGCACCAAATTCCGTATTGTTGTTGTATTTATTTACATGAAATTCAAGCAAAGATATGAATGCACTAAAAAACAAGGCAAAATGCATTATGTTTATTTACTAAACGGTGATACCTATAGTAATTTTTTTAATTTGTATAATCATTCTCAAAATCTGATTTATTAGATCTAATTTAAATCAAATTGTCAATAACAATCAAATTCACGGCACAGAGGTAATTAAACACAAGTTAATGTAGGTATGTACATACACATGTTTGTATTATGGAGGTACATTCCTACGTATTATGTGCTGAAAAGGTATACTCATCAATTGATGTTTTATCAAAAAGGTCTACGCACATGATTATTCTTACACTGTTGCCTTATCCCCTTATCATTTAATACATTTTATATCAACAAAATTTAATATACAAATTGACGACGACAGCGATCGCTTTCATTTTCATTTTCAGTTCGCGAGTTTGTTTGACCAAAATAACACATAAGTTGTAGGTGGTGCGTGCAATAAAATTATACGATTCAACGAACAATGACATACAGATTTTGTGGATTGAGTTAGAAATCATCACATAAATAAACAAATAATATTTGTATTTTATACTAACATCAAAAAAACCTAACTGTGACTGTTGCATAAAAATGAAAACATTCTTAAATATTGGTGTTATAATCAATTCTTACTTTAGTAAAGTTGTTTAAAACAACATCTAATTGGCCAATAATACCTACACTTTAATTAAATTCAATTTGTTTTATAACTTGCGACTTGTGGCTGTATAAACTAAAAGAGAAATGTGGAGAAGCGCGAATATAGTATTATAGTTTTACAATATATTGTGTATAACAGCCGAGCCATGAATTTTAAACTTTAAGCAAAAGTAACTTTACGAAAATAGATTTTATATTTTTTTAATAAAATACGTATGTAGACCCATAAGAAACCTTTGACCGGCATTATGTGGGATATTTTCTATCTGAGGAAACAAGAAAGAATTTTTGAATAAAATGTAAAACAATTTTTTTTTTAAGCAGAATAAACAAAGAAGAAAATAACAAATACCTACTGAAAAACTCTACAGATAAGTCAATAGAAGCGAAAATAGACGCAAAGTGGTGATTTTAAGGGTGAGTTTTTGTTTGTCAATTTCAATTTTAGACGGCTATAAATATTTTGTTTAACAGAACGTGATTTTTTTGTTTGAAGCGGGTATGTAAAATGTATAGTAGGTATACCAGTAGCGTTTTTTGTTGATCTCTGTTTCTCAATATTGTCTGTAGCTACTAAGTACGTATTCAAAAAGTAACAATTCAGTAAACAAGTTGTTAAGCAAAGAACTTGGATAAAATTATATTTGATGTTGAGTTTGCTTGGAAAAGCCCGATCTTCATATACAGACACCAATCAATTAACTTTAGGACTTTTCAAAGATTTTATATGGTAATCTAATACATATCAACTTTAACTGAATAGCAATTGTTAAAGTATTGTGTAAGTTGATGAGACACTAGGCCAAACATAATTATAATTCGAAACCATCAACCTATCATAACAATTGCAATTTAAAAAAATTACTATGCGAAATGTGATATCTACATCTCGAAAGAAAGTACGATTCCGTCACACAAGAAAATTGTGTGAAATAGTATAATTTTTTTTTTTAACTCTGGACTGTAGAAATACTTCCCTGGAACTTGTTGGTTTCCTTACTTTAGCCATTAAAACCGACAAATTTTCTTTTTGTTTATTTCTCAAATATTAATAGATAAAAGAACATGTTCTGTTAACTTTTTCCAAAAACCTTAACAAAGATTTTAAAGTCTGACCTTCAACTATTTCATAGCAAAAGTGATGATATTGGCGGTTATCTTAATCAAAGGAATGAAAAAAAGGCTATCAGCCCTATTCTGTTATTCATCGGGGGGAATTTTCTTGAAATATTCACCAATCATCGTTCTGTTAACTTTCGCAGGGAATCTGATTCACTTGTCGGTAATATTTGTAATATTTTGCAGTATTCTACTATTCACGTGAACCATTTATTTCTATACAACTCCGATCCGCAAATAAAAAGATGCGGATTTGTTCTTTTTGGTTGCAAATAAAATCACTGTGCTTAAAAATATAAGTAAAAACTAAATTTTTGGTAGCTATTTGCTATTTACGTTTTTTGACTCAAAACAATAAATTTGAGAACGATTCATCACTTTTATTTTTGCATTGAAATTAAACCCAGTCATAACCCTTTCTTTGTGAAACTGAAAAAAAGTCGTAGCACCATATATTTATTATTTTTTCAATAAATTATTTAAAACGATATACCAAAACTATATTAATGAACTGAAAACAACAAGGTTTTATTAGCAACAATTAACCAAAACTATAAATGAATTGAATACAACACATGATTTTCACTTTTAATAAACAGCTGCTGCTCACATAAATTTCAAATCGGGTTGTAATAGTGCAGTTAGCCCGACGGATAGCAGAATGTAAAGGTAGTTCGGAAGGGAATCGTTTCGGTGAATCGAATCTTCGATTCACGTGAATAGCAGAAAAGGGCTGTATGATTCTAACATGAAATCAAAGAAATGATACACCGAACAAAAATAATTTATAAAACCCCTGTAAAATTAACATTTTTTTGTGATAAAAGTCGTTTAACATTAAAATTATCATCATTGATATGCCAATCATAACGTTTTTTCAAATTATCATAATAATATTAAAATATCAAAACCCATTTTTAAAATTTTAATGTAATATTTACAAATAAAATTTCAAATTGATAACATAACAAAGTTTTAAGTTAGCATTTTAAACGTTTAATTGATATTTTAAATATTAAATTTATATGAGAAAATTGATATTTTTAACGTTGTTTTAACGATATTTATATCAAATTAATATTTTCTAATTAGTTTTTATTATTATCAATTTAACATTTTACTTTTTGCCTTTTAAGTTGGGTCAACGTTAACAAATGGAACAACAACAACAACATGTATTTAGTTTCAATTTTCATAATTTCTCGAACGATTTTATTGATGCGAGAGTTACTCTACTTCACACGAATAAACAAGTTGCTGGAGATTTTTTGACGTTTTCTTTTAATTTCCTTAAATATTCTGGTACCTACCTTTTATACGAGAATACAGAATCTAGCAATTTTGAGATTGATTGAACGCACCTTAACCTTATGCTACATATTAGACATTCGTTCTTTATTCGTGAACGTTGTTACACAAACAACGAACAACGAGCAAAGTTCATGCAAAAATTCAAAACGGCTTTGAGTTTCTTCCTTTTTCGTGTTCGGTGTTTCATTTACACTTTCGCAGTTCCGCGTACAAGTAAAAACGAACAACGTACACGGACGATAACCACCTAAATGCGGCTTTAAATGTGAAAGGAAATGTCAAAAAATTTCTTCAAATCCTCGACCGGGGAGATTTTGCTCACCCCTGTTTCCTCCTACCCTTCTCCTCCTACCTCTCTCAGGGAACTGAAAGTTGCTAGCAACTCAGTTTCCTCTTGTGAAAAGGGACTTACAGAACATGGACACTGGCAGATTATTTCATTTGTTTAGCTTTTAGCATATCACAAAATCAAGTTTCTCTGGATATATATTTAAAAATCTGCTGTTTTCTAACTTATAGTTGATGCTCAGAACCTTTAAGGCTATCCTTAACTAACGTGAAATCAAAAAGAAGTATTTACCCAATAACAAAATACAGTTACATAGGGTGACCTGCCCAACAGTGATCCACTTTTTGTTTGACTTGATATAATTTTCAAACTATTAGCTTAAAATTTTAGGAGTTTAAAGGTGCAAAAAGCATTAACATTAAAAAAGAAATGTCTTTTAAAAGGTCATGGGAAATAATTAATTTTAATTTTTTCAAAAAGCATATCAACTGGTTCACTGTGCAACAGGGGGTGGCAGTGGCAACAGTGAATCACTGCGTGTTGCACAGTGAACCATTGATATTTGCTTATCGTAGTGATTAGAAAAAATTATCAAAAATAAAGGATTATTTTTACTCCTTTCATAAGTTTAACCAAGTTGTGTAAATCACTTCCCATACAAAATTTGTCAGTTCATTAACCAAAAGATAAAATCAACCAATTTGTAAACTTATCTACGGTTTTACGAAGTTGTATGAAAATCTTTATAATATTAAATAATTTATTTTTGGTTTTACTTTTCAGCAACATGTACAAGTACATGTACATGTATGGTTAGCCTACAGAAATTGACATTTTAAATATTTAACATCGTGTGTATCAACTTGGTATTATAAAAAATTCAATTTGATAATTGCACTTCCTAAATGATCGTGAAATTTTAAATTTTATTTTGATATTATGAACTGATATATGAAGACGTTGAAGAAAATTTCAATTTTTTGACATCATATTATGTAACTAACCTTAAAAAAAACCTTTAGTATCATAAATAAGCGAATTCGAGTCAATTTTTCATAAATTGATATATTATGTGATTTGATTTGAACAAAATATTAGAACTATATGCTATATTTTCAGTGTAATAAAACCTGTTATGACGGTAGTGTTAAGATTTTGTATTTTCTAATTCATTCTAAATTGATTCTCTTTCTAAAGACACTTAAAAAAAATTAAGTCCCACTCAGTTCGGGGTTAATCGTACTCGAAAATTTTGTATCTATTCACATGAACGGGAGTGTGCATACATAAATGTAGTATGTTTCTTAATTTAAAGTCTGTTGAAATTACAAAATGTTGAAACTTGTTTTTAAGACAAACCAAATGCAGGCCAGGAATTGGCTAATATGATCAAAGCTTCATTAGCATGCTACGTGCGAATAAATTTATTGAATTTAACAATTTACCATGGAATTATTATGATACGAATAACTTTGGATGCGTGATGCGTCTTACAACGTGATATTTATTTGAACCATTTATTTTTTAAATATAAATAAAATACGCGTCTGGATCGCATGAACATGTTCTCGTGGTTGCTTGTACATTATTTCTAATCTCCGATGACGCGTTCGCGCTCGCGATGCGTATGCACATTCAACATGCATTAGGGACACGTTTAGTTACGTGATCCGAGAAGAAATTTAACTATTCTTTCAACCCGTGAAGCGGGCCACCCAAAGGTAGGTAGGCGTGATTTTATTGCTTGAGCCACTAATTCCACATCCTATTTTTGAGATTTTCACTTGGGGTTTTTATTTTGGGAATTTTATCTTTACTAGGTTTTAATTTGGATATTTTTATTTGGGGAATGGATTTCGAGCAAACATCAATAACCCATAATATAGTCTAAGATATAGCAACGTTTTCGAGAAGTTATTTTACATAATATATGTTCTCTCTTACTCCTAAGATTCGCGTGAGTGCAGTCTAGCTGGTGGATAATATTACGACGTCCGCCATTTTGAAAAAGTCGTTGAAAAATGTAAATACAATTTTCTCGCAGCCTCTTGGAGTACCTAAACATTTCTAATTGATTTTGTATCTTAATGTTTTTCCTTTGTTTTTAAACTACTTTGTTTGTTTACAATTTTTGACTAAATGAAAGAGAATGGATCTTATGTTGATAAATGTTTTATTTAATGTCGGCAATTATGTATGGAATACAATATCAGGTAAATGTTAGCCTCTGTTAGTCTCACAAATGCGAGCCTTTTTGAATACATTTTTCATTACACACATTTCACGTGGTATTTCATTAATTTCATCACGAATATTTTGTTTGCGTTGTTCAAGCATTTCTGGTTTGTTTGCATAAACCTTGCTTTTCAGATATCCAATAAAAAGAAGTCCTGAGCAGTCAAATCAGGCGACCGTGGAAGCCAATCAACATCACCATTCCTTGCAATAACTTGTTGTGGAAAGAGGTCTCGCAGTAATTCCATTGTAATCCTGGGTGTATGCGATGTGGCACCGTCTTGTTGATACCACATGTTAATCAAGTCCAGAGCATGCAGTTGTGGCGTTAAAAAATTTTCAATCGTATCACTATATCGCTCCCCATTCACAATTACCGTTACGCCGTTTTCATTTACAAAGAAGTAAGGTCCAATGATTCCTTATGACCAAATTGCACACCACACTGTAACTTTAAATGGGTGCAAAGGTGACTGATGAATAATTTGAGGGTTTAACATTGCCCAGAACCGACTATTCTGTTCATTCACATATCCATTCAAATGAAAATGTACCTCGTCACTCATGATTTTTTCACAGCAATCGATGGTTGATTTTTATAAAATGTTTCAACGATTTAAACACGTTGGTTTATCGAATATTTTTTCATAATTAATTTGCCACGAATCTACTTCACGACTGCCAAATATGAACTGTCAAGACTAATGTTTACCAAAATGGCAGCAAAACAAAGTAGTATACCTTCCCGGTGGACACCTATACTTTTTTACAAAACTGGACCAAGTTTAATTATAATGCCGTTGGAATTTGGTAATACTTTACTTGATTCATACAAAATTCAGGCACCAATTTTATAAAACGGTGCGTTACTTAGCCAATATATTTTGAAGATTGGGCCTTAAAACACACCCAAAATCATGTGTCATGTACTTAAGTTATACCAAGATTAATATTTTAGTTTGATTGTTTTCATATCCTTCTCTACTACCTTTTTCTGCCCCCTTCCTGCCTTGGTCGATGAGGGTTGAAAATCAATAATGTGATCCTACGGTTTCAAGTATGCAGAGTCTAACGCGAGGTCAGGTCAGTAGGTCAATCGTGGGAATAATACTGTATCAAAACAAAAATATGCCTCAAAACCCATGTTACACCACAATATGCACTAATAATAATAAAAAAACGATTCAAAAGCATCCCAAATAACACAAAAAATTGCCCGAGTTATAAGAATAAAAGAAGAAATTAATTATTTATATAGTAAAAAATCAAATTAAATGATATGCTATATGAATTACATCTACATAATTATACAAACACATACATTATATGCTGAGGTTGCTGCTGGTGTAGGTGTTGTTGATGACATTGCTGAGGGTGTTGATGGAGATGTTGCTGATGTAGATGTTGTTATAGACATTGCTGAGGATAGTGTTGAAAGCGACTAGTTTTTGCTTTTTCCCTTTTTTTGATGCTTACCAAGTACGTTAACATTCTATTTATATCTTTATTTGCCATGTCATATGTATTTATGTATTAAAACATCTTGAATTAAGATTTGAATTTTTTGTGGATGTGGATACACTAAATTTTAAAGAATATGTTCGACATCGATTTACCTACATACTTATTTTTAATTGATATTTTTATATTTTGCTCCTTTATCATTTTTATTATTATTATGTCTGCTCGCGTACCTCCAAAAAATAAAATTTTTACGAATTTAGCTCAAAGTTCTGTCAAAGTTCGCATAAAAAAAATAAAATTCGTAGAAATTCGTAGAAATTCGTAGTTTTGGGAAGTACACGAACAGACATATTATTTCCCTCATTTTTAATTTTATTTTCAAATTTTTCACTTTTATTATTATTTTCAACTTTTATTTGGTTTTCATTTTTATTATAAGGTAGTTATTATACTAAGATTTCTTCTTCTAAATGGTGGGTGAGTTTCAAAAATTTAATTAAGAATTATGTCTGGTTCATACCCTGACATTATAAGATCTTTCTTCAATGTGCTGTGTGGGCGTGTGATGGTCTTAATGTATGCCACCTAAACGCTGGAAGTATTCGCTCTAAATACACTTTATTATATCAAATGTTAATGACTTTATTTTAACTCATTTTAACTCAATTTAATTTAAATAGCTTACGTGCTCCCAAATGTTTTAGTTATAGACCATTTCGTTCCCTGAATTATTCAGATATTCAAAATTATGTTGGAAGTGATTACTGGAATGAAATTTTGTATACATCTGATGTTCAAAACAAAGTTTCATTATTTAAGAGCTTATTGGACAGACTTTACGATGAATTTGTTCCCATCGTCACCAAGCAAGTTAGAAATTCCAAGTTTTGTCCTTGGTACAACAATGATACAGCAGCTCTTATGAGGGAGAAAGAACGCTTTTTTAGAAAATATAAACGAAATCCTTCAGAATACAACAGACACCAATATATTTATGCTTGCAATAAAGTTTCTGTTCTTATATGTTCTTGTAAGAGTATCTACTTCCTTCAAAAACTCGACATTTCATTGAGTTCCAAAGTGCTTTGGAAGAATCTCAATGAATTTGGTGTCACTGGAAATAAAAACATGTCTAAATGCCCTTTGAACCCAATGATAATGAAGTCATTTAATGCCTCACCACATTCTAATCCAATGCCTTCAGTTGCTCCTGATGGCGTATTTTCATTTAACTGTGTTGGTGAAAGCGATGTTATTAATGCAATGCTATAAGATCAATAAAATCGAATGCAATCGGCTCTGATGAGATTTCGCCAAAATTTATTTGACTCATTTTACCTATTGTCCTTGCGCCTCTGAAACATATTTTTAATACTTGTATCTATAGTAGTGAATTTCCTGAACAATGGAAAAGTGCAACAATAAAACCGATTCCGAAAAAAGTTATCCTTCTGAACCATCTGATTTTAGACTTATTAGTATATTGCCATATTTTGGTAAAGTTTTTGAAAGGCTGATGGCTGATCAAATTTTGGATTTTATTAAAAATAGTAACAAACTATCTAAATGCAAGTCTGGTTTTCACAACAAACACAATTGTGAATCTGCAGTTGTTAAAGTTACATCAGATTTTCGTGGTGCTCTTGACGGCAACCAGTTGGGTATTATGGTGCTCTTGGATTTCTCAAAAGCCTTTGACTGTATTGACCACCAAATTATGATTTCAAAATTAAGTAGTAACTTCAATTTTTCGAGAACAGCGCTTAAATTATTGCGAAGCTATCTTAAAGATCGGGTTCAAAGGATTACAACTGAGCTAGGTACTTCAAGTCCATCTATTGTAAATTGCGGTGTTCTACAAGGATCTATTCTTGGACCACTACTTTTCTCGTTATTCATAAACGATCTTCCTGAGGTTGTTATAAATTGCCTCATTCATATGTATGCGGATGATGTTTTAATTCATATGTTTCGTGAATTGGGTTTGATGGAAGACTGTGTTTTCGAATTAATGAAGATCTGTTTAACACACAAAAATGGGCTGACTCTAATAAACTCAATCTTAATCCGTCTAAAACGTTAAGTATGGTTTGTTCTCGAAGTAAAGTTAATCTTTTTGATTTCCCAAAAATAGTTTTGAACGGACAAACTGTTGAATACGTTGACAGAGTTAAGTATTTAGGCTTCCAAATAAATGACAGATTAAGCTGCTGTGACGCTGCTTCTGAATCAATTAGACGAATTTATTTTGGTCTTCGCTCTTTAAGGTCTTCATCACTTTTGCTGGATTTAAATATGTAAAAAGTCTTATCATATCCTTCTTTACTTTTAACTCTTTTGTCTACCCGGTCCTTGATTGTGAATGCAAACGTAAACTTAATGTAGCGTATAACGACTGCTTGCGTTTCATCTACAATATCCCGAGATATGTAAGCGTTTCAAATGTAAGTTCTTCATTGTGGGGGTTGAACTTAAACAAGCACTTAATTTTTCGAATTGTTATTTTTCTTCACTGCATAATCCACAACAGGTTCCCTGAGTATTCAGGCGAATTACTTCAATATGTCAAGTCACCTAGGGGTTTGCGTTTGATTATGCCGTGTTTTACGCATACCGTTGCACAGCGATCTATTTTTATTGCCGCTATTCGTGTATGGAACGATCTTCCACCCAAATTACAGAGAATTACCTTGCCATCCATGTACCCTGGAGTTTGCCATTCTACCCCTAGCGTCCACTTGAGGTACCTCTCCTGCACCCTTTCCATTTCTTGTCTCTCCTCCCATCCCCATACTTCCGCCCCATATCCCATCACCGTCCACACCAGAGTGTCAAAAAGCATCTTCCTCTCCCAATCCTTCTCGAATTTCCTCCTTCCAATCCCCCATGCTTCCTTCATGGCCACTGCTGCCTTTTTTATTCTGTCCTTTATATGTGCTTCCTGCCCTCCATTCTTTTTGAACACATACCCCAGGTATTTAAATTCTTTTACTTCTTCGATCTTCTTTCCCCTCCATCTCCAGTCTACTGTTGTATTCCTCCCTCCTCCCTTCCTGAACCTCATCACTTTCGTCTTTCCCACATTTACGTCCAGTCTTTTCCTCTCAAAGTACTTCTCCAATCTTCTTATCATGCCTTGCATCTCCTCTTCATTTTTCGCCATTACCACCACATCGTCTGCGTATGCCAGCGAGCAAATTCTTTTTCCTCTCACTTTTACCCCTCCCCAGCTCCCTTTACCCAGTTCATCCTCTATATCCGCCGTCAACAAATTAAACAGTATTGGTCTCATCGGGCACCCCTGTCTTACCCCCTTCCCCGTCCAAAATGTTTCCCCCATCACTCCTGCCGATTTCACTCTACTCGTTGTTTCTTCGTAGACCTCCCCTACTCTTTCCCTGAGCCCTTCTCTCACTCCTCTTTCCTCCAACGCCTCCATCATAATTTTCCTGTCTACTGAGTTAAACGCAGCTTTTAAATCTATAAACAGTGCCCCTCTCGTCTGCAACCTCTTTGTTCACCAAATAGTTCAGCACATATACGTTTTCTATCGTTCCTATTCCTCTTCTGAAACCCGTTTGATTTGGTGGTATCATCCCTTTCTCCTCCGCTTCTTCTTCTAACCTCTTCGCTAAAACCGTCGTATATATTTTATACAGCGATGGCATGAGCGTTACTCCTCTGTATTCTTCTACCTTTGTTCCTACACCTTTCTTTATTATCGGGGCAATTACTCCCTCTTTCCACCCCTCTGGCCATCCATCTCCTCTGCACACCTTCCTGCAGATGCCCCATGCTACCTCTATAGCTTGTTCTCCTCCATATCTCCACGCTTCATTAGGTATACCGTCTGTTCCCATTGCTTTTCCTTCTTTGAGTTTTCTAACCACCTTTCTGATCACCTCCTTACTAATTTCGGTCTCATCTTCCGCTCTTCTTGTTACCTGTTCTCCAATTCTCACTCTTTCTTCCACCCCTCCAATTAGACTCATACAATATTTTTTCCATTCCTCTTCTTCAATCCCTTCCCCCATCGTCTTTCTCTTCTTTCTATCTCTATTTATTATTTCCCACACTTTGTTTTCGGTATTGGCCTCTGCAATTTCTCTTATCATCTCATCCTGCTCCTCTCTTTTCTTTCTCTCAATCATCGCTTGATATTCTCTTTTTCGCTCCCTGTATTTTTCCTTCGTCCCGATACTCTTCCTCCACCTCCTTAACTCCTTTCTTACTTCTTCTTTTTTCTCCCTACACTCTTCATCCCACCATCCTCTCCTTTTCTGTTTCCTTTGCCTTCCCCCTACCTCCTCACTTTGTTCAATCTCTCTCTTAATCCTCTCCCCTATCTGATTTTCTGAATCCTCTGCTCCCTCTTCCAAGCTCACTCTTCGCATTCTTCTCTCGAATTCTCGTTTCATCTCCTCCGACCATCTTCCCGTTTTTATTCTTTTTACTTCCTTTGCTTTATCCCTCTCTCTTCTTCTTCCTGTCTTTATAGTGATCACCAATGGGTGATGATCTGACTCTACTCTATCTGTTACTTCCATCCTTTCTATTCCTCTTCTCGTCCTTTCGTCACCTAGTACATAATCAATTACTGTCTCCCCTCTGCCTCCTGTATACGTGAACTCTCCCTCCTCATCCCCCTCTATATTCGCGTTAGTTTCTCACCTTCGGTGTTCACTTTTTTATCTTTCGATCTCCTCCCTCTCTCTTCGTCTGCTATACCCCTCACTCTCCCACCCTCCAATCCTGTTCTAGCGTTGAAGTCCCCCCCTATTATCACTCTTTCTTCATCTGACTGCCTCTCCATCCATCTTCTTAAGCTTTCCAACTTCTTGTCTATGTCACCATTTACATACGTTGCTACTATAACATCCGGGTTTTACCTGCTTTAACTTTCATGCTCATTAATCCTTCGTCCTGTTCCTGAATCTCATCACCCTCTATCGCTATTTCTTCTCTAACTCCCATTATCATCCCCCCCATTGCTCTTCCCTTCTTGTTCTTCTTTTTTGTTCCCTGTCTTGTCCATTTATACCCCTTTGGCAGTTGTGTTTTCCATTTTTCCCAATTCTTTTCCTCTACCCACGTTTCTATCATCACTACAACTTCCCATTCTTTGATCCCTTCCCAGAACTCTTTTTCTTTATTCGCTAACCCCGCAACATTCCAGAAGCCTATCTTCCATCTATCCCCTGACTCTTTTCTACTTGATTTATCTCCTTCTTCTTGTTCCCTTATCCGTTTTTTGACTCTGAATTCTCTTCTATTCCTCCTTCTCCTTCTTGTTTTTCAATATTCCTACTTTCACTCTGCATTTGTTTCTCCTGTTCTCCCTCTTTAGCTATTGTTTCCCTTATGACCTCCCTTTTTTCATCCCAAACCCATGTCTCCCCATTTACTATCAGCTTCCCATATCTTATTATGACCTGCTTCCCTTTTCTCTTTTCTTCTTCTGCTCGATCCCTTATCAGCCACTGCATTCTTCGTTCTTTCCACGTTAAGTCCTCTTCAATTCTTTCCCTTCTTTCTCTTAGGTTGGCTTTCTTCCTCATCACCTCTGTTTTACCGTCTAGAGTTTCCATTTTTACTTCTATCATACCTTCTTTCCCGTCTGCACCTCTCCTTCCGACCTCCCTTGCTTCCCCTATCCTTGCTTGGACTCCTATCCTTTCGAATATTCTTTCTACCGTGTCTTTTATTGTGCCTCGTATCTGCACGTTTTTAATCATTATATTCCTCCTTCGTTTTTCTTTTTCTTGTCTTTCTATCCTTGCTTCCATCTCGTTCATCCTCTCCGCTAGGTTTTCTTTCCCATCTCCACCACTTATTATGCTTGTTCTTTCTTCAATTTCCGCTCTACTATTTTGTATTCTCTCCTCTATCTCCCGTGTGCCTTGTGCTTTCATCTCTAATTCTTCTATCCTTCTTGCTAGCCCTCTTACTTCAACTTTCAGTTCTTCTCTCTCCTTTTCCCCTCTTCTTATTTCTTCTCTCATCTTTCCCAGTTCTTCCTTCATCTTCATTCTCAACTCTTTCACCTCTTGCTTCACCTCTTGCGTCTCCCGTTTGAATTCATATCTCATCTCCTTCAATATCCTCTCTACTTTCGACTCCTCTTGTTCCTTTTTCTGCGGCGATCGTGGGATTTTCTTGCTGGCTTGGAATACCTCGATTCCTTCTTCATTCTCTTGCTCAACTCCGTTCACCTGCTCTCTCTTCCTCTTCCATAAGTCACTAATATCTCCCATCGATCCCGTGTTCATATTCCTCGACAATCTTTCGAGATTTGTCGGCCTTCCTCTCCTCTTCATTTCTTCCTCACTACACTCTCCTCTTTTGTCCGCCATGCTCTCTTATCTAATTTATTTTTATTATATTATATTATATTATTTTATTTTATTTATTAGAATTATTTTATTTTATTTTATTTTATTTTATTTTATTTTATTTTATTTTATTTTATTTTATTTTATTTTATATTTATTTATTTATCCAATTTTATGTATTAATTTATTAATTTTATTTTATATTATATTATTTTATTTTATTTTATTTTATTTTATTTTATTTTATTTTATTTTATTTTATTTTATTTTATTTTATTTTATTTATTTATTTTATTTTATTTTATTTTATTTTATTTTATTTTATTTTATTTTATTTTATTTTATTTATTTTCCGGAGCAAACCAATAAACACGTCCGTTCATGTCAAAGGCCTATTCAATTCTATATTCAGTACTGTTTATTCTTATATAAAACAAATGTAATTATAATTATTATTTTTATTTTTTTATATTATTAATCACTTTGTAAATGGAATTATAAATCTGCAAAACTTGGTAAGCATATTTCTTAGATACTATTACAAGATTTTAATCTTGCTGTATCATGTAAATCAAATTATACAAATACAAATACAAATACATCGCAGCCGACCTTTACATCCGTGAAATAAACTAATACATACAAACAATTGCAATAGAAATTACCCACAAACAAAATAATAAACTACAAAAACTGATCAATACACAACATCATAAAACAATACTTTCAAATACACATACATTCTACCCTAGATTAATAAATAATTAGATTAGATTAGATAAGATTTAGATTAGTCTTTTTTTATTTTTTATACTAAATCGTTACAATTTAATTTATACCTAAGGATTTCCTAGCATGGCTTTATGGGCCGTCTGCCGTTCGAAAAGAAGTATTTAATATTTAATAGAGAGATCGTAATAAAAAAAAAATAACTACATATAAATTAAATAAAAATTAATATGGAATTTAAAAAAAAAACGCTTAGGCAAATAATTTTTTCTGTATGATTGAGAAGGGATTACAACACTTATCAAAGTAAATTTGAAATTTTCAATAAAGTGAATATAAATTTGGCTTTTAGTTTAGCTAAAACAAAACAAAATTATTCAGTACATTTTTAAACATAGTGTGATGACTTTTAGTTTTAAAACAAAGATAAATAAAAAAATAGCCTACATTTCTGTGGGGAAGTTTCAAAAGAACTGCATTATTGTGTTAAGATGTTTTCGAAAAAAAAAAGAAGTTGGGCTTTTAGTTTAGCTGAAACAAAAAATTATTACCATTGACTCAGAAAAAGTTCAAATATGTATAACGATAGTCTTTTGCATGCAAAATATAACATATAAGTGGTTTACAATCATGGTAGAATTGGACACAGAGCGCTAAAAAATGTAAGAAGTCTTCGTTCTGATTTAGGTTACACAGTGAACAAATAGGATTTATATCAGTTCTATGAGCAAATAATATAAAATATACAACTCACTAGCACTGAAATCATAACACTTAACAAGGGACTTAAATATAACATTCCTAAAATAACCAAAAACAATATTAACCAAGAAGTTATTAATGCAGAAGCAGCAATAAAAACAATAACCAATAATGAAATACAAAATGAAACAAGAATCATCATTAATAAAAAACTTAAACAACTATAGTCTATTGAATATGATATCAAGATGCATGCAACTACAGACCCTTATACTAATTTTTCGGTTATGCGTTCAACCCAAAAATATGCTGCTGGCTCTTAGTCTATTCTGAAAAAAATTTTATTATGAATTTTTAGTTGTAAACGAAAAACGCCGCGAACTGAAATAGATTTTTCTTCTTCAATTTTTATCTATGCTTTTCCAATTTTTAAACCTTGACCTTTTTTTGGTTGAAATTGTACAAAATTTTGCCCACTCGGACTTATACGTACTTTTTTTTTAATGCTTGTAGTTCGCGGTTTCACTTTGAAAAAACACTTATCAAACCTTAGAATTGAAGAAGTTTATATAGCAAAACTTCAATGATAAGAAATAAAATTATTACTAAAATTCGTTCGTATAGAGGAAGCAGGACAAAATCAAAAATATTATAATGCTTATCAAACATTTTTCTTAAGTTTTTGTCTATGCCTTTCCGATATTTTGAATCTTAATGAATATACCAACATAATCTAAATCAAAACTTTTTAACCATGTGCCTACTAGATTTTAGAAAAAGATCTAGGAATCAATGACGAGATTAATTGAGTCAAAGGATACGGTAATGAAGAACAAATCATAAAATGGACAATTTTTCTCCAGATAAGAAATTATTCGAGTTTCGAGCTTGAAATGTCGAAACTGAAAAAAATGTTTAAATTTCAAATAGCATCTGGACACCTGAGAATGAGAAAGGGCCATCTAATGAATAGGTGATTCTACAAAAAAATGGAAGTAAATGATGATAATTTTGACATTACATATTTGCAAGCAAATAGTCGTAAATACTAAATATGAACTCGAACTTTCTCAAAGCTGAAAACGGCTGGAAAAAAAATTAAAAACAAAGATTTTATGTTTTTTTTTTAAACAGGTGTTCCAGAGAATTGAACATATTTGTAACTTTTCTTAAAGCCAATTTTTTTAAAAAATCGTTCCCCTTGCCTTAATGAGGAGATATACACCCCCTCCCACATAATTTTTTCTTGCTTTAACCCAACCTGTGCCCTCTAGCGCTTTTATATAATTTATGCAAAATACCCTGTGTAAATTATCATTAATTCTCTAAGCCATTTGACTTAAGAATAAATTCGTGCGACTGTGTTGTGCTTTTTATTTTACAAGTATTTAAGGAGAAAAGCAGCATTTGCTGAGCATTTTTGAGGCCTCAAGAGATAAAATCAGTAACTAAAGTTTTTTTTTTTAAATTCATTTTTATTTTTCAATTTTCTTAAAACTATCTTAAAGCTAGACAAAAATTCATAAGAACTAGCCCACTTATCAATATCTTAAAACTAACTAACTGGCCCCAATCGGGCGCTCTAAGTTAAACTAGAATAACTTCATGCTAATGCCTTTCGGCCTAAGAACTATCTTAATACTAAATCCAGCTCGGTTTTATTTTTTACCGAGAAGAATTTACAAAAAACTCGGTATCTATGTCTTTATTTTTTTTTGGTTTTATATAAAACTAACAAACTATATAAAACTAAATTAAAGCTAATTAAAACTAATAAAAACTACTTAGAGCTACTTAAAACTATTTACAACTAATTATAAATTAATTACAACCTACTTATAAGCTACTCACAGACTACTTACAAACTAGAACAGCCACAGCAAGCATTTTCCGGTTTTTATTTTGTATTTTTGTTGATTTTATACTTTTTTGTGTTTTTGTTTGTTTTATAATTTTTTTTTGTGTTACTCTGACTGTTCCTACTTAAAACTAACTACCTAAACCTATGTAAGTGGGCCATACAAAAAGCAAGGTCAACTTTTAAATGTCTGAAGGAACTTCATGCTCGTTTTTCATCCACCAGAACTGGTTCTCCTGCTTTACCCTTTCTCTTCGGTCCCGTTCGGACACAGTCCTACTGAACCGAAGGTGCTCAGCTCCGTCTTGTTCGAGGAGGTCTCGGCTGTAAAGGAGCCGCCGATCTACAGCTCTCCGGCTGACGTGGTAAATTAGCGGAACCGCCGCTCTATCCTGGATCAGCCCTCGAGTGTCTATATAGAGGAATGCATCGGGCGGAATAAAGCCGCTTAGACGCACACGCTCGTAGTATTCGTTGTTGGGGTAATAAGCCCCGAAAATTAAGCTGTTAGACGAGGACATCGCTCTTGTAATGTGGCCTCGAATAAGTTTCAGCAAGAAATTATCTATCCTGTTTATGTTGGCACCGTTGTATAGAAACAGGATGGAATAGTAATGTTTGTACTCCGACTCTGGTGCTCTGTGCAATCCAAGGCAGCGTCGAAGACACTGCCTCTCAAACACCCGAATCTTTTCCATTTGAGATGGGGCCACGTTGAACCAAACCGGGCATCCATAGGCAATTATCGGCCGGATAAGGGCCATGTAGCAAATCACCTTCACCCTGCTGTCAAGCCGGCTGCTATAAAAAAACCGTTTCGTCAGGGCAAAAGCTCCACTAGCACTGGCCAGAGCAGCATTTATATGTCTGTCGAAATACAAATACTGATCCATCCAGATTCCAACGTAATTAAAGGTCAGGTGACTGAAACCGTCTTTAAAGGCAGAAACATTTTTTTTTGAGCGCAATACCTAACAGTGCCACCGTCAAAATGGTTGTTTGTCAGGTAGCACATTGCACTAGTTAATAATTTGTCAGAACTTATCCTAATTTACTAAGTACACCCTCTATCGATCAAACATGCAAACCACTCAGTTCCAAACTCAAGCTGTCAACAGTCTAAACGAGGCCTAAAATAGATTTTTACATTTGTCTATGGTTGATGGTATGCCCGGATGATGTATTAAACTTTAAGTTTGACAGAACACAGCAGTGGCGTGTTTTAGTTTCGTAAGCCGTCGTAAAAGTTGTAAAGTTTTAAAACTTCGTAATTCTGTCACAATTTGTATGGAATATTTGACAGATTTACGCAGTTTACAATTTTATAACATTTACGACGACTACGATTTAATACCCTTATTATTTAATTTTGTCAAAAAGAATATATTTAGTTTTAGCTCAAAAACAAATACATAACGGGAAAACTTCCTAAGCTTACTTCTTTTTTTAAGGTTGAAAAAAACAATGTGGTAAAATGTTCAAATATTGTCATGTGTAATAATATAATTTAAAAAAAAATTACTCGATTTCTTATTTTCACTCAAATCGGTATCGGTGCCGTGAAATAAGGAAGAGGGCAATTAAGTCAAATCAACCATATTGGGAAATAACATCGAAAAAAATTAAAAAACTTTGTTCTAGTAACTTTCAATCGAAAAGGAAATAATGTAAAAAAAGAAAATATGTGAATGTATAACAAAAATAAGAATGCCACGTTTAGAAGTAAAGTCGAAATTCGTTGAGAATTTCACGTGGAAAAAGAAGCACAACTGTACTTTAAAGTACCTATATGTTGTGAGGTTTGCTAAAATAATTCAGTTTTTGTGTAAGTACTACTGATGCTTCGCAGGTCGACTTGTTTGTGCGCGGTTTACATCCATTTTGTGAATTGTGATATTTATATGGCTATCGGGATTGAAATTGCGGCCCGCTAGCGTGGCCTGGCACGAGGATTTTGTCGAGAACCTTTATAAAATATTTAATTAGACCGTAAATGTTAATTTGTTTGGTTTTATTTTTTAAGGCCTTTGGGTGAAAAAATAACAATGAAAGTTAAGCTGTCGCTTAGTGCGATATAACTCATACAATTTCATACAAAATATATTTTGAAGTTCAGCTGCCGTGCAGTTCCGTTGAGTGCGGCCTTACCTTTAATTCGCAAAATCGTTTAACTTAAAAAAAAAAATCACTCTTTGCCATTATTATGAGTCATTTTTCAAGAGCAAAAAGAGGATAGCCGGAAAAAATCGGGACAGGGTTCAAATTTCAGGATCGTCCCGCCAAAATTGGGACGTCTGGCAGGCCGCGTTGCATTGAAAGATTTGTCTGTCAATGCAAAATTTCAGACGTAGGAATTTCTGTTTAGTGTCATTTTAACGCATTGACGCGTTACGATTTTGCATCCATTAGTAAGTACACAAACCAACGTAATGTAAGCGGCTGCAACGCTAAAGTAGAAATTATTCAACTTTTGCGTGCGTTGTGACATTTCGATTTTCAATTTGGGCATGTGGCCATGTCGTGTTGAAAAAAAGTTTGAATTTTGTCCTAGTTTTGTTTCGACGGTCTGTAACACTTTTTTAATGTTACATATGCATTGCGAACGCAAACGTGTCATTGTAAATCAGCCATAAGTACTTTATCAATTATGTATCTAGAAAGTGACATCTTTCAAACAATTGACTTTGAGGTCAAATCAGTTATATTTATAATTAAAGTATTTAGTTCTAATAATAAGAACCTTATTCCTTTATATTTAAATGAAAAGTGAAGATATTGAAAAACAAATAATAAAAACTAAACTAAACAATAGCAAAGTTTTTTTTTTTATAAATATTGAACAAGTACATTTAAGTAAAGTAAATTTGTATAAGAAAAAGTATTTTTTTGGAAATTCCTGTTTGCAGTGACATAATCCTCCACAGTGCTGACTCCAGCTATATTATTCAGCACGATAATCAAGAACGTCAACATGAGTTTTTATTCTACAAAACTTGTGGTCTGTGTGTGTTATTTGCAGTAGTTCTTAACTATTGCCAATCTACCATCTTGTCCAATATCATAATTAACGTTACGCAAGCAGACAGCAGTACAATAAACTTCCTGGCTTGCTTTGTTAGAGATAAAGTTGGATTTCCGTAGGATCTTATTGATTGTACGAATAATACCACTTGATATAAATGTTGGTTATTTCATCATGTTATTTTAGCTATTGTTGCCATGTCTTTTCCAGCATTAATTTCAATTCATCATCCCAGCCTAAATCAGCTAGCCAGATGTCTCGCATTCGTCCTTTGATGATGATTGGTGTGATAAGACATAAGACCCACCAGATCACAAACTGACATAACTGCTTTACTAATGTCATCTGAAACTCAGCGCAATGACTATGTAAAAGATAGATGGTCTGGTTTGGATTTCCAGGCCATTCTACATTTTTCATCAACCATGCCGACTGCTTTTTTTGCTGCTCCTTGATTATAGATAAACCTCGATTGCGTTTTTAATAAGCTGGATGGCTTCTGTTTTTTGTTTAACTGATTGTAAGTAATCATCCACATACTGGTTTTTCGAGACATATGGGTTTGTGGATCGTGACCGTTTTTTTTCTATCGGATGTGGTTCCTTTTGTTTGCTAGTTTTAGGTCCAGTTGGCTGTGAGCATAGCTCTTCCCGTTGTTGATCCATAAATGCTGCTTTTCTTTGGAGATGATGGTGTAATTGCAGCTTTTAAAACACTAAGCAATCAGATTGAGCTTGAAAATGCTCGTTTAATTTTTATTTTTTGCCCAAAGTTTGTTGCTTCCTCTTGATACCTAAGGTCTAGAGTTAATTTGCGATGACATCGATTTTGTCTTCTTCTTCTATAATTTTCATTAAAAATAAATAAATTTAGTGTCGCAACAGCTCATGGAGAACCAGGGCCTAGTGACAAACAACTCTCAACCATTCCTGTGTGCGTGTTGTTGGCAGGAATGGAGGGGACCTACCTCAGTACCTCGGAAAAAAATATTTCTGTTTTTAGGTGGCAGTGGCCGGGAATCGAACGCAGACCTTTGACATGACAGTCCTACGCACTAACCACTATGCCACGAGGTACTACTAATAATTTTCATTACCAGCTCCAAAAATTGTTTATCAATGGGCGCGTAAGGCTTCATATCTTTAGAGATCTGGATTTGTTTGGGTTATTGTAGTCCCTTGTTAAAAAGTAGTTGATGCAAAAACAACTCAACGCTTAACTGGCTGAACGCAACCAATGTCTTCTATTTGTTTGAATGGATTTTCTGGTTGACTTGAAGATGCGCATTGATTTTATTTATAATAAGCGTCGACATTTCACCAGCTGATTCACTTCCCTCTAGTTCGACATTGGGAACACCATATATACTCCTTTTAATCCATGGGACTTAAAAACTCTTCAACAAATTGTATGTTGAGAGATCTGGGCTTCGGTTGAACTTAAGGTTTTTTTGTTACTCTCTAGAGGGGAAATTAAAAACTTTTTTAGCTCCAAAAATCCCGAAGATTTGAACTCCGAAAATCCAGAATCCCGAAAACCTAAAATCCCCAAAACCCATAATTCGGAAAACACAGATTCCTGAAAACCCATAATCCTGTAAACCCAGAATCCCGAAAACCCAAAATTCCGATAACCCAAAATCTCGATATGATAAAGTACAAAGTACTTCATCGATAGTTATCTGATACGGCTTTAGTTTTTCTTATGTTTAAATATTTTATTGTAGAGCGAGCGTTTCGCTATCGGCAAAATGGTTTAGATCTGGCCTTATTGAATCAAAATCAATTAGTTTTAACAAATTAATAACTGTTATGTCACACAAATCTGAATTTGAACTGAATTGCATTATTTCAATCAAGTTCAAGTTTTAAAACCCTTATACTAAAAGTCTCGTTATGTTTTACTTAATATGTGCTCCAAAGCAAATTATTTTTAAGGTGAACATTTTAATACAGTTTTAGCCTTTCCCATTAAGATAGGCCAAAAATTAATGTAAATCGGAACCCCGATAAATTATATAAAATGAACAAAATTGTCAAAAATCGTTAGTGACCTTGAAGCTTTGCCCATTTATAATGATTTTTCGGCCTTTCAGGTGGTATTAATTTTTTGCAGATTTCCCATAAATGATTTGCCAAAAATCACAATTCACCTTGAACAAAAATTCAAAAATTAATTTAAAAGAATCTATGGCTGAGAAATTATTAAAACTAGCTGATCTTTTGAAAAGATCTAGAGATCCTTCAGATGGTGTATAATTCTTTCAAATCAAAAAATTTTATAAAAAATCCATAGCTGATGTATTACTGAAACCAGCTAACCTTTTATATAGATGTATCAGGTGGTATACAATGTTTAAAAATTACCCATAAATGAGGTGCCAAAAATCGATAAGACCTTGATTTTTTTTTAAATCCATTGACAAAATATTTATGGGTAACAAATTAATAAAAATCACAATTTACCTTGAACAAAAATTTAAAAATTAATTTAAAAGAATCTATGGCTGAGAAATTATTAAAACTAGCTGATCTTTTGAAAAGATCTAGAGATCCTTCAGATGGTGTATAATTCTTTCAAATCAAAAAAATTTATAAAAAATCCATAGCTGATGTATTACTGAAACCAGCTAACCTTTTATATAGATGTATCAGGTGGTATACAATGTTTAAAAATTACCCATAAATGAGGTGCCAAAAATCGATATGACCTTGATTTTTTTTTAAATCCATTGACAAAATATTTATGGGTAAAAAATTAATAAAAATAGTTGACCTTTTATCACGATCTAGAGATCTTTCGGATGGTATACATATTTTTGTCAATATCCCACAAATGATGTGTTTCTTTTTTGAAATTTTTTAAATAGGGCTATATTATAATAAAAAAACTACAAATATTTATGCAATAAACCTTTTTTTTATTTTTCAGGATATGAATTCTTACTACATTTTTTGAAATAAGTCGATTGGAGAAAAAAAGGAAATCATATTGTTCCCTTTAGAAAGTTCGGAAAAAGCATTTTCAACAATGGCAATAAAGGATTTTTTGCACCATTTTCGGCCAGCTCAATTGTATGTTGTTTTAATTTTATCAATTTGTTACTTCAGTCTTCAGATGGTACTAAGTCATATGACGCATGGTCTGACTTTACTCATGTCTTCGTATCATATGTTGTGTAATATATTTGCATTAACTGGATGCCTAATAACGATGAAGGTGAGTCACACATTACATTTTCTCTTTATTATATCATTGGAAATGTTTGTATTAATGTAATCCAACGTAACAGCTGTTGGAAAAAAAGAAATCTTAAGCTATCCTTAAAATTTAAGCATACTAAGCTATCCAAAGATAAATGTCAACAATAGTTGACTGAAAATCTGATTTAGAAGTAAGGTTTCCAGTGCCTACGTACGTTCTGTACCTCTCACATTTACAAAATTTGTCAAGAGACCTTGAAAAATAGAACATTACTCATGTATTTTGTTTCAATTTTCATAATTTCTCGACCGATTTTATCGATGCGGGAATTAGAGAACCGGCTATCCTTGTGAAACTTGAACGCGGCCATTGCCTGTATGGTAACTTAAAGCTGAATTTATACCTTCGATTTGAGTCCATTAAAATGTTACATTGACCTTGCATTTTTTTTTTATGAAGGAATAGGAGGGCTCAGTTAAGCCCGATTTTTGGAATTGAAAGCCCTGTCCATTTGGCCGTCATATTAAAAAATAAAGTAAGAAAAGGGTTCCACGATATCTTGAAAACCGTTAGTTTTCAAATCAAAAGAACAAAATTTAGCCCTACCCAAAATACAAGGTTCGGCAAAAGTCTTGTAACATTTCAATAGACTTTTGATCGTTTGTACGTTGTTCGTTGTTGGCCACACACGGAACAGCGAAGGTCTTAAGTACTATTAACATGAGAGCGACCAACGAACAAACAAATTAAACGGGTTGTTGGGTTGAAGTTCCTGCCAGTCGTGAAGACTGACACACTTACACCATGAGTTGGTCTATTGTGACCGAAAAAACAAAAATGGACTTAAAACATTTATTTCCTTCAACAAAACTTGACAAAATGGTAAAAATCGGGTTAACATTAATTTTAAGGTACCTACTAAAAATTATAATAAGAGAAATTTGAGTAAATGACGACCAATTTGCTTAATCAAATGTCTCTTATTTTAACAATTAAAATGCGAATTTAAGTACCTTTACAGTACATTAGCGTTAGTTAGATTTACACTATATTGTCTTTTTTCGTAGAGTTTAGTTTATTAAAATGTTTCAAATCCCATTTAGTTCGTTATTCGTCGTTTGTTGGTCGCTCTCATATGAACAGCCCTTTAAATCATAATAAAAATTGAAAGACCTTTTAAATTTTGGTTGAACTTTGTTCATTGTTTAACCCCTATTGAATGACGACTCTTTGCATCTGACTCTTTTCAAAAACCAATGAGTGTGAAGGTGAAATCAGATTTTTAAATTTTTTTTCTCCTTCACAATTATGAAAATAAGAAAGGAAATCAGACGCAGGGAATCATCGTTATAATAACAGACTTTGAGTAACAACGTTTACCGAATGAAGACAAAAAGTTTAAATGCAGCTTAAGACATCATATGACATTGCACTGCTGTCAAACTAATACTAATTTTTGACGGTTCGTGAACAGTAGCAATAAGCAGCAAGTTACCAAATAGAATTTACTTCTATTTACAAAAATTATAGAAACGTACCTACATATATATAATAAAATTACAATTAACAAACTATTCCCAAATCCAAACCACAGGCTCCGGTTACCAAAGGTTCGTTGACTAAAATGTATTGTTTTACTAACAAGCACCTTCGTGGATTTACCAGTCACAATAATCATTGATTTAAAATGATTCCAGATATGAACAAAACTGGCCCTCAGGCCCGTTTACTGGATATTTTTGATCAATGTAAACGCTTATTGCTTATGTTCTAATCTTTCCTCCTCGTAAGCTGTAATATAAGCTCTCATGTTGAATTTAAATGTGTAAGTTTTTTTTCAGCAAAAGAGGCTTACAAATTTACAAAACTAAACAAAATTAACTAAAACTAAAAACTGAGATAACAAATAAAATATAGTAACCTCTCTTCAAAAAAAAAAATATAAATACAAATATTTTTTATTTACTGACTTGAAGATGTTTCACTTAGAAACCAGATCTTACCTATACAATATGTACAGGGTGTCCGCCGGGAAGATGTATACCTTTGGCTTATACTTTGTTTTGCCGCCATTTTGGTAAACATTAGTCTTGACAGTTCATATTTGGCAGTCGTGAAGTAGACTCGTGGCAAATTTATTATGGAAAATCTTTTAATCGTTAAAACATTTTATCAAAATCAATCATCGATTACTGTGCCGATGAGAAAGTTACGTGAAATTTTTGGGAGAAACAACGTGTCAACAAAACGCATTTTTTATCGTGTAGTGAATGATTCTACAGAAAGAGGTTCTGTAGGTGATAGGCTCAAGCATGGACCACAACGTACTGCAAGATCGGCTGAAAACATTACTGCTGCTCAAGTGTTCAAAACAATCCACGCAGACACCCTGTACATATCCTTTTAATGAGATCTAATAAATAAGAAAATTGTAACCAATTTTTATATAACTATAAGTACTTTTCAAAGCATGGTTCTATAGCCCTCTATATAAAGCTGAAATTACTTAAAGCTTTACATATAAAATTTGTATGCAATTATATATAATTGGTTTTGTAAGGCAGGTCCTGAAAGTTATTAATCTCACTCTGCAGCTCGTCGCGATTTGAATCATTTGAGATGATTACCTATACCAAACAACAAGTGTAGGTATACACATTATAGGTAGGTAGATTATGTCTTATGATCTAAGACGTTCCTGAGCATTTGCAGTAAAAAATCAATTAATGAATCATTGGAGATGAGAAAACCCGGGGACGTGCGTGTGTAATTTGGTGAGGAGGGGTCAAAATTTCGATATAAAGCTTAGAACATTTTTTCTAGAGAATACAATTTATCATTCAAATTGCCTATTCAAAACATTTTAAATATTTTTCTTAAGAAGAATTATTTTAAAGAAAACATAAAGGGTATTCATGCAAAAGCGAAAAGTCGTCGTAAAAGTTGTAAAGTTGTAAACTACTACGTTTACGACGGCTTTACGCTGTTGAATACCCTTATAATTTTTTTTTATAAAAGAAAAATATTCAACTAAACGTGAAAACCCAAATGTGTTTTTGTTGTCGTTCTTATTTATTTGACTGCCTACCTTTAACTTTTTTTTCAAGCAGAGATAGGTAGGAACAAGAGAAAGATAGTTAAACTAAAAATGTTTTTTGATGATAATTTGTCCAAGAATGGTTACTCCATGGTACCTCTAAGCAATTATAACCCCTTCCACGATCCCCAGGCCTAGACCTCATCGAGCATTTGTGAAATTATCTGGATAAACAGATCCAAAAGAGGAGCATGTTAAGCTAAGAGGCACAAAATTCAATTTAATTTGAAGAGTGACAAGAAACCCCACAGCCGAATTAACAAAGAAGAAATAGTGAAGTCAATCTCCATAGACTCTTCTCTTTTGTCCTAGGGACGAAGTATTGGTTTTAAGTTTTTCGCTTTAATTGAATAGTGTTAACTTTTTTTTTAACACCACAAGAATGAAATATTTTTTGTAATTTTTTATTGAATTGTTACTAAAATATATTTTGTTAAGCTTAATATAGCGATTCATTGAAGATTAACCGCTTAAAAAAAATAGGTACGTCTTTTGACCAAAAGATCGAATCTATTTTCAACATAGTAACAAGAATGCAGTTCAAAGCTGTACACTTTTTTTTGACGCTCACAGTGCGTTAGGTGATCGTTTAAAAAAAGTCATCATGGATGTGCCTTACTAGGCTCTAAATGAAGAAAAGTAGCTGCAGGGGTAATATCTAGATGGAATTCCTGTATAGAATTTTACAAAAATAGTACTGATCAATTGGAAAATTATCTTGTGATGTAGATACTTCAACAGATTATACAACAAATCATATGTGCCAAACAACTAATAAAGCAGATATTTTTGCCATGTATAAGAGTGGAGACAAAACGCTGCCAGAAAACTACAGAGGAGTCTCTATTTTAAACACTTTTATGAAGATTTTCGCATCAATTATCTATGAAAGCCTCACAAAACGGTTTGCGAACAGAAATCTATTCAGCATGTTTCAAGTCAATGGATCATATTTTCGCGCTAACCAGTATTACCAAAAAAGTCAATTGAAAAATTATACATTTGTTACGTGGACTTCAAAGCAGCATTTAACAAGGTTAACAGACAGGCTCTGATCAACAAGCTTTTAACTCTGGGAATTTCCCGGAAATTTTTCTTGATGTACATTAACTTCCTCGACTCAACGAGGGACTCGGTGTGGGATGGGTTTGATCTTTCATCTTTCATTTGTGATACGAGTATACTTCCTAGAGGAATTCTTTTTACTGGCATCCAGATGGGAGTTCTGCTTTACGCTGATGACTTAGTCTTACTTGCTGACAACCCATTAACTTTAAAGTTGCAAATCAACAAACTGAACAACTTTAGCAAAAAGTGGGACTGGAGAAGCGAAGCCCTCTCTCGAGCAACTAAAGTCTCCCTGTATTAGACGCTTATTATCCCGGTTCTGATGTATGGTGCAGAGACATGGACACTATTAACGGTAGATGAGAACGCTTTAGGCTGTTTTGAGAGGAAAATTTTCCGGGTGATTTATGGTTCCGTTTGCATGGAGGGGACGGCGCAGTAGAGGACCCAAGTAACAATTTTCCTCTCATAAGAGTTTCCTAGAGGCTTGTGAGACTTTATTCCGGGAGTTATTCTCACTCTAGAAGAGTACTCCTACATCCTTATGAAAATGTTAAAAGCCTTAAATGGCCCACTTATAGGAGTTAATTTCCTCTTATAGAAACATTTTTATTGTTCCTATGGGATGACAAATGCTCCATTAATCTTGTTAGGAGAATGCGTCACTTCTTGTGGGAGTTGATGAAAAGAGAAAGAGTATGCGCATGATTAAAAAAAAACAGATACTTATCTTTCACATTTGTATACTTCCTACGTAAACTTGGTACGAAGTATTTATGTCTGTATGTGTCATCGTCATTGTCTCATGTTGAAAAATTAATGTGTGAATTTATATTTTCATTTCATGGCGACGTTAGTATAATTATAGTTTGTCACATATGTGGAGTTAAATCTTAGTGCGATTGAAACTTTTTGTACTAACTTACACATTTTACTTCGAAAAATAACGAAGCGCTTTCAAAATAATTGATATTTAAATTCTTTTAATTTTATTTTGAATTGCAAAAAGGGTTACCTTGATGTTTGCTTTTAATAAGAATAGTACTTTTTATGCTGACATTATTTATGGAACTTATTCATGGTATATGACGAAAAAGATGTAATAGCGGATAATATGTCGAATTGATGGTCTTATTCTTGTATGCCTGTTTTTTTTAATCTAAGAATTAACAAGATGTTAAGAGACGTTTTAATGAAGAAATAATAAGTTAGAATTTATATTTTTAGATATTTGTTTTACGTTTCTTATAACGAAACTGTCAATGATTACTGACTTTCAATTTTGTCACTATACAGTGCGAATTTCAGATGCTCTATAAATAAATGTCATTATTTCAATTTGACGAAACAAAGAACTTAAGCACAGTATTGAAATACAAAACTTCACATTACGAATATACTTGTAAAAATACTTCTTTTGCATTTAATGTTGAACAAAATAAACATCAATATCAATACATGTATATACGTAAATATACCTTAAATAAATTCATCATAATGGAAAACCAAAAAAAATATTTCAAAATTTAATTTCATATCACGGTAACCCTCAAACTATACAAAAAACACTTTGTTCAAATTTAAATATGGCTGCTGTCATATCGATAGTTTTAACTCTTAAAAAGACATTTTTATGAGAGTGTTGTCCATTTATGTTGGTATGTAAATAAACACTTTTTTATGAGAAGTCTGATGCTTTTATGCGACTTTATTTTGACATTTATCAAACGAACCAAGAATAAATCGGTGATGCGTTCCCTTTTTTCTTAAGAATGTGAATTATTGTTGATGTGTAAGAAAAAGATGAAATCTCAAAGTTTGAAATATTAAATTTTATGCATTATCTTTTCTGAACAATAAATCTTCATTATAACGTCATAATTTTTGGAATAAATGAACAAAGAATATAAAAAATTAACATTCTGGAACAAAACTATAGACGTAGTAAAATTTTAAGCTTCGTAAATTTCTCTAATTTTCCATACAAATTGTGACAGACTTACGAAGTTTAAAACATTAAAATGTTTACAATGGGCTTACGCCGTAAAAAAACATTATATTACATCGAAATAAAATAAAAAGAAAGTCTATCACCGAAAGTTCACATTTGTAACAAAATAAAATACATTTTAAACAGTAATCGCCATCAGCATCTAATGTTTCCTTCAGGTAGACAGACCAATAGAAAACTGAACGCCAGAAAACAATGTACATACAAAACGTTAAAAAAAAAGAACGACTGTTGTATGAATCAAATAAAGCAGCTGTCAGTGCAACATCTCATATGAATCCTATAGTTAGAGTTTCGTAGTTGTTACTTTATAAGCTCTTGTTAAGAGATTTTAAAGATTTTAATTTGAAAACAAAATTATTATAAGACTTTCAATTTACATACAGGAGTAATAATTGTTCTAGGTATAAGATTAAAGTGATTTGATCCAAGAAAAATGCTTACATCATTTAATGAAAACACTATGAGACAAATTTATGTTTCATTATGACAGATCATGTCTTAAGTTTAGCAATAAGATCTAAAAAAGTACTATGAGCGTTTTTTTGAGAAAAAGGGAGCTTAGCTCTCGAGAGTATGTTAGTTGGGGAAGGCAACAGGTGGCGCACGCAAGTGGAAGAGGACCTCAGCCAACTTGGCGTGCAAAACTGGAGACAGCTAGCTAGAAACTGAGCCGACTGGAAGACGCTTGTTGAGGCCCTGGTCCACCTCGAACTGTAACGCCACCTTAATAGCGGCTTTTCCAACATCAAGGAGTACATATAGGAATTTCGAGCACTAATTGCCATCAGAAATAAACTACTTCAGCAACAAATTTTCGGTCACTACATTTTTGAAGGACGTCTTGAGCCTTATAACTTAAACTATATGCCTAATCAAGCTGACCTGACGTAAATTTGTAGTACATGAGAACAGAAAACGAAGAACTTTCGAAGAAAGTTATCTCTCTCTAGGTCGATCACGAAATTCAAAACGGAGCTGTAAGACGTTCTGCCCTATATAAGTATTCCAAACATGGCTTAACTTTTCGAAACAGTTTTTAACCCAGGTACAACAATTGGGCTCATCAGTTAGATGTTGTTGTACCCTTCTTTTGCGTCTTAGAAGGGTACAACAACATCTAACTGATGAGCCCAATTGTTGTTCCTGGGCGAAACGCATTTGGACTAAAGGTCGCAAAAACTTAAAATTGAATTTATATTCAAAAGTCCACTAAAACAAAAACTAAAATAATAAATTTTCTATTATTTACGTTTTTATTCTTCATTCTTCAACCAGCCAGACCACGGGCTTTACCATTATCAATTTCTAGTCGTCTGAATTTAACCAAATTCCACTAGATAATATAATTTACAGTGCATTTGTGCTGTTTATTTAATACCATCGACTAAAATTATGCGTCTTAGAAGGGTACAACAACATCTAACTGATGAGCCCAATTGTTGTACCTGGGCGAAACGCATTTCGACTAAAGGTCGCAAAAACTTAAAATTGAATTTAATTAATAAGTTTAATGTAATTAATATTGTATAAAACCAGTCACTTTTCTTTTTATTTTTTTAAATATTTGTTATCAAACACTAAAATGTAATGTTAAATCAGGCAAACGGCAGATAGCCAGGTCCTTATTCTTAAATCATAGTACGCAGCTGAAGTGAATCGAAAAATTTCATACAGAAATTGACCCAATGAAGTCAGAAACGAAAAATTTCGTTGTGATTATTGTTACTTATGTAGTACGCAGTTCGATAGTGAAATGTCAATGAAACAGAAAATCGTAGTAGATTACAAGATCTAAGTCTCCACTTATTTTTCGTAAGCAATTAATTGACTGTAACATTAGCCGTTTCCTTTGGAGGTGGCAAAGTACTTGTGAGTAGATGAAAACCCTAATCTAGTACTATCAACTGCACATGCTTTCATGTGCAATTAGATATAGGGTGATATGAATAAAACAGAGCACGTGCTCAAAATTTAACTTTTCGTAGCAGGTCCTTCATTTGGTATGAATAAAATACTTGAGAAAGTGCTCAACGATTGAGCATCTACATGTTTGATGAGAACCTTCTCAGGGTAAGCACCTGCTCCATTGTAAGGTATGAATAAACCGAAGCACGTGCTCTTTAGAGAGGAGCACCTGCTACTCATTTGTAAGTTAGCTCAGTTGGTTGCTCAGGTTGCTCAGGTTTTCAAAAATGGAGCTGAATAGGTACAATAGTCCGCTGTTCTTTAAACTTTTAGTTTTGAAATTGCGGCAGTAGCTCAAAGACCGTTCAATTGGATCGAATGCCTTACAATTATACAGAAGCACTGCAGATTGATTACCAAGAAAAATACCATTAGGCTATTCCTTAACAAAAAATAATTCTTTTTGGTGAATATAGCGTTGGTGAAAGTTCCTTGTTTTGCCGATTCACCACCAACAGCTATCTTACCAAAACATATCGATAATCTGGATCGATGGTCTCGATCACAAGGACCAAGAATACTCAGTCGCCGTCGATGAATAAAACAATTCATGGATGGATGGATTCAAAATCGATCATCCTGATAAGCCACCTAAAGACGAAGGCAACTGTATTGGCAAATTATAATGTCCACAGCATTATAATTTCTAAAACCCTCTTTGATTTGTCTTTGATCTTTTCTTTTTTGATAATCCTTTGGAGGACTGTTTATACATTTACATAAATAAATATGTGTGTACATATTTTATTTTTTTAATGTATCCATCAACCATATTAAGCTAGATTTCCTCTTATGTTTGCCAACATGACTCAAAAAATAAAGCAGCAAAATATTGAACGGTTTTTCGGACAAAAAGAATCATGATTTCTCAAAAACTGAATAATTCCCATTTGCAAGATCTCTTTTTAATTATAAATCATCGAAAATATTTCTTAATGTCAAAAACAATACAATTTGGCTTGAGGTATGAGAGCAGCTACTCCGTTTGAATGAGGAGGTGCTCTCGATATTGTTTATAATTTTATTCATACGAATCGGGACCAGGTACTTTTTTAGCTGATTTTTTTGTTTAGGATAATAATAAGCTAAAATTTATCACAGAATTACTTTTCTTAATATGTTTGAATTTAACATTAAGAAAAAACATAAAAGAATGTAAGAAGTGTGAATTGATACTAAATTCGAAATGAAAATTAATGGAAAAAAAAACCATTTTAAACATTTTTAAATTTAAAAGTTTCACAGAGATGATATAAAAGGCACTTAAGTGTTGGTATTCCAAAATATATTTTGACTTTGTTTTGGGTTCCACAGCTCAAAAAGTTTGGGAACCACTGCTGTAGGTGTTACCTTTGTTTTTAAACTAATTTTTTTCTATTCTATTTATTTTTTTTTTATAAAATTGACCCTTCCGTCCAAGCGGGGGAAATATTAATCCCCTCCCCATACATTTTTTTCCCGTCTAATTTCAACCTATGCATTTTACATGCTCTGAATATCTTGGCAGATTTTACGCGAATGTCCAAGTATGCAAAAAAAAATAGGTAATTTAATATTACCTCTACAGCCACTTTAGGGGAGGAAAATAAAAATCTGACAAAATAAGGGAATTTTGTCTGTTATGAAAACTCAAAAAAAAAACATATATAACGAGCTCAGTAATGAACCTAGTAGGTACTTCTTCATATTTTTTACTTAATTTGTGTTCCACTCTTTAAATCAATTTTATTTATTATTTTCGTTTTAGCACAATCATTGTTCAACATTGGATGACAATATGGACTACGCCCTTTCAAAAAATTCAAATTTAACTCCTAGACACGACGATGGAAAATTTTCATGTATGAATCTTAGTGTTGAAGAAAAATCCTTACGCAATATTGAATTTCGTGAAAGAAAGCTCAGAAACACATTTGGCTGGACTAGAATAGATGTTCTTACAATGTTAATAGTATGCATCTTTCTGGCTTCTCTTTCATTTTCACTATTAGTTGAAGCTCTTCAGACTTTAATTCACATCGACCACCAAGATACAATGCACCTTCCAGTTCCTGTTATGATTTTGGGATTTGTTGGTCTAATATTGAATGGTATTTGTTATCTATTTATTGGAGGTTATACTACGCACCAAGGTAGTTTCTTACATATGACCTCTAATGGAGATGTCATCCTGGACAGTGAAAAGGGAAATAACGAAGAATTAATTGAATGCGGCATTCCAACTTCATCTGCATCAAATAAACTAGAAGAGAACAACCCAAGGTTTAAAAAAGAAAAACAAAGCATAGTTGAAATGTTTCGTGATATATCCAGTACGATATTTGTCATAGTTTGTGCTGCAATTATATATATGTCAAAAGATGAGCACACTGCTAAATTCATCGATCCAATCATATCCATATTTTCATGTGTGGTACTTGTAACGCTCAGCTATCCCTACAGTAAGTTGTAATAACAATAGTAATATACTCGTATACAAACAACCAAGCGACCCATTTGGCTGTATGTACATATTATATTTTGACAAGATTATAGGTAGGTACTACAATTTTACTGAATAGTAGTTTTTTTAGAATTAAGCCTTTATTTATTTATTTAATAAAATGGGCTTTAAAACACATACCTACATAGACATATGTAGGTATAATTGAGTATTTAGAATTAGAAACATTAGGCAGGGTGTCCCACAACCACCGTCACAGTCGAAAATCATGTGTTCCTTAGGTCGAAAAACTTATGAGATATTTTTTTCGTTTTTGCTTTGTTTTGTAGTTATAACTGTTCTTATGATTTTGGGTGCTCTATCTTTGAAAATCTACAACAGATTCCAAAATTCTTATGCATGCAAACAAACATGTTTTTCTCCATTAAAAGCTTTTTTTCGGTAAAAAGAAGTATCGCGGCGAAATAATTTAGCAAAATCTTGTTATATAACCAAAAAAAGTAGGAAATCAATTAATCAAAAATTAATATGAACTGTTACCCATCCGCTCAGTGTTTTAAACTTGACAATTTAAAATGTATGCATTGATATGTGTTATACCTACCTAACCTACATACATATGTACAAATGCAAATACTAAAACGAAAAATAGTTGTTTATAGCTTTTATAGCTAAAGTGTAGTACCAGAGATTATCAAATAAAGATGGCAATACTCGCAATACTATGCAAGCTGAAACGATTAGCTGGATCGATTAGATTTGCAAAGTATTAGTGAAAACCATTGAAAAACGCACATAAAGAATCAACTAGTCATTCAGCACAAGTCTTGTTGATGTTTCAATTCACACTTCTTCTTCGACACGAAATAAAATTATAACAATTTAAAAAATGAGTTTGGGAGGGTGAAACGTATGAGGGATTGCCATCTTTACACTGATAATTTATGCCTAGTACGCTGCTGAAACGAAACGAAATTTTAAGTTGGTCTCCAAAAAGACAACGAAATGCTTACGAAAACGCAGCGGAAAAATATTCATTGACAGTTTCACCAATTAAAAAAAATTTAAAAAAACAGCCACAGTAATGAAAGAAAACAACAAAAATAAACATGGGAAAACACAAATGTCATTTTTTGGCACACAATAAATTGCCTGGGGTTCAATTCCGTAACTGTGAAAACGTAAAGTGAAAAAAGTTATTATTTCAGTTTTCACAGAGTTTTATTATTTTATCACTTCAGAAACACTCGCAAGGTGATTCCTGAACTCGTTATGAATAACAACTGCCAAAGAGAATACTAAAAAGTACTATATGAGAAATGCAACTCATCTCTCTCAATCTTTCATAGTAAAAGATGGGGGTCGATTCTCTATGTGTGAAACTGTGAAGTGAAATCTGATTATGCTTTCACGCCAAATGCGATTCCCGAAGTGTGAAAAAATGAAAACAAATGCCAAAATGTTTTCATATGATTATTCTTTTATCACAATCAATTCATTCTTTGAAAACCTGTGAAAAGATAAATGATAAGGAGAAGCAATTTATGCTCATTAAATATCCCCAAGTCGCCATCTAGGTCTCTTTATGACACAACAACGTCGATTCCCTCACTGTGAAAACGTGAAGTGAAAAAATCAAAATCTATTTTTAATGCAAGAACTCGAATCGAATTCAGATTTTTAATGTTCATACATTTTTTTTTTAATGCAAGAAATTTTCAAATTTTATTGACATTTTTTTTAATGCAAACAAATTTTCAAAATCTACATTTTTATATCGGATTCCCAAAATTTCAAATTCTATTCACATTTTTTTTAATGCAGCATATATTGATGATTGCATTAACATTTTTTTTATGCGCAAGATTTTCATAGTCCATTAATATTTTTTTAATGCAGAAAATGTTTTGCTCAGCCTATCTGAAATCCAACCGAGCCAAATGGATCGTATGGCTCGGTCGTGTATGGCCAGCTTTAAAATGTTTTGTATGCAAAATATTTGCACAGTACATTAAATTTTTTTTTTAAATAATTTATACAAACAAAAATGCACTCAAAATGTATTTTAACCACTCTGGCCGATCGATCCTTGTTCCTTGTCCAATTAGTACATAGCCTTAGTTTAACAACATCTAAACGATGATCCCAATATTGTTGTAAATACCTGGACGAAACGCATTTGGATAAGTTTTGTTAACGTTGACATCAATTTATACAAGATAATACATTATTGAGTATAAATTTTTCTTTTTTATTATTATTATATATATCGTGAACCCCATGGCTTATAGCTTAACGGCTATATAATGAAAGGATGTACTCACAATAACCTTTTCAATGATGTATGACACACTTGTGTTGAGAAATGGATCAGATCTCACAAATTTTTGCCCATTCTTCCTTAAATTGTATCATCAAATTAATTATATTCATCAAAGTGAACCCCTTGTGCCTTTTTCTAAACAAAATGCTTCATCTAATGAATATAGCTAGTAGTACATAATGAAGCTCGTTAACTTTTGTTAAATACCTATTTTTTTTCCAAAAATTAAAAAAACAAAAGAGATTGGTTCGCCATTTTGAAGCATGTACAAAGGTACAATTACAAGGTATAATTGACACATCGATACCTTCCCTTAAGAATGTATTAAGCGATATTTAAAAAATTTAAGAAGCATTGAAGAAAACTGTTTTTCAGTTATTTATGTGTGTATTTAAAATAACAATAAAATATTCAAATAAATAAATGAAGAGGCTTTTAAAAATTTGTATCCAAGCCAGAATCACATTATAGTTCTAATATCGATAAAGTCTCGATCCTTACACAAGAAACAATGAGTATATTCACATTATCGATACCTGATACGATTTCGATCCTCTCATTGATTCTTGTGTAAAAATATTTTATCGTAGCGAGAATGTATCGGTATTGGCACAATAGTGTGGATCTGGCCTTAATCTGTTCAAAATGTCGCTTAGTACATTCTTAAGGGAAGGCATTGACACAAAAAATCTACCCAATTCGTTTTCAAAGTATAGGTACATTTTTGAATTTAAGAAAAAAAATAAGTATATTTTTATAACCCAAACTTTTTTTTGAAAATTATTTATTAGTCAGGTAAGTCTACAAAAAATATAGGGGTAACCTCAACAAATTTTAACAAATACTATGTACCTTTTGTGGGTAGCTTGGCCTGCGATTAGTTTGATAATACAATACTACCGTCTTATTTTTTTTTAATAATAATGATAATAATGATGATTTAGTTTATTAATATTTAATTGTTTTATTTTAGTGAAAGAATCGTGCCTTATTTTGCTTCAAACTATACCAGCATCCATTGATATTGAAATCTTTGAAAAAAATTTGGAAACAAAATTTCCAGAAATCATCAGTTATCATGACCTTCACATATGGCAATTGACTTCAAATAAATTTGTATCAACAATTCACATAAAATTTAAAAGTCAACAGCTTTATACGAAAATAATTGATGACGTGAGGAACTTTTTTACTGACCAGGGCATAACAATTGTAACCATACAACCTGAATTCCAAGATATAATATTGCCAGGTTCGATGGAATGTTTAGTACAATGTAATGCTATTGATTGTGTTGAGAAAGTTTGCTGCCAGCAGTCAAAAAACAATCTCCTTGAAATGACGCCACCAAATAAACCAGAAAAACAACAAGGAAATACAATTTCTAATGTTTTAAATACTACTAGTAGCATGACAGAAAGATCACAGTCGGCAAATAATATTTCTGCCTTTAGTTCAATTGATGTTCAACGAAATTCAATAAATAAAGCACACAAGTCAACTGAGCGAACAAATAAAAACTTGCCAGCTGCAATATCTTCTTCGCCAAATATTAATTTGATTCAACATACTGAGGCTTGACCTTTATTATGCGATTGAACTTGTTTTAAATATAAGAAGTTAAAGTTTATAAACTAATTGATATATTTATGTACCTATGTATAACTAATTTTTGTATTTTATAATAAGAAAATTATATATCGGAACACAATAGAGAAATAACAAATAAAATAAAGGTAGCAACATATGTACTTCAAAAAAAATTACAAATAAAGTTTTTATGTTTTAATCTTATCATGTACAAAACGGTTATGGTATAAAAACACAAGGCACAGTACACATATTAAAGGTAATATAATTAGCGTTTTCATTTTTTTTTCAGTTCTGCGCATGCGGCAAAAGTAGTGGAAAATGGTGGATCCTATGACGTGTAATTGAAATTTGTTGTATGTTATGTGCGTGTTTCTTTATTACTTGTTTAGAAAATAAGATTGTTTCGTGCTATTTAATGTTGATAATTATTATTTTATTACTTTAATAATAAACTAATTGGTTTTAAGTGTTATTTAAATTATTTTTTCGTGATCTTGTGTTTGTTGTTGTTGTTCTAATAGGCCAGACAAATCACGAGAACGGCTATCTTGAATTCATTCTGACAGTTCTATTTTAGACACCTGCGCAATATAATAGGTCTGTTTCTTTACTCGCCCGCGGGTTCCCAAGGTCACCCAAATCTACCCAAAACGTGTTTCTTTACTATTTTCTGACACTAAAATGCCAGAGCTTTTGACTTTTTTTCATTTCCCCTTCAGCAAGAATCTACCCGAACATTTTAGTTCCTGCACTTTCTTGCTTGTCAAACAAGAAATCAGCTGATCGAAAAATTTATAATTAAATTTGTCAAGTAGCGTATATAAAATGGTTTAATTTAAATAAATTAAATGAAAATGATACAATGGAGTAAAATATAAATTAAAATATTTCTTCTGGTATCTTTTAATAGAGGCCAAAATGATAAGTGCAAATGTTAAGAACTGAAATTGCATAATTTTGTATGCGTTGAGCCTACAAGCAATAAAGTCGAATGGGTAATTTACACCGCAACAAACCAGAAAAATCCCAAATGCGTTTCTTTACTTTTCATTTCTGGTTAAACATTACAACAACAACATCAAAAAGCTCATCCCCAAACTTTTTCGCGAACTTTTTCCCAAGCTTAATCACAAAAGTAAAGAAACAGACCTAATACCTTCTATGTGTGTACTTTGAATACAAGGTACATTAGGCGCGTCTCACCAACTAAAATCCCACTGAGTGCTCAATGTCAAGTTGACGGAGGTAGAATGCTTTGGTGGGACAAGATTCTCCGTTGAATTGTAAAAAACCATTGCCCTACGAAAATTCTAGAAACAAAAATATAACTTTGCCTAAAATATTTAAATGTAAAAGCACAAAACTTTATCAAAGGAATGAAAAATAATAGCAAATTCAATTTATTTTCATTTTTAATAACATTCCACCTTTATTTTGTATTTTTTATTGATTTTAGTATTTGTACATCAGCAAGAAATTCCAATTTGGTTGTCAAATTAACAGCTGTCTAAGCAGAGAAAGAACATTGAGAAATGAATCCAAAAAATTTTCTTCTCAGTAATCTCCTTAAAAAATCTCAGTGCTCAGGTGAAATTTTTTGTCCCACTTAAAAAATCTCTGAGCGCACAGAGATTTTATTTGGTGAGACGCGCCTATTGTATGATGAAGGATCGCCATATTTGTTCTCATGTGACGTCACAGCGAGTGTCCCACCACAACACATCACTTTAAAACTAATTATTTATTGTTTTACTTTAAATTTTATTAGACTGAGAGCCCACAGCAGATCCAAAATTCAAAGTGAAAAACGGTTTTTTTTAAACAGTCGGACAGGGCGAACTATACACTCAAATGGTCTGTTATTGCGTGATATGTGATCCGATGAGCTTATCTTCGAAGGGGTGAAAATCAATTTTGGCTAACTCAATTACCTTCGAAGTTGCATTCATATTTTTTTTTTGATGCACTGTTTAATCACGAAGGTCCCAGTTATGGACTGCAAGACTTCGATTTTTGAATAGCTTTTAATGAAGCTTTCGACGCCTATATTTCTTTTTTTGTTACCATTTATACCCAAAATTTGCTGTCAGCCCAGTCTATATTGTTTTACTTTGATTTGTAACAGAAAATAGCTTTAAAACATAAGTAATTTATTGTTTACTCGTTGTTCTATCTTGCAAACAATTGAGATCGTTCACTCGCCATGCCGACACCAATCGTCTCTCTGAACTATCAAGAATTCTTTTACCATGCAAAACAGTATTCATTGTTTTGATTGCGTAATCTATGTAGTAAAATTGACCCACATCGAAGACACAAGTACTGCCAATTTGAGTTTTACGTTAAGACTTGAACATCCAATTTTTCGCATTGATAAATAAAAAACACTGGTGTTTATTTATTCAGATTTTTATTATCAAAGCTGAAAGCCAAATTTAAAAGAGGGCCAGTCAAATGATATGCAATAAATAAACTTTGTAATTTGAATGTACTATAAATAGAAATATTGTGAAGATTTTGCTAAAGCAAAGGAATATTTTAATAAAAATAGATAAGTTAAAAAAAATATAACATGCTCTTTTTGCTCTGTAATTTTCTCTGTCCATTATATTTAGTTTCCAAAAGAAGATTTTTATATAAAAGTAGAGAAAGGTGCTCATCATTGAAAGTTTTGTTCCTCGATTTCGAAGAAAATAAGGAAAATCATTTATTATTTGAATGGACAAATAAAGTTTAGACTGAAAACAATAAAAAATTGAATCACTCCTAATGAAAATTCATATACTTACATACATATGAAAAAATACATTCAATAACTGTTTAACTCGATAGGACGAGAACGTGTAATAACACGATTATTGAACGATGTTTTGGACTAGGCCAAACAACATTTTCCATATTTCACAGGCAAATACAGGATAAAACAGAATATTCATTTTTTAAATTATTATTTCTTATAAATCATAGAAATTAATTCTAAATGTCAAAAATAATATAGTTTTGTTTGGGGTTTGAGAGCAGCTGCTACGTTTGAACGAGGAGGTGCTCTCGATTTTGTTTATAATTTTATTCATACGAAACGGGAGCAGGTACTTTTTTACTGAGCACCTCCTCTGATTCTCATGGAGCACCTGCTCTAAGTACGTGCTCCGTTTTATTCATATCACCCTATGGCTCTAAATGCGACGTTTTCAATTTTTAGATAGTATAGGTGCTCTATGCTCTCATGTGCGAGTAGATACATATTACATGGGAAAGCACAAAGCAGTTTGATGTGTTCCATTGAAAAAAGCTAGCAAAGTACTTGCAAGTACTTCGTCCCCTCCAAAGGAAAACGCCTCTTAATAATAAGTTAAAGAAAATTAAAAGGGGATTTTTAAATTGTGTGATGGAATTTTTTAAATTTTAATATGTATTATGTCAATTTGAATAAAGAAAATATTTTACATCTGTTGCAGTACCTGGATTTGTAACGGCATTGTAAAATTTAAAAAATAAGGAAAAGTCTCCACATCACCGTTTTTTTTTCAAATAAAAACAAATAGCTTTTCTGTTGAGCAATACGACTGCCTATTTAATATAATAAGCTGTATAGTTTATATTATTTACAAAAATATTTTCAGTGACATGGCGAAGTTTCATGGTTTTTAACGGAATTTCAAAAAAAAAGGCTTTAAAAATCTCCATATAAATTCTGCTGTATTTCAAAGGTTAAGTTATTTTAGCTAAAGGAATGAAGTTTCTGCCTCTTTGAAATTTAAATGCTTCTAGTTTAATTTATTTAAAAAAAATATCTGCAGATACTCGGTACAGTGCCCTTATTTGTAGAAGAGAGCATGTTCTTAACTAAAACCTCTTTGATTTGTGAATCTTTAGCAGGGCCCGATCCAGCTTTTTCACCGCCTTGGGCAAACATAATTTAAGCCGCCCGGCCCTTTGCAAGGACATTTTATAAGCCACATTATGTCCCTGCAGAGATGATTCGACTTTTAACCAGCTTAAATGTTAGTCTACTTGAGGGTTCTTAACGAGTATTTCAAATTGTATGTGTGTATGTTGTGTTGTTTTACAAATTTCTCAAAAAATAATAAGGGTATTCATGTCATGTAAGGGGTTCAAGTGGTCGTAAACGTAATAAAATTGTAAACTGCGTAGATCTGTCAAATTTTCCATACAAATTGTGATAGAAGTAGTTTAAAACTTTACAACGTTTACGACGGCTTTACGCTATTATATAATGTTTTTGATATTGACATACAAAAATTTATAGAAATCGGTTCAGTAATTTCTACAAATAGTTTTTAGTACAGGTGAAATAGTACAGAAAGGCCTTCGAATAAAAAGTTTACAAAAATATATATAGTTTACAAAAATATTTCACATGGAAGGGTGTTTTTTTGAGGGGGAGACCATTTAATGCTAAATCAAATGATACCAAAACCAAGTCAATACGACCTCCGAGAAAAAAGTTATTGTCATTTTTATGTTGGGATGACTGTATTTGCAGTATAAATGTCAAATATTACCGAAACTCAATTGGAAATAATGGTCTAATGACGAAACTTGGCATCTTCATTCATTGTCATAAAAAACAATAATCAGAAGAATCTAAGAAATATCTGTGGTAAAAAGGTGTTTTTTTGGGAGGGTGGGTTGATAGTGGGATTACTACTATAAAACCGATTTTAAAAAATGGTACCACCATAAAACTAGGTAGAAATGCTTTATGAACTCAACGGCGTATACAAGGGGGGGGGGGTCACGGGGTCATGACCCCCCCCCCCCCCGAGAACTCAAAAGATATACGCAAAAAATAATTTAAAAAAAAGCAAAAAATATTTGCAATCTTAAAATATAATTTCAAAAAAATTATTTGTTTATAGCTTTGGAATAGACAACCTACTCATTATTGGTAAAGATTATTTTCTTTTCCTATCAACATTTATAAGCCACTGCCCGAATAATACTATTGGGGTTTTATTGTCGAAATTAATCAATTTTTTTTTTTTGTTAAGATTTAAATAGACCATTTTGATCACTTTTGCATTCAGAACATTTCACCATTGATTTATTTTTTGATTCAAAATCAATTTGGTAGGTCTACGTTTTTGGCAGATATACCCTCTTTAATGCTCAAAGTATTTTCAATATTGTTTTTGATCGGTTTAACTTACTTATTTTGTGAGAATTTTGTTCAAAATATCAAGGAAATCATCTTCGATAAAAAAAATAACAGACATTTTACTTTAAACCGTATTCCATACACCAGGGCCGTTCCGACTCAAACCCAGTACCAACTTGTTTCAGTATAGGTTACGTACGAAATACCAGCAAAACAAAAACGATTTATATCGACTTTTTTGCATGTAAGAATACTTATTTTGGTTACTAGTTCATTAAATTTTTAGCTTCGAACTTAGACAAAAAGTCATCAGCCTAAAAAGAAAGTCGAGAAAAGGATCGACTTTGATCGAATTTTCGATATTTCCTCCCAATATTTAGTACTCGTACATAGAAAAAAAGTTGATATAAATTGATTTTTTAACCTGTCGACATTTTTAGTTCGATATTTTTTCTATCGTTAATTTCATTCCAACGCAACGTAACTTAAAATACATCGCTCTGCTTGGAATGTTTGAATGAAATCAACAAAAACTCTAATCATACATTCTTGTCTGACTTTTAAACACGAATTTAACACTTACTATTAATTTTGGATAATGTTTAAAATACATTTTCTTTTGATCGTATCGATCGTATATTCGATTGATGACAATCCAACGCAAGTTAAGCGTGCTTTTAAACATTATACCCTAAACTATGAATTGATCATAATATCGGTAAATCAAAGTCAATTTGTTCATGAAATGATCGTCGTTTTTTTGACGCAGAAAGCGTCATGACAAATAATATGTATTCGTCCTGTTTGTTGAAAATTTGTTTTCATCAACGCCAGTCAATTTACTTGCTAAAGCTTTTGACGTTTACAAACATGCTCTCTGCCTTTTCAATAATCATCAACTCAATTTTTGTACTGCTCAGTTGCACCGTAGATGATGTATTCAAATTCGTGACTTTAGCGAACTTGACTATTGAACACAATACTAACTCAGTAGAATTTGTATTTGCATTTTGCGTGTTTTGTATGTTTCAATTACCATGAGAAAACCCATTGAGAAGGTAATTTTAAATTAACACATATTTTAAACATTTTTGAAAGTTCGAAGACCATTTTGCGTCTGCATTCAATTTTTTGATCTATGGCCAATACTTCACATGTTCATTTTCAGGCATAAATAAAAACAAATTGTGAAAGCTAAGAATTTTTGTCTTCAATAAAAGAGTGGTTCTAACTACCACAATTTTTGATTGATAAATGAGAAAATTACCCCCTCATTATTATACCCTTATCATATAAGAAAACAAATGAATGCAAACTGTCCCTAAAAACTGTCTTCAAACGTAAGATATTAAAAAAAGTATTTAAAAATATTAATATTAAGTAAAATATTAAGATTAACATCTCCAAAAAATCCATACGAAATATTTTTGGTACACAACCTCAAGATCATATTAAAATTTCGGAGTGGATCAAAATTTTGTTTCCAAAACTCAGCTCTACTAAATTTGTGTTTTACACAGAAAATTATAAGGTTATTCATGCAACGTCGTAAGTTTACAAATTGTATTAAAAGTTTGCATGAACGACCTTTGTTATACATTTGATTAAATGCTAGGTAATTCAATCAGAGATAGAGTCACAATGACGTCGTTTAACCAGTTTGGTTTATTTTACGCAACAAAAGCCCTTGATAACTTTAACAAAATTGTGTAAATCATTTCCCATACAAAATTTGACAGTTCATTAACCAAAAGATAAATTTAACAAATTTGTAAACTTATCTACGGTTTTACGAAGTTGCATGAATACCCTTAATATAAAAACTTTTAAGCTTTGTCAGCTAATAATAATACAGTAGACGATCAATTTAGTAAATCTAAAAAAATTAACTATAGTGAACACACAAAATTATTTATAAAAACATATTTTTTTACAAAAATGTCCCGAAAGAATTTAACATTGCTTAAGGACACTGAACAAGTGTTTCTTTTTTTTAAACCTCATTGAAAGCTTTATTTAAAGCTTCAACTCCTGCGAAAAAGGAAACAATCTCGAAAGAGTGAACAGGCTGGATTTATTACTTCACTATATCGAGCGTGGAGTGGACCATTATTTTCAATTGGTTTTCGGTAATATTTAACTTTTGTACTGAAAACGCAGTGATCCTAACATAAAAATGACAATAACTATTTTCTCGAAGGTCTTAGATTGTAACCAGGTTAATTTTTCAGATTGATACACCACAACTTCCCCCCTCTACCACTTAAAAAAATACCCTTCCATATGAAAAATTTGTAAAGACTCATTTTATTCTTCATTCTCATGTTGCATAAAACGTTTGCACTAAGTTTCAAGATGGTACTAATTTTTTATTTTATTTATCCTATACTATGTTTGCTTCCGTTCAAAACACAAGAAAATGATTTTTTTAATTTTATAAAAAAAAGTACAGTTATTATGTAAGCCACAAAACGAATAAGTAATTTTTCTTAAAAATAAATCCAATCTTTTTTTGAGAATATTCAAGTCTGCTTAGTGACTATAAAATAGTTTTCTTAGAACTTTTTGTTCAGCAAAATTTTCAATTATTTTCAAAAAATTTTATATATGGACATCTATGTAGGTACCCGCGCAAACTTTGTGTCCTGTAGAATTTATAGCCAATCCATAAAGCCATTGAGACTTTTTTTTATTTGTTTTTACAATTTTCCTGGTAAAGTCAAAAGATTCTGAGAACAATACCACTCTCCCCTCTGATATATAACCCAAATCTTATTTTTTTTTTTGTTTCAAAACGACAGGAGAAATACTATCTAAAATCTTATAACAATGTCAACCCCTCTGAAAGTTCTAATTCATGAAAATATCAGATGAGTCCTCAAGGGTTAAAATAGTCTCGAGGTTACGATGTTCTTACAATTCATCTCTTAGTATTGACATTATACACCCTTGTATTGGTGTTTTATCAAGTTCACTCAAAATAAGTTTTTAAATTTTGTTTTTATTTCTCAGTTTTATGAGCAGTTTGAATAGTTTTCAATGAATGAATAGTCGTTAAATATCCTAAATTTTCAATTTTGGCGGCCCAAATTTTGCCGCCCGTTGCAAAATGCTTGTATGCCCTACCCTAGATTGGGCCCGATCTTTAGCTAAAACAAGCTTTGGAATAAAATCGTATAATCTGATTGACAAAGGGTCGGTTTCGCACAGTCATTTATTTATATGCTGAAAGTATTTTGTTAAGTTGAAGTGAAATCGATTCCATTTCTTCCTCATCTACACAGCTTCTGCGAAAATAGTTGGAGAATACCCCAAGATGCGTTGCGTATACTTGCCTATAAGACAACAGTTTCCGGTAATAACAACAATCATCAAGCTTATGTCCAATCTACCAAGACATCAAACACTTAAATCGCTTTAAATCTATTATTAGCCAGATGTGTTTTGTTGTCAAGAGGTGGTGGTGGTGCTCAAAGTATTGCTTTCCTAGAAAAAGAACAAGTCATAGGAATGAAGAGTGAGGTACCACTGTTCTTGTCCAACGAGACACTTCCCAAATACGCATTTTAACAAATTGCAAATGACAATTCTTCACAAAGCATATATCTGGACACTGGTCCTAAGAATTTAACATTTATTTTGTCGAAAAGAAAAATACTTAGTTTACATATCTGGAATCGGTATTAGTTATTAATATTCTTAAACTAGGTACTAGTCATCCTTTTCGGAGTCCGTAGTCACAAAGTACGCCCTATAAATATATAACCCTAGTCCTATATGTAGTGCAACAACAGCCCCAACAGCTGAGTATATATTGCTTTTAACTTCCTCCAAAACAAACAAATTATCAAGTAGCAAAGATTTCATAAAGAAGAAAGTAAAAATAGGAAATATTACTATGAACGAGCAATAAAGTAACACTGTTTTGAATGAACTGTAGTCCTTCATGTCCTAGAAGAAAAACGAATAAGAACAATTTCACTATATAGGTATTGATATTTACTTACAGCTGATTGACTTTTAGTCCTAGATTTTGCCATTATAACAGTTAAATTATATTTATTTAATTAATTACAAATTTTAAACAAAAAAATTTACTTCCAACAAGAAAACGGACGAGCACTGCACATGATATACCTATACTTGAAGATATGAAATTAGGTTTGTTCGTGTACTTTGGTGGCCAAATTTGTCAGTCTGTCAAATTTTGTGGATTGGATTTGGATTTATATGGATCAACTTTGTTGACAACATTGCTTGATGGTATCGGAACAAGTTTTCAAAATATTTTGAAAACCATGCAACACAGGTTTTCAACTTGTTTTTTTTTTGCGTTTAAATGATCTAACATTGGTGGTTGCCAAAAATGTTGAACGCTATTGATCCATGTAAACCCCCCTATAGACAGTAATAATAGTTAAAATATTTTTAAATCATATAAGTTCAGTTCCTTTACTTTGATATTTTGTCAGTTTTGGTGCATTTCTGTGCATTTTGGTCCCAAGTTCTATTCAAATTCATATAAAAACAATCTTAGACATAAGAGGTGTGTTTGTTAACGTGAAATTTCTTGCAAATTTTCACAATTTGCTGTCAGAAACCATAGAAAAAAACCAAAAATTTCACGTTACCAAACAGTTTAAACTAAAAATCACAGAAATTCAAAGTAAGTGCCTAAAGAGAATGGAGATGGAACTGCAACTGGAATAGCTGTCAAAATGTTGAATACACACAAATCCATAGATCCGAACAAAAACGACGCAGCTGCAGACGGAGCTTCATACACAGCTGAACAAGTTGGCCGACTTTTAACTTTTGCATGCAGCTTTTTTGACGTTTCAAAATTGTGAGCGCAACCAAGTCTTTACATGGGGTTTGAAGAAAATTTCAAACTCTTTTTAAGGCTCTCCCAAACCAACGCGAATCCGCAGCGACGACGAATTTTTGTTGTTGTTTAGCATTGTGTATTTTTCATATTTTTTACTATTGTGAATGATTCGCTGCGAATCGCTCCACATTCGCGTTGGTTTGGGAGAGCCTTACCCTGAGGCCACACGAGCCAGTACTGGCTTGCCAGTCGCAATACACAAACATGAGCAACTGGCTCGCCAACTGGTTTGCTTTTTTTGTAGTCAGTTGGGAAACCAGTAGAGCAGCCAGTTACAGGGTTCGGCAGTACTTTTTCGGAGCAGATTTGGAAAAAAGGTCCTAAAACTAAAATTGACTCGCATTTTATTTCACAAAATATTAATAAAATAAGAATCGGGGAGTCAAAGTTTTATTAATTTGCTAATGCCCATTTTATTCACTCATTTAATGCAATTGGATTTAAACTGCTTTCCGGAGGTCAGTTTAAGTTATTAAATCCAGATAAATACTGAATTTTATATTATTCACTTTTCTTGACATTTTTATTTCAAGAAGTGATATCAAACCTAAGATTTTTCAACAGAGTTTAACCAAAAATTTGTTATAATTTTCATGCATTGTTTTGGAAAACGAATTGGCTTACTCAAGATTCACATGTCTCGCCGTGGTCTTCGAAACCTACTTACCAGTATCATGGTCATTTAAGCTCGTCTCGCTATGTTCTCGCCATGCCCATTTACACGAGAATCTATGTCATGGTTTTCTCGCTATGGTCTCGCCATCACATTTACACGCTGTCCTTTGCATTGAGCATGTTTTGCCATCATCTCGCTTGGGTCTCACCATAGTCTCCCCAAAGTTTTTTAAATTGAATTTTTCAAAGTGGCTGAAATAAGCTATAGGTCTCATGTGGTGTGTTTTTGGGTCCTCTTACCATTCGGGAAGAGAACCAAAATATTGGTGAATAAATTGATTAAGCGGTGAGAAGGCTTTCCCAAACCAAAGTGAATCAATTTTCCCATCGCGTCAGTGTAGTTGCTCTCATTTAACGCCATGTAACGAAATTCTGAGAAGTAAAATTTTAGTTTTCTTTCTGATGGTTTCACGTTGGTTTGAGAGAGCTTTTACAGAAACAAGTAAAGGCTCTCCAGAGCCAAAGCAAAACATTCGTAACGTTCTGTTCTTTTGCTAGTTTTGTCGCATAGCACTATTGTATTTTTAGTTCATTTAATTTTGAAAGAATGGAATATCATAGTATTTCTATTTTTTTCACTGAAATCGGAGTAGATTTATTCCATTTGGACTAATATCCGAGCCCTGGCAGGAAAGAAGCCAGTACAGCATGCCGCCTACGTCACAGCCAATACACGAATAGGAACTTGACAGTCAATGTATGTAACCAATTGGCTAGCCAGTACTGGCTCGTGTGGCCTCAGGGTTAAGGTTCTCCCAAACCAACGCGAATCGCTCCGCATTCGCAGCGAATCATTCACAATAGTACAAAATATGACAAATACACAACGCTAAACAACAACAAAAATTCGTCGTTGCTGCGAATTCGCGTTGGTTTGGGAGAGCCTTTAAAAAGAGTTTGAAATTCTCTATCCATTTTTATTTTTGTTTTATTTTCTATTTTTGTGTTGAATTAAACTCGTACGGCTGACTTCAAATGCCCAAAATATCAGAAAGCACTACAGCACATTGTGGGCGAAAAAAAAAGCACGTACAGTATTTTTTGACAGCTATTCCAGTTGCAGCTGAAGCTCCAGTTGCAGCATTCTATTCTGGTCAGGCAAAGGAACACACAAACATATATATAAAGATCAGTGGAGAATATCAATTATCAAGAACCCAATCTTTCGTACGTCTCACCCATTTGTTTAGATTGTTGTATTTGTGATTTCACTTAGTCCTCTATTACACGATGATTTTTTGCGTCTGACTCTTTTTTCGAATTCCTATTTGAAAATCGTCCTGTGAGTCACGCGATATTAAGGTTCTCCCAAACCAACGCGAATCGCTCCGCATTCGCAGCGAATCATTCACAATAGTAAAAAATATGACAAATACACCACGCTAAACAACAACAAAAACTCATCGTCGCTCCGCATTCGCGTTGGTTTGGCAGCCTTAACCCATATGGGTTACCTCATGAAAATAAAACGATTTGGGTTAATGAGAAAACAGTGCTATATACCCATCTCTTTTGTCCTTATGGTTCACCTCATGAAACATATAAGGCCTGTCTTTTTTCCTAACATGGCGGACGGCATAAAGCCATGCTTATTTTTGATTTGTTTTAAATAAGAAGTAAGAAACTGTGTTAAATAAAGTCATTATCTAATCTAAAAAATCCTAACGCTGATGACAACTGCTGACAAAACGCTGACATCATTCACAATGGTAAATAGCCGTCTGCCGGTCAGAGTAAAAACTTGCTCTTAAGCTCTTAAACTATGAGCGTGAATACCCCCTAAGTGTGCGTCATTGACTTATTATATATGGACTGCTAGTCGAGTCTCATTTTCCTACAAAAGCTGAATTAAAAGGACATAACTGCTTTTCAACTGCTTGTAGTACCTCGTGGCATAATGGTTAGTGCGTAGGACTGTCATGCCAAAGGTCTGGGTTCGATTCCCGGCCACTGCCACCTAAAAACAGAAATGTTTTTTTCCGAGGTACTGCCTCTTGCGAGGGACTGACAAATCCTCCAAGAGTATACTTGTCAAGAATAAGTGCTGCTCACCTAGCCGTTCGGACTCGGCAAAAAATTGTAGGTCCCCTCCATTCCTGCCAACAACACGCACACAGGAATGGTTGAGAGTTGTTAGTCACTAGGCCCTGATTCTCCATGAGCTGTTGCGCCACTAAATTTATTTATTTGTTTTTTTCACATAACTGCTTATTGGAGCAAAGTAACAAAAACTAGTAATAATTACCGATGCCATCTCTTGCCACTATTGGCCTTAGCAAGTTTTTTTTTAACATAGAATCTAAAGCCATTTTTAAAAAAACCGAGTCATCTGTCTTAATTCAAATCTACATCTTGACGTCCTTTGACGTTTTTGAGTTATTTTCTATTTTAATTATTAAAAAATATATTTTTATTTGTGTTTTGTACTTTTTTCATTAAATTATTATCATTTTACGATGCATAATTGCAAATTTTTGGCACTGGAAAGTCGATGGTGTAATATATCAGCAAAGCTACTTTCTACAAATCAAGCTGATTTTCGCTGACAGCCCAACTAACAATTTAACTTGTATTAGGTCTAATTTTTAAAATCTGATAAGCTGAAGCTAACATAGAACTAATCTAATCTGGCAGACGGACTAGGGCCAAACCAATTAGACTTGGATATCTTTATCATTGTATATTGTTTGTTTAAAATAAAAGGCATTTAAAATAATAAAAAAAAAATAGAACTAATATAGGGCTTTGTTATACATTTCAACCATTTTCAAATCTTTATTTTCGTTAATATAGCCTGTTTCATATAATAGGTAGCGTGTTTCACTGGTTTAACTAAACTTTGCAAATCTAATCAATCCACCTGTTCGTTACAGTTTGTAGGCAAATTTCCCAGCGCACACATGATGAATTCTCCCGCCAGAACACTGAGTTTTTAGAAGAGAGAAGCAAGGTGTGCGGAACGAAGCGGAATACAAATACAGTACACATATCAAAGGTACTATCTTGCGCATGTCGTGCGAAATGAGAACTGTCAGATGAAATACAAGACGGCCGTTCCTGTGACCCGCTTGCTGTATTACAACAACAACAAAGAAAACAAACATGAAATGATAATTTAAATAACACTAAAAAACAGGAAGAAATGTGGTTGGTATAGTAAAATAACATTAATAAACACTGAAAAGCTTGAAAAAATTTATATTTGGTAATAAACAAGTTACAAATGAGCACAGAACATTTTTCGTTTGACATTTTTCACTGATTTTGTCAGATGCGCAGAAAGGAAAACGCTAATGATAGCTGTGTTTTATTATCATCGGGATCCGGATCTGGAATAACTTTTAACACGCACTACAAAAAATTTTGAAAATTTACCCCTATTTTGCTTTTGTATTACGTGTAAAAGTTAATCCAGATCCAGATCCGGATCCCGATAGAAGATAATAAAACACGGCCGATATTACCTTTAATATGTGTACTGTAGAATAAAAACTCTTGCATCCTAGGAGTGGAAGAACCAGAGAATATCAATTATCAAAAAGCCAATCTTTCGAACGTTTCACCCTAAAAAACCCATTTGCTTAAATTGTTGTATTTGTAGTTTCACTACGTGATGTCAATGAATAGACGTGAATTGCAACAACAAGGACCTGTGATGATGTGCTGAATGGATGAGTTGATTCTTTAGGTGTGTTTTATTGGCCGTTTTATTATCTTCTATCGGGATCCGGATCTAGATCTGGATTAAATTTTACATGTAATACAAAAACAAAATAGTGGGATATTTTCAAATTTGTTAAAAGTTAATCTGGATCCAGATCCCGATGATAATAAAACACGCCTAATATCATCGGAATCCGGATCTGGATTAACTTTTACACGTAATACAAGAACAAAATAATGGGAAATTTTCGAAATTGTTTTTGTAATACGTGTTGAAAGTTAATCCAGATCCAAATCCCGATGATAATAAAACACGCCTTTTGTGTGCGTTTTTCACTAATACCTCGCTTCCAGTTTGTAGGCAAATCAAATTGACAGCTAATGATTGCCATCTTTATTTGTTTCTGTGGGAAGAACGAAGGTCTGTAAAAAATATTACCACATTAAAAATAGGTACTATATACATTTTTTTTAACCAGATTCATCCTGTGAGCGCCTTCCGTATGGTAGGAAACTGGTTTTACACCCGAAATAAATTAGGTGTGCTTGGTTACTTTGGTAGCACGAAGTTCAAAAACTGTCAAATTATTGAAATAAGGGGAACAATCTTTCATAGAGGGGAACACTTGCTGCAAGGTAAACAAACGCGTAAAAAACGTCAAACGTGATACACTCTTAGCCTGTTTATATTTCTGAGATCTCAGAAGACTCAGAGTGCTCAGAATATAAACAGGATTCCTCCCAAAAATTCCTCACTTTTCCCCTTAAAAACTGAGACTGAAATTTTTTGGATTCGTTTGCTCAATTATTTTTTGTCGCAGTAAATTACATAAGAAGAAAAGAAAAAGAGAGTTGTTTTGACTTATATGCGAGGAAAAGTATTTATATTTTATCCTCCCGCTCTGTCTAAAAATTGAGGAAAAATACTGAGCGCTCAAGAAATATAAACTGGCCAAATGGCTGATTTACAATAACGCGTTCGCCATCTGTCATGCGTATGTTACATTTAAGAAGCGTTACGGAAGCGTCTAGACAAAACGAGAACAAAATTCAAACTTAATTCACAAGATGGCCACATGCCTAAATTGAAAATCGAAATGTCAAAACGCACGCAAAAGTTAACTAATTTCTACTTTTGCGTTGCAGCCGATAAGTTACGTTATTTACTATACTTACTAATGGATGCAAAATCATGACATAGTAGTTGTATTCCACAACGAATTTCAAACAGATTCAGTGCAAACCCGTTTCATAAGTGAAATTTCGTATTGGCCCGCACTAAATCTGGCGGTCTGAAACTGTTTGAAAAAATTTAGGGAGGGTTAATGTTCAGTGCATCAGTGTAAACACTTAACAGAAATTCCTATGCCTGAACCTTTGCTTTGACGGACAAATATTTTAATGCAACGCGGCATTGTAAATAGGCCATTACAGAACAGCTATTAACATTGGAAACAGAGAAATCATTCAAAGTTCTTTAAATCCAAACGAAGTTTGGCATACACCGAACCTCGCATATACCCCAAATCCTATAGTGAGCCCAAGCAGGGGAGTTGCATACATACCTCACTTTTAAGATGTTGCTGTAATGCTAAATACTAGCACATTATTTAAAACTTACACAGAACAAACACAAATTTTATCTCTACTTTTTGTTTTCTCAAGACAAATTCTGTTAAAATTTAAAAAAATTATAAAAATTCCTTTAATTCACATAGATTTGAAAATTTTAAATACAGAAATTAGATTTTTTCAAAACATTTGAAGAGCAAGAAAAATTGATCACCTTCGCTTTGATTTCGAACAATGTAACACCCCAACTCCACAGGGCATACATATATTCAACATCGCAACCACAGCCCAAACAAAAATCAGCAGATTTGTTCTCGCTGGTCAAATTATGTCATGTCGTATAGGAGCAAAGGTCATGCTAATAAATAACAACTTTTTTTTTTAGCAATATTTACCTCCAGATACAACAAAAATGAGAAAATTACACGCACGTGAAATCTCAAACCTCATGGCCAAGCTTTGAACAGCGTTCGTGTTGTGTTCAAATGTTGGTTTTTTTCGACATGTCGTTACAAGACATGGATTTTTCTGCTTCCATTGGTTTTTTTCTCGACAACTTCATAGTCCGATCATGGCCCATATCTAGTGGAGCCGGCATGTCATAAGGTTGGATGAAAATATCTCTATAAAGTCTGAAATTATAAGTTTTATATTTCTCTGAAAAAAAAGCGGTTTTAGGGCGATTTGGTAAAATTTGGACATCACTTTCACTTTTCACTTTTTCCGTCAAAATATAGTTTGTCCCCCACCTGTCAAATTACATTGAAGTATGGCTACGATGTCAATGGACTAATAAACCTCAAGAAACTCAAAGAAATTTGAAGATTTCTTACTTCTTCGGAAAAAAGTGATTTTAGGGCAATTGGTTGACATTTGGATCAAAATTACCTTCTTACGTCATTTTAGTTTGCTGATTCCAACTCGGGTTAACCCAGTTTGAAAAGTCTAACAGCCAATTTCTTCACAAAAGTACTTAGTCAGTCTAGGACCCAGTATAGCTAGACCAGGTACTAGGTCTGGTACTCGGTCCTAACAAAAAGTTAGTACTTGAACATTTCTTCACCTGATCTAAGTTCACACATCAGTACTTGGAATTTAATACGTCTAAAACTGGTCTAGTACTGATTTTGACGCAGTTTTAGCATTTTAAATATTATTTTGATTATTATTTTATTTTAGAATTTAAAATATCATTGAATATTATGGTTTTTGCTTGCAAATTGTGGTCCTTAAATATATACATAATATGCATATGTATATAAATTTAACTGATAAATAGTTAAAAGAAGAATTTTGTGTGCATATGTATGTATTTTGTTTGAATGTGTTTTATTGTTATTTTTTATTTATTGGTGTGTTTTATTTTACACAGAATTTGGTGTTATAATGGTTGGACAGAGTGTGGGAGTTATGCTGTGTGAGATGAGTTATCTAATAACTCGGTACCTCGGTACATAATGTTTGTGTATCCAAAAATTAAAGGCCAATATACATACATATAATTCCCAAACTTGTTGGCTTCATTAAATATTCACACATATGTACATACTCGTATACATAATGTATAAATTTTGTCTGATGGCTTGATGGTGCACAGTCTCCACCCAATATGCAACAATGACAATTAAGTGAGAAATGTTGGTGTCTTGACAATATACACAGGTACCACTGTTTTGAAAAAAGCTCGCCCACAGAGTATAGTAAACAGGAAGAACCAAACAGCCATTAAATTAATTTTGGTGCTGGGTGAATAGAAACAATAGGTTAACATATTAACATAAGCTTAGGGCATATTATTTGTACTCACCGATAGATGGACCTAGTACTTGAAACCACTGTATTTACACAATAGTTTGTAATATAATGGAAAACTGCTTATCACAAAATTGTAGTTATGTACGTCTGTTCGTTAGAAACTATTAAACTAAAATTGCAGTTATGCCAACTAAGTAATAACGCATTTAGCCATATTCCAGGCATTTTTGAGGGAATCTTATGATGTAGAAATAATGCAATCAAATCTACCGTTTACCTAGCACATATACGTCCAAATCCAAAGATGACCATTTGCGAATTACATTAGACCATATTTATCCACCGGTGGATTGCAATCTAATAAAGATGCAATCGATTGCACCAATGTAATACTAAATTCCGTGAGAACTGAGAAAATCGGTAAGACATGTTCTCAGTAGCCCTCTTTCGTTCTGCCAGTGATGCTGGCTTTTGGATAAAGATCCAAATAACGCATAATGCACTGGAAATTTTTTGGCAGGTAATGGGTTGATGAAATTGGCATAAAACTATTATAAAACGCTATCTGCTATAATCCGCAAAGCAATGAATAATCCATAATTTTCCATATTTTGCCAATTTCAAAACAAAAACATCACCAAAGACTGTAGAAATTGAACAATATCTTTTGTAGCTAATGAAATTTGTTCCGATCCAGGTACTAACACCACTAGACTATCGATTTCAAAGTCCTAACTGATACCGAGTCCTAAATAATACTTGGTACCAAGCTGACAGCCAAGGCCTCAGTACCTCTGTCAAGAAATCGTTTGGTACCGATTTAAGTACCAGCAATTGGTATAATAACCAGGTACTAGGAGATTTTAAGGAGCTAGTACTCTGTTCCAAACTGACAGGACTAAGGCCTAGTACTTGTATGAAGAAATGAGTTCTTATCGATATGAGTACTAAATTGGGCACTAGTACCGGTACTAGTGATAATACTCTGTGAAGAAATTGGCTGTAAGTTTTTTATTGAATAAAATATTTTCCTTATCTTCATTCCCTTTGACATTAGCTACGCTACTGCCTGATTTAAAACAGCTGTAGCCGTGCGTCTTCACAACGTCTTAATAATGGAAAGAATGAAACTGGGAGATGATTTTAGTTTATAAAAAGCGAATACATTAAACGTCACAATTTGTACGGAAAAATAATTGGCCAGTTTATATTTCTTGAGCGCTCAGTATTTTTCCTCAATTTTTAGACAGAGCAGGAGAATAAAATATAAACACTTTTCCTCACATAGAAGTCAAAACAACTCTCTTTTTCTTTTCTTCTCATGTAATTTACTGCGACAAAAAATAATTGAGCAAGCGAATCCAAAAAATTTCAGTCTCTGTTTTTAAGGGGAAAATCGAGGAATTTTTGGGAGGAATCCTGTTTATATTTCTGAGCGCTCTGAGTCCTCTGAGATCTCAGAAATATAAACTGGCTAAATGTTTCAAGCATACTTTTTCCGCGCAAAATTTTGTGGAGACTTTCTTTCATCTTTTCACGTACAGCGGTTCCAACTGTCAAATTTAGCGCTGGAGCTGCGTACTGCTTGGACAAAAATTCGCGACAAAATTTGTCCTTAAAAAAATTTTGATCTGCGCACAAATTTGGCCCCAGCTCCTCCTCTACATATCTCACTTTTCAAACGTAGCCGTAATGCTGTCAATGCAAGCAAATTAAAATATCTCAAAAAATAGTAGGTATCAGTTTTCTCAAGCTAGAAGACACAAAAGATTTTGGTTTTTGTGTTTGACTCAGAATTGATATGAGCATTAGCCATAAAAAGAAAATTTAGTTTAATGATTGAATATGAAGAAAATTTAAAAAGAAAATTCTTCTGTTTGAGTGGAGTGATCGTGATTTTTATATTAGTCGGTAATCATCGATACAAATTTGCGTTAGAACGGTACTGATGAGCAACTATCATACTTAGGCGAAACGCAATGGAGTTGAGCTCATTTTAACTTTTAACTTGAATTGAAAATTTAGTTTTCTATTTCACAATTTTCAGACAAATTGATCCAAACTTTTTTTTTGCGTCTTTTAATCCAAATTTTGAGTTTCAATGCAAATTTTAAAAACTATTGACACAAATAATATAATTTAAATGTAGGATTAAAAACCAGACTTCTGGCTTTTAAACCGGTTTTTGGTTTTGCATTTCCTTTGTTTTTTAACATTTGTTATTTCGTTTGAGTCGTTTTTTCGAAAATCACCACCACCTCCAAAACGGGGCGAGATACACCCTCCTCCCTGTAAAAAAAACCGTTATCAATTTTCCGCGGACAAATTATTGTTCTCGTGCCCACGTTAGGATCGATGTTACTTATAATCTGAGAAAAATCCTTAAAACACATTACGTTATGATTTTTGCACAAATATCTCAAAGGTGATAGAATATATCTTGAGCTTTGGTACACTTTTAGTTTTAAATGTTTAAAATTAACTTTTAAGAAGTGTTGCCACGGTGGCAAAACTGACACAATGTCGAGAGGAGGGTCGCAACTTACCAGGCTAACACCCCAAAACTCTACGGACGATTACGCTAGAACTCTCGTTGGAGGCTTAAATCTAAAGGACCACATTTTATATTTTCAATCCTTCCTTATACACTCTGGGCGGGAAAAAGGCCGCGATGGGAAATTTCAGTTGTAAGGCCGGGAATTGTAAGAAAAACCTGGGTGTATTTTATTAAAATATAAAGATTGGTGTTGACACAGAAACTTTGGTTCTTCAAATTTGAGCCGTTTAGGAAGCAAAATCATTTATTATTTTATTATTAATATTTAATATTTTTAGCAAAAAAGATTAAATATGCCTAACTTTCAACATAAAATGACTTTGAATATTATTTGATTGTCAATTGTTAAGGTAAGTTCAATCTTTGAAATAAGAAAGTTTGAATACTTTTCCGAATTCCGACAAAGCTAAATTTTGGTGAAAAGCTTTCTTTAAGCGTCTTAAGCCAAAGCAAAAGTTATAACAATGTTAATTTACAAATTGCAGCTTATATGTAACGCTACACAAAATAGATTAACATACTTTTTTGTACAATCAATAGATAGATCAATAGTTTTGAAGTAAAAGCATGTCGACAAGTTAGATAGACTTGATTTGATTGAAGTTATAGCATGTCAATAAGTTACATAGACTTGATTTTTACCAATAAAGGGGAAATATCTCAACAACCGTAAATTTTTTCAAAAAATTATAAGTTATGTAATTGCTCATACAATTCCACACAAAAAAGATTTATGGCTCTTTTTTCGAAGGGCCAACCGATTTTGAGGAAAACGTGCACAAACGTACTCTTTACCTATTTCATCCAGACGATATGTAACGGGTGATTTTTTAAGAGGTTTAGAACTTTAAAAAAAAAAACACAAAAAATTCGAAAAAATGAATGAAATATTTATTTGAATCGATAGTTTGAACCTTGCAATTTAATGTTTAAAGATAATTTCATGCAAATGTTGACCGCGGCTGCGTCTCAGGTAGCCCATCCGCTGAGTCCAATTTTGGCATACTCTTTCACACATATCGGCCGGTATCTCACGAATGAATGCATGGATGTTGGCTTCCAGTGCGTCAATCGAAGCGGGCTTGTCCCTATAGACATTAGCCTTGACATACCCCCACAAAAAATAATCTAATGGTGTCAAATCGCACGATCTAGGCGGCCAATTGACCGGCCCGAAACGTGAAATTAACTGTTCACCAAACTCGCCCCGCAATTGCGCCATTGTTTCGCGTGCTGTGTGGCATGTGGCACCGTCTTGTTGAAACCACATATCATGCAAGTCAAGAACTTCCATTTCGGGCAAAAAAAAGTTTGTTATCATCGCTCGGTAGCGTTCACCATTGACAGTAACGCTGCGATTCGCATCATCATTGAAGAAATATGGCCCAATAATGCCGCCGGCCCATAAACCGCACCAAACAGTGGCTTTTTCGGGATGCATTGGTAGCTGTTGCAATGCTTCTGGCTGATCTTCACTCCAAATGCGGCAATTATGCTTATTTACGTACCCATTCAACCAAAAATGAGCCTCATCGCTGAACACAATTTTTCGATAAAAAAGCGGATCCTCGGCCAGTTTTCCAAGAGCCCATTCACCAAAAATTCGGCGTTGTGGTAGGTCGGCTGGCTTTAGTTCTTGCACCAGCTGTATCTTAAAAGGCCTTACGCCCAAATCCTTCCGCAAAATTTTCCACGTAGTGCTGTAACAAAGGCCTAACTGCTGGGAACGGCGCCGAATCGACATTTCGCGGTCTTCTGTCACACTAGCTGATACGGCCGCAATATTTTCTTCACTACGCACAGTACGTAAACGTGTTGGTGGTTTAATGTCCAACAAAGTAAATTTGGTGCGAAATTTGGTCACAATCTTCCGAATAGACTGCTCAGAAGGTCGAGAATGCCGACCATAAAATGGAAGCAGCGCGCGATGAACATTTCGAACCGAGCACGAATTTTGATAGTAAAATTCAATAATTTGCAAGCGTTGTTCATTTGTAAGACGATCCATGGTTAAATTGCAAACCAAACTGAAGCTGTTTGACAGTGACACAAGGTACTAAACACACGTCAGCTGTCAAAACCAGTGTTGCCAAAACCAAACCAGCTAAAAAATCACCCGTTAGTACAAGAGTAAAATCGTTTCTGCACGTTTTTCTCAAAATCTGTTGCTCATTCACATTAAAAAAAAAAACTTTCGAGAAATTAAGAAACAAACAGAATTTTGCCTATGACTGAAGTGAATAATATGGACTTTAATAAAATAATTTACAAAATATAAACAAATTAATAATCATTGATACATTGATTTATACTCGTACAGTAAAATCGCATATACATTTCTCTCATCCGTTGCGGTACATTTTTGAATTTAATCAACAAAAATTAAGTCATGTAATAATCGTGAAACTAATTTTAAAATAAACCTAAATCGAAAGACGCAGAACGTACCTACAACTTGTTGATGTGGGTAGGAAAATCCCAACCACCATGAAAGTACTGACTCATAAGCTGGATACTTATATTTTTTATTTGTTTTTTTTTCTGTCCGGCAGATATTTTTGATCTTTCGCTGGCAATAAGAACCATCAGGTTTAGTCATATTTTATTTTGTTGATACTTTCGAACCTGTATAATCGTGAATCTTTCCTCGCGCAAAGATAAAAATACATTTCGGGTTTATTTAAATGATTGAATGCTGAAATGATAGTGCTCAGTTAACATCGGTCTCTGGAGTTGAGAGAAGATACAAAAATAAATACTTATTAAGATTAGTCATTTATTGACATAAGCTTTGAATAAAAGGTCGAAAATGGTTACAAACACAAAAACATTGACAATTTGCGTATTGTTATGTTTACCTCTCGCACATAGTCAGCGGCCTTCATATGCTGGGAGTAGACCACCGAACGGTCACAAGGATAAATACCGCCCAATTCAAAGCCCAGAAACCATTGAGTTGGCTAATAGATTTGATGAAAACGCTTTAGAAAATGGTGCCACCCAGCGACCGCCACAAGGAGTTATTGTTGTAAATGCCGAACCTGCGTTTTTTCCGATTACAAACAATCGAGTGCAGACTGAAATTAATGAAAATAAAACTAGTCTAGACAGGTCAACACAATCTCCTAATGATCTATCAAATAGAAGTGGCAGTGTGAGCTCAACACAAGGATCGCTAGTCCCCGCTGTTGCCCCTAGTAGGTTGCCATTGGACGCGCATGGTGATCAACAGCTTATCGACCATCTTAGTCGGCTTCCAATTGATAATCAGCCTTTCTGGTTTATAAACTATCAGGCGATTGAAGCGCATCGAAATGGCAGCGGAAATAATTTTGGACCCATTGCCTCTCGGTCATCATTTTTAGGGTAGTAAAAATAATTGATTAAAAAGTTGTGTGACCTCCCATATTAAGATAATATTTATATTGTATCAATAAAAATATTGTAACATAAAAAGTTGCAATCCTATATACATAATTTAATTTTTATTTGCGACTGTTGGAGTAAGTTTTGAATTTGTGCCAAAAAAACCAGGTAACAGCTGTATTTGTTAACGTGAAATTTCTTCCAAATTTTCACAAATTCCTGTTTGTTGACTCAAAAAAGTAACATCGCGAGAGCGCAATGAGAGCAAATAATTTCCCCTCCGTTAGAAAACTTGCAAGTTCCTGCTACACAAATTTCAGTGCACACGAAGTGTTACAATTACTGTCAAGAATCGTGGTTGTCAGTTCCTGTCACAGCGTTGCCACTAATCGAAAAGTTTCTGAAGTAGGTTTTCAAAACAAAAATGCAGTATATTAAATTTTTTGACATAAGGTCTATATATTCCAAATTTTACTTCTATTTTTTAAATAGAAGAACAAAAGAAATTAAAAATAGCGTATTATAATTATTTATGTATGCTGTCGCGATTATTATCAAAGCAAGCCAATAGCCGGAAGCCGTAAGAACAGAATTGAAAAATTAGTGGACTGCATTTTGATGAATAATAATTTTCTTTTTCGAAAAATAAAATTGCAGTAGACTCAATTTAAAAGAAGTAGTTTTATTTTACGAAAAAAGTGCATTAGATCTATTGAAATTATGGCAAGATGGCAATACCATTTATACACAAAAAATGACGTTTCTTTCAAAAAGTAGTGCAGTTCATGGTTCAATGCAGAGAATATCAATTATCAAGAAGCCAATTTTTAGTAAGTTTCACCCTCCAAAACCCATTTATTTACATTGTTGTATTTGTAATTTCACTTCGTGTCGATGAATAGATGTGAATTGCAACAACAGCAAGACCTGGGGCCCAATTCCGCAAGTGCGAATGATTTTCCGTGTACACATTTCATTCACGCCCAAAACAAGTGTGAATAAATTTGACTGAGGATACGAATCTTTTGTAACGAAAGTTGTTACGAGACCTGATAGAAACTTGCATAAAAGGATACTGCTTGTTTCTCTTAACTGCGGTTGTACTCTTTTTAAGAACTGGCAAGAACTTGCTTTGGCACATTCCACTCATTTAAATTTGAATGTCAATAATATAGGAGAGTGGCAAAATATTTTCTATGATTGCATTGCAAAGGTAGATGAACGCATGTTTCAGATGCATCTTGACAGGGCTAGGGAGTCTTAAAACTTAAGTCTTAATTTGGGTGAAAATACTTATTTCGGAAGGGATCATTCTATCACGGATATGAGCCTTATCATTAAAATAAGAACGGAAGTTCTTAAACTTAATTTCAGAACTTATCGAAGAAACATAAAGCCCATTTGTTCTCTATGCAATTTGAACCAAAATGAAAACGTTCTACATTTCATAGCAATTTGTCCTATTCTTCAAGAAATACGAAGACTGTATTTTAACAAGAGTTTTTTAACATTTGACGAATGTATCTGTGTTCTCAATGGAAATTGTGGTTGGAAGTTACTGGTACGTTATATTTCTCATGCAAAATACTATAGAAATACATATCTGAATTTGTCGTGAATAAAACACACTTCATAGTTTTTTTGAGCTAAACTAAAAGCCATTTAAAAAGATATTGCAGTTTTTATCTCTACATGTTTGAATATAAAGATTGTTTTTGAATTTCACCATTTAACTAAATTCTACACATTTTTGTTTGAGCTAAGCTAAAAGCCTCAATGTAGAAAAAGTCAGTATTTCAACATTTTAAAATTGTTTACTTTGAATGTTTTAGTAAATTAATTTTTTTTTAAGTTCGTAAAAATTAAAATTGTTATTAAGAAAATTTTGTTATTATAATATAACAAATGGTTTTTTCTTTTTGAACCTTAATATTAGGTATCTACCTTTATTGATCTATTATATATGGACTGCCAGGAGCCAACTTCTCGACGTTTCATCTTCAACAGCTAAGCGCCAGCAGCACTAGTTGGAGCAAAACAGAAAAATGGTGTAACTTTTGACAATTTGGTTTGACGGTGGTGTTGTCATTATTTGTTTATAAAAAGATTTGAACACCTTTTAATACAGCTTTTGTATGGAAATAAAACTCGACTAGCAGTCAATATATAGTATGTCAATGTCTACCTTATTCAATGAAATTTTTCAAATCTGTTTGTAAAAATTAAATATTATTGTATTAATCTTCATCATATTTATATCATCATATTCATATTTATATTTATATTTATATTTCTTTTTATATTAAAATTATTTTTTATTGCTTGATTTAGAAATTCTACTAAAAAATCTAGTTTTTTCCAATTTCTAATTTGTTTCTAACTTCTTAAAGTAAAACTAAGAAAGCGGCAGACTGCTTCTAAGCCATGCTTTAAACTCTTTATGAAAATTGTATTTATGGATTATTATTTTTGCTATCAATAAAGATTCATCTAATCTAATATAATCTAAATCTAAATTTGACTGATTGTGCATACAATATTTGTCAAAAACTTAAAACTCACTCTTGCGGAATCGCAAAAATTGACGTGTACACGATTTTCTGTGTACACACAAAAAACTCACTCAAACGGAATTGGGCCCATGTGCTGAATGACGAGTTGATTCTATGTGTACGGCTTTCACTGTTTTTCACTAATACATTGCAAATCTAATCATCACAGCTCTTCGCTTCAGGTTGTAGGCAAATCAAACTCACATCTGAGGATTGATTGCCATCTTTATATTGTTTATTTATGGTTCAGTGCGTTTGTTAACTTTTTTCCCAACTCTGATAGAATAAACTCAATGTGAAGCCTGATTCACAATGCGACCATGAAACGAGACGAGAGCGTGACGTGAAACACTGTCATCTTTTTCTAGTTATAAAATCGTTCCCCAATTCACAATGAGGCGAATCGCGAATAGAATTAAAAATATTTTTAAATTACTCCTCTTACAATCTTATATCTATTTAATCACGAAAAACAATTTTAAAGCTCATTATTAAAAGTTTACATGCCAGCTCCACTAGACATGAGCCATGCTCGGACTATGAACCTGTCGAGAAAGAAACCAATCTAGGCAGAAAAGTGCATGTCTTGTCGACGACATGTCGAAGAAAACTAACTTTTGAACAGCACATGGGCGCTTCAAAGCTTGGCCATGAGATCTGAGATTTCACGTGTGTGAGTTTTTTGTCTGATTTTTGTTATACCTGGACGTTAATATTGCTACAAAAGTTTTTGTTTATTTGCGTGACCTTTGTTCCTACAATTTGAGTTGAATTTTGTTGCAAAAGATAGAATGAGTGGTGAGAGACAAATGAAACGACAGGACATAATTTGCCCAGTCAGAAAAAATCTGCTCTTTGTTGATTGGATTGTGGTTGATATGTTGGGCATCTATATGTTCAACCAGCAAAAATCTTAAAATTTTCATACGTGCTTTCGTTTTTTCATTTCCCCTACATTTCTACACCCCTCACTTAATGTGTCAAATACACGAAACACGAAGTCTGAAAAAAATCGTGTAATCAAGCTCTTTAGAGCCCTACACACGATTGATGTTTATTGACGATAGTTATTGAAGAAAATTTCTGTCAAAAAACATTGATGCAAAATTGCCACCACACGTATCAATTTAAATTGACAATAATTTTACGTAAAATTGTATGAATTGGCTGCAAGAGTGGTGCATTGGGTGTATCAGCAAACAAAAAAGAAGCAATAACGATATTGGGTAGTTATAAGTAGTTGTTGTTAAATAAAAAATTCATTTGAAATTCGCGTAATTTAAATTATTTTTAAAACATACTACAAAACTCTAACTTCAACATGACCAGAAAAAGCTTTAGCAGTTAAATTGAAGAAAAGCAAATCTATTTTGGTTCTCATCAATGTCGTCAATTTTCATTGACAATGTCATTTAAGAGCATACGCACGATCAATACTCAGTGAAAAACTACATTTACCGAATATTGACAATAAACATTGATCGTGTGTAGAGCTCTTTTGTAACAATTTTCAACTCATCTGCTCGGCATGAATTGAAAGTGTTAACCTGTCAAAACACTTGAAATTGTAATGTTTTAAATTTAATTCATGTAATTTTTTTCGAATTTTGAATCGTTTTATGATGAATTTCATTTTTCGACATTGTATTTCTTCAATTTGGTGAATTTCATTTTTTCGACATTGTATTTTTTCAGATTGGTGATTTTTCTTAAAGAACTATGGAAAACCATGATCACCAACCCAACATCGTCATCCGTGAATAATTGAGGCTGTAAGTTGCTACCAATACCCACCCACAGTACACAGTACACATATCTAAGGCATGGTACACATTATCAAACCTGAGTGACCAGAGGATATCAAACAGAACTGGTAATACTGGTAATACTGCTGCTCACAAAATTAGTTGATGCTGCCTGATAACTCTCGGTGTGTTGGGTGGTTGATCGATGATGTGTACACAATTTAATTCATGGGCCGTCATTCACGGGACAAAATAAGAATAATTAGAGTGAATAAGTGGAAAAATTGCTAACAAAAATAAGAAAAGACGATTCGTGACGAAAATAGCCTCGAAATAAGAAAAAACAGTTCTCTGAGAGTAGTGGAATTGCATTGCCTGACGGCCATAGATAAACTAGAAGGCAAGAAGTAAAATGTTAAATTGATAATAATAAATACCAATCACAAAATATAACTTTGATATTTATAATGTTAAAACAACATTAAAAAATATCAATTTTCTCACATAAATTTGATATTTAAAAATTAACATTTTGTTATGTTAAGAAATTATATCATTACGAACAATTTTTCTTTCGACATCCAAATTTATTTTGTGCTCAATAACACCAAAATTAAACACACAATATTAAATTATATTTTATTGATCAATCAAAATTTATCTACAAATGTATGTACATTTTTTATTAATTCGAAAACACTTAGACACTTGCTATTTTTTATTAAATTATTTAATTTATTTTTGGTTTTACTCTTCACTACAATATATAACAAACTACACTGAAGGTTATTCCAGAAGAACTAACTTTACAGCTACAATGGTTAGCCCCGTTCAACCAACAGAAATTGACATTTCAAAATTTTTAACATCTTGAGTATTAATTTGATATTATAAGAACTTCAATCTGATAATTGCATTATCTAAATGATCGTGAAATTAAAAATTCCATTTTGATATTATGAACTGATTTGAAGATGTAAAAGGAAATTTCAATTTTTTGACACTATGTTATGTAATTAACCTTAAAAATGTTGAGGTGATGTTTTTAGTATCATATATAGGCAAGTTCGAGTCAATTTTTGGTAAATTGACATGATATGTGATTTGAAAAGAATAAAATATCAAAACGATATGCGTTTTTTTTTCTCAGGGCACAGTACACATATTATATAAGTCTATATACTGCGCATCGCAGTAAAGTATTATATTGCGCAGGTTGTCTTAAATGAGAATTGTCAGAAGGAATTCAAGATAGCCGTTCTCGTGACTTGTCCACCGTTAAATCACTCAAAATTTTGAGTTTGAAGGTAAATTTTTTGAAAACTATTCACTTAAAAACTTTATTTAAAAAAAAAAACATTGAAGGATAGATTTTTGGCTTTACAAAAAGCTAAAACGTAAAAACATACGTACTGTCATTGGGTTTTAATATATATTTTTTTAATATATAAGTATTTTTTTTATCACAAAGTTGGCTTAAGTATTTGTGTAAATCTTAAAAACTAAGATAACTAAGAACCATTTTTTTTTGTATTTAACTAAAAACTGACTTAAGCATTGAATATTAACCACCACAAAAGTAGTACAATCACATAAAATTTTGAAAAAGAAATAAGTTTGAATTATTTTGTTCTTAATCATGTTTTCAATATTTTCTGCATTGACTTACTATATATGGACTGCCAGGAGTCAACTTCACTTCTGTTCAGTCTATATCTATACGCCGCTAGCGCTGCCGTCGAATAGGCGGCAAACATGATGTAACTTTTGACAAATGAATTGAGTGTTTCTTTTGTTTTTTATTTTATTTTGAAAAACAATAACAACAAACAAATGTATTAAGTTTTTAAAAAAGTGTCGAAAACCATTTATTAAAAGATTAATTGACTTATGTAAGTACCTATGTACATATTTGATATCTACTTTTTCTTCTCGGAATCATCATTTATTGCAGCATTGTTGACTTGACACTTGTTTAGTTTTATTTTGAAATTCGCCTTTTCTTTGGCGAAAAAAAAACTTAAGAAGAGCTTTCTTTATCAGCGGAAATTTTTTCCTTTTTTATTGGATTTGCCAGTCAGTCGCCACCCCTCTGAATTCTGAAGAAGAAAAAGATAATTTGAAGGGCTTTCAATATATCTATTACTTGGTTTTGAGTTCGTTTTTGACTTACCATTTTGCAATTCCTTGTATCATGTTGATAATTGGTGATTGATATTAGTAGGAAGGTCAAATACCTATCCTGTATGTTCGAAATGCTCCACTGTTGTTAATTTTAAGTTTAAGTAATTTTTTTTAATTAAATGAAATGACAACGACTTTTTCAGTAAAAATAATAATAAATTTTGACTTTGATTGACAAGAATGATAGAGTGATCGACATACAGAGACGTTAGGATAGTTGTTTTGTTCGCCGCATGTTCGACGGAAGCTCTTATGTTGCTAAGGAGAAGCTGAACCCTTTTCAATTGAGCTTTTGTATGGAAAAAACAAACAACTGGCAGTCCATATATAGTAAGTCATTGATTTTCTGTTTGAAGGTTAATTTTTCAAAAACAATTCTCTAAGCAACTTGATTTAAAAAAAATTACGCAATTCATTTCTACCCTTACAAAACCCTCTACAACATATTGTACGTGTTGTCATTGTTTTTTAATATTGTAATATTTAGCCAGTTTATATTTCTGAGATCTCAGAAATTCCTCACTTTTCCCCTTAAAAACTGAGACCGAAATTTTTTGGATTCGCTTGCTCAATGATTTTTTGTCGCAGTAAATTACATAAGAAGAAAAGAAAAAGAGAGTTGTTTTGACTTCTATGTGAGGAATACTGTTTATATTTAATTCTCCTGCTCTGTCAAAAAATTGAGGAAAAATATTGAGCGCTCAAGAAATATAAACTGACCAATTGTCTCAGGTTCGTTAATAAAACTTATTCACTTTATTTAAATTCTCAACTTATTTACTTAACAAAATAAAACATTTTGCTTTTACAACCCCAAAACAATTTATTGTTCACCACTAAAATTAATTCAACACTTTACTTTTATTACAACCAACTTTACTCATTCACGATTAAAAATAAACTGCGTCCTCTGCCGGTCAGACATGTGCTTTTATACTTTTCATAAGGTTCCCGAAAAAGCTGGAAGGTTCTAGTTTTTGCTTCCAGAGCTTTCCATAGGGGAAATTTCCCATAAATTTCCCTTTCCAAACCTTTCAATTTGACGTTTAGTATTTGAAGTTCGAAAGCTCACCAAAAATCTATCCGTAGGTTGGTTTGTGTCCTGTCTTATCCGAAATTCGGTGTTTCTTTTATTCGAGAGTGGTTATAGTTCATTCGAAGGTCGTTATAGTACAAATGTGACAGTCGTTACAATATGTTTTTTTCTTATTTAAGTGATTGTTTTTTTAAATTGCCCCTCCCGCTCAAGCGGGGGCAGTAAGACCCTTTAAAATGATTCTTTTTTTGGTGCAACCTACAACCACTCATCATTAATTGTATCGTATGCAAAACGCCCTGCACATGCAAGTGGCCAGATCCAAATAGCCAAAATGTGGGACAAAGTACTGAAATTTAAGCCTTAACCCAGATAAAATCTGTGCTACAGGCACGAATTATACTTGTTATCGATAGTTTGTATGGAAACTCCATTTTTTTTTCTGGTGTTGCTAAGCTATCATTTTGAAGCTTTGGGGTTGTGCACACCCAAACAGTAAGAAAGCCCGTACACATACACGTATTTTCAAATACAAAAATTACAAAAATGTGTGTGCATTCAGTCTTATTTTCCTGCAACTAGTTCTTTTTTAAATGTTGGAAGTATTCAGTTAAATTATGTATTATAATAAGGGTATTCATGCAGCGATGTAAACTTTTCGACGTAGTAACTTTTTTTGCTTCACGATGCACGTTTCATGAACACCCTTTTGAAACGGCTTGCGTAAACATCGTAAGTTGTTTGTTTAGCGTCAAATAAAAACATACTTTGGTCCAATTTTGTTTTCCATTTTTAATATTTTTCTTTTAATTGTATCTTTACTCAGCCATTTTGATTGAAATATTTCTCGTTTTGATGTTTTAACTGTATTTGTTTTGGATTCTTTTTCATTCAGAATAGTTTAAAAGTTTACCTCGTTTACCATTTTTATTTACGATACAAATTGATGTAGAAAAGTTTGCGATTTGTTGGAAAAGATTTCTCATACAAATGTTGATAGCTCATTTACGATGTAGTAAACTTTCCGACGATTACGATGTTTACAATAGTTTTCCGACGTTGCATGAATACCCTTAATAATTTATAAAATAAATGATCGAAAAATTTAAATTCGATTTTGTGAGACAGTGTGGGACATCTTATTTTGTGGGACGTTTGTGTGACAATTTTCGATGTGGGACACTTTGTGTAAATGTGGGACTATCCCACGTAATGTGGCACGAATTTAGCATAAGTGCATTCAAACTTAAGCCATTTCCCGGTCGTGGACTGTGGATAATTTTAGATATGTGTTTTGACATGTGTCATTGAACCTAGGCTCAAATGAATTTCTTTTGTTACAATTCGTTCGGTGTTAGCCCTTTATTTTCCGTAGATTTACCTAACTATAAGAAAACACACACATAACATACAACACATTTCAATCACATGTCACGAAATCCACCATTTTCCACTAACTTTGCCGTATGCGCAAACTGAATAAAAATGAAAACGCTAATGATATACCTTTAAAATGTGTACTGTGACTGCACATGAGGTCAAAAATCGGTTGTCAGATAAAAAAAAAAAAACTAATAATTCTCAGAGACCATCTTAAATTAGAAGTGGCTGCATTCAATGCATCAATTTCAGTAATGAAGATTCAGATTTTTGAATTATGGCCAATCAGAAGTTTGGAAAATACAGAAATCTGAAAATCTTACGTGGTTTTCCTTTCGACCAAAAAAATCGAATTTATTTTGATTTTTTCGACCTGAGACCAACTTTTGCTTTCCATTCAACCAAACAATTAGATTTTTTTTCGATTTTAGGTCGATTCTTCGAATCTCATTTTTTAGCAAGAGTTTCACGCACTTGCACACACACCAAAATAAACTGACATTTATCTCAACGTATTCGTTTGTCTTTGGCATTACCCAGTATTGTTTTCTTTCAATAAAAAGGTGGTGTTTGTTGGACAAATTCATCAATTAGCCAGTTTATATTTCTGAGATCTCAGAGGACTCAGAGCGCTCAGAAATATAAACAGGATTCTTCTGAAAAATTCCTCACTTTTCCCCTTAAAAACTGAGACTGAAATTTTTTGGATTCCCTTGCTCAATTATTTTTTGTCTCAGTAAATTCTATAAGAAAAGAAAAAGAGAGTTGTTTTGACTTCTATGTGAGGAATACTGTTTGTATTTTATTCTCCTGCTCTGTCAAAAAATTGAGGAAAAATAATGAGCCCTCAAGAAATATAAACTGGACAAATAAAAAAATAATCACTAACACAATTACAAAATCAAATGAAATCCCATTTTGTGTTCTATTTACCACCAAAGATTTTTGATCTGACCACCAAATCTAAAATGGTTGAATGGAAAACCACATTAATAGTAAATTTGAAATGTGTTGAACATGCCAAAGTACACATTTAGCCGGGTTATATTTCTGAGATCTCAGAGGACTCAAAGCGCTCAGATATATAATCCAGGATCCTCTCAAAAAATCCTCGTTTTTCCCCTTTAAAACTGAGACTGAAATTTTTTGGATTCACTTGCTCAATAATTTTTTGCCGTAGTAAATTACATAAAAAGAAAAGAAAAAGGGAGTTGTTTTGACTTCTATTTGAGGAATACAGTTGGCCAGTTTATATTTCTTGAGCGCTCAGTATTTTTCCTCAATTTTTAGACAGAGCAGGAGAATAAAATATAAACGCTATTCTTCACATAGAAGTCAAAGCAACTCTCTTTTTCTTATGTAATTTACTGCGACAAAAAATAATTGAGCAAGTGAATCCAAAAAATTTCAGTCTCAGTTTTTAAGGGGAAAAGTGAGGAATTTTTAGGTGGGATCCTGTTTATATTTCTGAGCGCTCTGAGTCCTCTGGGATCTCAGAAACATAAACTGGCTAAGTATATATTTTATTCTCCTGCTCTGTCAAAAAATTGAGGAAAAATACTGAGTGCTCAAGAAATATAAACTGGCCAATTTGGTATGTTCCAGAACGAGTTCCAAATAGTTTGAAACCGCCAGATGCTGTCATTTTTAGTGCGAAGTTGTTCCACAAGTGAAAGTTTGTACTTTTTCGGACCAAAGAGAGCGCTCCTTGCCAGATTTGGACCGAGAAATTTCTGGTGGCTGTTTCGTACTGGAAGTCAAATGCTAGGGGTTCGTTTGTCATATTTGAAAAAAATATCGGTTTGAACTCAAATAACAAAATAGAATACAAGTAGCTAGGGTTACCCACTTGTTAATTTTTTTGTTTTGTTTTTGGTAGATGTATTAGTTTTTTTTATCTCTTTATAAATCAAAGAATTTTTTTAAAATGCATATGTCGCTAAATCTAAATCTAAAGTCTAACAGCCGAATTTATTAGATTTTCTTGAAATGCCTCTTAGAGGTCATTTAGTTAAGTTTGCCTTTAAATAACGTTACTTAAATTCTCATCTATAATTTTCCATTGCTACTTAACTAAACGATTGAAATGTTACGTAACGTGAGAAAACTCACTAATACATGTTCTTTTCAACTGTTTTTTGACAGCTTGAAAGCAAATGCAAACAAAAGATGAGCCCATGTATTTATAAGAAAGAAAGAGTAGCAACTGGTATACTAAATGCAAACGAAATGAAACATGATTCCATTTTGGTTTCTGATGCTTTGATGTTTGTGTTCAGAAACTCTATTATTCAATTCTTTGATTTACACTTTGGCCTTTTGATAGAAAAATATTTTAATAAATCGAAACAATTTATTTTACAATTCATTTTACTAAAGGAAACCACAAATCTTAAAACTTTTATTAGGTACTTACAGCAAAAATATGAAAACTCTACCATTAGTCTCGAATATCAAAATATGTTTAAGATGGCTTTAAGTAACCTTTAAACGCGGTGAATGGCGTTTAAGTTAAGATGCATTTAAGTAACGTTGCTTAAAATTGAAAATTGATTATAGGTACCGATTTCGCACTTAAGAGCAACTTAGAGGCATTTTAAAGTTACGAAGCCTTTAAATTTTCTTTATAAATACGGCTGTAAATCTTTTTCGTAGAAGAAAATTTTGTTATGAAAATTTGGGTACTTTTTGTTTATTGTAGTTTTTCTTTTTTCTTTTTTAGACAAATTTAAGTTTCATGATTTAATATTTTACTAACCCTGAGGCCACACGAGCCAGTACTGGCTAGCCAGTCGCAATACATTCACACTTTTTTACCGACACATACAAGCATGAGCAACTGGCTCGTCAACTGGCTTGCTTTTTTCGTAGCCAGTTGGGAAGCCAGTAGAGCAGCCAGTTACAGGGCTCGGCAGTACTTTTTCGGAGCAGATTTGGAAAAAGGTCTTAAAACTAAAATTGACTCGCATTTTATTTCACAAAATATTAAAGAATCGGGGAGTCAAAGTTTTATAAATTTGCTAATGCCCATTTTATTCACTCGTTTAATGCAATTGGATTTAAACTGCATTCTGGAGGTCAGTTTAAGTTATTAAATCCAGATAAATACCGAATCTTATATTATTCACTTTTCTTGACATTTTAATTTCAAGAAGTGATATCAAACCTAAGATTTTTCAACAGAGTTTAACCAAAAATTTGTTATAATTTTCATGCATGTTTTGGAAAACGAATTGGCTTACTCAAGATTCACATGTCTCACCGTGGTCGTCGAAACATAGTTCCCAGTATCATGGTCATTAAGTTGGTCTCACTATGTTCTAGCCGTGTCCATTTACACGGGAATCTATGTCATGGTTTTCTCGCTATGGTCTCGCCATTACATTTACACGCTGTCCTTTGCATTGAGCATGTTTTGCCTTCATCTCACTTGGGTCGCGCCATAGTCTCCCCAAAGTTTTTTAAATTGAATTTTTCAAAGTGGTTAAAATAAGCTATAGGTCTCGTGTGGTGTGTTTTTGGGTCCTCTTACCATTCGAGAAGAGAACCAAAAAATTGGTGAATAAATTAATTAAGTGGTGAGAAGGCTTTCCCAAACCAAAGTGAATAAATTTTCTAGTGAATTCCCATCGCGTCAGTGTAGTTGCTCTCATTTAACGACATGTAAGGAAATTCTGAGAAGTAAAATTTTAGTTTTCTTTCTGATGGTTTCGCGTTGGTTGGTTACAGGGTTCGGCAGTACTTTTTCGGAGCAGATTTGGAAAAAAGGTCTAAAACTAAAATTGACTCACATTTTATTTCACAAAATTTTAATAAAATAATAATTGGGGAGTCCAGTCTAAAAGAACTCAAAGATTAATAAATTCGCTAACGCCCATATTATTCACTCGTCTAATCTGATTAATCCAAATGAATTTAAACTGCAATCCGGAGGTCATTCGAAAATGACGACGACGACTTATGTCTCTCGCCATGGTCGTCCAAACGATATTTCCAGTATCGTGGTCACTAAGCTCGTCTCGCTGTGGTCCTGCCATGCCCATTTACACGGGAATCTATGTCGTGGTTGTCTCGCTATAATCTCGCTCTGGTCTCGCCGTGACATTTTCACGTGGTTTTTGGCATTGAGCATATTTTGCCATCATCTCGCTTTGGTCTCGCCGTAGCCTCACCAAAGTTATTTTTTCAAATTTGGAATTTTCGAGTTTCGAATTTTTCAAAGTGGTTAAAATAAGCTATAGGTTAAAAAGTTTAGTTTCGAGCATGAAAAAAGAGACAAATTTTACCTCTTTGTCACACTCATTATGTTTGATATTCTGCTTTACATCACCAATAATGGACGCGAAAAGAAATAACAAATACAACAATATAAACATTATGGAATCTTAATAATGGAGTATCTTTGATTTCAGTGATTGTGTTTGTCGTAATTAAAGTTTAATGTGAGTTTTCATCCTTGAGAGATTAAATTTTAACAGTGAATAAAGTGAATAGAACATAATTTTTTTTTAATTCACATATGATAATAAAAATAAAAAGTATCAATAAGAGGCAATAAAAGGATGGTTGTTTTTATCTACATGTGTTTTTTCTTTTTTATTTCCTATACATGAATAATCATGAATAGGTGTGATAAAAGTTCTTGAGAAAAAGCACAAATACTTATTCAAAAGGGAAAATTTACTAACATATGTCTAACATGTCACTGGTGAAATATCCGACGACCACTCTGGCATTTTATTTCACTAGCCCATTTACTCATTTTTACTCCCTAAATCCATTTTCGGCGAAAAGTGACTCATCTCACTCACTACTTGCGGTTTTGAATAGCTAAATCTCCGCACAGAACCAACGCAAAACATTCGTTTTGCTCGCTCTGTTCTTTTGTTTCTTTTGTCGCATAGCAATAGAGTGTTTTTAGTTCATTTAATTTTGAAAGAGCGAAATATCGTAGCAGTTATATTTCTTTCCCTAAATTCGGAGTAGATTTGTTCCATTTGGATTAAAATCCTAACCCTGGCCAGTATAGAAGCCAGTACAGCATGCCGGCTACGTCACAGCAAATACACGAATAGGAATTTGACAGTCAATGTATGTAGCCAACTGGCTAGCCAGTACTGGCTCGTGTGGCCTCAGGGTAAGAAATTGACTGGCTAATGATTGGCCTGCCGCAGCTTTAGTCAAATATCTCTTTTGACGTGATGCAAATTAGTGCCGATATTTTGATAGATTTTCTTCTGAGAGGATTTCATCTTGACCTGTCACAATTTGACAATTAGTCCGAAATTGTGCCAAGAATTTAATGTCATTTTCGTTTGAATTTTCGGAATGTTCTACTCCTTTTTGAATCCAATCGAATATGAAAACATCATGTTATCAAATTTACACACACACTACTGAATGACGCCATTTTATAAAATGGCTTCTCCAAGCATTTATCACTTTTGACAAGTAGTCCGACGAAAAGCTTTATATGTATGCGTGTGTTCCAAATCTACTCCTTCTTGAAATCGGGAACAGAAAAAGACTCCGAAAACATTACTCGGAACAGCCAATCGAAGGCATTTGGAGTAGAAGGAGTCAAAAAGGAGTGGAAAAGGAGTACGCCGAACGTCCAAACGAAAACGACATAAGGAACACACCTATTGTGAACGAAGAAAATGGCCGCGTTCCGATGTTAATTCTCAGTTATCCGGATAGCTTTGTGTTAATGTAATTTCTTGTTAAAAAAACAGCTGATGACAAATCATCGGTGACCAACAAACAAATCCGAAGTTATCTCAAAAATTCTAGGATACTCAGCAATCCAAAGAGAAATTTCAAAACAGCTGATATTTGAAAAGAAGTTTGAGTTGTTCATGTTAAGTTTTGCAGTCAGCTTTTTTTCAGCTAACCTATCTGGTTCTGGTCGTTCACAAGTATCGGCTACTTGGTTATCTTGGATAACCTATCCGAACGAGGCCAATTTCTGAATTTTCATATCTGAATTTTTAAGGTATTCGGATTGAATGCGTCAATTGAGTTTTCAGATTTTTGCTCATGAATGCACCCACCCATTTGGATTTTGTTATTTTTTACTTTTCTTGACATATAAACCAGAATAGTGCATTAAAATACATACATTCAACCAATATTCGAGTAATAACAATTAAAACTTATAATAATAATTATGGCTGGCAATTTTTGGCAGAGTTCCCACGCTCAGCAGTGGATACTGGATCGACAAGACCTAGCACGTGAACGGCAACAAGACTTGCAAGCGCTTTCAGAAGATGAATATCAAAAAATATTTATTTTTTTTGCCAATGTTATTCAAGTCCTAGGAGAACAGCTCAAACTTCGCCAGCAGGTTATAGCCACTGCCACTGTCTACTTCAAAAGATTTTACGCCAGAAATTCCTTGAAGAATATTGATCCATTGCTTCTAGCGCCAACTTGTATATTACTTGCTTCAAAAGTTGAAGAGTTTGGAGTCATTTCCAATTCAAGATTGATTTCGATATGCCAATCTGTAATAAAAACAAAATTCAACTACGCATACACACAGGAATTTCCTTACAGAATAAATCACATCCTGGAGTGCGAATTTTATCTTTTAGAGAATTTAGACTGCTGCTTAATTGTGTATCAACCATACAGACCACTTTTGCAACTCGTTCAAGATATTGGTGGACAAGAAGATAATTTCTTGACCCTTGCTTGGCGAATAATAAATGACTCCCTCAGAACTGATGTTTGTCTGCTTTACCCTCCATACCAGGTAAAAACAAGCAAAAACTTTTGAAGACATGTTGAAATATGTACTTATTATTTTTTTTTTTTCGTTTTTTAAGATCGCTATAGGATGTTTGCAAATAGCGTGTGTAATTTTGCAAAAAGATTTAAAATCATGGTTTGCCGAACTCAATGTTGACTTGGACAAAGTACAGGAAATTGTTCGGTCCATCGTCAATTTGTTTGAGCTATGGAAGGACTGGAAAGAAAAAGACGAAATACAGGCTTTACTGGCCAAAATTCCCAAACCCAAACCTGCCCCTCAAAGATAAACTAATCAGTTTGTTCACAATAATTATTAAAGAATAATTAAGAAGATTTGCAATGCTTTGTTGAAACTTCTTTTTCTGTATTATATTTAGCTAGTTTTTGTTGCAAGGATACGAATGAAGAAAGTGAAAATAGCTAATTACAACATCCAAAATGATTTTCTAAATTGACAAAGACAAAATTTACGGTAATGTAAGTTTAGACTCAAATCAAGAACTAATTTGTATTTCTATGCAAGGTATCACTGGTTAAGTGCGTACAAAGAGGTTTTTGTTAATGATGATTTTATTTTGAGTCGCTTTCCTTTGGAGGTGGCAAATAACTTATAAGTGCTTTTCCAGCTTTTTTCAATGGAACACATCAAACTGCTTTTATATTTAAAATTTATCTACTCGCCATTAGGTTTTCCTATTGGACCGACAATCTAGTTTCATACCAAAAATTCTGATTTAAATCAAAACCGAAAATTCTGACCCTGGCTTTTAGTAACTTTATATATGTTTAAAATATCTTATGTGAAAGATCCAACTTGCAATGTTATTTTACATAATTGAATTAAGATTTCGCTTTTTCAAAACTGCGAAAGCTCTATAGCATTTAACAGGATGGGTGGAGGCAGTTAGTCCTTTACCATATAACTTTCTAAAAGGGATGTGAAGTATTTAATTACTCTATTAAAAATTACATAAATCGATTTGTAATTACTTATTATAATTATCAAAAACACTTACTCAATTAATCCGGTTTTAAATTTACACCTTGGTTCAAAGTTCAACCCAAGCGCATAATATTGACTCATTAAATCCGGTAATGAGCCATATTTGTTAAACCTTGTAGCCTTTAAACCGATTGAATTTTAACTGCCCTCCAGGGAGCAGCTAAAGTAGTTCAACCCCTGATTTTGTACGTGATTAGGCCTCTGAATTTTTAGTACATTCACTCATTTTAAGTTTTTACACACGTAAACATACATACATCACTAAAATACATTATGAAATGGATTTGCGATTTGACATTTTTGTAATCAATTTATTATTCAAACACCGGACAAATTAAAAAAAAATTAATTTCAAATTGCAACTTAATTTTAAAAAATTTTAACGATAAAATTTGAAATATAGCAATAAGAAACGAAGAAACAGAAAATACATGCTGGAAAATGCCAAACTATTGACATTCCGTATGTTTAAAATCGGATTATAGCCAAGTTCAAACAATTTTATATCCGGTTGTAATGTACTTTTAGTCCACAGAGTTAAATCCGCGGTTTGAGTGAATATTGAGTGAGTATTACGACATTATCTCTTCGTTTAATTTGTTTTCACATAACAAACCGTAGAGGTTCGATTACGTTTTGTCTTTTAACCACTGCAATATTGTTACGAGTATTTTTTTTTTGTAATTTTTTAGGCTTAAAAGAGATGAACTGAATGCTTAAGTTAAGTGAAAAAAAACTGATGATTTTTTAATTAAAATTTTTTTGCATCTGGTACCAAGTCTTATATGAATCGAACCAGCCGTTAAGCGTTTAAAAAAGCTGGAAAACAAAATTGCGAAATTACTTAAAAAAATAAATAAATTTGGTGTCACAGCAGCTCGCGGAGAACCAGGGCCTAATGACTTACAACTCTCAACCATTCCTGGGTGCGTGTTGTTGGCAATTTTTGCCGATTCCGAACGGCTAGATGAGGCACTTATTCATGACAAGTTTACTCTTGGAGGATTTGTGAGTTTCTCGCAAGAGGCAGTACCTGGCGAAAAACATTTCTGTTTTTTTTTTTGGTGGCAGCGGCTGTGAATCGAACCCAGACCTTCAGCATGACAGTCCAACCCACTAACCATCATGCCACGAGGTACTACAATTACCTACTTTTGTCATATTTCATCAAAATCTTTAGTTCCAATATTTTAACGAATGTGAAATTTCTCATTGTACCGGAAAAGGGACATTCGGTCCGAAATTGCAACAATTATTAAAAAAAATGGTAAAGTTTGAGGTATATCCATGCAAATTTTGAACATAAATTAATTTTTGATCATGACATATTAAAGCCTTTAGTCCAATGTTACCCAACGTGGGACCCAGGGCCCACAAGGGGGCAATTTGATTTTTCATTCTGATGCATTGCAACCCTTTAGGATTCTAAAACTAAATGAGTGCGAAATTCGAATGAGAAAAAACTTCACTTTCACATTCGTTTATTTTCAAAAATTATCTGGGTTCCATTTTGGCTTGTTCATACGTATGATTGTGTCAAATTGTGAACTTTTTTCCTGCTATTTTGTAAAGAAATGATGAAAATGAAGACCATGAAGGACTTTTACTTCATATTAAAATAAGATGGATCTTGAATCGTTTTTTTATATTTGAAATTGTTGGTTCTCTCTGGCATTGAAAATCTAAAAACGTTCTATGGTACGGTATTTGTGAGTTATTTAGTCGGTATTTTCGAAAAACTCAAATTCTTATCAAAGCAAAAACAAAGAAATTTTGTTTCACTAACATTATTAATATGTCAGACACATTTCGTATATTAACAATACTAGGTTTTAAAATAGCTTTTTATGGTTTTTAGTCCTACAAATTGGCGTTTCGTCCAGCTTACTCACTTGGACGTGACATAGTGAGGGCCTTTGTCATACGCAATAATGTCATAAGTTCTTACATGAATTCTTTTACAAAAATCCACTGTCAACTAGATCCAACAAGAATAGAATTCTGGAAATTTTGTTGCCCGGTGCCAGGCATAATTTCTATAAAGGTTTTTTTTATACTACAAATATTATATACTACTAACATATATCAGCCAAGTTGAAGACTTAGCATAAAGGATTAGACTTGTTGTAGTATATAAAATTTGTGGCAAAAAATTAATAATTGATAATAAGGAATTCTAATCTTGTTGGATTTAGTTTAAAGTGAATTTTTGTAAAAGAATTCATGTAAGTTTAACTGAACTAAATATAAATTATTTATGACAAAGGCCCTTACAATGTCACTGATGAGTCGAAGTGAGTAAGCCGGACGAAACGCCAATTTGTAGGATTAAAGGCCATAAAAAGCTATTTTGAATCAATAATTCAACAAGTCCAATCCTTAATGCTAAGTCTTCTACTTTTCTGATTTATTTTAGGAGTATATTATAGAATTTGTATTATAAAAAAAAACCCTCTTATAATACTAGGTTTCAATGCCTCCAAAAGTGTGAAGTGACTGATACTTTATAAATCTTGTTGATCATCTAGAAAATTGATAGCCGGATGTAAAAGAAATAATTTCTGAATCTAGTTTTTTAAGTGATCATTTCAATTTTGAGTGTTTAAAAATTGTATGAATATATTGTCGGGGGACATAAGAATTTGGAAAAAGAATTGGTGGGGCATACAGTAGTATAAGAAAGTCAAAAAATGCAAACAATTCCTCTTTTATATCCGTGTTTTCTTATATAAAAAGTTGTATATACAAAAACAAAATTTCTTTTATTAGACAAACGCATTATAAGAAAGAAAATTTCCTTTAAATATCACTAAATCAATAGAAACAAGTTTCCAAAGTACTCACTGGAAAATTGTATGTACTTGCATCAATTTACAAAAATCGCTCATAACCTACCAAAAACGATCATTAAATTATTAATTTCTTTCAGAATCATATTATACGTTGGGGATATGCTTATGGGCCAAACAAACATTCAATGTTAAAAACCCTTGAACGTACTTGTTTCTATAGAAGCTACTAAAGAGAATCTTTTCCAAAAGACCAGTCCAGTGGTTTATGCGCTCCTTTTTTATTTTATCAAATAATAGACATAATAAATGATTATATTATAGTATTTATATCTGGTTTATATTAAAAATGTGGCAAACATACTTTGCCAGCAAATAACTCTGATACAACTGTGATCCACAGTGCTAATACAAACATGATGTAAGAGATTCCGATCTTATAAGTATTTGGAAGCTGATAAGCTTGTCCACCGATTTCGTCAACATGAAAACCAAGCGGAAAAATCACTGCAGCTAAGCAGAACAAGACCATTGCTGTGAATCCCACCCACCTTGCGTAAGGAATAACATTGCGGTCCCATGTACTCGAAGCCAATAGTATTACTGTAGTAGTGACGCAAATGCACCCAACAAATATGCAAACCAACGCCAATAGCCATTCAATCTGCAGCTCAGGAGTGAAGCATACTTGCGGTCTATTATACAAAGTCATACAAGTCCACATAAGTCCTAGTCGAATGTCCCCTTATTACAAGCAAATATAATTTTCATAATTTTCTTTTGCTACATTTGTTTATGCATTGTTTTTCAATCGTATTACCTGCTTCTTCTGTAACAATCCAATCAGGCATAGCCAAACTGACGATTGCGAAGACATCTGCAGCCATAAAAAGTGTTGCACTTATTGTTGTCAGCTTATCCATTATGAATTTAAGTTGACTATCGTTTTCGCTTTTTTCTATTTTATAAAAATATAGATACAATCTTGTCTACATACACAAAAGAAAAAATTGTATTAAAAAAAGTAAACACACGGAAACTAGGGATGGCTTATCATGATACAACTAAACAGATAACGCCGTCCTGTTATTTTTTCGTTTTGTTCTGCGCATCTACGTCATCGACGCACAACTTTCCCTGATACTTTTGTTCTTTTTATAATAAAAATGTGTGTGCAGAATCCTAAAAACAAGTGCATTGCTTTTAGGAAATTATATTTCATATTTAATTAATAAATTTAAGTCAAAAATTCTTTGTTTTATTAATCTTGGAAAAAGTATTTGTGTGCGTCGATGACGTCATTTTATGTGAATGATGCGCAATGCGCTATCTTGATTAGTTGTATCATGATGGCTTATGGTGTTTTGACAGTTTACTATTAGGTTTGTTTGGTAACGTGAAATTTCTTTTCAGGATAAGGGATCAGTTCTCGATCTGTGAAGCTGCGAATGGCCCCGTTCCGATGTTAATTCTCAGTTATCCGGATATATTGGTGTTGTTGTAATCCCTTGTTAATGCTATATTTCCACCAAAGGATAAAACCTCGGTAAAGCTTTAATTAGCCAGTTAATATAAGATCTCAGAGCGCTCAGAAATATAAACAGGATTCCTCTAAAAAATTCCTCACTTTTCCCCTTAAAAACTGAGACTGAAATTTTTTGGATTCGATTGCTCAATTATTTTTTGTCTCAGTAAATTCTATAAGAAGAAAAGAAAAAGAGAGTTGTTTTGACTTCTATGTGAGGAATACTGTTTATGTTTTATTCTCCTGCTCTGTAAAAAAAATTGAGGAAAAATACTGAACGCTCAAGAATTATAAACTGGCCAATTTATTTTGACAGCACCTTTAAAAAGGCAAATGGTGTTTTGATTTTCTTATGAAGTGGAAGTGAGATAGAATGCTTCATAAGTGATAAGAACTGAATGCAGCCATGAAATCGCCAATTACTCGATGATTCCTTGCGCCTGACTCTTTTTTCGAATTCTCCTTTGAAAATCATTGTGTGAGTCACGCGCTTTATTACACTGAACTTCTCGACGCTTGATGCAAAATTGACAGTTCTCTTTATTGTTCAAGTGGTTTGTAAGTGTCTGTATAGGGAAAATACGAAAATACGGAAAATGCTAAAAGAACCGCCAAAAAGAGTTTCGGAAATCTCGGCCCACGGCGCACAGGGCAGAGGTCTTCCATCTCATCTTTTTTTCTTTTGCACTCATTGAGTTCGAAAAGAGTCAGACGTAAAAAATCATCGTGTAATAAAGGGACGAATGAAGAATAGGTTAGTTTGATTTGTAAAAGTATTTGGTATTTGTATTTGGAAGATTTTACAAGATTAAAGGCTCTCCCAAACCAACGCGAATTCGCAGCGACAACGAATTTTTGTTGTTGTTTAGCGTTGTGTATTTGTCATATTTTTTCCTATTGTGAATGATTCGCTGCGAATCGCTCCGCATTCGCATTGGTTTGGGGGAGACTTAAAGGCTCTCCCAAACCAACGTGAATCCACAGCGACGACGAATTTTTGTTGTTGTTTAGCGTTGTGTATTTGTCATATTTGTTTCTATTGTGAATCACTCCGCATTCGCGTTGGTTTCGGGGAACCTTTAAGGTTCTCCTAAATCAACGCAAATGCGGAGCGATTCGCAGCGAATCATTCACAATAGAAAAAAATATGACAAATACACAACGCTAAACAACAACAAAAATTCGAGCCTTAAAGGCTCTCCCAAACCAACGCGAATTCACAGCGACGGCGAATTTTTGTTGTTGTTTACCGTTGTGTGTTTGTCATATTTTGTGCTATTGTGAATGATTCGCTGCGAATCAATCCGCATTCGCGTTGGTTTGGGTCAGCCTTAAAGGTTGACCCAAACCAACGGGAATCGCTTCGCATTCGCAGTGAATCATTCACAATAGTACAAAATATGACAAATACACAACGCTAAACAACAACAAAAATTCGCCATCGCTATGAATTCGCGTTGGTTTGGGAGAGCCTTTAAGGTTCTCAGTAAAGAGAACTGTCAATTTTGCATCAAGCATAGAGAAGCTCCGTGTAATAGCGCGTGACTCACAGGATGTTTTTCAAAGAGAAAATTCTAAAATAGTGTCAGACGCAAGGAATCATCGTGTAATTGAAGAATTTCAAACAATGTTGAACGATATGTTGATCTATGTAAACCTCCCAATTCAGCTTATAACCCTGAGGCCACACGAGCCAGTACTGGCTTGCCAGTCGCAATACACTCACACTTTTTTACCGACACATACAAACATGAGCAACTGGCTCGTCAACTGGCTTGCTTTTTTTGTAGCCAGTTGGGAAGCCAGTAGAGCAGCCAGTTACAGGGTTCGGCAGTACTTTTTCGGAGCAGATTTGGAAAAAAGGTCTTAAAACTAAAATTGACTAGCATTTTATTTCACAAAATATTAATAAAATAAGAATCGGGGAGTCAAAGTTTTATTAATTTGCTAATGTCCATTTTATTCACTCATTTAATGCAATTGGATTTAAACTGCTTTTCGAAGGTCAGTTTAAGTTATTAAATCAAGATAAATACTGAATTTTAAATTATTCACTTTTCTTGACATTTTTATTTCAAGAAGTGATATCAAACCTAAGATTTTTCAACAGAGTTTAACCAAAAATTTGTTATAATTTTCATGCATTCTTTTGGAAAACGAATTGGCTTACTCAAGATTCACATGTCTCGCCGTGGTCTTCGAAACCTACTTACCAGTATCATGGTCATTAAGCTCGTCTCGCTATGTTCTCGCCATGCCCATTTACACGAGAATCTATGTCATGGTTTTCTCGCTATGGTCTCGCCATCACATTTCCACGCTGTCCTTTGCATTGAGCATGTTTTGCCATCATCTCGCTTGGGTCTCACCATAGTCTCCCCAAAGTTTTCTAAATTGAATTTTTCAAAGTGGTTGAAATAAGCTATAGGTCTCGTGTGGTGTGTTTTTGGGTCCTCTTACCATTCGGGAAGAGAACCAAAAAATTGGTGAATAAATTGATTAAGCGGCGAGCAGGCTTTCCTAAACCAAAGTGAATCAATTTTCCCATCGCGTCAGTGTAGTTGCTCTCATTTAACGCCATGTAAAGATTCTGAGAAGTAAAATTTTAGTTTTCTTTCTGATGGTTTCGCGTTGGTTTGAGAGAGCTTTTACAGAAACAAGTAAAGGCTCTCCAGAGCCAAAGCAAAACATTCGTAACGTTCTGTTCTTTTGCTAGTTTTGTCGCATAGCATTATTGTGTTTTTAGTTCATTTAATTTTGAAAGAATGGAATATCATAATACTTCTATTTTTTTCACTGAAATCGGAGTAGATTTATTCCATTTGGATTAACATCCGAGCCCTGGCAGGAAAGAAGCCAGTACAGCATGCCGCCTACGTCACAGCCAATACACGAATAGGAACTTGACAGTCAATGTATGTAACCAATTGGCTAGCCAGTACTGGCTGGTGTGGCCTCAGGGTAAGGCTCCCCCAAACCAACGTGAATTTCGCAGCAAATCATTCACAATAGTACAAAAAATGACAAATACACAACGCTAAACAACAACAAAAATTCGTCGTCGCTGCGGATTCTTGTTGGTTTGGGAGAGTCTATAGCCAGCATACCACGCAACAGGCAAAAGCTATCATGCTTGTTAATCAAATTTGAGTAGGTGTGAACCTCTTTATTTATAGCAACTACCAACCCCTACAAAACAAAAAATAGAACTGTAGAAGCTGTCAACAAGAGTTCACCAATAGCCAGCTATAGAATTTTCCCGCCGCTACGTCTTCTTCAGTAGAATATCCAACATTTTGATTTTGAGCCAAATTGGCAAATTGAATTAGATTGGATTTAAGGAAATTAAGTTTGATTGTCTGGTAGATATTAAATTCTTCATTTTTAAAAATGCCCCCTCAAAAAAAAAGAGAAAAAGATTCGGATATGTATAAATTGAGCGGCATACAGGCCGATCAAGAATTGTTTTTGCAAGCCTTCGAAAGTAAGCCTAATAGATATTTTTTTGTTACATTAAGCATCGCTTTTGTTCTTCGTTGAAAATAATTTATTTTGATTCTTTTAGAACCCACACAAATATATCGGTTTCTCAGAAATCGGCACGGCACAAGTGTAAGACTTTTGTTTGTTCTTTCAGTAAGAGTAAACTTAACTTTTTTAATTTTTTACTCCAGCCAATATTTTTAAATCGAACTCTAAGCTATATGAAAGACCGAATGTCAAGAAGTAATAAAAAGCGTTCGACATTTAAAGTTAACACACTTCTCGACACTATTTCGCATAAGACCGACACCGTGGGTAACTATTTAAATATTGTTTTCATGGGCCTATTCGACAAAAATGAAGAAACTGAGGAGTGGAAAACCGGAGACTTGGTTAACGTTCATACGACAATGTACAAAATAACAAAAAATAAGCGCAAAGAGAGCAATGCCGATTTCCAAGAGATTTTAGTAAGCAGATTGGTTAAGTTATAAAAGAACGGGAAACAATTTTTTTATTTCAGACTCACCTTTCAAGCGTCACAATAAATCCTCCGACGAATGTGGACAAATATTCTGCTGTTTGTATTCCAATGCAAGCATTACGACCACTGAGCGATCAGCATACGATTTATAAGGTCTTGTTTAGAGTTGAAGTCTTGCCTATGTTTGAAAATAATTCCAACTTAGGTAATGATGACGGTGAGTAAAATAAATTAATTTATCACTTTAAGTTTAAGTATTGTAGTGGCACCTAGTCCCGAACGTCTCGAGCTTGCCGAACACTTGCAAAAATCATTATAATTGTTACTTTTTCGATTTGTACCTTCAATCCAATACAACCATCAGCAATTACTTGCATAAATCTTTAATATCATATTAGTATATTCGTTAATAATATTGCAATATAATTTCAAATAAAAAGTTGAAAGAAACTGTTCGAGAAAAGGAAACCAATTTTTATCGAGTTTCCTAAAAAAAATCGAATTATCGATTACATTTTTCAATGAAAAAAAAACCTGATCACCATATTCATTTAAGGTATCCATGCAACTTCGTAAAACTCTAGATAAGTTTTTACAGATTGGTTAAGTTTATCTTTTGGTTAATGAACTGTAAAATTTTGTATGATTTGATTGATATTTTTATTTTTATATTTTACTAGCTGGCCCGTCCCGGCTTCGCTCGGGTATAAACAAAAGTTTCTCAAAAAAAAATAACAAAATTAAATAAATAAATTGAACAGAAAAAATTATCAGCCTTATTTTTAGTTCCGCCCGGAAAATATTTCATACGAAAAAATTTGTGTTCCCCTTTTATTTCAAAAACTGTTATGAGTTCGCCCGAAGTACTCTTGCTTTAAAGCTGGCCTTACACGACAGAAAACATTTAGCCTTGAATCCATCCTCTTAGTAAACCTTTTCAAACATAAAACAAATTAAAAAACCGACACCATTTCCTTGTTTTTACCCCTTTTCACTCTACAAACGAAATTTTTTTACAAAATTGTATGCCTAAGACGATTCTCTTAAAATAATCTTTCAAACAGCAAAAGAATTTTTGAAATCGGATATGTAGTTTATAAGATTAGCCATCACAAGCAAACAAACAAAGCAAGATAAGAGCTCAATTAATATAGACGGATAGATAATGTCGTTTAATGAAGAAGAAACTTTCAAAAAAAAACCAAGCGGTTTTTTCACTATTCTGCGAACTTCCTTCACTTTCTTTGCCGTCAGCTATATGTTCCTGAGTTTATAAACTATCTTCACTCTTCATTCACACTCCAAAGCAGAACATAAAAAAAAATATACATACAGGCTTAAATTTAATGCAATCATTGTACTATTATTTTTATGGGCATCTTCACTGTTTCTCGATAAACCAATAATACTAAAAATAAATAGTTTGTGATGTTTTTATTTTACCAATATCCAGGTTTCTATCTTTACATATTTCCCTGCACTTCTCCAACTTTTTTTTTAAATAATTGCTGGGCCATTCTGATACTGAATCTAATAATAAAAACTAATTAATCGACCCGAGTTAATGTCACAGATAACAAACTTATTCCATCTTAATTAAATCAGTTTAAATAAAATTGACAAATTAACAAATTATCATTACAGGAAGAAAACCTCTTGGTTTAGTAATGCTTGATAAAAAAGAACGACGTTACAGCTTTACCGAAACCTTTGTAGGCATCATCAGAAGATCCTACCAAAATATTTTTTAGAAATTTGACAAAAACAAAATGCACTTAAAAATGCATTTATGGCAAACTGCTTTACAAAATTTTAACCAAACTGGCACAGAAACCTTAATAGACATTCTTAAAAGACCCTACGAAAAGATTTGTTAGTAGTTTGACAAATTTTGACCAAACTGCACAAAAAGACCATCCTCAATAAAGAAGATAACTGTAATGCATTTTGCGGTTTTCCCTTTACCGAATTTTGACCAAACTTCACAAAAAGACCATCCTCAATTGGGAAGATAACTGTATAAAAAAAATCGAAAAATTGGGCCCAGCCATTCTCGAGTTTATCGAGCCCGAACATATACATTCTCAAAAGACCCTATTAAAATGTTTATTAGTAAGTTTACAAAAATGCACTAAAAATGCAATTTGCGGTTTGCCCTTTAGGAAATTTTGACCAAACTTCACGAAAAGACCATCCTCAATATGAAAGATAACATTATAAAAAAAATTGAAAAACTCGGCCCAGCCATTCTCGAGTTTATCGAGCACAAACATAAGGCAACTTCTTTTTATATAATAGACAAGAAGAAGATATTTTATTTGACATGATATGATTTTGCTGCGGAAAATTAACCAAACTGGTTAAACTTACTCTGATTGAAAAATGATCATTTTACACTATTTGTAAACTTAAGACGTTGCATGAATATCCTTATTAGTTGTTTTTGAATAATATATACATAATTACCCATTGCACTTGTAAAGAAATTAAATTTGTTTGCAAATGAAATACCTATTTTTCAAAAATTAAAAACTTTGACAAACTCGTTTCAAAATTGAATTTTTGTACTTGAAAATCTGATCGATTAACCATAATTAAGAATGAATAAAGAAAATGTGGAGTTTCGTTTAATCCAATTCCATTGATTTTTCAAATGCTTGCAAAATTAGTTGCATATGAGACCTTTTTCACGCAAAAAGACAAAAATGTAATCAATGCATATCAGCAATTCTCTTTTCTCTGGTCTTACTAAATTGCATTAAGAAATGCGCTATCTGGACCAGTCTTGATAATGAGGATGGACCCCAAGCTGTCCGAATTGCATATAGTCGTATTTTAGTTGTTTTTCGTCTCGTCTCGAAATTTTAATAAGTAGGTACCTCTACATTATTTTAATTTTATCAAAATTGAATATAAAAACTGAGAATCACTTAAATATTACACTGAAGTAGTTTAAAATTGATTTGGATTCGAAAAAGCTTATTTGTATAATGATGGTGCTCGAAATAAGGAAACTTGTTCAGCTTTGGGAAACAAGTGCTCGTAAATAGGCAAAAGTAGTTATTTTTCAATTTAAATTTCCTTGTGAGAAATCGTTTACGATAATGAAAGAAAAGCTAGGTATGAAGCATGAAAATAACTTACATTATATTTCTAGGCTCAAAGTAAGTATTATTTACAGGTCTATAAATATTTAAACTCTGTAAACTGTTCCAGAACTGGTGATACTGCCCCAAATGCATTTTAAACCTCCGCAATTCCAAAATTTATTTTGGAGTTGAGCTCATTTGAACTTTTAACTTCAACCTTATTAAGTTAGTAGACTATAAATTGTGAATACACTTTATTTATTCACCTTGAAAAGCGTTCCAAAGATGAGATTAACGTATAATTTTGTTTTATTTATTTGTTTCCATTATTTGCATTTAACCATAGATATGCCATCGAAACGACCCAAATTGTGTTCAACAAACTTTGGATGCGAACTTGTGGTGTTTGAGAAGAATTGTGGAAGCATCGGAGAAGGAGAGTACGAAGCTGCACTTCAGGAATTCTCTTCAACTAGTCTTAAGTGTTTTTCTCCAAAGAAAAGAACATGGGAAACACTACCAGACAGCTACATTCCAGTAACTCTCAAGTTTGAAGTCTTTAATCAATGTCCTATGCTGAAATTCCGTTTAAATTGGTCAAATGCGTCTATATCAAGTTTTGTCAATGCCAAAGATATATGTGAAAATGTGGTTGTTGACATGAAAAACACTGAAAACAATTATGCATCTACAAATTTTAACAACAATTCCATAAGTACACATCCAAATGTCTTCAAACCCAAAATTATAATTGAAGAAAAACTTCAAATAGTTTATAACTTTATATATAGCAATAACACACGACAGCAAACGGAGTACACCCAGGAGGTGGTTTGCCCGTGGTGTGGGCTAGACTGTTTGCGATTATACGCCTTACTGAAACATTTAAAACTTTGCCATGCACGCTTTAATTTTACATATCATCCAGCTGGCAATGGTGCCCGTATAGATGTCACAATCAACGATTCCTATGATGGTTCGTATGCAGGGTCACCCTATGATTTAGTGGGCCCATCCGGATGTTCTTTCGCGAGAACATGTGGACCAGTAAGGCGAACATCTGTAACCAATCTACTTGTCTGTCGTCCCCGACGTCAAAAAACTTGTCTTGATGAGTTTCTTGTATTAGACGAAGATGATTTAACGAATCAGAGACCCTATATAACAGGGCATAACCGGTAAGTAAGCTATCTGTAGTTTTTTTTTTTATACTTACATGCAATTTTAAAGGCTCTACCATCACACCGAAACATGCTTGCCTGTTCACCCAAAGGAACTGGATATCGATTCCGAGGGAGAAAGTGACCCGCTTTGGTTGCGTCAGAAAACGGTTCAAATGATTGATGAATTTTCCGATGTTAATGAAGGTGAAAAAGAATTAATGAAGCTATGGAACCTTCACGTTATGAAAAATGGCTACGTTGGTGATTGTCAGCTTTCATTGGCCTGTGATATGTTTTTAGATGCAAAGGGACGAGAAATCATTCAGAAAAATCTATACCGAAATTTTATTTTACACATGTGTTCATTGTTCGATTACGGACTAGTTTCGCCGGAGACATTATACAAGACCATTCAAAAACTCCAAGGAATTTTAAGCAAATATCCAGACGGTCAAAAGTTAATATCAGACTCTCGTGCAAGCCAGCTGGACTTTTGGTTGAAAGTGGGAATCCATAAACAAGTCGAACAGAAACTTAAGTCCCCGCAAAAACAAATTGAAATAAGAGATTTAACAGATAGCTGCCCGGTTGCTTCATTAAATACCCAATCCTCGAAGACAATGAGACCCCCAAAGCCAAAAACTACACCTATCAGCAAAAGTTCTTTTGGACATAATGCATTAAAAAACAACTTGAATCAGACATCGGCAAACGAAAGCACAACAGCAAAAAACAATTCTAATAAGGCGGAAAAACGCTCTCCTAGTGATATTAATGCATCAAAGCACAATACCGAAATACCAGTGCCTAAACCCTTGATCAAAAGGAGACTCTCACTACTTAAAGGTTAGTACTTATCTTTCAATCATTTGGGTCATTTTAGGCATATAATCATTTCATCCTTTTGTGTTGGGTTTTATTATTTGTTTTAATTTTTATGACATCGACCCATCTGTCGCCTTCATTCTATAGTTCATCTTCACCCAATTTCATTCGAATTGACAAATCTCTATAATCGCAATGCAATTTCAATTTTTTTTCAATTCCAGACGGTTCCTAATTGACTGCATAATACATGACTTTAATTTATAGTTTTCTCCTTTCGTGATATACTGCTTCTATCCTCAAATCATCGGTTTTTGAGTTACTTGTCAAAAAGGTGCCTTTAAGATAAATGTTTGAAAAAATCAACTGAAGTTCCCCGTAACTATATACAAAAATGTAAGAATTGAAAGATCAAAATCAATCGAGCCATTCAAAAGTTAAGAGACGTACCTATTTTGTTGATGGGACATATTGAGGCCTTACGCATACGCTCATCTTTCAATCACAAGGGTATTATATAAGCAGTGTTGTATGTTGTTAATAGGTTCGTGTAGTGAATGAAACTGTTTGTGCCTGTGAAATTTAATCTGACATTTTTGTGTAACAGAAACAAATACGTAACTATTTTTAAAATGTTTCCAAATAAAAATCACAATATCACAAGCCACCTTAAAACCTTTATAAGCTCCTCTTTGAAAAATGAATAATTTCATGGGTAAAATTCCTACATATATAAATAACTTATCGAATATAATATGTACACATATTTTCCCGTTCTCTAACTTTATTTCTGTTTGATTATTATTTTTCATTTTTCCACGGATTTTATGCACATTTGTTTATATGCTTATATAATAATTAGTATTTGTAATATTCTGTACAATTTCCAATATCACCTCATTCCCGCATCAAGCATTCAGATGGAAATTGTGACTTCCATTAGTTCAGATGAAATCCTAAAAAACAATACTTTTTTTTATAATTTGCTATTGAAACTTTTCGAAGATGGAATCCTATGAAATGTTTATTGGGATGCTGAATAATCAACAATCAAATAACACAATAAATAAATACAAATTGCTTAAAATGATAAGTTACGCAAAAGTTTCCACGAACGACCTTTTTTACACATTTGATTAAATGATAAGTTTAATCAGTTTGGTTAATTTTCCGCAGCAAAATCCTTGGATAAGTTTAACCAAATTGTGTAAATCAGAACCAGAAGATAAACTTATCCAATTTGTAAACTTATCTAGGGTCTTACGAAGTTGTATGAATACCCTTAAAAATTCTTTGTCCCGATCGAGAAATGTATAAGAAATTAAATAGAAATTTGTTTGGTGACACGAGTGACGAATAAATGAATACAATTATTGGAGTTCGCTCTCTTCTGCCTGGTGACTGGTAACGTCTCAGGTATTTGAGTCGCTGGTGCACAAGTGCATTACATCTACCTAAAGTGTGGTCCGGAATTTCTTGTCAACCTGAATATAGTACTTCTCACTGGGCCAATGTTGATATTGATCCTTAGCTTACAATGTCCGGAGAGTATTTTTCTTAAAATTCTGAAGTTAATCCTTGCTAAGCTAATATAGGATGAGAAAAATTGTTTGAAATTTCCAAGTCATACTATTATAAGACTTGGTAGATCTTGAGCAAATTGATACAATGATATTTGTTAAACTCATATTTCAATTAACTTCAGTTTAAGAATTTCACTATCATAATTGCTATCTATTTTTATCAAAAAAGATTTAAATTAAACTTATTCGTATTATTAACGTATTCTGTTGGTAAATTGAGAAATTTGATTCTTTTCGTTGAGAAGGGCATACGAATTCAGGTTGATTTTTCTTTGTCATTGTGTTGGTGTATTGCTTGCGTTTGTGAATGTGTAGCGTTTAAAACTTGTCATACTGATGGCTGTCAATTATTCTGATGCACGATTTTAGTAAAAATAGGTAAATCTGTCGAAAAAATCCGATTTGAAAATTTGATTTCTACTCATTAGAATGCTAAATTGTTTGAATGCTCTGACAGATCTGTATTGGAAAAAATCAATTTTCGTTACCAAAAGAAAACCCCATTCATTACTTTTCCAAGCAATAGTTTTATTTTTTAAACTACATGCTATATAATTTATGTTTATGACCGAGCATTTCTTCCCCAAAGTAAGCAAAACATTCGAAACTCAAGTTTGTATTATAAAACGACTGCAGATAGTTTATTTTTTTTTTTTAACTAATTTCTAGCTTTCGCACTTGACTTTTTCCGTGATTTTTTGTTTGTATTTTGTAAGCGAATAATTTTCGTGATCAAATGCATGTTTAGTCACTCAAGGATTTTCCATTTGGGGCGGGTAGATGAATAAATGGAATAAAACAAGGTGTGTGAAATATCAAAGAATTTTTGTTTTATTTAAAAGGCGTATCAATGACATAATGTTTGGAATATGCCATAATTGAAATGCCCGCCGCGAGCCGCTGAAGGTACGATTCCGAGAGATTCGAAGAATCGAATGCCATCTTTGGTCCACCTGCCGCCGGTAAAATCCAACCATTCAGTGACTTCCTGTGGGACATTGTAACTTATTAGACCTTGTGATTTCGGCCTGAATTTAGTCCGAAAATGAGCCACATCGAACGTCGTTTCCACAGAAGAACACCCATTTTGATAATAAAGTTTTCTCATTTGCAAGTCATTTGCGTGACTTGGCATGGTCGGTAGTGGCGAAAAAATAGGAAAATTAACAACAGATAAAACAACATGGATGCCATCTGCCATAACCTGTGTTCTTATACCTCCCTCTTTCAACTGAATGTCACCTGTGGGATTTCCTGAAATAATAAACACCATATTTTCAATAAACACGTTCCTTCCTTCTAAGTGTGTAGTTCCTCAAAATTAAGGTAGTACCTATACAAATTATTATTTGGATTATAAAAAAAATATTTAAATATACATACATACATAAAATAGTGCGATCGGATCTACTGTCCGTTTTTAAACTAAAGGTGAATTCTACATTAAATATTGTGAATCTAAAACGCAGTGGAAATTATTCAAATTACCCACAGGGAACAAAATATTTTATCTGTTAGTATTTTTCTTGTAAATATTAAGAAGTCTAATATGAAATGATTTGCATTTTGCAATAAGGGACATTTTGTGTTTGCATCAACGAAAGCTATGCTTAAGGCAGGCCTTTGTTACCATGCATCTAGGAATACACCTAAAATTTTTTTTCAATGTTATAAAAAAATTAATTATTTCCTTGTAATGAAATCTTTATTCCAAATTAGATACACCACCGACGAAACAAAAAAATAATCCACAGAAATCAACTGCAATACTGTCAATGGAAAAGCAGTTACCAATACATCAAATTATAACCCGGCGGCAATCGATTTCTGCTATGAGCCATCAGCAAACTCATTCTCTGCGGACCCGGTTATCTGTCCCCTTAACTAAAGCAGATAAAGAAAAACATTGAGTGTTTATCTTTTTCAATCGGAAAATTTGTCAAATATAAAACATGAGTTCAAGGAGGGAACAAATATGTATATCTCGAATTGTAAAATCAAAGACATTACAATTGTAATCAATACCAGCTCACTTCCCAGGGATCTAAGTATTGCTGGAACAATAAGTTCTCTCAATGTCCATCATGCATCATGATCATGCTACATTGCGAACAGAGAAAGTATGATCTTATATAAATTATTTTGAAACTGTGTTTGTCAATAACTTATTGGTTTTTTTTTTTTAATATCATAATCAATCGATTAAAAAATGTAAAGGTCCTTATTAAAATTATCGAACCATTAACTTGCAATACAAATTACAATATACATTTTTGAAAGAAACTCAATAAAAATGTACCCACACCATAATTCATAGTTTGTTTTTGAATTATTTCTATTAATTAATTTATAAATTTCAAGATGTTGCATGGTATTCGCGTTGTCAAAATCTTTTTTCCTTTGGATCAGTTTGAAAAGACTTTTTTTGTTGTTAATGTTTAAACTTTTGTTATCGCAATGTTCTTTTGAAAAAGAGTTATAACTCAAATGAAAGTTATAATAAAAAATATCATTTCACAATAATTTTGTTTTTATTTTTTAATATTCTTTAAATAACAATTTCTTATGATAGATTAAAGTCACAGTAAACATATTTACTGTGGATTAAAGTATTTACTATCTATACTTTGACAAAAGTCTATCAACTTTTCAAAGCCTTGAATACTTTCTGCCAACTGATTATTCGGAAGAGTTGTCGTCAGAATAGTGAAGAGATGGCCAAAAATAATTGCATCTAATTCCGTGGGCTCATCGCCAAAAAAGAAAGATCCCCCACTTTCTTCCAGTTTGCTTGTGAGAGTTTCACAACATTTAACAACTTTTTCTAGAACATCTTCTAGCTTCATATCGCTCCATTGGTATACTTTAAGTTGTTTCAAAACGTGCCTTCGTTTTTTGAAGTTCTGAATAGTGTTCAGAGGCCACGGGAAGACGCATCCATTGCGTGGCTCTGTTACTATTTTGTAAACATCATTATCCAAAAATGAAATATATAATTCAGCGTTGGTGAAAATATTTTCCACAAGCGACACGTATGAACGCAAATCATATTTTTCATCTTCATTCAGCCATTGACCAATGGCACATTTTTTTTGTTCGACAAAGTTTACAATAGGTTCGAATTCAGCTACAATAAATGCTCCAACTTTAATGAATGGCAACTTCGTCATGCGCCCACCTGGTGACATAAATTCCGCATTAGCGCTTGACCGTACTGAGAAAGGCATTTTACACATCCTTAAGTAAGCTTTAACTGCTAGGCAACTTGCATTTTCTGCTAAAAGAATTTGCTCAACTTCATAAGGCTGATAAAGGACAGCATCATCAGGCCAAGGCTCACTAGCAATTTTCTCTTCAGTCTTATATTGTTTAACGTACGTTGAAGTTGTCATAGTGGATTATTCTGTTCTTAATAATTTTTATTGAAAAATAAAGTTTTAGTATAACTTTAGATATTACATGTAACAAAACTTACTTATTTTGTTAATGACGTAAAGAATGGTTGCGTTCATGAATCTTGAATTAATATACAGATAAATCATGATACAACTAAACAGATAACGCCGTCCTGTTATTTTTTCGTTTTGTTCTGCGCATCTACGTCATCGACGCACAACTTTCCCTGATACTTTTGTTCTTTTTATAATAAAAATGTGTGTGCAGAATCCTAAAAACAAGTGCATTGCTTTTAGGAAATTATATTTCATATTTAATTAATAAATTTAAGTCAAAAATTCTTTGTTTTATTAATCTTGGAAAAAGTATTTGTGTGCGTCGATGACGTCATTTTATGTGAATGATGCGCAATGCGCTATCTTGTTTAGTTGTATCATGCAGATAAATCATAATACATTAGATCAAGTACAAAAAATTCATACTAAAATACTGCCCAATATTTTTTTAGTACTTTTTTAAGACGGTGTTCACATTGGACTGAAAAACTGGATTTTTTTTTGACGTTTCAGTATTTACATCTTCCTTTACTGAAGAAGTGGAAGAAATATTCAGATATCGAGCTTCTGATTGGTCTGTGGTGCGCTCTCTTTTTTTATTTATTGTTGTTATGCCAAAAATAGTTGTTAATGTGTCATTAGCCGTTTTCCTTTGGAGGTGGCAAAGTACTTGTGAGTAGATGAAAACCCTAATCTAGTACTATCAACTGCTTATGCTCTCATGTGCGAGTAGATACATTTTACATAAGAAAGTAGTTTGATGTGTTCCATTGAAAAAAGCTGGCAAAGTACTTGTAAGTACTTCGCCACCTCCAAAGGAAAACGCCTATTGCTAGGCTTTGTTATGATTGTTACAATTCTATTTAAGAACGAAACGCTGCTAGATATTGTTAATGTGTCAAATAAATGAATGAAAAATATTTAGCTGGATTATAATTGCAAAAAATCGTATGTTTTACAGTGCAAAAATGTCCTTAATTGCTTATAATTGGCACAAATATCATTTAAACTATTGGATTTCTCTGAATTTTATCAAAACCAACAAAAATTTGGTTTGTTTTGTAATCAAATCGGTTCCCATATGCACTTTGACAGATCAACACTTTCAACTCATGTCCCTGGACCATTAGCTTATTATATATGGACTGCTAGTCGTATGTTTTTTCCATACAAAAGCTCAATAGAAAAGGGTTCAGCTTCTCCTTAGCAACAGAAGAGCTTCCGTGGAACATGCGGCGAACAAAACAACTATCCTAACGACTCTGTATGTCGATCACTCTATCATACTTGTCAATCAAAGTCAAAATTTATTATTATTTTGATTGAAAAAGTTTGTGTCGTTTTATTTAATTAAAAAAAAAATAACTTAACAACAATCATGAAGCATTTTGAACTTAGAGGATATGTAGTTAACCTTCCTACTAATATCAAGCACCAAGCATCAACATGATACAAGGAATTGTAAAATGGTAAGTCAAAAACGAATTCGAAAATCAAGTTATATATAAATAAAACGCCCTTCAAACTATCTTGTTTTTCTTCAGAATTCAGAGGGGTGGCAACTTGATAGCATATCAAATAAAAACAAACAAATTTCCGCGGATAAAGGAAGCCCTTCTTTGTTTTTTTTTCTTCGCCAAAGAAAAGGCGAATTTCTAAAAAAAACATTACAAGTGTCAAGTCACCAAAGAAGTTGCAATAAATTAAAATCATGGTTCATAGAAAAGAGAGAAATCAAATATGTACTTAAGTCGATTAATGTTCTAATAAATGTTTTTCAACACTTTTTAAAAAATTGATTTATTTGTTTGTTGTTATTATTTTTCAAAATAAAATAAAAACACAAAAGAAACACTCCATTCATTTGTCAAAAGTTACTCCATGTCTGCCGCCTTTTCGACGGCAGCGCTAGTGGCGTATAGTAATAGACTGAACAGAAGTGAAGTTGGCTCCTGGCAGTCCATAGATAGTAGGTCAATGCCTACAATATATGGACTGCCAGGAGCCAACTTCACGTCTGTTTAGTCTATTACTATACGCCACTAGCGCTGCCGTCGAATAGGCAGCAGATATGGTGTAACTTTTGAATACATTTTTATGAGAAATCTTTTCCAACAAATCTTAAATTTTCCGATATGAATTTGTATCGTAAATAAAAATGGTAAACTTTTAAACTTATTCTGAGCAAAATAGAATCAAAAACAAAAAAAAATGAAAACATCAAAACGAGAAACATTTTAATCAAAATGGCTGAGGAAAGATACAATTAAAAGAAAAATAATAGAAAGTGAAAACAAAATTGGACGAAAGTATTTTTTATTTGACGTTAAACAAACAACAGATAACAGATTAGTTTACGATCTTTACGCAAAAGAGTGTTCATAAAACGTGCATAGTAAACTACGATGCAAAGTACATCGTTTCATGAATACCCTTAATAACAATGAACAAATGAATTAAGTTTTTAAAAAAGTGTTGAAAACTATTTATTAAAAACATTTACATATTTATTATTAAAACATTAATTCACTTAAGTGCATATACTGATTTCTCTTTTTTCTTCATTTATTGCAGCTTCGGTGGTTTGACTAAAAAACTAAAGAAGAGCTTCCTTTAGCCTCGGAAATTTGTTTCTTTTTTATTGGAATTGCTAGTCAGTCACCACCCCTCTGAATTCTGAAGAAGAACAAGATAGTTTCAAAGGATTTTTATTTATCTATGACTTGATTTTTTTAGTTCGTTTTTGACTTACCATTTTGCAATTCCTTGTATCATATTGGATTGGTGGTTGATATTACTAGAAAGGTTAAATACCTATCCTGTAAGTTCAAACTTCTCCATTATTGCTTTCTAAGTTATTTTTTTTTAATTAAATAAAATGACTACGACTTATTCAATAAAAATAATAAAAAATATTTGACTTTGATTGGTAAATATGATAAAGTGATCGACATAAAGAGACGTAAGGATAGTTGTTTTGTTCACCATATGTTCGACGGAAGCCCTTATGTTGCAAAGGAGAACCGGAAAAACATACGACTAGCTGTCCATATATAATTTAGTTGCATTTTATTTTCCAAAAGATCTGATCTGGATTGGATTTGCATACGAAAATACCTGTATCACAAAAACAACACAAAATCCTACTTTGTTTTGGATTTGAATTTACAAATCCATTCTGAGCACACACCCTTAGCACTTTCATGCAAAAATAAGTAGTTTCTCTGGTGGGTAGATGGATTTTTTTGCTGAAATAGGGAGAAAAAAAGAGAATAGAGTAGAGAGGAAAAAATGCAGAAACAAAAGAATGAGAGGAGATAGGTATATAACACTCGTGTCGCACTGGTATCTTGTTTGTTTTATTATGATAATTAAATCCGGATTGGAATTGGGTGATAATAAAATGCAGCTAATAAGTCAATGGGATTTAGATTCATACATCAATTCTGAGCACAAACCCTTAGCCTAGATTGGCTTTTGTGTTGAAAGTAGGGAGAAAATAGAGAATAGCGTAGAGACGAAATACATTAAGAAAAGGATAGAGGCTCTCCCAAACCAACGCGAATGCGGAGCGATTCGCGGCGTCGGCGAATTTTTGTTGTTGATTAGCGTTGTGTATTTGTCATATTTTTTCTATTGTGAATGATTCGCTGCGAATCGCTCCGCATTCGCGTCGGTTTGGGAGTTCGCGAATTAGCAGCGGCGACGAATTTTTGTTGTTGTTTAGCGTTGTGTATTTGTCATATTGTTTGCTATTGTGAATGATTCGCTGCGAATGGCTCCGCATTCGCGTTGGTTTGGGAGAACCTTTAAGGTTCACACTAAACAACAACAAAATTTCGTTGTCGCCCCGCATTCGGTTTGGGAGAGCCTTTACGTCTTACACGATGAGTAAACGACTCAAATATGATAAAATACGAAAAGTCTTATGCGATGTTTTGTGTTCCTCAATACTAATACGAGTGAAGTCGAATGTACGATATCTGGAATAACAACATACGACTGTAGTCGAATGCGAGTTACCATAACAAGTTGCAGAATATGGGTGACTATTAGAATATGACTTCTATAATCGTGTAAAGTAGACTTAACTAGAAAAAAATGAAAAAAAAATGGCCACGTTCAATGTTGTACCTAAAGCGACCTGGATTGGTTTGTGTTGTTGTAATCCCTTGTTAAAACACAGCTGATGTGAAAACAGATGTTGGCATAAAAGAGATCCTAAGCTATCCTAAAAATGTTTGGATACAAAGATAACCAATGAGAAATGCCAACAACACCTGATTGGCGTTTAGACACAAGCTATCCTAGATATGCTATCCATTGAAACTTAAATGCGTCCAATCACGTCTCAAGCCTGATTCACATTGCGACGAGGAAACGAGAACTAGAAGAACGTGACTAGTTCTCGTCGGTTATGCCAAACGACCTTTAAACAATGATAGCATACGAGAGTATACACAGTCTCTGTAAAAAATACCAACAAATTTAAATACAAAATATTCCAGATAACAGATTATCAATTGCTTTATCTATTAATCTCAATTTATCGTATTTTTTCTTGTAAATTTTGTTTCCATTATGTAAATTATTTGTCAAAAATGAAAATCGTCGTCACGTCACGTCTTTCTTTCAATTTTTCGAATTCTTGGCGTGACGTGACGACGAGAAACGCTGCATTGTGGATACCCCACTGATCTCTATAATACACTGGATAGCGTATCGACATAAGAAAGTTGCTTCCATTTGAAGAATTGTTATATTATGAAGCTGACCACTTTTTTGTATAACAATATGACTATAACAATTTATACAAAATAATCCACTATGAAGACGTCAAATTTCCGTTCGTTGCTCCCCCCAAATCTCTTTGCTAACAAATGAAACGGAATTACAAATGTAAGGAGTGTGACAAGGAGGTAAAATCGTAAAAAAACACAGACTATGTAGTCGCATTCTCCTCATCACTCTTATCAGCTGTTTTGTTCAACTTGTTTGCAAACTGAAATAATGAACGAAGTCGATGGTTCCCATATCCCATCTACATATTTACTATTACCTATTTAAACACCTTTCTATTGATATAATTTTAGTGCTATTGGAAAATAATAGCACAAATAATATGTACACAATGAATAACTTAATGAAAAAAAAAAATATAAAATAAACTCCCACAAAGTTTTTCCCTTTCATATCATTGGTCTGTTTCTCTTTCTTCAGATTGAAATTTTGGAAGCATTTTTTTTTGTGTTAATGTAGACGTCAAATTATGAAGCCGACCACCTAATTGTCATCTTCAAATGGAAGCAAAAAAACTGTTATACATTATAAGGAATACACTATCCAGTGTACATAGAGATCAGTGGGATACACACGTATGCTACCATTGTTTGAAAGTCGTTTGACATAAACGACGAGAACTCGTCACGTTCACGTCTCATTTCCTCGTCACATTTAGCCAGTTTATATTTTTAAGATCTCAGAGCGCTCAGAAATATAAACAGGATTCCTCTCAAAAATTCCTCATTTTTCCCCTTACAAACTGAGACTGAAATTTTTTGGATTCGCTTGCTCAATTATTTTTGTCGCAGTAAATTACATAAGAAGAAAAGAAAAAGGGAGTTGTTTTGACTTCTATGTGAGGAATGTTGTTTATATTTTACTCTCCTGATCTGTCAAAAAATTGAGGAAAATACTGAGCGCTCAAGAAATATAAACTGGCCAATTGTGAATCAGGCTTGAAGCAGGCTACACTCTTGTCTCGTTTTCTCGTTGCATTGTGATTCGAGACGATGAAAAACGTTCATGTAAGACTTCTGTTACCCCCCGACTCCACAGTAGATAATTTCTATCAGAATGCTTATCTTGACATGAAATATCCAATGGAGTCACTCCGTTTCATCTCTTGTTGGGATGTCAGAGATATCTCTCCGCGATTATATCTTGACAGAGATCTCCGACATGAATTTTGACAGATGGAGATATTTTTGCTTCGTGACTAGAAATTTCTTTTTTTGTCTCATTATCTTGTTTCCTTATACCAGTGTTGATATTAATCTCAACATTTGTGTGTGGCAATTAAGTTTTTATTTGTCATTTAGTGTAATTTTCGGTTTCGTGATTTGAAATAGCATAACATGATTTGCCCAGCGCAGACAGAAGACAATGTTAGATATAAATATCTGATATTTAGTTGGAAAGAAATTATCTCCTGTGGAGTCGGGGTGTTAGGTGTATCTTCTGTCAAAAACCTACTTTTTATTTGAGTCATCTCCGTCATCTTTTCGTGTGAAATAATTTATTAAAAAGTAAACTATAAAAGTTGAATAAGCAGGTTTGTAAGCATGCATTCAACCGATAAATATTTTCTCAAAAATTCTATTTTTCTCTTTATCCAATTGTAGTTAGATATCTGTTTCTCGAACATACGCCCTTCTCTTGTAAAAAAAACGCCCAATAATGGATTTTGGTGATGATTTTGAGCCCAAAGATATCGATCCAGCAGCGGAGTTTTTGGCTCGTGAACAAAGTGCATTAGCTGGCTTGGAAGATGAAGTCCTGCCACCTGCACAAGATACCTTGTTGCAGGACAACGTAAATACAGCTATCGGCCTCGAGTCGTCAACAGGAAGTTTCGAAATCATTCAAAATGTAGAATCTATGGAGTCAGGTTCCCAGCCAACAATAGCTCGTGTTGAACCTGAAAAGATTCGAAAATGGCGTGAAGAACAAAAAACTCGTCTTGAAGAAAAAGATCGAGAGGAAGAACAAAAAAAAGAAGAACTTCGTCTTCAAGCAAAGGTAGAGTTAGAAGACTGGTTAAGGCAAACTGAAGAATCAATTGCCAAAACTAAGGCCGCAAGTCGTGGTGCCGAAAAGCAGGATTCTTTTGAAAACGGTGACATGGAACCAGGAACAGAATGGGAGCGTATTGCCAAACTATGTGACTTTAATCCAAAGTCAAACAAATCTGGCAAAGATGTCTCGCGAATGCGCTCTATTTATCTTCATCTCAAGCAAAATCCCATTCAAAAACAAAAAAATATTTAAAAGTGAAATAGTAAACCATCACTTTATTTTGTAGCCTTTATTGGAACATTATTAAGAAAATATAAATATCAATACCTAATCAAAGTAAAATAAAATTTAATCGGTTTATAATAGTTGTTCGAGATTTTGAATAAAATATATGCAGCATTTGTTTTGAACCATTTGCCTTACATATAAATGATTATCTTTATTTCCATCCATCATTTAATATTTATATTATTACTACCCTATTCGTATATGCAAAGCATTTTCTGTCTTGTTTTTGAAACATGCATTCAAAGTGATTTGACTGATTTTCTGGCCCCAACTACCTTACTTATTGTCTTTGGATGGCGACATTTGCGCAGCAAAGCTAAGTATATAAATAGGTTGCGTTAAAAAACAGATTTTTAATAGAAATATAAGCATCCAAAGTGATATTACATTCTATATATATATATTTCCGCAACCAAGCGTTTCAAAAGGTTTCAGTTTTCAAATTATTATACCTACCTACATTCTTTATTTAAAAGCTAACCGTGCCTGAAATCCATAAGCTCATGCAAGAGGTCTAGATCATGAGAAATTTGCATCGAAAGTTATTTTACTGAATTTGGAGGCAATCCGTTGGATGCGAATATCTAACGAATAGAGTCTGGTTGCGGTTCTCAGTGCTAAATATGAAATATCAGACCTTTTCAAAAATATAAAAAATCGATATACATCGGGCACTACCACAGTACTGTGGGGTACTACTACTACTCTATCTTGTCAAAATTGTCAAAAAAAAGACTACAATGTTTATAAAATAAATTGTGACGTACATCAGTGAAAATGGTCGGTTCATAGGTGTAGGTCTTTATTCATTATTATGTCAAAAACAGCGTGGCACATTTTTTGTGAAGCAAACAGCTATTGTGCCGCTGGGCTGGAGGAATGTGAATGTACATATATTATTATTTACAATTAAACGTTACTTATTACTTTTCTAATTTCGGGCTTTTGACTTTTTTTATAATACCTACTATCAATCAATAAAAACACAACACCAATGAGTCAGCGCAGTGACCATTTATCATGGGAAGATTTTTTTATGGCGACTTCAATTCTAACATCACAACGAAGCAAGGATCCAGTCACACAGGTTGGTGCCTGTATCGTTGACAAAGAGAACCTAATATTAGCTGTAGGATATAATGGTTTTCCAAGGAATTGCAAAGACGTTGAGTTCCCTTGGTGTAAAGACAAGCAGAATCCTTATAATGATAAAAAAATGTATGTAGTACACGCTGAAGCAAATGCAATATTGAATAAGAATAGCGCAAATTTACATGGAGCTCGGCTGTATACTACGTTATTTCCTTGTAATGAATGCACAAAAATTATTATTCAATCTGGAATTAAGGAAGTTATTTATATTTCGGACAAACATGGTGAAAAGCCTAGTTATCATGCTTCTAAAAGGATGCTTGACGCAGTGGGAATAACATATAGACGATATATACCAACGAAAAAAAAAATCATTTTAGATTTTGACCATTTTGTAGGAGAAGAAGAATCTATTAATTTAAGGTAGGTAACACTTCTCCACAATACTCTTATCAAGTGTTTGACAGTGTTCTTTTTTTTAGTAAACTAGAAATCACCCAATAATTGAATAAACCGGACAATTTTTTTAAATAGAAAAAAACCTTAAATGTACCTAAATATTATATATATATACATGTATACAGCTCCATCAATAAATTCTTTGCATGGACAATAATGGAGTGCAATAAGCTAAATTTGTGTGTATTATTATCTCCATTTCAATTATAATAGGAAGGTTAAAGGATCTTAAAAACTAAAGGAAGGTGACAGGCGTGTGTAGCTGTAAGCCGAAAAATCGGAACCCATTTTATGAGTTCTGTGAAGACATACATACATACCAGTGTTAACTGTTCGAATTTTGTATCGACTCTTGGGACCTTGCTTGGATTAATAGTCCAGTCAACGAAGACTCAAAACTATCAAATAAATGGAATTAATCCACTCTGGGTAGTTATTAATTATTTTGTAAGGTAGGGGTGGATCCCCAGGTATAACATACTTAATATATCCAGCCCATGGACACGAGCTTCAGGCAGGAGGGGAGGGGTTAAAGGTCCCCTTTTGTAACTATTTGTGAGTATTTTGAAAGCTGTAGGTATGTATTAGTGGAAAAGTGTCAATTACAAAATGAAAGTATCGCCTTCTGCATACAAAACGTCGCGTACATAGTCTCCATACCAGGCTCGCGAGCTTCAGAGAGGAGGAGGGAGGTTAAAGGTCCCCTTATGTAAAATATATTTTGAAAACTAAGAGTACATTAGCGGAAAACTGTACTACACTAAAAAATTAAAGTAAATTAAATTTCCTACAAGAAAAGTTGTATTCAAGGTTAAGAAGACGGAGTAAAAATTTCAAACAATTTTACTGTCTGACATAATTCATGTTTTTTGATTAATTTTTTATTTTATTTTATTTTGTATTTCAATTTACATAAATGATAATATACAGACAAGTGTCCAATTACATGCTACCATTATAATGTATTTATAATTATAACTACTGCTAATTGAAGGAAAGACGATAAATATAATATTCTTTAATGTGAATTTCTTCTATTAAAAATTACAATTTTCCAAAATTCACTAGTTTCTTAGATTAAAATTTATTGAAAAGTTTTTTTATAAAATAAATTTTTTATAATTTGTTGTTTGTTTTATTAGTGAGGCTTGTGAAGTTATCTTTTAGTTAAGTGTTCTGATTCTAGTTGAAATGATTTTATCGATTAATGAAACTCTTAATTTGAAAACATTAAATTCGTCTAAGTTGATATCATGAAAGATTTGATTATGATTTTTTTAAGTCCTGTATAACGGTGATTTATGCATCAAATTTATTCTTGCTGTTCTAAAAAAAGAGGATGTTGATGTCTGTGTTATGCGTATGGAACGTTAAAACAAATCGTTTCGAGGATTAGCGTTGTCTATCACACCATGTAATATTTTGAGGAAGAAAATGTATTTTTTTTATCACTAACAGTTTTCGACGTTTGACGAAAATTTTAAGCGACAGTTTGCATTATATTTATATGTAGTACCTGGTGGCATGATGGTTAGTGCGTAGGACTTTGTTTAACTTAGAGCGCCCGACTGGGGCCAGTAAGTTAGTTTTAAGATATTGATAAGTAGGCTAGTTTTTATGAATTTTTGTCTAGCTTTAAGATAGTTCTAAGATACTCGTAATTGAAAAATAAAAATGAATTTACAAAAAAAAAAGTGCGTAGGACTGTCATGCCAAAGTCCTGGGTTCGATTCCCAGCCGCTGCCACCTAAAAACAGAAATGTTTTTTTCCGAGGTACTGCCTCTTGCGAGGAACTGACAAATCCTCCAAGAGTATTACTTGTCACGAATAAGTGCATTCTCATTAGCCGTTCGGACTCGGCAAAAAATTGTAGGTCCCCTCCATTCCTGCCAAAAATACGCACACACGAATGGTTGAGAGTTGTTAGTCACTAGGCCTTGGTTCTCCACGAGCTGTTGTGCTACCAAATATATTTTTTATAGTTTGCATTATATGTTTTTCTCATCTGAAAGTTTATAGCTTTCACATTTTTTTTTTTTATTGAAGCATGAAACGTAAACAGAATTGACCAGAGATCCAACAAATTGAATGTAGACCAAAAACGGTCTTCGAAAGCTCAAAAGTGTGTTAAAAATTTGTAAATACAATTTTCTGTATGGTTTTTAAGCGGGTACAAAATAAATATATTTGAAGAATAACAACATTCTTCTTTATGAAACCGCACAAATTCTAAAATTGGTCAAACATAAATGAGTTAAAATTAGTTGATATTTTTTTCGGATCTATTTCACAAGCTCATAAAATCAATATCAATTTTTTTCTGGTTAATTATGAAAAATCAAGTTTTTCTCATGATAATTTTAATGTAAAAATAATTCTGAAAAACCTACTGTACCATTATGTACCTATTTACATAATTTTGAATAAAATTGATGCAAAAAAATTCCAAGACAAGCCCAAAATCCTCTGGTAAATTCAAATTTTAATAACAAAAATTATTTTTGGATGTATGATGGAATACGATTTAAACTTGAATTTTGTTTTTTTTTTATTTTATTTGTGAATTTCATATTTTCATATTTTTTTAATCCACTGTAAGTTAAAAAATATGGGCACGTAGAATGTACCGATTCATTTTTAACTTATTTTTTTTTTATTGGACGAGTTCCTTCAATTTTTGAACAAAATTCTCACAACTAAAATAAGTTAAACTAATCAAAACAATATAAAAAATTGTTTTGGCATTAGAGAGGGTATAACTGCCAAAAATGGAGATCTGTCAAAGTGATTTTAAATCAAAAAATAAATCAATTACCCAATAGAAGGCAAAAACGGCCAAAATCGTCTTTTGTCAAAAATAAATTTAATCATTTCACCAATAAAACCACAACAGTAATGATTTAATGTCAATTTTTACGTTATCATGCCACGTAAGCTGAACTTCCAAGAAAATGGAAATTGGATACGGCAGTTTGTCAATCTTAAAAATTAAGGTGCCGTCACACCGTGCAAGTACTTGCAGCAATTATTTCAAAAATTTTGATTTTAAAATATTCGTGTAAGCACTTGCAGAGAGCAGTCACACCAGGCAAGCAAACTGCTTGCTGAAAAGACTTTTTACTTGCTCGCAAGAATATTTTAAGGTCGTCACACTTAGCAAGCAATTAATTGCTGAAATTACTTGGCGCAAGTACTTGCTGAGATTATTTGCTGAAATCAATTGCTGAAAGTAATTGCTGCAAATAATTTACTAGTTCTTGTGTGGACGGGTGTGGTTCTTACCATTTTTTATCTCAGTTTCGTTTATGTGTTTCATACGCTACAGATAAAAAATGAAAAATCGAGATTTAGAAGAAGAAGTTATTTACGAAGAAATGATTTCTAAACAGGAAGAAGGTTTGTTTTACTTTCTAATACAAAAATTACTAACAACTGTTTTCGACGTTACCTTCAATATAACTTTTAATCAATCTTCTCATTAAATCCTATCAAAATCTTGAGAGTTGTTTTAACAACTAAAAGAAAGAGTTTCATGCTTACTTATTTTTTTTTTCTGTAATTACTTCAATATTTTTAAAAGATCTGAAGTCCTAAGAAAGTTGAACTATAGGACAATTACGTGCGATCCAGTCGTTCGTATTATTATTATCAAATAGCTACCATCATGCATTAAACCGCAACATAAGATTCTGTTCTATGTTGTAAAATTTGAAACAAGTTAATGCGGCTGATCGATGATAAATTATTTGGGGGTATGACCAGACTATTCTGGAAACGTGGTGCTGAAAATCCGTTTTTGTACTAGCGATATAACACTGATGAGAGGCTTACAGGTCTTAGACAGCCAGTCTTAGCTTTAGGTTTTTTTTATTCATAATACACAATGGTTCACGTTCATAAAAAAAATTCAAACAGCTTTAGGCAAAGTTGAAACCCATATTATTGAAACAAAAAAAATATAATTTTTTTTTTTATTTTAATGAATGGTAATTGTGTTACCTACATTTGTTACAATTTTCACTTCGATTTATTTTCCGATAAAAATAATTTTTCATTGAATTAAAGTTCCGACCAAGTTTCCCTAGCCATTGTCGGAGGTGCACTGTGTTGAGGCATATTTGACACTTTTCCACATTTTTTTAAAAAACTTAAAAAATAGGACCTACACAAATTAAAAAAAAATCTTTAACTCCGCCACTACTTTGATAAAATCATAAATTTGGAAAAGAATTTTTAAATTTTTGAAAAAATAAACAAAATTGTATAGTTTTGCATATTTTCTCTTAAGGTGTCGCAGCTGACTTTATCCTACATGCCTTTGCAATCAGTTTTTACCAAAATAAATCTTCAAGCAAAAATTTGATCGCAACCCAGTATGATTTCTTGGTATTATGTGCTTTCACACTTATTTAATCTCATGTGTTCTATATTTTGCGACTAAATGATCGCATGACAGAGAATCGCAAGTGCGTTCCTAGCCTAAGGCTAGAGTACAAGGGCCAGTATTTCAAAATAATAATATTTCAGTCTCCTTTTAAGTAAGTGTCCCCCATAAAATGAGCATTTTCATCTCAACAATGAAAATTAAAAAAAAAAACCCATAGGCTTAAAATATAATAAATATTTTTTTTTGTTAAACGGGACAAGATTGCTCCTTATAAAAATAATTGAAGTAAGAGTTTGAAAATAACTTAGATGTCCTTTATATTTCAAGTTTAGGCGCCCAGCGAATTTGTTATACCGTGTGGTATAATAATTAAGCAAGTTTACACATCTGTGTCTTCAACAAGGATCTTCATGATAAATAATATAAAAGATCTAATTTTCTAACAACTTCGATTTAAATCTTATAAAACACCCTTGGGAATCATATCCCTAACATCATTTTTCGTGTCATTCGCCTGACTTTTAAGTTTTCGTTATAATGATTGATTGCGTTTTATATACATTTTTTCTCTTTACGTTTTTTATTACATTCCTGAAACCATCCGCAATACTAAATATCCATCTAATCCCCGGAGTAGATGTAAGTTTTTTTCATTTCCGTAATGTGTGTCATTTACTTGGCTTAAGAACGTTAGATTTAATCAAATGCTATTACTCCTTATTTTAAAATCTATATTATAGAGTTATTAAGATATATAATTGTTATTCTAGCAACATAGGTTGTTTTGAGCGAGGGTCCAATTTGGAGGGAAAAATATTAATGTCTTGAAATATTGACTCGTATGGTTGGAAAGTTATATTTCTCTAAAAATGGAGTCTTCAAGCTCAAACTTAACTTATTTCTCCACCACCCGAGAAGAAGAGCCTTAACCTTCCACCTGTATACGTCCCTGCATCCAAGAAGGACAAAGCTGGGTCAATGAATTAGCTTGAAGAGTAATGTTCGAAAACAGTTTGATTTTCCAGTTTGGAGGTACCTGGTGAAAAGAGATTCGTTCTCATTTCCGGGCTTCGAAAAGAGCTATGAGTGGTTAGTGAATAGCATACAATTAGGTGTGTTTGGTAACTTTGGTAGCAAAAAGTTAAAAAATTGTGAAATTTTTGAGAGAAAGGGAACATTTTCTCTGAGAGGAGAAAACTTGCTACGAAGTTAACAAACCAACCAGTTTTGTGTTTAAAACGACGAACGTGGCACATACATTGAACACAAAACAACAAAAAACACATATAATAATTAAATCTCAGTGCCAAGGTGAGTTTTATGTCCTACTCAAAATATTTTTGAGCGCCCAGAAAAAGTGGTGAGACACCTATTTATTCTGTTTGACATTTGCATAGAAACGAAAGTTAAAAAAAAAAATAAGTTCAATGTCCAAGGGTGGTATTTGATTTTTTGCAGTGAGACACCCCTGAACATAGTTATGGAAAAGTTGTCACAGTGCACCAGGAACAGCAAATCAGTGCTGAACGATTGAAATACTATTGGTTTTAAAACAATGGCCAATTTGTTTCACGCTTTAAGAGCCGTTCATGAGTGGTTGGTGAAAACCGCCCTAAATGTCTAAATGAAAAAAATCTTTTTTTTATTATTTTAAATTCATCTTTATTTTCCATTTCCTCAAAACTATCTCAAAGCTAGACAAAAATTCATAGAAACTAGTCTACTTATCAATATTGTAATATTTTCTCAGGTTCGTTAATAAAACTTATTCACTTTATTTAAATTCTCCACTTATTTACTTTACAAAATAAAACACTTTACTTTTACAACCACAAAACAATTTATTGTTCACCACTGAAATTAATTCACCACTTTACTTTTATTACTACCAACTTTACTCATTCACGATTAAAAATAAACTGCGTCCTCTGCCGGTCAGACATGTGCTTTTATACTTTTCACAAGGCTCCCGAAAAAGCTGGAAGGTTCTAGTATTTGCTTCCAGAGCAGATGTGACAGTCGTTACACTGCCCCCTCTTTAAGATTGATCGTCCCGAGCAAATCTATCATATCCTTCACCATTATAACGGTGTAAACGGTCACTGTGAACTACTTAAATTTTGCCTCTATGTCCTCTCTGAATGCGGTAGACGACATCGTTCATTCGATTTACAACAGTATACGGGCCTTCCCAATTTTGTTGAAGTTTCGGTGAAAGTCCCTTCCGACGGTGGGGATTATAAAACCATACAAGTTCTCCCGCTTGGAATCCGTTCGTTGTTGCTTTTGTGTCGTATTGTGTTTTTATCCGATCACTTGTTAGTTTTCTATTTGCTGTTGTCCTTTTCCGAATGATTAGATTAGATTAAATTGATTTTATTTACATTATATAATATACACAATTATTACACAATCATTTAAGCATGGCATTGCCGTCTGCCTGATTGACAAAATTTAAAAAGATACTGACAATTTAAAGAAATAGATAAAGTTACAATTATTTTCTAGAAGTATTCAGCTAATATTTTGCTTCTATAATTAAGAGCTATTTTACAAAATTTGAACATCTTTGGTACATCTACTTCATTAAGGAGGTCTATTACTTCATTCTTGGTGAGAAAATCTCGCCCCAATGTATATCTTCTTGTTTCCCTTAAGACCGGGCACCTTCCGACAAAATGAAAAATGTCCTCTCGTTCTGCCAAGTTACACATATCGCAAATGATCGGTAGCTCTTCACGATGCGGAATAAAATTAAGATTTAGAAGCTCCCCTCTTAGTCGAAACATGCATGAGATTTGTTCGATACTCAAATCATCTCGAAAATAATTATTTTGATTGAGGTCATAATTTAGCCTGCTATAAAATCACCCGATGTAAAGAGCTTGACGCCTCTTCCCTGTACTTCTCTCTATATTTTTCATCCAGACGACTGATAAGATCATACATAGTCGACTTCCATGTATCCCGTTCGTTGATTGCTAACTGCACACCAGTTTCATGAGCCAGTTCTATCCACTCTTTGAACCATCCTGTCTTACTTTGAATCGCTTGTAGAGCAGCTTTTTTCGGTAAGCGATTGGTAGGCATATTGAGCACTTTCAAAATGTAGTCCACTTGTAGTTTCAAGGTACTTATGAACAGTGGTGAAATACCTGTCTCCATTATTATTATATAGTTTGGGGTGCTTGGAGGAAGATGAAAAATTCGTTTTATGTAGAACCTGAGCAATTTTTCCACGGTTTCATACTTCTTTACTCCCCACACTTGAGCTGCATAAAAAACAACAGATTCAGATACAGATTTGAAAATTTTATATTTGCTGCTATGTGCAATCTTCTTATTATTAAAACATTTTTTCCATGCCATATTAATGGCGGTTTTCGCCTTTAACAACTTTTCGGTGAGATGCTTTTCCATGTTTAAATTCTTTGTGAAAAGGACTCCTAAGTATTTATATTCTTTGACAACATCTAATCTTTCGTTGTTAAAACACCATTGTTCGTTAGCGTTAGTTCTGCCTCCACCTTTATTGAATACCATTTCCTTCGACTTATTCAAGTTAACAACCAGGTTCCATCTCTTGCATCTCCTTTTCCGAATGTCGCCCAGCCTTTCTTCTCTACTTTCACTATCGCTCAATTTCACGGGGCCAGTCTGTTGAATCTGCACTATTCTTTCGTTGTTCTTCAAAGCCTTTGGTGGTGTTTTGATTGTTAGGATACCGTCCATTGAAACTGTTGAGATGACGTCCTTGGCATCATACCCCTTTGGAAGCTGATACTTCCGCACAAACTGACGACTTATGTAACCATGATCATCTTCACGTTCGTCGTGCTTACCTTCCACCCCCACGCTGTGTCCAACAGTTTTGACCGTTAACTTATCTGGTCTGAAATGGCTGACATCCATGGACACTTGAAACCCGTGCTTTCAAACTGTGTAGTCTTCTTTGGAATGTCGCTTGTCACCCTTTCCCTGATATGTATGGCATGGATACAATCCAGATCTGGAGTCATCTTGTTGGGCAGTTATTACTTCCTCTTTACTCCAATCGTCAGTGGAATCCACTCTTAAACTCTGTATAGCAACAACCTCCTTTTCTTCTTCACGAGTGCCAAGCTTGTAGTCGGATTTCCATGGTCTTCTTGGTAGCAATCTGCACTGGCGTTGAAGATGTCCAGTCTTGTTGCAATTCCAACATGCAGGTCTTGTATGTGGCAGTCTGCACTGGCGTTGAAGGTGCCCGATCTTGTTACAAATCCATTATGCAGGTCTTCTAGGTGGGAATCTACACTGGCGTTGGAGATGTCCGGTCTTGTTACAGTTCCAGCATCGAGCAGGTCCATCTCACTGGTTTCTTTGCAACGCTGTTCCCTGGCATGAACACTCTTCAATTTCTAGCTTTCTTACTCGATGGACTCCTTGAGAAGCCTGTTCTGCTGCTTCCATAGTCAGGGCGAACGCTAATGCCTCAGGAAGTGTGCGTTTTCCAGCAGTTCGAATTGCTCGCTGAAGGTTGATATCAGATACAGCACGGACAAAGGCTTCTGTTGCGAATTGGTTGATGATTTCATTCCCTGCAGCCGGATATGCCAGATGTGCCAACCGTTCGATGTCGTCTTGGAGCTGTTGTAGAGTTTCTCCTCTTTTCTGGACTCTAGTATTGAGTTGAACGCGGAAGACTTCTTGCATATGGCCATCTCCAAAGCGTTTGTAAATGGCCTGAACAAGAGCACTGAAGTAGCCATTTTTATCTGCTGGTATGGTTTGTAGCAGTTCAGCAGCAATTCCTCTAAGGGCAAGCGTCAGAGCTATATATTTGTTTTCCTCGTTTGTTGCCGCAGCTGCCTTAAACTGCTTTTTATAGGATTGACCGAGAAGTTTGTCCATCGAAGGTTGGTGGATGCATTTCCTTTATTTTTGGATAGTCGCCAGAAATTTCTCGAACCTTCATTTTCCTTACCTTATCCAATTCCTTTGTAATGCATTCAATTTTATCTCGACCTTTGCGAACTTTGCTTCTACTGTCGACAGTTGCTTATCGACAGTGAACAATTGTTTATCGATACGCTCGTCAAGGGCAATAATTCTGTTGTCAAAAGCTTCTAACTTACCTTCGAGCAGACTTGTCTGTTCTTGGAATAGTTGAAGAAGTTTTTTTTCTTGATTTTCGAGCAGACTCTTTTGTTCACTGTGTTGTTGTTCTAGAAGATTCTTTTGTTCTTGGCTTTGATGTTCTAGAAGATCCTTTTGTTCTTGGCTTTGTTGATCAAATCGTTCGAGTAGATTTTTGTGTTCATTGCGTTGTTCTTCAAATTTGTTGAGTAGCTGAGACAGCATACTGCTCATGTCCGATGGTCTTGCTTGTTCTTGCTCTTCCTCCATTTCAATGTCAAATATCAAAGTGTCTGGGTTTTCTCCACGTCTTTTTATACCCTTTTGCAGACGAATTATAAGATCATTCTTTGTTCCAGCAGTAGGAAGACCTCGATTGTTCAGTTCTGCCTTAAGCTCAACTAAGTTTAAGTCATTCAGAGTTTTACCCATTGTCTTTTCTTATTTTACTTTTACAGTCACGTTCACTTTTTGTAATTATTGTCTGTTAAGGCACAAATAAATTATTTAAACACAATTAAATTGAGTTTTATTCCACTTCTAACACCAATGTAATATTTTCTCAGGTTCGTTAATAAAACTTATTCATACTATTTAAATTCTCCACTTATTCACTTTACAAAATAAAACACTTTACTTTTACAACCACAAAACAGTTTATTGTGTACCACTGAAATTAATTCAACACTTTACTTTTATTACAACCAACTTTACTCATTCACGATTAAAAATAAACTGCGTCCTCTGCCGGTCAGACATGTGCTATTATACTTTTCACAAGGTTCCCGAAAAAGCTGGAAGGTTCTAGTTTTTGCTTCCAGAGCTTTCCATAGGGGAAATTTGCCATAAATTTCCCTTTTCAAAGCTTTCAGTTTGACGTTTAGTATTGGAAGTTCGAAAGCTCACCAAAACTCTCCGAATGCTGGTTTGTGTCCTGTCTAATTCGAAATTTGGTGTTTCTTTTCTTCGTTGTTCGAGAGTGGTGATAGTTCATTCCAGAGTTGTTATAGTACAAATGTGACAGTCGTTACAATACATTGGCTTATATATCGAGAACCAAATGTCGAAGGATTACGCGAGAGCTCTCGTTGGACTAAGCATACTTGAAACGGCTTAATGCTTAGAACAAATTTTATATGAGTTTTTATTTTTTTCTAAAATTTACCATTTTGTCAAAACCCCATTTTCGTGACCATCAACCCTTTTTAACCAACCTAGGGGTCATCGGATTGAAGGGCTTTTCTCTGATTATAAGTAACATCAATTCCAACGCACATACCAAAAATTAGTCTGTTACAATTTTTTTATTTCCTTGGCGTTTGTATGTCTATTCTTACTCGACTATTGGTGCCCTCGGAAGTTAGAGGTCTGATGTTATTTAATTATTAAAAAATCGCCAATTCAAGATCTTTGAAAATGTTTTCAGGTTTTTAATATGCAACCAAGTGGAGATCAGTGAGTAAATTAAAACTAAACCATAGCCAATATCATTGGTTGTTCTTAAGATATTTGGGAAGAAAAAAATTAGTTTTTTTCGTAGTTTCTTTTAGTTTTTTTCACTTAAAAATGTGTTTTTGTTGAACTATTTAAAAAAACCAATCAAATATTATTATTATGAACTAGTATATATAATTTGATAAACCTTAAACCAATACCATATTTAAGACAAACAAATCAACATTTTTTCTGTTTGTTGTCAAGATATTGGAGACAAAAAAAATTTCTTGTAGCTTCGTTCACTTAAAAAACTGTTTTCAATATTTTTTTACAAATTTTATCATTTACTTACTATAAGGTAATGTATAGGTTAAAACTACATCGAAGATATTGGAGCCGAAAACTTTTTTCCACAATTTTCAGCAGTTTTTGTAGTAAAAAAAACTAGAAATTAATATATTTTCATATTTTTACCAATTTTTATTACGTCAATATGTGTAGAATAAAATTTATTTCAAGTCAATAACATCATTCATTCTCGATATATTCGAGACTTAGGAAATTCAACAATGTTTTTTATTGCTTTAGTAAAAAAACTGAAAGATTAATAATTTGTAATTATTTTTTATACAAAGCCTACGACCGCAATTTTTATATTCAGAGAATTGAATTGTATTTTCTTACAACTGAGACATTATCTTTAATGTGTAGCTATAAGTTTTATTTAAAGGAAAATACGAAAACAAACTTCATTAGAGTGAATAAAAAAAAATTAAATATGAATAATTGTTATTAAAACATTTTACTACAAGCAATAGGTAGCCTATATAATTTATATTCTTTAAAAACGAAGAATGCTTTTTATACACAAATAAATTAACTAGAATGAGTTATAAATAAAGAAATAAATAAAAATAATAAATAAATAAATAAATATTTTAATAAATTAATATATAGGTAAGTAAATACAAAAAAATAATAATAAAAAACAACATACAAACAAATTAATAATTATTAACAAAACACATAGTAAATAAATTAATAAAAACACATATATAACATAATAGATGAATAAATAAATAAATAAATAAATAAATAAATTAATAAACAAATAAATAAATAAATGAATAAATAAAGTAAATAAATAAATAAATAAATAAATAAATTAATAAATAATATCGAACAAAATAATGATAGGAATATAAGAAATAAAATAAAGAAAGTTAATGCATGGTAACATGTGATAGTAATAAATAAATACATGTATTAATAAATAATACTAAATTACTTAATATAATTAGTTAACATGAAATAGAAATAAATAAATAAATTACATTTTAATAAATAAATAAAGTACAATTATAAATAAACAAGCAAACGAAATAGTTTTACGATTTGAGTGTGCATTAAGTTATTCTAGAAATATAGGGCTGGTTTATGAGAGGATTCTCAGCCATATCACAGCTATTATTAAAATTAGTAGTAAGTTTCTTAATCCTGTCAGAAATCAATTCAACATCTACTGCACTGTGCAGATCCAAGGTGGAATGATACCAAAAAAGGTTGAGCATCCTTTTTAACACTTTATTTTGTGAAATTTGTAACCTTTGTATGTGACTTATTATCATTCGAAAGTGGAATTTTTCTGTTTATAAATGGGTAAAGTATCTTAATGGCAATTTTGATTTCCTTTAAAGTATTATTAATGTGTGCTGTGAAAACGTCCATAGATTTTGCTAATGCTTTTAAGTAAACTTAAAGGCCTATAACCTTGCAGTTAATACTGGTGGTTTTCCTGCTAGTCCAGTCAAATAAGTCAAAAAAGGGCATGAAATATCATTATTTGATATAATAAATACTAATCAAGTTTTGAATTCTTGTTTAGCTTTATTCCTCATAATACCTTTAAACAGATTATAATATGGTCGGCGTTGCATTGGCATAAGTAAAGAGTGAAAATGGATAGCTCAGTCTTTAAAAGCAAGTAATGTTGGTGTAATGGCCTTCACGGTTGACCTATATGACGTTCTGTGTCAAGAATGCACCTTAACAGACCATATTTCTTTTATTCATATTGTTTTTATGAACACAATTTTAATTACCTGTTTTTTCAAAAAACAATTCGGAAAAAAATTGAAAATAACTCAACTTATTTTATGATTATGAAAAAAGTTTGTACTTTGGCGTTAGATTGGTCCCACAATACGTGAACGATAACATCAACCGAGAGCTCATTTCATAAGTAGTTAAAATTATTATAAATTATTATAATTGTCATTATCTTAAAAGTCAAAGAAAAGCGAGATATTACAAGAAACGTCATACCGCCCGAAAACACGTTTTTATAATGAGGAAGCGTACAAAAATGCTATTTAAATTCCTAATTTGACTGGGATATGCTTTAAGTATAGGAAAGACTTTTGCTTTTTTCCAGACATTAGGAAAATACTGAAGCTTAAAAACTCTCCCAAGCCAACGCGAATGCGGAACGATTCGCAGCGAATCAGGCATTCGTTAATAATAAATGTCAAAAATGTCATTCCAATGCGTGGAAGATGTTTAAAATAAACATTTCTTATTTGATCTAGACCTCCTGCTATTTTTTTTTTCGAAGAATTTCAATAATACTTTTTATGCTTTCTATCATGACGAATACATGTAATGGAGTCAGTTCAAAAATTATTATTGCTATTAAATTGACCAAACTGAAATGGATTGAGCACGATATATTCGAAACCATCGTCTCCTGTGCTGCTGAGCAGTACAAAAATCTAGTTGACGAACAATATATTGAAAAGCAAGACAGCGTGATTGTAGATGTCAAATTCGTTTGCAAGTTAATTGACTGACGTTGATCAAATAAAACAATAGTATGGATATTATAAATAGTATTAGCTATTATGGCATTGACTTATTATATATAGACTGTCCGTCGTATGTTTTTCTTAATACAAAAGCTAAATTGAAAAGGGTTCAGCTTCTCCTTAGCAACATAAGAGCTTCCGTCGAACATGCGGCGAACAAAACAACTATCCTAACGTCTCTTTTTGTGTTTTTGTCGATCGATATCATACTTGTCAATCAAAAAGTCGTTGTCATTTCATTTAATTAAAAAAACATAACTTAAAAACAGTCATGGAGCAGTTCGAACAAACAGAATAGTGTATTTAACTTTCCTACTAATATCAATCACCAAACAAAACAAGGAATTGCAAAATGGTAAGTCAAAAACGAACTCAAAATTCAAGTGATAGATAAATAAAAAGCCCTTGAAACTACGAGTATCTTGTTCCTCTTCAGAATTCAGAGGGGTGGCGACTGGCTGGCAAATCCAACAAAAAAGAAACAAATTTCTGCGGATTACGGAAGCTCTTCTTAAGCTTTTTTTCGCCAAAGAAAAGGCGAATTTAAAAAAAAAATAAACAAGTGTCAAGTCGCCGAAACTGGAATATATGATGATTCAGAGAAGAAAAAAGAGATATCAAATATGTACATACTTAAATAAGTCGATTAATCTTTTATTAAATGGTTTTCAACACTTTTTTAAAAACTTTATTAAATTTTTCGTTATTGTTTTTCAAAATAAAATAAAAATCAAAAGAAACACTCAATTTATTTTTCAAAAGTTACACCAATTTTGCCGCCTATTCGACGGCAGCGCTAGTGGCGTATAGTAATAGACTGAACAGAAGTGAAGTTGGCTCCTGGCAGTCCATATATAGTAGGTCAATGGTGACATGGTATCGTTTTTGGTGCTCTTTGATTTCGCGACTCAACTCTCAGTCAATCATAGATCGCTAATATTAAGGCTAAGGCAACAATTTTTATTTTCAAGCACAGCTGCAAATATGATTTTCTCATATCTAAGTAAGTAGGAGAAGTCAAGCTGTAGTTATAGGCGAAAAATCATCACGTGTTAATAGATTTATTATCAGGAGCTCGACAGGGGTCAATTCTTGATCCCTTATTATTGCGAATTTTTACTTCAAGTAAATTACTTCTCCTTAGATTTGTATGCTAATGATGCTCAAGTTCAACTAAGCCACAAGCTTGGTATGATTGAAGATGGGGCTGAAAAGTTAAATGGTGATCAAAACAAAAAAATACATCTTAATAAACGAAAATCAAAATGCTTAGTTGTATACAAAAATAAACTTGATTATAGCTATTTTTCTAAATTGTATCTTGATGATCAACAACTTGAGTATGTAGAGAAAGCTAAAAACCTAGTTATTCTGTTTAATCGCACTACTCTTACTTGGGATGATAATTTTCAAATGGTAATCAATTAAGTATACGGTTCGCTTCGCAATCTTTCTCTATCAAAGCATTTAACCCCTCAGCATTTGGCTAAGCTTAGCAAAAACATTAATTTTTCCTATTGTAACCTATGGATGCCAAATTGGAAGTACCTACAACTCTAAAATAAAACAGCACTTGACCAGTAACGTTCAATAATGTTACACGTTACAATCTCCGGAGATATGACCATGTATCAAACTACACAAACAACATCCTTGGTAGTGGTCTCTACACAAATTTTAAATATTTTTCCCATAAAGCACTTTGCAAGTAATAGGCAAGCAAACGGAATATCTTTTTAAAAATACAGTTTGTAAACTCGTCTTCATCATTTATACAACTAAACAGATAACGCTTTCCTGTTTTTTTTTCGCTCTGCGCATCTACGTCATCAACTTACAAATTTCCCTGTTCTTTTTATAATAAAAATGCTTGTTCAAAATCTTAAAAACTAGTGCATTGTTTTTTTAGAAACAAGCTCCAGTTTTTTGTTAATGTTATCAGGCAGTGTGGAATAGCTTACCCTATTTCATTAGGATGTTTATATGGATCAAGATTGCTTACGAATCAATTCTTGATCCTATCTTGATGGTATCGTTTTTGGTGCTTTTTGATTTCGCGACTCAACTCTCATACTTGATGGAATCGGTACAGGTTTTCAAAATATTTTGAAAACCATGCCAAACAGGTTGACAAAATAGCTTTTTTTGCGTTTAAATGATCTAACATCGGTGGTTGCTAACAATGTAGGACAAGATGTTGATCCATGTTAACTCCCCTATTAAAAGACTTCGCGGAACGACGCAATTTGATATGGCCTGACCTTTTATATGGATCTAGAGATCCTTCAGATTTCCCATAAATGAGGTGCCAAAAATCGATATGACCTTGAATTAAAAAAAAAATCAATTGAAAAATCTATAGCTGACCAATTACTGAAACTAGCTGACCTTTTATATGCCTAATTAACAATTTATGCGTATTTCCCAAAAATGAGATGCCAAAAATCACTATAATTGTATGGGGTACTGAAAATAGCTGGCCCTTTATATAGATCTAGAGATAGAGATCCCTCAGATGATTTATTTTTAAATTCATTAAAAAATCATAAAAAAAATTATGGACGATCAATTACTAAAAATAGCTGACCTTTTGTGATCGTGAAGTGGACTTCCAAATGGCTTACTTTTTTTCTTTAAATGATCCAAATAAAGTTTCAAAAGTAGTTTTTGTGACCCTGAAACGAACTTTTAAAATTTATAGAAAAAAAAATCCAATTACTGAAAATTTTTACCTTTTATCACGAACTTGAAATCTTTCGGAAGGTATACATTTTTTTGTAAGTTTCTCAAAAATGACCTTGCATGTTGCATCTATATATTTGTGCATTGTGTCCTATTATTTGTTTCTTAACAAAAAAGATATTTAAATCTTTTACCCCCATTTGTGAAATAGAATAATAAAATGTATTTTATATTCAAAAACTAGCAAAACCTTCAGTAACACAATTTATTGAATAAAAAGGGGATTTTTGAATGGATTTGATATAAAAATTATATATTTTACATGAAAACTGCTATTTAGAAAAAAATTTCTAATTTTCCATGAGATATACTTACCTGAACACTATTTTAACTAAATTGTACATGTAGTTAAAATTTTGTTTTATTTGCTTTCAGACTACTAACCATGTTTCTTTGGTTCAAAAATAAATCCAGAATAATCGTGTGTTATGGCAAGAAATTAGTATATGCTCGTGACAAAAATGGCAATTTATTGGTCGTGTAGATCCAGCATAAGATTTCGGGATAACAAAATTTGCTTTCATCACTACTTGTAGGCTCTTTTCTATTTTTTTGGTATGTAACTATTTCTACACTGGCTAGTGTTTTGTTAGTTGTAAGATTTATGGGATATTTTGGTTTCTTTTTAAAAATAAACATGCGTGCTGAGAGAGTTGTCAAACTTAACATCTTTGTACTCATCTCTTAACTCTTAATAATTTACTGAATAACAAACGCGCAACACACTAATTTCGAAATTGAAAGAAAGCTTTTCTATCAGAGAAACAGAAACAGACTGTTGAGGTGCAAATCTCAATGCTTACTATTCAGTTTGCATCGTGCCGCCCGATATTTCTAAGGCATTCAGAAACTACCGTGTCGCACATTACGAAGAAATTGTAACGTATAACTTTCTTTATTAAATTAGATAGCGTGTAGGTATAAAAAATACTTCCGTCGATTAACGAAGTTGTTCAAGGGCCTATCTGGTTAGATTATTCATTTTTTTCTTTTCACTTAGAGTATTCGGTAAAAATAAATTTTCAACAGCAAAACTACAAATTAATTTTGTTCTGCTTTTGATTCTATTCAATAATAAATAATGATTTATATTCAGTGACTTATCAAAAAGTGTATTTTTAGATGAGTGTCCAAGAACTCGTGCGAAAGTATTGCCAACGAAAAAGTGATTTAATATGAATAAAGTTAAACAGCATTATTCATATTTGTGAGATTGTTTTTAAACGATATAATCTATAAGTGTATTGTATATGTAGCCAAAATAAAACAGCCACATAAATTTGTTTGTTTAAAAATTAAAAAAAATCTAATTTTACTTTTGGTATGGTCTCCTGACTCTGTCTTAATTTTCAAGTCAAAAGCTTTATAAAATTAACACATTTCAACAAAGCAGACTAAGGTCCTTATAGTTATGGTTATGGCAGAAACAATTCAAAGTAAACAAAAACCATTTCATTTGTAGAGCAATTTATACTTAAACCGACTTAATTTTCATCCGAATATAAAATAAAGTGACGATAAGTGGGTAAATTATTGAAATAATTTTCTAATGAAATAAAAAGTTTTTATATTTATTTAAACTTAAGCGTCATAGAAAATTGATTCTTAATTGCTTCAGAAATCAGAATTTATTTCTTTAGTCAAAACCTTACACCATATTAAACCAATCCATTGCAGTGTGCAACAATAGGTATTTCAGTTTCATTGAAATGATAAGTCATAAGCAAACTTTATGTATGTACATAGGTACCATAATTTATTTAAATGATTTTTGTTAGCTTCCACAGCAACTATGCGTACTTAAATACATATTACTAACTCATATCTTCTTTTTTCAAAGGGGAATGTGTTGCAGCAGTTTTCTCTGTTCGTAAATTAATGCTAATTTTCATCAAGGCACCATTCCATTATCTATGCCTTTTACTCAGAAGTGATTGTATCTATTAGCATTACAAAACAAGCAGTTATTTATATATTTATTTCTGTTTTTTAAACAAAACAACGCAAAGTACGTTATTGGCAGTGTAAAACGTATAAGATTTTGTGATGGGAATCCAAGAATTTGAAGATTGAATATTGCTACAGTTGGCAGGCAGAGTGAGCTTTTGTAGAGTGTCTACGTCCAGTTTCGTTTTTATGAATTTTCTAAAAATTGGGGGTGTGGTTTAACACCCGTGTGAAAAAAGCATTATACTCAGTCGAAATTTTGCGTGGGCCAAAATTAATCTTTCAAACTTTTGAACGTTAAAATTTTGTATTTCACAGAAACTAGTCAAATTAATTTAAGATACATTACAAATTATGTGAAGTCATTAAGGCGTTGATTAAACCGAAAACTTTTGTTAAATTGATAATAATAAATACTAATTACGTAATACCAATTTGATATTAATAATGTAAGAACAACTTCAAAAAATATCAATTTCCTCATATAAATTTGATATTTAAAAATATCAATTTAACATTGTAATGTTAAATTAACATTTTGCTATGTTAAGAAATCATATCAATTTAAAATTTTATTTGTAAATATTACATTAAAATTATCAAGTTGGTATTGATATTTTAATATTATTATAATAATTTGAACTTTCAAATAAACATTACATAAATGTCAAAACGATATGATTGGCATGTCAATGGTGATATTTTTAATGTTGGACGACTTTTATCACTCAAAAATGTTAATTTTAGAAATGAAGCTGAAGATCGCTGCACCGAAAACAAATAATAATAATAATAAGACATCTGATGTCTTTTATTTTTTTCATATTTTGGTGTTTAATATTTTTTTAAATCAAAAATCGTTAAATATCATGAACTTTATTTTTAGGAGAGGATCCCCGCCACAAAAAATAGTTTTATGAAAAAAAAATATTTCATATGTAGAATAGCTTAAGCTACAGACGTGATGTTTTTATTTTTTTAAAAATTTTTTACTGTTAAGATTTCTTAGTATGATTTCTTCAATGCTTACAACAAAACTTTAGACCCTTAAAGCTTAGAGCTGAGATGTGATAGGAAGAACACAAGAACATCAATATAACGGCATTTTAGAACTCCCAACGTGATCGATTTAAATTTTTTTTAAATTTACATTCGAAGAGGTTTTTTTTGTTTTTATCAAAGAAAATAACAAAATTTTAGAAACAAATATTTACGATAAAATAAGTTGAAAGCGGATGCCTTTTTTAAGGAAACTTCAGTGTGCTTATATCTATTACATGACGTTCAATGCCAAACTAGTCTAAGGTTCATGTACGTATACATGTATCAAGCAGTGGGGTTCTTCCACAATGATCTATATTAAAAATTGTTTTAAAAATGCTTAAAGATCTTAATGTAGTTCCTTAAAAAAAAAATATGCATGATTGAGTGCACTAGCACGAACTTGCTCTTGAGGTTTAAAACTATAATGTGCCCAAGCGTCAAATGCATAAAGTATTAGGTGATCACTGCTTTCCTATTGTTATAGCACAAAAGCCGACAGGAAATTTTGGGAGTTGACTTGTAACCAAAATCTGAGTATGAGTGCTTACATGAATGTATCGTGATACAAAATACCAAAGTCTGAAACGTTTCTTTTTCAACTTTTGGGAGGGGTGTGAGGTTAAAGAGAGCCAGTTCTTCTATTTAATTGTCAGGGTTAAAACCACTTTTTTTTACTTAAGAAAATAATTGTATATGTTGCTCTATATTTTTTCTAATTTCATAAGTACCTCAATCTTGACGGTTCAATTAATAGCACTCAAGATATTACTCTTTTATATGAACCATATCATCCCCTCTTTGAAGATTGAAAGCAAAAAGAAATCAACAAATAAAGTCTCCAAAAAAAGTCCGATAAGGTTTACTTAAAAGTCTAATATCATGGCTTTTATTGATCGTATAATCAAGACTTCGGAAAAATTATAGACATAACTATAATTATGTTATGTTACTGAATTTACCTTAAAAATCCATCTGCTTTCAACTTATCTTAATTATTTGTTTCTAAATTTTTTTTATTTTCTTTTATAAAAAAAAGAGCTAAGAATGTAAATTTAAAAAAAAATAAAATCGATCACGTTGGGAGTTCTAAAATGCCGTTATATTGATGTTCTTGTGTTCTTCCTATCACATCTCAGCTCTAAGCTTTAAGGGTCTAAAGTTTTGTTGTAAACATTGAAGAAATCATACCAAGAAATCTTAACAGTAGAAAAAATAAAAACATCACGTCTGTAGCTTAAGCTATTCTACATATGACATATTTTATTTTTTTCATAAAACTATTTTTGTGGCGGGGATCCTCTCCTAAAAAAATAGTTCATGATATTTAACGATTTTTGATTTAAAAAAAATATTAAACACCAAAATATGAAAAAAATAAAAGACATCACGTCTAGAAAAATTCATGCCCAATATAATCCTTTTTAAATTTTTGAAAAATCATTCCACAATACGTCCAGATCCTCTCCTAAAAATATTATTTGTTTTCGGTGCAGCGATCTTTAGCTTCATTTTTAGAAATGTTTTATCAACTTTTTTCGATGTATGTCAAATTCTAAAGCCACCCAAATGTAGATATATAGAATATAACACCGTTGTAACTCTTAATAGCTTCTTTGCATTAAGTGTAAAATAGCTACAATACTCAAACTCAGTATACTGAAAAATAACTAACCAAATCAAAGCACCTACGGTAAAACTAAAATTGTTTCTCGAGATAATTTCTTTTAACTCTTATTTACTTAACCACTCAACTACTCCCTTTTCATTTTCAAAAAAAAAAATTTTTTAGGAAACTAAGACCAGGTGCAGATTTGGATGTAATGTTTAGAAGATGATTTTCGGGTGATGACAAATAATATGTGCAGGAAACTAAGTCCTCGGGAACTAAGTCCGGCGAGGGACTTAGTTCTCATTAAATGGTAACTAAATCCACTTTAGCGAAGTCGACTTAGTTCTCATAGAAGGTGGGAATTAAATTTCTCAAAAATAGAGAAGTTTTACTTATATTTAAATGTGCTGCCCTCCTGCAATCTCCCTTCTTGAGCTCACTATATAATTTAGGGTAGGTGGGAGGCTGGGTGTGCAAAGCTTCTTTTTTATTTAAAAAATCTGGGCAAAAGAAACTTTGAATTAATCCTATTTATCCAACAATAATTGGAACTGTATCATTTTGAGATCTATAAATAGAAGAGTATTTAAAAGGCTTTAATTCCCTATAAATGAGAACTAAGTCCGTTGATGTACTAAGTTCCAAGGGACTTAGCTCCCTGCACCATAATATAAACAGTGAAAATTTATTTGTACTCCGGTTCAGACAGGTGTTCTGAATATAGGAAAAATGCTAAAGTCAACCCCTCTCTTTTGATAATTTCCTATATAACTTTTCAGTTTAGGGGAAAAAAACATTATGCCAATAAATTTGTTTGGTTTAATAGCAAGTTCATATGCTCTTGTATATGCATATCATAATTATTTATTTGTCCTTGTTCTAACATGTTTGTTAAAACAGAAGAATTTTCTTTTTAAATTTTCTTCATATTCAATTATTAACATGTTTGTATTATAATTCAATTAACCGCTAGCAATTGATTGAATAATTTATTTATTTGTATATTTAGTCCAGTCATATTGTATTTTTACTATGCAAATTGTGGGGTAGTTTGGGTGTGTGAAAATCCGAATCTGAGGAATAAGGGTATTTGAAAAATTCAAACAGAATTATGAAGTAAAATGTAAAATACTCTAGAATGACCATAAATATTTTTTCGAAAAAAATACCTAGACACAAATTATAACCCCAAATTTGCATACAAAAATGCATGTTTTGTATATCTTTAGATTCGAATATTTCTTAAACGTGACATGCTAGAGCAATTTCAAGACCAGATTCAAACTCAGCTCATCAAAGACCATCAAGAAAGTATATCCTGGTTCATGTCATAGACAGAAATTAAAAATTTTCACAAAAAGTATTTAAAGGGTTTTTCAAGAGGGACGCTATAAAAGTAGAGCGACAGGGACATCAAACGACGCCCTATTTCTTGCCGCTCTTTTGACATTTCTCTTCAGTCAGATTTGCCATTTCATGATGGAAAGATACACGAGCCAACAACGAGTCGAAATTATTAAAATTTACTACCGAAATTCGGAGTCAGTGGCCTCAAAGTTAAGAGCGCTACGTCCAATTTATGGGTCGTCATAATAGTCCTAGCAGATCAACAATTGAGCGTCTAGTGGAAAAATTTGAATCCACAGGCACAGTACAAAATGTTCCCGTGCCGGTGAGACAAAGAAGTGCCCGTAGTGTCGAGAATATTGCTGCCGCTGAGGCTTCAGTTGCAGAAAGCCCAAAAGTGCCTCTCACACGTTGTTCTTAAGTGTTGGGCATCTCTGTGACGTCGTTGTGGCAAATTTTGCGAAAATATCTTCGCCTACATCCTTACAAGATTAAATTGACGCAAGAACTGAAGCTGCTTGACCACCAGAAGCGTCGTATGTTCGTGAATTGGTCTGAGCAACAACTTGAAAATGATTCGGATTTTCATCGAAAAGTCATCTTCAGCGATGAGGCTCATTTCTGGCTGAATGGCTTCGTCAATAAACAAAATATGCGGTATTGGTTAGGCAGTAATCCACACGTACTCCATGAGTCATCATTGCATCCCGAAAAATTACAGTTTGGTGTGGTTTATTGGCCGGCGCGCCGGCGGCGTCAATTCGCCGTACTTTTTCCGTGATGATCAAGACCGGCACGTTACTGTGAATGGGGATCGCTACCGTGATATGGACTTGGAGGACATGTGGTTCCAGCAGGAGGGCGCGCGCCACAAGCCACACAGCGAATGTCACAATAAATTTATTGGAAACCAAGTTTGGAGAACGTGTTATCTCACGAAATGGCCCAGTCGCTTGGCCGCCTCGGTCGTGTTATTTGACGCCGTTAGACTATTTCCTGTGGTGCTACGTCAAGTCTATGGTCTATGCCAACAAGCCAGCGACGATTGATGAACTTCGTACGAATATCGAACGTGAAATTGCAGCAGTATCGGCCGATTTATGCCTGAAAACCGTAAAAAATTGGGTTCAGGGTGTGGACTTCTTCGTGCCCGTGGTGGCCATGCAAAATAAATCGAGTTCCATACATAATGGCATCGAACGTACTTTTACAGGAATAAAGAATTTTATTGGTATCCAAAACCGTTTTTGTTTTATTTAAAAAAACTTGTAGCGCTCTTATCGAAAAATCCGATACTTAGTGCTTTGGAGTCTATTTTCGAAAACAGTAAAAATACGTCAATTTTCACTAGCGCTTGAGTCCAAATGGATTGTTGCAAAAAAAAAAAACCTTAGACAGAGATTTATTGGAAATTGTGTACACTTTCAATGTTGCTTTCATGTAATTTTCGAATAGCTAGTTCGAGCCATTATTGAAAAACTCCCAGAAAATGCATATTTGCATCATTTTTTGCATGTTGCGTCACGAAATTTTAGTCGCAAGCCTCACATTCGGATTTAGCACCCCCGAAAACATAGAAGAAGGTCAAAATCAGAACTACACCATAATTTGCTCTCTAAGAGCCTTTTTGAGCACAAATTGACTGGACTAATTGTTATTTGTTAGTTTATTTAGTTATTTAGTTATTATTTATTTACTATCTTTTTATTATTTTTTTATTAATTTATTGATTATTTTTTTATTAATTAATTAATGTATTAATTTATAGATGTATTTATTTGTTAAATTATTTAATTATTAAACTATTTAATTTTTATAGTGATACACCCAATCTGTGATGTTATTTTAGTTGTTATTAAAACTGATTTTTGTTTGTTTTTTTTTTATTGCTGGTAATAAGGTTTAATAAAATCAAGCATCTCATCACCCCTCTTCTTTCATCTTTTCTCTGTCAAAGTATAGGTCATTTTAGATCTTTTTTTCAATTTTAAATGAAGGTTTTGTAAGTAGTGTCCTATCGAATAAAATGTCAATAAATTAATTATCTGTAATTAAAATGGACATTATTAATGAAGAATATGTATGTACAGGGTGTCCTGTAAATAATGGATAACATTGCAATTGGTTATAGTAGGCCTCATAACCTTCCCAGAAAAAAATATAAAAAAAAAAATATTTTCCCAGTGGTTAATATGGTATAATGTTTTTTTTTTAAATTGTTAACAAGTTCTTCTTTCCACAATTACGTGAACACTACGACCATGGATGTACAATTTTTTAGTTGTATTCTTTAGAATACCTGTCAAACATTTACACCAATTTTAATCAACGTACGAGTATTAGGGGTTTCATGGTAGTAGTTCAAAAATTTTCCATATCGTTGAAAAAAAGCACCTTTCACTACAAATATTTTTGTAGACTTTCTTAGACACCCTTAAATCATGTGCCGTATGCTTAGATTATAGCAAGATAAATATTTTAGTTTGTTTAACTTTCATATTGCCCCTCCCCAGCACTTTGAAAGTGACTTTTTATGTAACCAAAGTAAGTTTTTCAATTAACTTTGGACACAATTTAGATGATTAAATTATGCTTCGATACCAATTTTTTAGAATTTTAATAATATTTAAATTTTTCTTACTTTTTTTGGCTTTGCATTTTCCCTTCCCAAAAGGCTTTTTTCCACTCTCTTCAAGCAAGGGGAAGGGAAGGAGCAAGTTACAACGGTGCTGAATCCAACGAGAGTTCTCTGGTCATCGTCCGACCTCTGGTTCTCGATTTATAGGCCAATATATGGAACAAGTGGCAAGTTCTTTAGATAATGTTGCCACCATGGCAATACTTCTTAAAAGTAAAGTTTGGACATGAACTATTAGTATACTAAATCTCACCCCGTCAGGTCAAAATGACAGGCATACCCTCATATCCATAAAGAATTATGTATTGAAATTGAAATGTATATTTTTTCAAGTGCAATAACTACTCAGCTTTCAAATTGTTTTAACTTTAAAAAGGCAAACTTTATTGAGCTTAATAATTTTCTAAGTACTATTGATTGGTACAGTGAATTTTTAAATTTAACGCTTGAACAAATGTATACTCGATTCTCGTCAATAATTTTTGAAAGTTTTTCCAAATTCATACCTCTGGCCCACCAGTCGAAATCAAATCAACAACCAAAGCTCCCGTGGTACAATAAGCATCTATCTAACCTTAAAAATGCGAAACGAAAAGCTTTTAATAAATATAAACAGTCTAGTAATGAGTTAGATTATGCTAATTTTAGTAAATTGCGTAAAGATTTTTTTATTCTGAATAAGTTCCTTCATAGGGGTTATATCATGAATATTGAAAATAACATTAAGTGTAATAGTAACTCTTTTTGGTCTTTTATAAATGCGAAAAGAAAATCTACCGGATTCCCTAAAAATATGTCTTTCAGAAATACCGAAGCTTCAAATATTACTTCCATACTCGAATTCTTTGCAAATTTTTTCCAATCAGTATACTCAACTCCTAGTATGAACAATCTTCCCTGTATGCTCAATATACCAAGTAAGGTTGATATTGGTGCATTACAGTTAAGTAGTAATGAAGTTCTTTCAGGTCTTACATCACTTAAATCAAAATTAAATGCTGGAGTTGACGGTATACCCGCTATATTTCTCAAATATTGTGCCTCATCACTTTGCTATCCTCTGCTTTGCATTTTTAATAAGTCCCTATCAGAAGGAATCTTTCTTGATACGTGGAAAATATCTTACCTTATGCCAATTCACAAATCTGGTTCCAAGAACTTAGTAGAAAATTATAGAGGTATTTCAAAGCTTTCAGCCATTCCCAAGTTGTTCGAGAGTATAGTAAAAAATAAAATTGAATTTTTAACGAAAGAATCCATATCTGAATTGCAACACGGATTTATATCTGGGCGATCCACCACTACAAATCTGGCTCTTTTTTCAACATACGTAATTAATTCTATTGAGGCAAGGAGTCAGGTAGATGCTGTATATACAGATTTTAGCAAAGCTTTTGATTCTGTTAGCCATCACACACTGCTACGTAAACTTGAGATATTTGGATTCCACTCTAAGTTTCTCAGTTGGATTTCGTCATACCTCATAGGTAGGTCTCAAAAAGTTGTCATTGATAACTTCCTATCAAGGTCTATAGAATGTACTTCTGGTGTCCCGCAAGGCAGTCATTTGGGTCCTCTTCTTTTTAATATTTTTATCAATGACATTACGTTAGCCATAAATCACTCCCAGTGTCTCCTATATGCCGATGATCTAAAATTATTTCTTGAGATAAAAAGTGTTGATGACTGCTATCGTGTTCAATCCGATATAAATCGGGTGGTTGAATGGTGTAATTCAAATAGTTTAAAGTTAAATATAAAAAAATGTAATGTTATCTCTTTTTTTAAATCCAACACTCATATTGACTTTAAATACTTGATCGAGTCTAACACACTCTCCCGTGTAGAAACTATCAAAGATCTTGGTATAATTCTTGATTCAACTTTTTCTTATAAATGTCATGTTGACTATATAGTTGGTAGAGCGAATTCACTTGTTGGTTTTATTAAACGAAATTGCGTTGATTTTTGTGACCCCTACGCGTTATTATCACTTTATACATCCCTTGTCAGATCAATACTTGAATACGCAGATGTTATATGGAATCCGACCTTTAAGACCTTTTCTAATCGCATCGAAAAAGTCCAAAGGCGTTTCACAAAATTCATATTTTTCAAAATGAAATGGAGTTTTGCCCCCGATTATAGGGCCAGATGCCTATTGCTAGGAATTAAGTCCCTGGAATCGAGACGAAACATTCATGATATAATGCTTGTGAGGGACGTGTTATGCTATCATATTAGATGCCCTCCTTTGCTTTCTTTAATACCAATCTATGCACCATCAAGATTATTTCGCTTAAGGCATTTGCTTTTTGTACGATACCATCGGACCTGCTATGGTAGTAATGAGCCAATTTCTAGGGCTTTAAAACAGTTCAATGAAGTTTGTCAATTAATTGATTTAAGTTCTTCGAGAGATTCCTTTAAGGCTAGTCTTTTATTTATATTTACTTTTTAATAATGTTATATACATATATTAATATCTATTTTTAACCATAATCTGTTAGCTGTAAGACTGCTTGTAGATGTTACATAAATAAATAAATAAATAAATAAATAAATAAATATCGTGCACTAATGTCCCTACTATTGTGAAGATTGCAGGAGCCTTTAATTATATTTTTCTTCATCATCGCAAAACTCGCAAGGATCATGATTTTGTGCCAACAAATCTAACCATGCTTAATAGAGTAATTCTAGTCGTATCTCAAGCTCTGATAGAGAAACGTCTTCTGGTACCGATTCAGCAAACTCCTCTGAGCGCATAAAAGTACTACTTCCATAATTAGTGAAACAAATTGAAAAGAACGACTGAAAATGTTCAAATATAGATAATATCAAATGTTCGAGTGATAATGGTTCTGCTTCCTTTTACATATGCGTTCACTATATTATTTAGATTTATTTTATTTAATCTTACTTTTTTGTTGTATGTAGAAAATCACACTTTTTCCAGATTAATTGCCTGCACTTATCAAATAAAACAAACTTCAATTCATCCATATCACCCTCAATTGCCATATGCAACAAGTAGGTGCACAAAAATCTAACTGATTGTGATTTGATTTGTCTTATCCCGTTTACGTAACACAAATGTCCAACACAAAATATTTGCAACCAGCTCGAAGGACCATTAAATGCGTCGAAATAAGAACGCCAAAGTCTTTTTAATTTTAGGTTTATTAAATTAGTTCTAAATAATTATTAACAAAATAATTTATTTAAATTATTTTGTTAATAATTAAAATATGATTGGAAAAATAAAATTCCCGGAAAATTTCACGTTATGGTCAGACAGCAAAGAGGCGGAGGGATGATAATCAATTTCTATTTATAGAAATAATAATATTTTACGTCAATATGCTTAGTTCTTGGAATAATTTTATATTGTTCTAATAAGTAAGCGGCTTTGATTATCCTTATTTATTACAACATCTGAAAACTTGGATTGAAAAACCTCAAATAACATTTTATGCCAAATTGCTTCTTGAGATGCTTAAAAGAATATTTTGGGTCAAAACTACGAAAAATTATAGATGGGACTATATCTTTCAATTTTGACTAAAACTGAATTTAACTTTTTTATTTGAACAAATAAAAGATGTAAAATGAACGTTAAGACATAAATTATTTTATTTTGTAGTGGGTTCAAACCCACACTAATCATGCCAAGAAAAAGTACGTATACGCCCGAGTGTACCAGTGCTTATGTATCAGATGCTTATGATTAAGATCACGAATATTTAAAGATTCTCCAACATATTATATACATATATATGTACATGTATATTTTAACATAGAAAGAGAGGTAAAAAGGACAACCGCGTTGAAAAAAACTCGAGTACAGCAATAATTTGAGTCAAAGAGAATCTTCTTCAAATTTTACATTTATTTCTAATTTATAGTTTTTTTTTTTAATTTAATCAAATGCTTTGATCTGGTTACTCATTTATTCAGCTTTAATTTGATTTCATACCGTCATCATGCAATTTTTGTTCCCGGGTCATTTATGAAATGAAATTTATATTTATTCAGTTTACATTTTTTTTTGTCAGCCGTTCGTACGCTTCCCCTAGGCACTAGGCGCAAGGATAGTTTAATTTCTCATGTCTTACTAAACAACAGTGTAGGAAAAATTATAGGATATGGTAAAATTTGAATGGCTAGCTATATCTCTGTTAATTTTAAATAAAAACTACTTTTTGAACATTTTATATTAAAAATTTCAGCCTCTACTTTTCTTTGTTAAGGTATGCATTGAGCTTATCTTTGCTCCAAAAAAAGTAATGCAAAATTTATACAAAAAAATTAAATCTTTCATTTTGTTAATGTTTGGTTTTGTAAAACTTTCCTAATTAATTTTTTTTATAAAACTTTGTAAACCATCCATTCCGATAGAAAATTTAATCTTAAAGTTAAACCAAACATATTTAAAAGTGCCCAGTGTGACTATTCTCTAAGAAACAGAAAGCTTTTCTGTTTTAATTATGCTTATGGGTCCCTTTAAAGTGGTTTATTCAATTCCAAAACAGAATTGAAACATTATTTCTTGCCATACAATATCGTTAAAGAAAAAGTTTTTTATCTCAAAAATGGGTTTAAAGATTTTGATAACAAAATAAGTGAATTATATATTATAGGCACAGTGTACTTTTCAGTTATAAATTTGTATCAAAAACTGTCATTAACGGCACCAGCCAGATAACAGGTTTCTTATTTTCGATTTGTCATTAACGACTCTTCCAATTTGAATCAAAATGTTTGTTAAAAATACTGTCCATGAAAAAAAGATATTTGGATTTAAAAAAAATATTACTTTTTTATGAAAACCTTGTAATGTAATGTAGACATTTTTTTTAAATTTGTTTATTTTTATTGCATATCATCTAATATCTAAGATTTGCATACCGTTTTTTTTATTGTTGCGAAAATTGTGTATAAAAAACCCGTTTAAATTCTTTTTTGATATATGTATTTAAGTATTTATTTTTCTCTAAATAACTAAATGAAATTCCTGTTTTTGAGATCTAAGCTAATTAACAAGTTAATTATACAGTTAAACGAATGATTTTCATGCCTATTCCTATAATTTTTTCTGTTATTACTTGCATAAAAGAAGTATGTACGTACGACCCAATCGATCATTTTATTTTGTATTCAGTTTTAACAAACAATTTCCCGGAAGCGAAAATAAATTTAAAAAAATTTAAAAATGAGATGAAAGTATTAAATTTCATACTAGGAAAATAAAAAATTTCCATAGCGAAAGAACGTCTTTCATTTTGCAAATTTAGACAACGATATGTTGAAAACGATTTTTTCGACAAAAAAACATATGAAAATATGTGCCGTTTTCGTTGAGAGTGACCCGAAGTTAGCCTTGAAATTTTGTAGATAAGTACATTAACTAAACCAAATATTTCTAAATTAGTATAGGTTATTACAGGTAGGTAGTTAATAAATATAAATTTTAGTTATTCGTGAAACATACCCAAGAAAATGTACGATTCAACTTAAAATGTCTCATAAAATGCAGACGAAACCGATAATTGATAACTTAAATAATAACTTGAAAAGAGTTAATAAAACTGGTGCCAGTGAAAACGAGTCCTCAGGTAAATATGTATATAAATTAATAAAAAATAATGCACTTTTACTTTAATTTATGTAAATTCAATATTATGGGTAGGTATTATGTTTTTGCGGATACACAACATAATCTTCATTTGAGTTTTTTTTACTAACTATGTATGTATGTATGTGAAGATTTTTATTTTGTATAACTTTTTTTATTTTGATTCAAAAAAAAAGAAAGAAAACAGTAGATATATAGGTATTTGTGTATATTTTATCCCATATTCATATGGGCGCAAAATTGTAATCAGTACGAGTATTTATACAACACTCTGTTTTAGGTCATATTCATAGACATAAGGGGGAATTAAATGGAACAACATCTTATCAAACCTTGCTTACAACTACCGATGTTTGATCATTTAAACGCAAAATAAACATGTTGTCAACCTATTGTATGGTTTTCAAAATATTTTGAAAACTTCTTCCGATTCCATCAAGCAAAGTTGTCAATAATGTTGATCCACATAAGCCCCCCTGTTTAAGCAAAAAAGAGGAGTAAATGTTAGATAGCTCGCGAACCCTATGGTTTTGAGTTTATGGTTATATAATGAAATGATGTATTCACAATAGCTTTTTCAATGATGTATAACACATTCGTGTTATAAGTTGGTAGATCAGCGCACAAAGCAGAATTGAATTATTTTTCTATTAAATTTTTTTGATGCCAAATATGTATCTATCGAATCCTTAGTCTTAAATTCAACGGCTTTATAATAAAATGTAGTAGATGCAATAACCTTTTTAACAATGTACGAAAAATAACGGTTGACTTGATAAACCAGCTTCCAATGCAGAATTGCATAATTTTTCAATAATGCGTATCTGCTAAATATCTCTCGAACCCCATTTCTTTAACCTTAACATCCATAAAAGAAAATGAAGTACACGCAATAACCTTTTTAATAAAGTACCACACATTGCTGTTGAGTTTGCAAACCAGCGCCCATTGCAGAATTGCATTATTGCTTTGGTCGCTTTTTTGATGCTAAATATCTCTAAAACCTCTGAAACGTAGTTTACAGCTTAACGGCCATATAACAAAATGAAGGACATGGTATAACCTTTTCAACGATGTACAACACATTTATTTGGAGTAGGAAGACAATATCCAAATATGGAGTTGCATTAATGTTCTTTTCGGTGCTTTGAAGCCAAATATCTCGTGAACTCCATCTTTCAGAGCTTAACGGAGATTTAATGAAATGATGCACTAACCATAACCTTTTCAAAAATGTATGACACATTTGTGTTGAATATATGGGCCAATTTGCCCATTCTCGTTTTATTGATTCTTTTGTATTATCAAAAATTTATCACAGCTAATCCAAACAAACGAGGGAGAGAAATACGAGATTTTATAAGGAGATCAGTTGAAGTGACCACAAACATTTACGCTTAAAATTTGATATTTTTAAAAGAATCACGTGACCCTTTACATTACAAACAAAAATTATTTCGTCGGCTTAGAGTGAAAAGCAGCTAACTCACATTTAGCATTTTTGACCAAAAAATATTTTTAAAAATATGTCTGCTCACTTGAATAAAACCAAAATTACATTTAATATTTTTCAACACTCACTATTGTTAAATTCAGTAAAATTGAAAAGATTTCAGAGATTTAAGTATTTTTGAGCAGTTTTTGAAGTGGCCTATAATGGTAAAAAAAAATGTGGAGTTAGCTTTACACTCTAAGCCGACGATTTAATATTTTTGTATGTCTTACTTTCTTGAGTTCATACTGTCATTCCTTAGAATGCTTTTGCCTATAGCTCTTGTTCTTTTCATTTGATTTTAGTTTTTTTTTCAATATTTTCCGATACAATTCGTGATTTCAGGACATATCAAAATAAAATATTAGTCTACATTCATCTCCTTCACTCCTTCATGAGCATGGAAGTGGAGTGGGAGGTTAAAACCCACTTGGGTCACTATCTACGTGTTAGGGTCATTAACACTTCAATTGACATTTTAAAAATAGGAACTTCATAAGCTTAAAAACTTTTATCTTGATAATACCATCAACAGAAGTCATGATTTTAACTTTTTAAGCAAACCTTATCGGACTTTTTTTGGAGACTTCACTTTGTTGATTTTTGTTTGTTTCAATTCTCCAATAAAGTAATGATGAGGTTCGTATAAAATAGCTATATTTGTATTTCATATCACAATAGATCAAACCCTCATACCCCAATTTTGTTTATACAAAAGTTTTCTGTCAGCCTTAGGTCTAAGTGGACATTAATTTATTTTTAGAAGCGCAACTTGTTTAAGAGAGAAAATATCACTCCTTCTCAGTACATTTGCCTAGGAAATCAATAGTAAACTTGAATATTAAGAAATAACATTATTTCCGGGAAATATTATATCAAAATTGTTATTTTTTATATTACAATTGTTGTTAAGAGACCACTAGAACTGTTATTATGTTAATGCAAAGAGACTGTGAGGGCCCAGCGAAGCAGTTGGTTTAAATTCAAAATTTTCACAACCACGCCCCCTTCGCCCCCTTAAAAATCTTGGAAAACCCCCAAAAATCGGCACTTTTATCACTTTTTTGTCCATAAATTTTGTTCAGTGTATTTTAACGGAAAAAATTTGTAGTTAACAAAACTCCTATGCATATGGCACGGGAAGTATTTTTGAACAACCGCTACAAAAGGCACTGTGGAGCTCCCAAAAAAGGCTAAAATTTCGTATTTTATGAGATTTTCAGTTTCCTCTCTCTTTATAGCGCAATAGCTCCTTAATCGTTAAGTTTAGGGAAACATTTTAATAATCAATAGTGTAGATAATTTAATTATTTCATGTGACTACAGTCGACTCTCTCTAAGTCAAACTCCCTCTAAGTCGAATTTCCCTCTAACAAGAATTTTTTAACTATATTTTTGTTCTGTCCCCTCAAATTTCCATATTGAATTTATATCGCTCTAAATCTAATTTTTGCGAAACTCTCTCTAGCTCGAAATAATTTTGATATCCCGTGAAAGTTTGATTTAGAGGGAGTCAACTGTATTTTAATTTTGTAAGCAATACAATTGGTTGAAAAATGAGAAAGTGCTTTTTACTCAAACGTTTCTACTATTGTTTTTCTTTTACTCGTATGTCTGTTCTATACAGTCCCTGTACTGGAGTCCCACAGAAATTTTATTACGGATTTGTTTAACCATCAGAATCAATTGAATTATAAATAGGAGAGTCAGAAAAACTTGGATAAACATAACAAGATTCTGACTCCGGTATTTTAGTCATTGTGTTATCACGAAAAATTTCCTCTCACTGACATATTATGTCTACACAAGAATGCATCTTTCCATTCCTGTGGAATTTGTTTTGACCCATGAAGGTCAGAAACCACAAGTAATCTGGTGATGGTTTACTCTCTAAGCCAGAGGTTCGATCTTCTTCATTGCCTTCAACCTAGAATTCAAAACCTAAGTAAGGTGGAGCATTGTTTTTCTTTCACTCAGTGTTCCTTAGCCAAGTCGAAGTACGAGTATTTTGATTTTTTGGACTTCATTTACATCTTTGTACTGTTCATTGAGCTCAAGTTTGTATCTTCCCCTACAAAGATCCGTCAAATAATATTGCTTGCGAAAGATCTCAGTAAAGTTTTTCTTTCGGCTTTTCAGTGTTGGATATAGAAGAGAAATGGTAGTATGAGTGCATTTTGAAGCGTGCACTGCATCTTGAATGTCAGAAGGGTGTTGAACCTACTTGTTTGTCAAACTGAAAAAGCAGCGGTTTCTTAAAGTGTTTTTTCTCTGAATATTCACCCAGTTGTCATCCGTGAAATAAATACGAGTACTTACTCTAAGGTAAATGAAATTCTTAACTAGTTTAAAACTGCTGCTATTAATAGCGACGTTTTGGCTAAGGCTGTGAACATATGCTTTTTTGTTGATAGTTGTTATTCGGACTTTTACTAAATTACTTCAAGAGCAATATATTTCACCTGTTCTTCAATCACCATGAAGAACTCTATAAAGACACAATGGGATCGGCCGATGATGTTCATATCTTCTGGGTACACTGGCAGTTGGACGGATCCTTCCAAGGTAGGGCATTCTGTGTTAACACTTGCTCTATGCACTATCTGCTCTAGAAGGAGATTAAAAAAGCCAAATGCTATAGCATCTTTTTGCCGAGTGCACTGTACATGTTTTGAAGAGTAAGCTATTCTCTAGTTTACCTTTGCATACTGCAACTGTGTTTTAGAATGTCACGAAGAACATCTGGATAATTTTTCTCGAGATATCGAGTTCAGTTATTGCCATAAAGAGCTATTGATGATAAATATGCTTCCATAAGCGGTTTTGAAGCCAATGGAGAAACAGTGAGTCTCGACTTGAAGTTTATTGGTCATTTATAGAATTTTTATCAGTGTTAAGATTTTGGCGATCTTTTATGCTGATAATGTCCTTTACCAAAATAAAACCGACCGGGATTTAGTATTAAGATAGTTCTTAGGCCGAAAGGCATTAGCATGAAGTTATTCTAGTTTAACTTAGAGCGCCCGATTTTGGCCAGTAAGTTAATTTTAAGATATTGATAAGTAGGCTAGTTTTTATGAATTTTTGTCTAGCTTTAAGATAGTTTTAAGAAAATTTGAAAAATAAAAATGAATTAAAAAAAAATGTCCTTTACCATAACTAAAAATTTAACTTCAAAGCATAAGATGGATGACAACGTATGCAATCAACGTGGGAACATTTTTTACCGAAAATATTATTTTTAAAAAAGTGGGTATGGTAGGCTTTGCATCCTGTCGGTTGTCATGTCTATAAATTTCATCAAAATCAGTATAGTGGTTTAGTTTTTATGGAATTGTGTGCACTCCCTGAACAAAGTGCACTACTTTATGTCCAACATTTTGGAAAATGACTACTAAGACACCGGGTTCAAGTTTTTCTGACACTCCTATTGATCTTTCAATCGATTTTGGTGGTTAGATAAATCATAAGTACAATTTCTACAGGACTCCAGTAGAGGGACTGCATAAAACAGACGGAAAAGAAAGTGAATTAGCTAAGAATGTTTGAATAAAAACATTTTCTTAATCCTTACCAGATTGCATTGGTCACAAAATGAAAATACAGTCGACTCTCTAAGTCAAATTTTCACCGGGATATCAAAATCAGTTCGAGTTAGAGAGAGTGTCGCAAAAATTTGATTTAGAAAGAAATAAATACAGAATGGAAGTTTGAAGGGAGTACACAAATATAGTGAACAAATTTTTGTTAGATGGAAATTCGACTTAGAGGAAGTTTGAATTTGAGAGAGTCGACTGTAGTTATAAGAAACCGGTAGCCAATTAAATTATCTACAAAATTGACGGTTCAAATTTTTTCCCTAAGCTAGACGGCTAAGGAGTTATTGCGCTCAAAATAGAGATGGAACTGAAAGTCTTACAAAAAGCGAAATTTAAGCCTTTTTTGGGAGCTCCACAGCGCGTACCGATCGTAGTGGTTTTACCATAATACTTTCCGTGCCATATTTATAGGAAATTTTGTTAACTACAAATGTGCATACTATTTTCCGTTAAAATACACTGACAAAATTTATACGTAAAAAACTGACCAAAGTGGTTTTGTTTTGGTTTTTCCAGGATTTTGAAGGGAGCGTGGTTATTGAAATTTGGAATTTTCATCCACCAAAAAAATTGAATTAACCGACCTTTTGTAAGGGAACCTCTCTTTTACTGTCTCCATTTACTGGACTTTTACGACCAGCCCTCGAAACTCGAAACGGGAGCTAATAACATTATTTGTCGATAAAAGCTGTCTTTAACGTAGAGGAAAACTGATACCTCGTTTACATGGATAATTTAATCCGAATTGGATGAGGAATAAGATCCATGTAGACCTATAACTCGGTGAGCTGGATCGAATCGAAAATAAAATGTATATACCTAGATCGAAGGATTGACGAATCGAGATTTCAGATCCTTGTTGGTGTGCGTGCGTATTTGTGTAGTTTGTTTCCAGACTGTTATATGTTGTATCTGGGTTATTTTGGTTGTTTGTTATTTGTGGGTGAAATTCATTTTAACTAATAACGTCGCACCCACACAATGAAAGCAAGACTGTTACTTTAATTCTATTGAATTTAATCTTTCGGTCTGGAATTGTTATAAGCCTGAGTCAAAATTTCGATCTGAATTGAATCCGATCCTTCGATCCGTTCATGTAAACGTGGTATGAGCTTCTTATTATCATTTTCTGTAGCACTGAACGCTGCCATCAGACATTCCATAAATTGGTTGGTTGGAGGGGGGAAAGAATAAAAACGTCACATTTAGGTTCCGACAAATAATTGCTCGGTCTCGCGCTCACCCTCGGCTTTTGTAGACCGCGTAAATTGTACCACAAAATCCGTGTTTGTCGTTTTATTATATGATTATTCTCAATGCAGAATACGGAACATATTAGTTGTGAACATAAATGAGGTTGTTGATTGACGAATGAATAAAAAGTAGCTGAATTGAGATTTTAAGCTGAATTTGTGAAACAAAGCCTTAACAATACAAAATATTTATTTTATTTTTCTCTAACTTTTTCATTACATAAAGTACATCATTAATATAAGTTAATAAAAACAAGTCTTGAAATAAGATTTAATTTAAGAGTGCAAGCTTAGATTATACAAGGCATGTCCCCAAAAATGTTTAAGCCAGTTTTCTGTAATTTTTAGCGGAAAATGCTCACTTGGATGATTTGTACACAAGATACAGGCAAAGGTTGAGAAAATCGCTTTTTATATCAGGCCTTTCCATTTCACTGACTGCATGTATACTATCCATATTACTTGGATTACTAAAGGACTATGTAAATGCATTTTAATCGCACACACTTCGAAAGAAATACAAATTATTTCATGTTACAGAATGTTATCCATATAGCACTACTCTTTACGGCAGGCCTCGTATCGAGTTGTATCCTCGCAGCTCTTCAATTCCCTGCAGTTTTAAGTTCACCTGTTGCAGCACTAGCATTCGCTATAATAACTACATTTTTACTGGGTATTATAGCAGCTATTACTGGAGAAGAACTGGCACCTTTGCCAATTTTTGCAGTATTTTTGGTAAATAGATGCTGCATGTATATTTGCAACGAGAACAACGAATTGATAACGCTTTAAACTTAGGGAATCCATACTATGCTTCCGATCTCATGGCCCGTTTCATTGGTATTGGCACTGTTTATGACGATTTTTCATGTGATTCATAAGATTGGTACCAGCTCAGGGTTCTCTCCTGATATCGATATGGTAGGTTTCATAATTAAATAAATAACAATTTTTGCAGAACCTTAGAATATTCAACTAATTATTGTTAATAATTTTGTAGCTTATAGCGGAAGTTATCATGCTGGCAACTGCATCGGTTTCCGGGTTGTATTATAGAATTATGTCGGACGCGGCCCACAATAGGACTGTAGATGGTACACGTATTGGTATAGAGCAGAGGGTTAAATTGGAGTGTGAACGAGAACAGCAGGAACAACTTCTTTTAAGCGTAATTCCTGCTTACATAGCAGCGGAAGTATGATTTGTAACGTTATAGTTTGATGTTATGTTCTAAAACTTTGATATGTTTTGTTGCTATAAGGTTAAAAGAAGTATTATGTTAAAAATGGCTGACGCTTGCCAACGAGCTGGGGGGCAAGCTTACTCTACTCGATTCCATGAGCTACACGTTCAGCGTCATAATAATGTTTCAATTTTGTATGCTGATATTGTAAACTTTACTCCTCTTTCAGAACAACTTACGGCCAGTGACTTAGTTAAAACCCTTAATGATCTTTTCGGTCGCTTTGATCAAATCGCACAAGTAAGTAAATCGTATCGTAAATGAACATTACCTTGTGGTGAATAATTGTTTAAAATATAGTTTGAACTATTTTCTGTATCAGTAGTTCGTTCAATAAAAGTATACGTATGAACATACATTTGCATAGCGTATTACTATTTGTAAAAACATATTGCTGCCTAACGAAACAAATAAATATTTTGCAGGAAAATCAATGTTTACGTATTAAAATTTTGGGAGATTGTTATTATTGTGTATCTGGCTTACCAATTTCAAGACCACAACATGCTTCTAATTGTGTTAATATGGGCTTACAGATGATTGACGCCATTAAGTATTTAAACCAGAATTCATTTCAGCTTTAATATTGTATTTTAAACATGTTAGGCATGTTCGGGAAGCTACTGGTATCAATGTTGATATGCGAATTGGAATACACACTGGCAATGTGTTGTGCGGAGTCCTCGGCCTAAGGAAATGGCAATTTGATGTATGGAGTGATGATGTTACAACGGCTAATCATATGGAAAGCGGTGGTGTGGCTGGGTATGTTTGGTGTTTTTTGATTGACTTGGTTTTCTTTTTTAATGAATAGTTTAAGTATTTTGACATGCTTGAAACACAAAGTATATTTTCTTCTTGTAAATAAGAACAAACTTTTAGCTTTTTTAATTTACTGATAAATCACTTTTTACATAAACACTGCGCGCCACTTGTTTGAGGCCACTATTTCCGCAATCGTTTTTTCTCGATATATATAAAGATACCCATATACCTACCTGTGAAAAATATTTTCTCCGGAAAATTTTGATACCTGTTAATAAGTTTTGTTCAATAAAAAAGTTCTAGAGGTTACTTGGAAAATTCAAAGAGATTTCACAGTTGAACTTTAAAAATGGGTATAAAGTAGCTGTGTTTTATAATCTTCTATCGGGATCCAGATCTGGATGTGGATTTTCTTTTAACACAAAAACAAATTAATGGGAAATTTTCAAAATAGTTTTTGAAGCACGTGTTAAAAGATCACCAAGATCCAGATCCCGATGGAAGATAATAAAATACAGCTAATGTTGCGTCACTTGATTAAGGCCATATTGCAAATATTACAAACATATTTCAGAATGGGATGAAAACTATATTTTTTTTAATTTTAAGTACAGATGGGCTCAAGAAACACTTTGAAAATATCAAAAATGGGGACAAAGATGGTGTAACGGAACATGAGACTTTCAGGCCATGGAATAGCTAGGAGAACGAAAAGATTTGGGATTGCTATGAAAAATGATCAGCAGATACTAAAACTGGTAAAAAATAAAAAAGATGTAGAAGCAAAGTGAAAACTTCCTATTAAAGTCAATTCAGCAGAAAGCCTTGAATTCCGCACAATTGTTGCCCTGTATATGGTCAAAAAGTTAAAGCCGCAGTATGTACACAAATCTAAGGTATTATAGCACAGGCTCTCAAAATTGAAACTGTCGGAAATAAAAATGGCTGTGAACGTGAGGATTTAAGCACACGAAAATACGCTGATATGGAATTTTAGTATTAAGATAGTTCTTAGGCCGAAAGGCATTAGCATTAAGTTATTATAGTATAACTTAGAGCACCCGATTGAGGCCAGTACGTTAGTTTTAAGATATTAATATGTAGGCTAGTTTTTATTTTTCCATTTTGTCTAGCTTTAAGAAACTTTTAGGAAAATGGAAAAATAAAAATGGATTAAAAACATTCTTAAAAAACACGTTAACACAACAACAATTTAAAATTATAATTGTCAGAAATAAAAAATGGCTGTGAACGTGAGGAAGTAAATACACGTAAACACAGCCGCAAATATTCACATTTGACACTAATTTTGATAGAAACGCGCAGAACAGAAAACAAGCCAAAACTCTAAATTACATTTAATGATATTACCCTAATTACATATATGTAAGAAAATAGTGAGCAGGCTCAGTATTTATTGACAAAAAAAAAAATAATACATAAATATTTGAAAAAAAAAAAAAATTATATTTCGGTATTTTGCTATTTTTTCAAAATACTTTTTAAGGCCAGATCTACACTATTGTGCCAATACCGATACACTCTCGCTACGATAAAATATTTGTACATAAGAATCAATCAGGGGATCGAAATCGTATCGAGTATCGATGAAGTGAATATATGGACTCATAGTTTCTTGTGCTAGAATATTTTATTGTATCGGGACTTAATCGATATTAGAACTATAATGTGAATCTGGCTTAAGTGGTCCCAATCTAGTGACGCAATTTCGTACAACATTTTTCGCAGTTCATTAATATAATTTATATAATACATACATATATCATTTTGGACGGATTTTTCTAGTTGACTCATAAAATTTATTGTTTTTTACTGTTGGAAAATATATACATATGTATGTACATATTAATGTACATGTGTACATATGTAACTGCTGACAGGTATCAAACATTTCCAAGAAAAATATTTCTAACAGGATAAAACGATTGTAAAGATAGTGGGCTTAAGCAAGTGATGTGTAGAATACATACATATGTAAAGTTACATATCTTGACCCTTTTAAAACTTTATAGTACAGGTAGAATAGAATAAATAAAACAAAAATCCGAACCATCATGAAAATTGGTGAAAGCCATTCAAGTACCATGAGAATGAAGAATCTATGTTCCTCAAGACTACATACAAATTTTTACGACTTCAACTCAAAGTTTTGTCAAAGCTCATAGAAAAAAAATTAAATTTGTAGAAATTCCTAGTTTTAGGAAGTACACGGACAGACATAAAATAAAATAATAAAACAATTGGTCACAAATTTTGCGGAGAACGTTTGGTGATAGGTGGATTTCTTGCCAGTTGAAGTCATTTCTTTCTACCAAATCAAACTCAGACAAGTTAATATTTTTGAATGATCTATAAGTTAAAGCTCCATCTTCCTCTTCTTATACCTTTCAAATAATTGTATACAGCAAAAAATAGACAGCCTTATCACAGACCTCGTCGTAGCAGATTCTTACTCTGATTGCATAACAAAAAGCACCACAGCTCTTGTCATATCAGAAATATTGCTACGAAATGCCGGATTCATAAAAAGTGGTACCACAAGCTCCGAAATACTTAGCAATTTTTTGACTATGTCAAGAAATACGGAACTTATTTTCGTGATTCGTAGTACGAATTTATTACGACGAGGCCTGTGATAAGGCCGAATATCATGGATGAGCTCACAACTGGGGCTTACTTGAACGTTATAACGTATAATGTTAAGTTAACAGAAACTTTCTTCGAGTTCTTTGAAGTCATGCTCTTTAAAGTGGCCAGGAGGACAATAACATACCTACCATCCACCATAAAAAACTTTTCAAAAATATTTTTGATTTCAACAAATACATGGCTTCAGTTGTTTAACTATTTTTAATTTACATAAAACACCACAGAATTGTTTTTTTTTTTACAAGGTACTCCCTCTTGCGAGGAACTGACAAATCCTCCAAGAGAAAACTTGTCATAAATAAGTGCTTCTCATTTAGCCGTTCGGATTCGATAAAAAATTGTAGGTCCCCTCCATTCCTGCCAAAAATACGCACACAGAAATGGTTTGAGAGTTGTAAGTCACTAGGCCTTGGTTCTCCACGAGCTGTTGTGCCACCAAATTTATTTATTTATTTTAAAACACCACTATGTATTCTTTCAGTCCTGCTTTTCTAAACAGTCTAAAACCTAGAAAAAAAAAATACCATTTCGCAAGAGATACAAACAAAAATCGTGAAGTCGGGATTCCGATACCAACATAATATCCATTTTAGATGTATTAAAAATTTGATATAAAACAATACATATGTATCGAAGACTGCCAGCATTTTCATGATGAAAGTTATGCCCATTTTGCAATTTGCTTATTGTGAGCAGATCTCAAAAACCACTGAAAAAGAAATAAAATGCCCGACCGGATCACACGTACAACCTGCTTGCTCTTATATTTAAGGTGCTTGGCACTTTTTCGCGGAGGATTAGGTTTAAGTGTCAATTGATTCAGCATTCAGCAACTAGGTTCATTAAAGAGATGTGTCGTTTATGTAAAGGTTGTACCAAGGTTAATTTTTCCATTTGATCCACCACAACTTCCTTCCCTCTCCCCCTCGAAAAAACACCTTTTCATGGGAAACATTATTATGAGCTCTTTTGATTCATCATTCTCATGGTAGGTTCATGAAAAATTTTCACAAATTTTCGTTGTGGGAGGATTTTGTTCGAAGGACTTTCTGTACTATTACGAGTATGTAGAATGTACATAGTACTACTAGTAGTAGAGCGAGAGCCAACGACATAAAAATTCAAGTCATTTGCGTTAGATTGTAAGCCATGTGAATAATAGCTTTTGCGGTGTTGGACCAATAAACGTTTGTCTGTCTACATAAATACGTGTCAAACAGGTGTAAAATTTGACGTTAAATTTGTACGTCAATTTATTTCAATGCCCATTGGTCGGAAGGAAAAAGTTGTCATCTAAGAAATATTCAGCTTGCATTTTTGAACAATCGTTGTCAATATGCGTTACTCTCTAAGAAGTAAAGTTTCCAACCCAAAAAGCACCAAATATGTTATTGGAAATTATGAAAAAAGAAACATAAGTCAACAAAGACAAAGAGTACTAATACAAATTTAAATTTAAATTTCTCTTTAAGAAAAACCTACCACAGATTTGGAGTGGAGGAGAGGGTATTCAGTAATTTGACATCCAGCGCATATTTAAATTTCTTCAAATGTTTGTTTTCTTTCAAAACTACAGCTTTGTTTTTGAATTCATAATATAATTCCATTTAAATAAAAATGAATTCATAATCTAATTCCATTTAAATTAATAACACACAATAGGCGTGTGTTATTGGAAAATATTATAGTTAGCGCAGTAAAATTTCCATCGGAAAACAACAGCAAATCCCAGAATGTGTCTATGAATAAGTCAGTACTAAAGTGGCTTTGTTGTTGCTTACCAAGGGAAATTTTACTGCGCTAGCTATGGATTTCCCAATAAAACACACCTAATATCATATTTTTTAAGTACCACTGCATTAAAATATATTTTAAATCCAAAACACTACACAACACTGGTAGGGATTATATCTACAGATAGTTGAATTGAAGACAACAATTGTTCAAAATTGCAGGCTGACTATTTGTTGTATGGACACTTTCTCCCTCCGACCAAGAGCCATGGAAATAAATTTATGCAAAAATTTAACGTTAAATTTTACACCTGTTGGACACGTGCTTAGGTAAGCAGATAAACGGTTACTGGTTAAACACCTCGTAGGCTATTATGTTTTGATATGACTTACGATGTTAGGCAAATGACCTGACTTTTTATGTCGTTGGCTCTTAGACTATAGTTCTAAGTTCTAACTTTTTATACTTTTAGAAATTAAAAAACAACATAAAACATAAAACACCACAGAATTGTTTTTTTTTTTATAAGGTACTCCCTCTCGCGAGGAACTGACAAATCCTCCAAGAGAAAACTTGTCATAAATAAGTGCTTCTCATTTAGCCGTTCGGATTCGATAACAAATTGTAGGTCCCCTCCATTCCTGCCAAAAATACGCACACAGAAATGGTTTGAGAGTTGTAAGTCACTAGGCCTTGGTTCTCCACGAGCTGTTGTGCCACCAAATTTATTTATTTATTTTAAAACACCACTATGTATTCTTTCAGTCCTGCTTTTCTAAACAGTCTAAAACCTAGAAAAAAAAATACTATTTCGCAAGAGATACAAAAAAAAATCGTGAAGTCGGGATTCCGATACCAACATAATATCCATTTTAGATGTATTAAAAATTTGATATAAAACAATACATATGTATCGAAGACTGCCAGCATTTTCATGATGAAAGTTATGCCCATTTTGCAATTTGCTTATTGTGAGCAGATCTCAAAAACCACTGAAAAAGAAATAAAATGCCCGACCGGATCACACGTACAACCTACTTGCTCTTATATTTAAGGTGCTTGGCACTTTTTCACGGAGGATTAGGTTTAAGTGTCAATTGATTCAGCATTCAGCAACTAGGTTCATTAAAGAGATGTGTCGTTTATGTAAAGGTTGTACCAAGGTTAATTTTCCCATTTGATCCACCACAACTTCCTTCCCTCTCCCCCTCGAAAAAACACCTTTTCATGGGAAACATTATTATGAGCTCTTTTGATTCATCATTCTCATGGTAGGTTCATGAAAAATTTTCACCAATTTTCGTTGTGGGAGGATTTTGTTCGAAGGACTTTCTGTACTATTACGAGTATGTAGAATGTACATAGTACTACTAGTATTTAGTAGAGCGAGAGCCAACGACATAAAAATTCAAGTCATTTGCGTTAGATTGTAAGCCATGTGAATAATAGCTTTTGCGGTGTTGGACCAATAAACGTTTGTCTGTCTACATAAATACGTGTCAAACAGGTGTAAAATTTGACGTTAAATTTGTACGTCAATTTATTTCAATGCCCATTGGTCGGAAGGAAAAAGTTGTCATCTAAGAAATATTCAGCTTGCATTTTTGAACAATCGTTGTCAATATGCGTTACTCTCTAAGAAGTAAAGTTTCCAACCCAAAAAGCACCAAATATGTTATTGGAAATTATGAAAAAAGAAACATAAGTCAACAAAGACAAAGAGTACTAATACAAATTTAAATTTAAATTTCTCTTTAAGAAAAACCTACCACAGATTTGGAGTGGAGGAGAGGGTATTCAGTAATTTGACATCCAGCGCATATTTAAATTTCTTCAAATGTTTGTTTTCTTTCAAAACTACAGCTTTGTTTTTGAATTCATAATATAATTCCATTTAAATAAAAATGAATTCATAATCTAATTCCATTTAAATTAATAACACACAATAGGCGTGTGTTATTGGAAAATATTATAGTTAGCGCAGTAAAATTTCCATCGGAAAACAACAGCAAATCCCAGAATGTGTCTATGAATAAGTCAGTACTAAAGTGGCTTTGTTGTTGCTTACCAAGGGAAATTTTACTGCGCTAGCTATGGATTTCCCAATAAAACACACCTAATATCATATTTTTTAAGTACCACTGCATTAAAATATATTTTAAATCCAAAACACTACACAACACTGGTAGGGATTATATCTACAGATAGTTGAATTGAAGACAACAATTGTTCAAAATTGCAGGCTGACTATTTGTTGTATGGACACTTTCTCCCTCCGACCAAGAGCCATGGAAATAAATTTATGCAAAAATTTAACGTTAAATTTTACACCTGTTGGACACGTGCTTAGGTAAGCAGATAAACGGTTACTGGTTAAACACCTCGTAGGCTATTATGTTTTGATATGACTTACGATGTTAGGCAAATGACCTGACTTTTTATGTCGTTGGCTCTTAGACTATAGTTCCAAGTTCTAACTTTTTATACTTTTAGAAATTAAAAAACAACATAAAACATAAAACACCACAGAATTGTTTTTTTTTTATAAGGTACTCCCTCTCGCGAGGAACTGACAAATCTTCCAAGAGAAAACTTGTCATAAATAAGTGCTTCTCATTTAGCCGTTCGGATTCGATAAAAAATTGTAGGTCCCCTCCATTCCTGCCAAAAATACGCACACAGAAATGGTTTGAGAGTTGTAAGTCACTAGGCCTTGGTTCTCCACGAGCTGTTGTGCCACCAAATTTATTTATTTATTTTAAAACACCACTATGTATTCTTTCAGTCCTGCTTTTCTAAACAGTCTAAAACCTAGAAAAAAAAATACTATTTCGCAAGAGATACAAAAAAAATCGTGAAGTCGGGATTCCGATACCAACATAATATCCATTTTAGATGTATTAAAAATTTGATATAAAACAATACATATATATCGAAGACTGCCAGCATTTTCATGATGAAAGTTATGCCCATTTTGCAATTTGCTTATTGTGAGCAGATCTCAAAAACCACTGAAAAAGAAATAAAATGCCCGACCGGATCACACGTACAACCTACTTGCTCTTATATTTAAGGTGCTTGGCACTTTTTCACGGAGGATTAGGTTTAAGTGTCAATTGATTCAGCATTCAGCAACTAGGTTCATTAAAGAGATGTGTCGTTTATGTAAAGGTTGTACCAAGGTTAATTTTCCCATTTGATCCACCACAACTTCCTTCCCTCTCCCCCTCAAAAAAACACCTTTTCATGGGAAACATTATTATGAGCTCTTTTGATTCATCATTCTCATGGTAGGTTCATGAAAAATTTTCACCAATTTTCGTTGTGGGAGGATTTTGTTCGAAGGACTTTCTGTACTATTACGAGTATGTAGAATGTACATAGTACTACTAGTAGTAGAGCGAGAGCCAACGACATAAAAATTCAAGTCATTTGCGTTAGATTGTAAGCCATGTGAATAATAGCTTTTGCGGTGTTGGACCAATAAACGTTTGTCTGTCTACATAAATACGTGTCAAACAGGTGTAAAATTTGACGTTAAATTTGTACGTCAATTTATTTCAATGCCCATTGGTCGGAAGGAAAAAGTTGTCATCCAAGAAATATTCAGCTTGCATTTTTGAACAATCGTTGTCAATATGCGTTACTCTCTAAGAAGTAAAGTTTCCAACCCAAAAAGCACCAAATATGTTATTGGAAATTATGAAAAAAGAAACATAAGTCAACAAAGACAAAGAGTACTAATAAAAATTTAAATTTAAATTTCTCTTTAAGAAAAACCTACCACAGATTTGGAGTGGAGGAGAGGGTATTCAGTAATTTGACATCCAGCGCATATTTAAATTTCTTCAAATGTTTGTTTTCTTTCAAAACTACAGCTTTGTTTTTGAATTCATAATATAATTCCATTTAAATAAAAATGAATTCATAATCTAATTCCATTTAAATTAATAACACACAATAGGCGTGTGTTATTGGAAAATATTATAGTGAGCGCAGTAAAATTTCCATCGGAAAACAACAGCAAATCCCAGAATGTGTCTATGAATAAGTCAGTACTAAAGTGGCTTTGTTGTTGCTTACCAAGGGAAATTTTACTGCGCTAGCTATGGATTTCCCAATAAAACACACCTAATATCATATTTTTTAAGTACCACTGCATTAAAATATATTTTAAATCCAAAACACTACACAACACTGGTAGGGATTATATCTACAGATAGTTGAATTGAAGACAACAATTGTTCAAAATTGCAGGCTGACTATTTGTTGTATGGACACTTTCTCCCTCCGACCAAGAGCCATGGAAATAAATTTATGCAAAAATTTAACGTTAAATTTTACACCTGTTGGACACGTGCTTAGGTAAGCAGATAAACGGTTACTGGTTAAACACCTCGTAGGCTATTATGTTTTGATATGACTTACGATGTTAGGCAAATGACCTGACTTTTTATGTCGTTGGCTCTTAGACTATAGTTCTAAGTTCTAACTTTTTATACTTTTAGAAATTAAAAAACAACATAAAACATAAAACACCACAGAATTGTTTTTTTTTTTATAAGGTACTCCCTCTCGCGAGGAACTGACAAATCCTCCAAGAGAAAACTTGTCATAAATAAGTGCTTCTCATTTAGCCGTTCGGATTCGATAACAAATTGTAGGTCCCCTCCATTCCTGCCAAAAATACGCACACAGAAATGGTTTGAGAGTTGTAAGTCACTAGGCCTTGGTTCTCCACGAGCTGTTGTGCCACCAAATTTATTTATTTATTTTAAAACACCACTATGTATTCTTTCAGTCCTGCTTTTCTAAACAGTCTAAAACCTAGAAAAAAAAATACTATTTCGCAAGAGATACAAAAAAAAATCGTGAAGTCGGGATTCCGATACCAACATAATATCCATTTTAGATGTATTAAAAATTTGATATAAAACAATACATATGTATCGAAGACTGCCAGCATTTTCATGATGAAAGTTATGCCCATTTTGCAATTTGCTTATTGTGAGCAGATCTCAAAAACCACTGAAAAAGAAATAAAATGCCCGACCGGATCACACGTACAACCTACTTGCTCTTATATTTAAGGTGCTTGGCACTTTTTCACGGAGGATTAGGTTTAAGTGTCAATTGATTCAGCATTCAGCAACTAGGTTCATTAAAGAGATGTGTCGTTTATGTAAAGGTTGTACCAAGGTTAATTTTCCCATTTGATCCACCACAACTTCCTTCCCTCTCCCCCTCGAAAAAACACCTTTTCATGGGAAACATTATTATGAGCTCTTTTGATTCATCATTCTCATGGTAGGTTCATGAAAAATTTTCACCAATTTTCGTTGTGGGAGGATTTTGTTCGAAGGACTTTCTGTACTATTACGAGTATGTAGAATGTACATAGTACTACTAGTATTTAGTAGAGCGAGAGCCAACGACATAAAAATTCAAGTCATTTGCGTTAGATTGTAAGCCATGTGAATAATAGCTTTTGCGGTGTTGGACCAATAAACGTTTGTCTGTCTACATAAATACGTGTCAAACAGGTGTAAAATTTGACGTTAAATTTGTACGTCAATTTATTTCAATGCCCATTGGTCGGAAGGAAAAAGTTGTCATCTAAGAAATATTCAGCTTGCATTTTTGAACAATCGTTGTCAATATGCGTTACTCTCTAAGAAGTAAAGTTTCCAACCCAAAAAGCACCAAATATGTTATTGGAAATTATGAAAAAAGAAACATAAGTCAACAAAGACAAAGAGTACTAATAAAAATTTAAATTTAAATTTCTCTTTAAGAAAAACCTACCACAGATTTGGAGTGGAGGAGAGGGTATTCAGTAATTTGACATCCAGCGCATATTTAAATTTCTTCAAATGTTTGTTTTCTTTCAAAACTACAGCTTTGTTTTTGAATTCATAATATAATTCCATTTAAATAAAAATGAATTCATAATCTAATTCCATTTAAATTAATAACACACAATAGGCGTGAGTTATTGGAAAATATTATAGTTAGCGCAGTAAAATTTCCATCGGAAAACAACAGCAAATTCCAGAATGTGTCTATAAATAAGTCAGTACTAAAGTGGCTTTGTTGTTGCTTACCAAGGGAAATTTTACTGCGCTAGCTATGGATTTCCCAATAAAACACACCTAATATCATATTTTTTAAGTACCACTGCATTAAAATTTATTTTAAATCCAAAACACTACACAAAACACTGGTAGGGATTATATCTACAGAGAGTTGAATTGAAGACAACAATTGTTCAAAATTGCAGGCTGACTATTTGTTGTATGGACACTTTCTCCCTCCGACCAAGAGCCATGGAAATAAATTTATGCAAAAATTTAACGTTAAATTTTACACCTGTTGGACACGTGCTTAGGTAAGCAGATAAACGGTTACTGGTTAAACACCTCGTAGGCTATTATGTTTTGATATGACTTACGATGTTAGGCAAATGACCTGACTTTTTATGTAGTTGGCTCTTAGACTATAGTTCTAAGTTCTAACTTTTTATACTTTTAGAAATTAAACCTATCAGAATTACATTTCTCTCGTTGGCCGTTTTATTATTAATTGCCGTCTAAAATTAATTGTTAGCACATACACAGATTAATCAGGTGTTGTTATTGGACTTTTTCTTTTCTATCTAATTCATCTCAATAGCCTTAAGTATGTATATATTTCATTTCAATTCTTTAGAAGAGTACACATAACAAGCCAAACTCTTTCGTATCTTGACGATAAATTTGAAGTGGAACCGGGCAAGGGAGGAAGTCGTGACTCCTATCTGTCAGACCATAAAATAGATACTTATTTAATCATTCCACCGAAGGTATAAAAAGATAACGTGTTTACAACATAATATTGTTCACAATTTTCTTTAAATTCATAGAAATTCTTTCATTCACAGAGAACTTATGACCTTACACGAGTTGTGGAGGTACACAATACACCTTCCCCAAGAGAAACGCCCAGTCATATGCGACTGAATCAAATTTCAATTATAGAAACAGAAGACCCCGAAGAATTAGCTCGTGATGATCCTAGTAAATCACTTAAAATAGAGCCTAAAATAAAAAGTCAAGCCTCCACCTCATTCAACATAAAAAGCAACAGCAACGATGAGTTTAAAACATTCTGTATAGATGAAGACATGAAAAACGAACGGGAGAATCAGGCAATACTTGAAACTGGAATGAAGTCATCCCTTTCAAATGAAAAGAAAAGGACGAAAAGCGATGTAGACAATACTTTTGAAGACAGTTTAACAGTGGTAGAAGTTCCTGAGAAACAAAAAAGAAAACTTTCAGTTCAAGGTAAATTTAAATAAACTTATTCAGGTAGGGCGACAAGAACCTAAGCCTATGAGTATACAGCCCGTTTATAGAAGTTGCTTATATTACACTGGTCAACACAGATTTTGTGCCAGGGCTCTGCATATGATTTTCGTATCTAACTGATTAAATAAAAAATGAGCTGTAAGAATTTCTGGTTTTTTATCATCTGGTTTTTTATTATCATCATTTTTAACATCGTTCAGTCCACTTTTATCCAACCATTATAATCGTTTGTCTACCCCCAGAATAAAAATATAAGACTTTTCTCTTTTTAAAGCAAACTTCGAAAAACAAAAAGTCTTCTTGCATCCCAAATTATTAGGGGTTGTTTGGACAGATTGGGTTCGTTTTTCCAATAGCTCTACATGAAAATCCATAAAAAATCGTTTGTCCACCACCAGAAAAAAAATTAACTTGTTATTTGCACTTAAAAGCAAATGAAATCTAAAGGGGCCGATTCAATTGCGTTCGTTTGTACACCTTCTTAATATAAAATCCATAATAATTTCCACCCTTAGGGCTTAGGGAAGAAATTATTCAACTTTTTTATTAAAACCCCCAAATGATTATTATACAAACATTAAACCGTGGTTTATGATTTATTTTTTTTTTTTTTTAATTTAAAATGTTGCTGGACAAAAATTTAAATTAATATAATAAAATAAAATAAACAAAATAAAATAAATAAAATAAAATCTATTTATTAAATTACCTCGTGAACCCTATAGAGCATAACGGCTATATAATGAAATGATGTACTCACAATAACCTTTTCTACGATGTAAGACACATTCGTGTTGAGAAATAGACCAGCTCCCATAAATTAAAACCAATTCTTCCTTACATTCTATTTATATCATAAATGAAAGGCTTAAAATTAATTGGTCAGAAAAGAAAAGAGATAGAGTGCTTTTGATTTAATAACGGGATATTTGAAAAACGTGATTTGATAGAATTCGTCTGACTTTAGGTTCGAGTTCAACACACCAAAAACCTAAGAAAAGTATATTTTGGTTTCTGTAAGAAAAAAAGAGTTAAATTTGTTGACCAGTGTACTCGTAATTAATGATGCATCTGGTAACAATCATGGTAAACCAAAATAGCTTTAACTTATGTTGGTTCTAAAAGCTTATTTTCGATTTGTGTCAAACCTTCATTGTACATTTCATCATTGAAAGGCAATGTAATATCTTGAATTTTCTATTGAATACTGTGTTGAAAATCTTCACGAAGATCGTCCATATATGTTTTTCCAAATTGTCATCATTTTCCAATAAACTTTACTCCCGACAAGCTTATTGAAATATTTTTTCGACAACACCGTCAATAATAATAACATGAAAAAGATAACTGGTTAAAATCCGAAAGCTAATTTTATACAACAATTTGTTAGCTCTGGGTAACGCGTAGTTTTATGTTTCACAAGATATTGGGCGTAAATTTGTTGGTACTGTTTTTTTTGCAATAGTAGGTATGAACTTTAATTCCATACCAAGGCACTCCTGCTGTTCATTTGTTTTTGAAAATGCAAAAATCTAAAACCACAAATACCCGCAAAATTACATATGGGTGATTCCGTGCCAACTGTGATTTCTTGTGTCTAGTGCTTTTTTTGTTATTTAATGTAAAATTTTGTTTTGAGTTGGGTAAGTGGCTATTTACTACAGGCCCGGCAGATCATCTTCAGCCCAAGTGGGTAGTATAATTTTTTTGTTTTTGAGCGTACATACTTCTTAGGTTCAGCGACAGCTTCAACAGTTTTTTTTTATCGAATTTCATCAAATTCTTGTCCAATAGTTCTATGCCGTCAAACATATTTATCTTATTCTTTAACAAAAATTGAATTTCGGTGCGTCATTTTTGTGTGGGTTTTTGAAGAAAATCTCTTTAAATATTTTTCGCTCTTTGTTTGGCGTTGCCAATTGTATGCATATGTAGCTACAAATGGGTCTATTAGAATCAAAAGCAACGTATTCCACTTATTCTAGTTTTGAGATATGTAATTAAAAAACACGTTTTTAAAGACGTCAAATAAGTCTTGGAACTAGTGTTTATGCTTTTGTGTAGATCTCCGACAGTAATTAATTTTCACGACAAAATTGGAATATTGATATTGGTATTGATTAAAAAAAAAAAAAATTATTTTAGGTTGGAATAAAGCTTCTTTGTTTTTCAAGTGGAATAGAGTTGTTTTGATTCAAAAAGAGTCTGAGGAATACGTTGGTTTTGATTCTTACCCCTATATTGAAATCAAAATAGCTCTAGCATAGGAAAATTTTAGAAACTTCCGAAAACATCCAAAGATAGATTTTTAATAAACTATTTTTTCGAAAAGTTGAATACGTTGCTTTTGATTTCAATAGACACAAATATTATATAATACAAAATAGTGGGTAGTGCTACCCATACTACCCATATTATCTACCGGGCTTGATTTACTAGAATCTATACTTGATATCAAAACTAAATTTGCTTCTTATTCCATATTGGTTGGGAGAGTGTAGTCAAAATGTCAGAACCGTGGCATGTCCGTTCCTTGTTTTTCCAATTAAATCTACTATTTTCTAATAAAATACTTGAATTGAATTGAATAGTAATGATGTTCTTAGAAAAATTTGAGTGCAATTTTTTCTTAAAATTTTTTTCTAAAAATAAGCCAAAATACTTATTGCTGAAAAAAATAATAATAAGTGAATATTGTCCCAGGATTAACTTTAATTTTTGAATTCAAAAGATTTCCCCCTAAACGCCATTTTCATTTAGTTTCAAGACGTTTGCATTGTTCTAAAAGAAGCACTATTTATGCATAGTTAACAGCAGTCATTTTATTTTTTTTAACGTTGTTGTACTTTAAGAGTGATATGTTTTCATTCGAAGAAAGTGAATTTATTTGTCAGTACCGTGGTAGTATTTTATAAGCATATTATAACATGTTTTTGGTTGATAATCAGAATTTTTTATTTCTTTTAACGGCATATGTTAAAATTTTCCTATAAATTATTTTTTTCATTAGCATAGCGAAGTAAGGTCACATAAACTGTCTAAATGTCAGTACCGTGGATGTCAGTACGGTGGCATTTTGAACTTTAATGAAACTATTTCTTGCAATAATAGTTATTTATTTTGTGCCAATTTTCTTACATGAACGGTAGCATTACCTCGCACGGGCCAAATAAAAATTAATCCGCCCAATAAAACTTAGTACTAACCCAGTACAATGAAAAGGGTTGCAATTCAGAAGAATAGACTACAAAAACAAAAAAGTTATAGACTAAAAAAATAATAAGGAAAGTAGAAATGTCAAGAGATCAAAAAATAACACGTTATTAATAATATCAACAGAAATATGTTGAAAAAGAGAAAGAACAAAATACAAATAAAAAAGTAAAAAAGTTTCACTATCGTCTTTTCCAGTTTTAGTACATTTCACCACATTTGATACCCTGACTAAATGAAGCCACAAAAACAAAACAAAGATTGTTTCTAATAAGTTATAATTTTTGAAATTAAAAAAAAAAGTTTGCAGAGAATCACCCATATGTACCTACATTTAGATTATAACTTTAAAATCAGTTTTATCAAATTAGAATTTCTATTAAGTCTATACTCAAGGAGTTTTAAGCTTTCCATTAGTGAAGAATGTACAATCAAAAAAATGTTTCATCTTTATAAATATATAAGAGTAAAGAAAATATGTATTATATTTATATGGATAAATATATAGATAAACCATAAATTGTAATACATCATACATAATATTGTTATTTATGTTTATGTTTATATTATGTTTATGTAATAAATTGTAATACATCATACATAATATTGTTATTTATGTTTATGTTTATATTATGTTTATGTTTATTTACCTAAATAATAAATTAATAAGTATCCATTTTAAGTTAACCTTGATGTTTGCTGTTGGTTGAATTTAGTTACTAGAACAATGTTTTTTATGTTTTCATGTTAATGTATGACACTGAATCCTCAACATATGCAGGAATTATGGGTTTTGCTGATAGACGTCGGTCGTCAGGGGCTTTCATGGATAGAAAGCACTCAATCACAAATGGAGAAAGTTTTCGCTCTATCGGTGGCAATGGTGAGCTTCAGGAATCAGTTTTGAATTTAAAAGGACTTTTTCGCATTTCATTTTGTGTATTGATATATAGTTATGAATTGCTATGACATGTACCTGCTATTTATAGCTTGCATGCTAACGATGAGTTTTTTCTACTTATATAACTTTTAAAAATATTTTTTTTACTATCTGTTATAGCCACACCCGGAGGCCCACCCACACGCCACAGACCATCATCAAAAATGACAAAGTATGTAGAATGTTGGGGAGCAGATAAACCTTTTGCGAATATAGCAGAATCAAAGTTAGTTAAAAATATTGGACTTGCGGTAAATAGCCATAGACTTAACAAAAGTTGAAGAATCTAAAGTGAATTTAAAAACATAGAGTATTGCTATGATAGAGTCTAACCTCTTGCCACCAGAAAGAAGATGTTCAAATTTTAACTGCTTAGGACCACCAACAGAGTTGAAACCAATTACCATGTGGTATCGGAACTCTTCTCGTGAAACCCTATACCGAGCTCAGCCAGATCCCCACTTTCGATACGATTTGCTATGTGCATTTAGTATATTTTTGCTGCTTGCAACTATACAGTTAAAAGTTTTTGAATTGTAAGTTATATTTTGTATAGAAATTTTAATCCCTTACATCATATTATGTATTTTAAACTAGAAATGTATCTTTGCTGGGGTCAATTGGAGCAAGTACTATATGTATTGGCCTCTTTCTTTATCTTTGTAATGTAAAGGTTGTAGAAAATTCCTCGACTCCCTCTTACAGTCCAGGTCAAGTTGTTGCCAGTAGCCGTACAATAAGACTATCTATGTTTTTGGTAGTTAATGCTCTAGTGTCGTCGTGCTCTGTTTTTAGTGTGGTAAGTTATTGGTTTATAATTTTAATCTTTAAATTTTGCAACCAACTGCACACGAATATGCTTACAAAATCTTCATTTTTGTTAATGAAAGCTTTTAATTGTACATTATGTATTGTTGTTGAGTATAGAAGTAATTTATCACAAGTTAGATGCATCTCAAGTCCAGGATTACACATGAAAGTTATACTCACGTGAGTTACTCACCGAAGAAAGTTTCTAGTAGAAATAACAAACAACTCTGATAAATATCTAAAGTTAATATTATTCATATGGGTAAATTCTACTCTCGTTAGTCGTAAGCATAACAAACTTAAGATGTAAAATTGTAAGAAACATGTTCCACTCTCTTACGAAATTAATGCAATCTGTATGCACAAATATCTAAAGAGTATAAATTACCTTGTGTAGGTTTATCTACATGCTGTCTTTATACACATATGTAGGTAACATTCACGTGAGATTAACGTAAGTCGCAAGCAAAACTTTCAAGTGTAATCCTTCGGTTATAAATTTAAACTGCCAATCTAATAATATTTTTAGATCAATTTCTCTGGAGACAATGCTATTGATGTTCGAATGTGCTCATATAATGAGTCTAATGCATACCTAACACCTTTGCCAGCAGCAAATTGCCCACCAGCCCCGGCATATCTACTTTGCTGTGCTCTTAGTCTCGCATGCATTTCAGCTTTTCTTAGAGCTGGATTCATATTGAAATTGATTGTTATGGTAATAGCTGCATTGGCTGAGGTAATTGTGCTAGGATATAGTGACTTGTTTTCAAACTATAATAACTTGCATTCTGAAAGCAGCATGTAAGCATGTGTTTAAATGCTCTAGCCCTACGAGATAAAAACAATTCTTGTTATCTAGATTGCACCTCGAAGTGAAGGGGTTCATGTTTCTTTGTCTTATAATCGCTGTTTTGCATACACTAGACCGACAAGGAGAGTACGTTGCTCGAACGGATTTTCTGTGGAAAGCCAAATTGAAGGTGGAACAAGAAGAAGTTGAAACCATGCGTGGCATCAATAAGGTAAGAAATTCCGATTTAGTAAAATACCTATCTCTTACAAAGTAGAGCTAAATGTTTTTATGTTACAATTTTAATTTCCTAAGCATCGTCCTTAAAATACTTCTAAAACTATTTCCCAGAACAGAATCTTGTCCTTAAATCTTGGTTCCCCATCTTTTATTCGTTTCAGATCTTACTAGAAAATATACTTCCAGCTCATGTTGCTACACATTTCCTTCATCAGGACCGATCTACAGAATTATATCATGAAAGCTATTCAAGTGTGGCAGTAATGTTTGCTTCAATTCCGAATTACAAAGAGTTTTACGATGAAACTGATGTAAACAAACAGGGATTGGAGTGCCTGCGGCTTTTGAATGAAATAATATGCGATTTTGACAAGGTAATTCATTAAATTGATTTTGTGTTCACCGTTAATTAGGCAAGGGTGATGTGATAACAAAGGCATACAATTTTAGTTAAATCTTTTGATACTTATTTACTAATTTTTGTAAGTGCGGTACTCGTTTCAGCTCCTTCTAAAACCAAAGTTCAGTGGGATAGAAAAAATTAAAACTATTGCAAGTACTTATATGTGCGCATCGGGATTAAGACCTGGAAAGGAAGATGGAACTACTGTGAGTTTTATTTAAAAATCATTAAAATAAGTATCCCATTTAATTTCAAAGTTGATTTTTTCAAGAATGGTGGCTATAAATTGTTTTTAATACAGGGGTGGAGTCGGCTAAGGCTCCAGTTAAAGCTATCATTTAAAGTCATCATTTTGTTTATCAATTTTGAGGCATTTTGAAAGGGAAATCATTTGATATTTTGAAGGACAAATAAAGCTCACGGCTTAATCAATATTTTCAGCCAAAAACATTTTTCAAATAAATGCCCAACTTTCCACATACAATTATTTTTATCATTTCAAAGATTGAACTATTTTACATATGATCATTGAAATTTTAAAAGTAATTTTACGTAGAAAGTTGGGGCTTTTTGAAAAAAATTATTCGTTAGAAATATTATGTAAGTTACTTAATTCATCCATCAGAAAAACAAATGATTTTGCTTTCTAGACGTGTCCCAAAATCAATCATTAAAGTTTTTAATGATGAGCTTCAGTCAGAGGTCGAAGATAAAACTCTACCTTTTGAAAGGTTTTTAAAATTTTGCTTACCTGCCGAGATTTTTAAAAATGGTCACTTAATAACCATTTAACTTAAAAAGAACTTTTATTGGTTTCTTCCAATGAGAAACTTTTATTTCGATTTTTTTATGTTTCGGTTACCACTTATTGCTGAGAAAAAAATAAATCTCATTTGAAGATCTTTATTTTGTTTTGTCCATTAAAAAGCTCTGCTCTTGGAATTTCAAAAAATTGCTTATCATTCATTGTTTTAACACTTTTTAAGCAAAGTTAAGTGGAAGTGCAGTGAGTGACTCTTTTTGGTCTAAGAGTCTTCACGCGTCAGAGTGGTTGAAGATTTCTTGGCGTTATTTTGCGACTGCGTTTACACATGGTTTCGTTGTTTCTTGCCATGACATTCGTCTCGCCATGGAAGCTTAAACATATTTCTCTCATTTTTGGCCATGATGTTCATATCGTCGTGGTCTCGCCGTATGAATTTTCATGAGATTTTCTAGTTTATGGTTATAGTTTTATATCAATATACACGGAAAGAATTCTTAGATCAGATCACGAAAAATGAGCTGCAAATTACGAAAATTGAATCCCGATTTGTACCTTGGCTCCAGAATTCGTAATTTCCGACTATTTGTTTGGAATTTGCAAAACTGAGCAAAATGAAGATATTGATACTCAAAAATCGTAAATCAACACTCTTAAGTATCAAAAAAAGAATTGTGATCACCACTTTTATTTCATGATATTGCGACTTTGAAAGATCAATCTTAACTTACCCCCATTCTGCAACAACATTTAATTTATTTCATTTGAATGAAATACATACTTTACGACGCTTGACTCTACTTGGATTTGAGCTTACAACCCTCGAGATGCGGAGCGAGCATGCAACCACTAGGCCAATTTTCATTACAGATCGTTTGTGTCACACATTAATCATTAGATACATACCATGTTGTGGTGCTTTATCTCTTCGAGAAGTAAATTGCGATAAGAAAGTCGTGATTTAAGAATTTTTTGTTGGTGATTTGCAGTTATTCTCATGGAGTTGCAAATTGCGACAAAAAAAATCGTAAATCTGTAATTGAGCAATGTAAATTACTAGATATTTATCGCAAATCAAAATTTTTAAAAGCTGTTTGTGAAATTATTCTTTTGGAGAGTTAATGCCGATTTTGCAATTGGTGATTTTTCAATTCTTTCCGTGTAGCTAAATGAAACTCTTATTACTTTATTAGCCGGACCTTAGCGAGACAAAAGCGAAACGATGATAATATGTGCACAATGACATAAACTACGTGTAGATGTCACAGCGAGACTATTGCGAGAAACCACGACACAGATATCCATGTAAACAGGCACAGCGATACTACAGCAAGACAAACACTAAAACAATGACACTGAAAACCACGTTTGAAATTTTTAACCACGTTTTAAGCTTATTTTAACCTTTTTAAATAGAATAATTAAAAAAAAAAAAACTTTGGCGAAACTATAGCGAAACCAAAGCGAGATGACGGCAAAACATGCTCAATGCTTAAAACCACGTGTAAATGTTACGATAAATGATAAATCTCACCAAAAGACCTACAAAATTAATTTAAAAAGATAAATCACAGATCGAGACCAAAATGAAATTTGACGAATTAAAAATCTCTCAGTGAGAAACAAGTTGAAGAAAAAGGTTAATTGCTATTTTCGATTTCTGGTTTCAACGATAGCAACTGGCACCTTAAGTGAATTGTGATAGTTGACACTCACAACGCCATAGCATTTCTATTGTGTTTTGACTGATAACTACGTCACCGTCACATAATATCAAGTGACATAAAACCAAATTTAAATATTTGGCCTCATATCACTTTACAAAAGCGAAAATTACGCAATTTTTTTTATTGTTTTTTAGTTTTTGTGGTGCTGTTATTTAATAAAATTTTCATTCTGCACTTCTGTGCAAAAGAAAACATATTTATCTTCTAATAAAAAAAGTAGCGTGTTAAATACAACAACAATACGGAGTTATACCAAACTGTTGTTGTATTGAGCATTCTACTTTTTCTAAGCGAATATTAAAATACACTAAGAAATAGGGATAATGCAAACATTTATAGTCATCCGAGAGTGGCTTGTTGATCGACAATGGAAAACGAATGATGTTCACATGGATGCGGCACCGCATTTCTTACGACTCGATTTTTTTGAAATCAACTTTATAAAGAGTCAGTTTGTATTACCAGTTAGTATTACCAGTACCAATCTACTTTTCTAAAGTCAACATTTTGACGACATGCTTAAGTCACGTGCATTCCAGGCGAGGCTCTATACTAAAACGTCCTACCAGGATTACCTTAAAAAAAAGGTTTTAATAATATAACAAGCGCACGCTTATTAGCATCATTCTCTAAAGCCTAAACTATGATCTGATCAATATCAACTAATTTTTAAGTGTCATCTTTTCTTACGCGATTATAATTGTAATAAAATAAATAATAAAGCAATAAGAAAAATAATAAAAAAAAAAACAATTAATGTTTTTTTTTATATCAAACGCTCGGTAACGAAACGTAATTAGAACAAAAGGTTATATCAATTAAATAAATACCTAAAAAAGCTCAACATTATAAGAGTTAAATAATATTCATAGAAACTTAAGACATATATTTTCTATAGCATCAAATGACTGTTAAGTTTCTGTTGCAAAGTGTGACGAGAATTTATGATTTTTCAGTTTATGCTTATTCCGTGCAAACATTTAAAGCAGTGTTGTACAAATGACCGACAGAAAAAATATCGACAGGTTAAAATGCCGAAAGTCGATATTTTTCTCGACTTCTTTCAGGGCAGTCGGATTTTTATCAAGTCGAGATTTTAAAGTTTCGACATTTTAACTAGTCGGTTAAAACAAAGTCCGTATTTTAATTTGCATAAAAGTCAAGAAAAATCGACATTTTAGCCAGTCGACATCTTTTTGTCGGTCATTCGTACGTAACCCACTGTAAGGTGTGTTGTCGCTGTTTATTAATATAAATATGTATTTTTACTTGCGTTATATGTACTTTAAGACAAGTTTGGGAATCGTGCAATCAAAAAACTTCGAGATAACAATCAAACATGACATTACGATGATAGGGAACTCGAAAAAAACTAGGTGGCAACCTACAGCCTAAGCCACTGAAGCGATTTTCTTCAAATTTTGAACTTGAGGTTTTTTTGTAACTCTCTTGAATGTATTTTTTCAACTCCAAAAATAACGGTACTTGCCAAACAACCGTTATGAAAAGTTTATTTAACTCTGAAACAGCTCCAATGGGTTTAATAAAAAATCTGTCGATAACGGTAGGTCGTTGGCATGGTGTACTTTTTACTAAAACAAAATTTATCAAAAACTGTTACTAACGTGACCTGCCATATAACGGTGTTTTTTTGATTTTCGATTTTTCCATTAACGACTAAGCCGATTTCTATCAAAATTCTTATGCAAAAGCTCCTTTGAATGTTAATATCAAAATTTTGAAAAAAAATAGATTTAGGATTTAAAAAAAAAAAATATGAATGTTTTTTTTGAAATTCAATATTTCAAAAAAATAGGTTGATGATTTTTGAGTTTCTAACTGTATTTGAATATATGTACATTGATTTGAATTTTTTTGCATATTTTTGGAAGTTATCAAATGATTTTAAACTTTAATATATTTTACTAGTTGTTTATATCGGGTTTTTCAATAAGAGCGCTACAAAAGTTTTTTTAAATAAAACAAAAACGGTTTTGGATATCAATAAAATTCTTTATTCCTGTAAAAGTACGTTCGATGCCATTATGTATGGAACTCGATTTATTTTGCATAGCTACCACGGGCACGCTTGCAGAAATCCAGACGCTGAACCCGATTTTCTGCTGCAATTTCACGTTCGATATTGGTACGAAGTTCATCAATCGTCGCTGGCCTTTTTGGCATAGACCATAGACTTGACGTAGCCCTACAGGAAATAGTCTAACGGCGTCAAATCACACGACCGAGGCGACCAAGCGACTGGGCCATTTCGTGAGATAACACGTTCTCCAAACTTGGTTTCCAATAAATTGATTGTGACATTCGCTGTGTGGCTTGTGGCGCGCGACGTCCTGTTGGAACCACATATCCTCCAAGTCCATATCACGGTAGCGATCCCCATTCACAGTAACGTGCCGGTCTTGATCATCACGGAAGAAGTACGGCGAAATGACGCCGCCGGCCGCCGGCCCATAAACCACACCAAACTGTAATTTTTTGGGATGCAATGATGACTCATGGAGTACGTGTGGATTACTGCCTAACCAATACCGCATATTTTGTTTATTGACGAAGCCATTCAGCCAGAAATGAGCCTCATCGCTGAAGATGACTTTTCGATGAAAATCCGAATCATTTTCAAGTTGTTGCTCAGACCAATTCACGAACATACGACGCTTCTGGTGGTCAAGCGGCTTCAGTTCTTGCGTCAATTTAATCTTGTAAGGATGTAGGCTAAGATCTTTTCGCAAAATTCGCCACAACGACGACACAGAGACCCCCAACGCTAGAGAACGACGTGTGAGAGACACATTTGGGCTTTCTGCAACTGAAGCCTCAGCGGCAGCAATATTCTCGACACTACGGGCACTTCTTTGTCTCACTGACACGGGAACATTTTGTACTGTGCCTGTGGATTCAAATTTTTCCACTACACGCTCAATTGTTGATCTGCTAGGACGATTATGACGACCATAAATTGGACGTAGCGCTCTTAGCGTTGAGGCCACTGACTCCGAATTTCGGTAGTAAATTTCAGTAATTTCGCCTCGTTGGCTCGTATATCTTTCCATCATGAAATGGCAAACCTTACTGAAGAGAAATATCAAAAGAGCGGCAAGAAATATGGCGTCGTTTTCTGTCCCTGTCGCTCTACTTTCGTAGCGTCCCTGTTGGAAAACCCAATTGAATCGGTGGGTGGAAGCACGAGCGCCAAATTAAAAACTTAAGAAAAGCAGCCATAACTTCTTACTGCTCATAGAAAACTAATAGTTCTAGAGCCAGCGACCGTTTTCAATTTGATATCATTGATTAATTAATAGGCGATCTATTCCCGCACTAGCAGTGGGTGTGTTTGTGGCAGCCGCCCAAATATGTGAGTAAATTGTAAAAAAAACTGATTACAGAAAAGGTGAGCTTTTGTGGACTGAAATCTGTTTTTTCTTTTTAATTCTTTTACATGTTTGGGCGGCTGCCAAAGACACACAGCGCTCTAGTTTGCGATTTATGTACCTGTTATATCTAATGAAGCATATGGGAAAATTCTTGCTTTTCTGGAATCAGTCACTCAAACGGTCGCTGGCTCCCAGACTATAATGTAAAATGTAAATGTCTAATAATGTAAAAAGGATTGCTCATGATTGAAAAGTTTAAATACGAGTAGGTACATATATCTACATATATCTTTCAGCAAATAAAAAAGTTATTTTAATTTTTCTGCATTGGCGCTTGTACTAGTCTTCTACTTACTGGATCATATTAAAAGAACGATTTTAATGTTTTTTTCTATTTTTCTATTTTTTTTATATTTAATTACTTTAATATTTTAAAAGTTTTCAATTCCAAGCAACTTGAGCATAAGAAAAAGTACGTGCGGTATATTATGTATATTTTAACTTGTAAGATTGCCTCTTCTGTTCAAGCGGAGGGAAATATAACCCCATAGGGTTTTTTTCAAATTACAAGCGAATCACTTACTTTGCACATAGAAATAGGCAACTTTAGGGGTAAAAAATAATCAGAAAGATTTGGAACTGATGAAGGCACATCCAAGATGACCTTTTAATATGTTAATAATTAAAATATTGAATTGTCTCCGATTCTTGGCAACCGGGTGTAGAAACTAAAAAACCTTTTGATTCTGCTAAAACAGTAAATTAAAAACCGTTGATAGTACTTTAAAGTATTAGTCCAATCAAATATAACATTGACTTCTTGCGTTTTCCTTAGGACTTTTTTTTCTTTTGATGTGTAAGGATAAAAATAGACGAACATCTTTAGTGTTTCCTCTTAAAAAAATAATAAACGAAAATTTTACAAACCCTTATAACATTTTATTGAGGGAATTTGAGGGAATTTAGTTTTTCACAAGAAAATTTAAAAACTTTTTGTAAATCCAACGGTTTTCAAGATATCTTGAAAACCCTTTTTCATCCCCTACGCATCAGAAGAAAAAAGTGTTGTCATATCCAAAATGCAAGCTTCGACCAAAATTTAGAAAAATTTGAATAGACTAAGTCAAAACAATTTTAATTATTTGTTTTTGTTTAATTCTAAGTTGTTTAATCCAAAATTAAGTAGGAAAATCCAGCTGCTATTTTTTTTGTATTCATCTGCGGCTATTTATATAGTATCCAAACCAAATTAGTTTTTACTTATATTAATTATTACGATTCCAGGATGAAAGACGAACTGAAGAGCACAATGTAGTTATTCTAGTGGAGTTTGCTATTGCTTTGATGTCTATCCTCGATTCAATAAATCGGGAATCATTTCAGAGATTCCGACTGAGAATAGGATTAAATCATGGATCAGTGATTGCTGGAGTAATTGGAGCACAAAAACCTCAATATGACATTTGGAGTAATACGGTCAATGTTGCATCTAGAATGGATTCATGTGGCGTCATGGGACGGTTGCAGGTAAATAAAACTAAATAAAACATTAGCAGTAATATTTATTAGATTTTCTTAAGACGCTTGGGCAGTTGCCCAGATAGTGAATAGTTGAACCATCTCGGTGTTTATAAACGTATTCGAACAACTGTCCGAATATGACCTGGTTTAGGTATTCATTGACATTATGTGATGGGGAGATGAAAACCAAAACTCACCATGCCCATGCCAGAAAAACTCGTCACAGTATTTGTTCAATATCTTTTTAACGAAACTTTTAATATAATTTTCCTCTTAACCGTAACAAATAGATTTCAAAATCTATGATATGATATAAAATGTTATATTCTAGTTTACTATCATTTGAAAGTTATTAAACAATTAAATTTCGTTATGGAGATGGGGAGTTTTTCTTACTTGGATATGGCGAGTTTTGGTACTCATCGCCTCACCTGTATTCATTAGTTTTTGATTTGAATTGAATTAAATTATGATATTGGAAACGTCAGTTAGATTTGCAATTATTTCAAAACAAGAAAAATAGAAAACTATAATTTTTTGCCTTACCATATTCATTGAACGTGTCTACATAAAAAAAGATTTGGACAGCAAATTTCAGTGGCTTAGGTAGCCAATGGGTTCAAAATATTTTTAATTATTAGTTAACATTTTGGAGATGGACAAGTTAGTGTCTTAAGTAGACATTGCTTGGAATGGGTTTATAAATACCACTGCAGAAGATATTTTATATCTTGAAATAATAAATATAAGAGTATTTTATGTGTAGTCAATAGTTTAAAAATAAATTCTAAGGGTTTGTTTCACAAAGTCTACTGATTTGTTATTCAACAATTAAATTATACGAAAATTAAATCCTCTCATTACTGCGTTAGTTAGTTCGTTAGTTATCCCAGTTTTCCAGACAAAATATTCGAGAACGGTCTCATAGGTCTCATATGTAATTAAGATAAGATTAGTGAGTAGAAACAAAAAAAACTAAAGCCAATTGGCACGTTCAGACGACCTAAGGGACTAGATATTCAGTCAACTGCATTCATTGAACGCAAATTTGACCAAGGTAACTTTGAAATATCAAATTTGGAACTTAATTTCAAACATTTACGGTCAGTTGATTGTAAAACAAAGTACTGATATTATTTTTATCTAAGAAAAATCTCACATATGAAATAACTCCTTTACGAGTTTTGGTAAATTAAGTTTACTAAAAAAAGTTTTTCAAGACTATTTGGTTTTGGTATTAGGAAACCAAACCTAAAATTAACAAATCTCATACGAAACTTGTATATTTACATATAATGTGTTTTTAATTTTCTATTTCGTATTTATAAGGAACTCCACAAAATGGTAAAAACGAACATGCAAAAAAATAAATTAATCCAAAAACAAATAAAATTCAGATTTCTGTTGAGTGACAAAATATAATCAGCTAATACTCTGACAGAAGTTCACTTGACTTGATATTAAGGGAGATTTTTCTTGACATACTTTCCAGTGAACTTTCCAATAAATTTGCCTTAATTAGGAAACAATATTTTGGCAGCTGGGGGTCAATTCTCGAACTGTGAAACTGTGAAGTGATAAATATGATAGTTTCTTCACTCCAAATGCGAATCTCGAAGTGCGAAAAGGTAAAACAAATGTTTTCATATGAGAACTTTGTATCACAATCAATTCATTCTGTGGAACGATAAATGATAAGGAGAAACTATTTATGCTCATTAGATACACCCAAGTCGCCATCTTGGTCTCTCTATGACACAACAATCATCTTTTACTATGAGAGATTGAGAGAGATGAGAGGTATTTGTTATTTTAGTACTTTTTAGTACTCTCTTTGGCTTTTGTTTTCAGAACGAGTTCGGGAATCGCCTTGAGCATGTCAGTGAAGTGATAAAATGATAAAACTCTGTGAGAACTGAAATGATAACTTTGTTTTCATTTCACAGTTCTAGAATTGATCCCCTGGGCAATCAGAGCCTAGAGACTTGCCTTTCTAGTCCCATGCATGGGTCGTCTGAATGTACAATGGGCAAGAACTCAACGAAAATATTAATATGAATTTTACGTCTAATAAAAGCTACATAGCAAGGAATGTTACACTTGCCGAATTAAAAAGAGAAATAAAGAAGCTTAAGTCAAATAAAGCTCCAGGATATGACTTAATCACGGCAGAAATTCTAAAATACAGAATATGTTCCGAGCCAATAGAAAGTTGCGAAAGTCATAATGGTTTTGAAACCTGGCAAACCATCTCACGAAAAGAAGTCTTACAGACCGATTTTACTTCTTTTTATAGTATCAGAAGTTTTTGAAAGAATACTACTCCTACGCCTGCAGCCAAAAATAGAAGAGAAACATTGAGTACCTGAACACCAGTTTGGATTAAGAAGCAAGCATTCGACAATTGATCAAGTGCATAGAATTACTAACGTAATTGAGAGAGCTCTTGAAAAAAAGAAAATCTGACAGTCTTTGTGGACGTGTTGCAGGCGCTTGACAAGGTGTAGTTAAGACAAGTTCTGCCTGAAAGACTTTATAGCATTCTAATAGGATATCTAGAAAACAGAATTTTTGTGTAAGACACGGAAATTATTATTCTAATTTAATAATAATAGTGGCTGGGGTACCTCAACGAAGTTTTTTGGGTCCAGTTCTGTCCTTTTCATTTACACGCGATGTACCTCAAACAGAAGACACTGATGATACTGCAATACTAGCAGTATGCAAAATGATTAGCTAAGTTACAATTAAATTACAAAATGCTCTTAATAAGGTCAATGAGTGAACAAAAATATGGTGAATAGCGAACAAAAGTCAGTCAACGTGGACTTCAAATATAAAAAATAAATAGATTACCCGTCTTTCTTAATACCGCTCGTGTTCTATTTTCGAATGAGGCAAAGTATCTGGGAAAAACTCTAGACGCGAAATTAAAATAGAAGCCACACGTAAAAAAGAAAAGCGAAGAACTGAAAAGTAAACTAAGAGATATTAACTGGCTACTCGGTAAATATTCCAAACTTAGTATTGAAAATAAGCTGATTTTATACAAGTAGGTACTAAAACCTGTTTGGACTTATAAAAACAACTTTGGGGTTGTACCTGCGATACAAACTTAAATAACTTACAAACGTCTGAAAATAAATTGCTAAGGTTATTTGTAAATGCTCCGTGGTATATAAGAAACGAAGATCTTCACAGGGATCTTGGGATTCCTACGGTTTGGGACGAAATAAAAAGTTTCGCGTGAAAACATAGAAATCGGCTTTAAGAACACGCTAACACAACGCCGCCTGCGGAGAACTAAACCTTTCGACTTGGTGCGGTGAACAGAAAACCACTTTAATATCGCGGAATAAACAGGAACTTTCAGCGGAAAGTAACCTGCAACACGTAACTTAACATCGATAGAAATAAATTACTAGATAAGTTCCGACTTAGTTGCAATCGGGAAGTGGAGGTGGTTTTATTTTAGTAAGAGTCTCACACGCTTATGAGCACGCATTTTTTGGTCCTCAGAGCCTTATGCAGGTTTCACACCTACCTACGTGAAAATAAATACAAAAAAAAATTTACAAAACCAATGAAATATAAATAATGAACTAATGTATAAAATTTAATGAACCCGATGCCAATACCATTTTGTGTGATCTCAAGATATTTGGGAGAAAAATAATATCAACGACTTTTGGTACAGTTTCTTGTAGCTTTTCTTCGTTTAAAAAAACGGAATTCTTTTGCAAATTCTATAAATTATTAATTATAAACTTCAAAATATTTGAGACGAAAGCAAAATTTCGACAACTTTTGGTAACATTTTTTGTGGTTTTTTCAATTTAAAAAAAAAACATTTATTCAATATTTTTACAAATTTTATGAATTATTTATTATAAGCTAATGTATAGAATAAACTTACCCCGAAGCCAATATCATTTTTTGTCATTAAGATATTGGAGCCGAACATTTTTTTCAACAATTTTCAGCAGTTTCTTCCGTTAAAAAAAAACTGGAAGCTTATATGTTCTCGTGTTTTTACCAAAGTCTATAACATCATTTATTCTCAAGATATTTGAGACTAAGGAAATTTAACAACTTTTTTTTTAACTTCCTATAATAAAAAACCGCTTATTGAACTTTTTTGAAAGTCCTTTCTGCACGTATTGAAATATTTGTCTATAAAACAAAATTTATTCAAAGTCGATATCTTTATTCGTTCTTGAGATATTGTGAAGCCACAATATATAGTTTGCATTAAAAATTAAATGGCCACAAAATTTGGAACGGTATAAACACTTAAACTTCGCTCAGTTTTTTGCATTTTGATGGTCAAGGAACTACAGCGGAATTGCTGCCAGGTTGCTACCATGTAGTTTGTACTGATGCAAATAGTATGCCCATAAAATTTGGGACGGTATAAAACACTGAGTAAATGTGCACCACCTCTCGGCCAAATTGTTTCCTCTCAAGATATTCGGGACGAAAACAAATTCAATAATATTTGGCATAGTTATTTAGGTTTTTCACTTTAAAAAAATATTTATAGAATTTTCTTACAAATCCTTTCAAATATCAACTATTCTATAAACTAATATATAGAATTAAATTAACCGGAAACCAAAATTTAAGGTTTTTGGGACGAAAAACAATTTTCAACAATTATTGGCAAAGTGCTTGAAAGTTTCCTTTGTTAAAAAAACTATTTGTTGAATTTATTTACAAACACTATCAAATATCATTTATTAACTACATAATATATAGGATTTAATTAATGTAATTGTTGTCAAGATATTTAAGCAACAAATTTTTTCAACAATTGTTGATAAAATTACTTGCAGTTTTTTTCGCTTTAAAAAAACTGTTGATTTAATTTTTTCAAAAGTTTTATCAATTTTTTTAATAAATTAGTGCATAAAATAAAATAACCTCAAAGCCAATATCATTGCATGTTCTCAAGAAAAAAATACACTTTTTCCAAAAATTTTCAGAAACTTTTTTTTATACAAAAAATAATAAGTGATTAGTTTTTATGTTTTTACCAATTTTGTATTACGTTAAAATGTGTAGAATAAAATTAACCCGAAATCGCTAGCATTTTTCTTTTGGTATTTGAGGCTAAGGAAACTCAACAAGGTTTATTTTAAATTGCTATAGTACGTACAGACACATACATATCTCTAAAACTGATGGATTCTGATTTTAGGGAGCTCAAAACGTGAAGATATGTCAAAATTTTCGATTCGACAAATCAGACCAATTACAATAACTTGCTGTGGGAAGTTAATAATTAATAATATTCAAATCAAATCAAATATGTAAATGCTCAGAGCTTGCAATTGATATTTGGCAGAAACCAGCCGAAGATTGTAGCAACAGAAACTAAAAGCACCAAGTGTTGCAGGGTTACCACTTCAAATAGGAGCACTACGTTTTCCCGAAAATCATTTGCTCGTGTAACGTTTGCCCGCGGATTATATTTATATGCACCTTTCTGACTCCAATCCCGCAACACGATATCCCGTGGCACAGTATCCTATGGATTTTCTGGCGGGATTGGAAAAAGTATTTAATAATTTTGAAAAGTACTTTTTCGTATTGTTGGAAAAAATATTTTATTTTAGTAACTTACATATTTTGATGGATTTTAAGCGCGAAAAAATTTAAAATTCTCAAAAAGGCTAAGAAAACATAATTCCTGTTCCAAATGCTTAAAAACCATTTTAAGCTCAGCAAAAATTTAATTCTTGTAAAATAATTTTAAGATAAAAATTCATAAAAATGTATATCGATGGATTTAAGCGCGAAAAAAATTAGTTTTAAGCGCGAAAAAATTAAAATTCTCAAAAAGCAATTCTAAGCTAAGAAAATATAATTCCTGTTCAAAACGCTTAAAAACCATTTTAAGCTTGAAAAAATTTTAACTATAAAATAATTTTTGTTCTTCAAAGCGCTTAAAACAATTTTTGCCCATAGGAAAATTTCTCTTAGGAATCACTTTAAACGCTTAAAATTATCTTGGGCGTCCTCCTCACCAAGCCACCCCAAACGAAAATTCTGTTTTTATCTCTTACAGATGTTTGCACTACCGAGTCCTAGTGAGAATTTTATTTTGCTTTTATATTTTTATTAGTCAACTTTTTTGGATGTTCGTTCTTGGTGATTCTCACAGTTTCAAATATCAGATTTATATGAAATGAATGAATATTATTGAAGAAGATTCCCGATGTCAATGCTTATGACAGCGAAAACCATAAAAATAGCTTAAGAATTTCTCTGTCATATAGCTTGAAAGACTATTGAAGTGCAGTTAAGCTTTAAAAAGTTCTCTTTAGGGCTATATAAAGCATTGCAAAGGGAGATTAAGCTTGTTTTGCTATGAATATAAGGTTATCTTATGCGCTTCTGAGCCACACAAGATAATGTTGACCTTGGCGCCTGCCTGACGACTTTACATACCCGAAGTGGACAGAGGACCCAAAAAAGAGGGTTCATATCCAGAGATCCCGCGAAGCGGGCCACGCAAGGTACTGTTGCTCAAGAAAAATTGAAATTGATTTTTATCTTTAAACGCGATTTGCGGCTAAACTAAGCGTCCTAGATGCATCAAAGTTTACATCTTTAAACATGATTTGGCAAAAGAAACTTTACATACCCCAAATCATATAGTGAACCCAAGCAGGGGGTTTGCACGGGGGCAGCATGCCACCCATACATGCCTCACTGTTTATTCGCCACTCAAGGTACTGTTGCTCAAGAAAACTTGACATTGGCGCTCAAAACGGGAAAACGTAGCCAACCCATAAATACTTGTATCTTTATTGTCTATGTTTAAATCAATATGCTCAATAAATGGGTAATGTGGGGAAATAATAAAAATATCAGCGGCCTTAAACCAAAAAATGTTTGAAAATTTTCAACTTGTCGTTCTAAGCTGGGTGCAAAAAATGAATACACATTATTTAGCAAGGGGATGGCAGGGGGACGGTTGCCCCCCCCCCCTGGATTTTTAAATTAATTAGCTAAAGAAAAGAACTATTATTTCTTGACAGTTGTAATTTTCAAACTTTTTATTTTAGTATGTATCCTTACTTCGTGACCTTTTCTATAAAAAAGGTTGTCCTCTAGTTAGCTTTAAGTCAATTTTTTATATAAAATCAATAATTGACATAAAGTTCACAAAAGGACAATCATCTTTTTATTTGTTGGATTTTGGAAGAGATCACTCTTGATCCCTTACTTAGATTCCTTAGTTATAGCACTTGAACGTAGATTTCCAGCAGAAAACATTCCAGCATAATCACTCTTTTTGTTGCATCCTGCGAATAAGTTTTGAAAATGAATTTATACGATTTCAAAGAAAAAACAAAAAAATTTTACGAGTTTTACGCATTAGAAAGTTTTAATGGAGAAGCTGAATTATCGTATATTCTTTGGAAAAATAAAACATTATCTACTAAAGATCTTCAAAACTGGACCTATACGATGTCCTAATCACAAGACTTGCTCTTCATTTTGCCCAAGCATTACCTTGTACAACAAGCTCGATTGAAAGGACATATAGTACGTTGAGAAGAGTCAAGACTTTTGGCTTAGTTCAACCATAATCGAAAATCGCTTAAATGGTAATTGATTAAACACCATGGGTGATCTTGGTAGATAAATATAAATATGTGATTGAGTATTAAAATTTATAGAATTATATGTATGTCGAGTGTACACAAGAAAACAACTATGGAAAATGAGAAGGACATTTTAAAAGAAGTGTTAGAAAGATTTGCTGAAGACCCACACCGTTTGGGTCTTCAGCAAGTGGATATATGTAGAACCATGCGGAAAATTTCTTTTATTTTTTGGCTTACAAAATTCAGTAAGCTTGAAACCAGTATTTAGATACCATTGTTGTCAATTAAATATATTTAAACTTTAATTAAGGGTGAGAATTTAGATTTTTTAAGTCAAATATGACAGAACTTTAAACGAAATTACTTTACCTAATACCTTTTCTTTATTATTATTATTAGTTATTTAAAATAATGTACTCAACAAATAAGTTATTAGAAATGTATAAGTAAGTTTATGTGTTAAATAAAACAATGTTTCTATGTTATTAACAAAGTAAAATTAAATAGAAAATATTGAGGTAAATAATCCTTTAAAGAAGTTTGCCCCCCTCTGCGTAGATCCTGCGTACGCCCTTGGTTCCAGTGGTAATTCTCTTGAAGTTGCAGAAGAACAGAGGCTTAACAAACGACTAGTGAAACCAATGTAAAATAAATCATAATTATTCATTAAGCAAACTGGAATTACTAAAACCCGCAAATATTTTAAAAGCTTTTCGTTAGATATCCGCAACTAAAATTCATCAAGAAATTCATTAAAAATACTTTGGTTGCAAATATTTAATGAAACAGACGTTGTTAAAGCTTTTGGTTTTCAGGAACGGATAGCTTTTGAATAGGGAATGTAGAATTTGAAAACGGAAACTATTTGCAAGGCTTGATAGCAAAAATATATCTTTTCAGGCGAAATGCAAATAATAAATTATCACTTTGGATGCGTATATTTCGAGGACAAGACATCGAAGACGATTCTTGTTTTTAGTTTTGGAAAGCTCTTGAAATTTTTTTTTGCCTTCTTCTTGGCTTACGAGATATTTTCATCCAAAGACATTTAGGTTGGTTGTTCTTGGGATAAAATCATTATTTCAATCAATATTTCCTAAATCAGACCATGAACAAATATTTGGCTTGGTTATTTCGATAGGGATTAAATAGACCTTTCTATTAACGTATGTGATGATTTTTTTCACCGACTTTGAAAAAAAGTTAGTTAAAAAAAAAAAAACGGCAGGGGGTTAGTCCATGTTTTTTTCGAAATCCATGAAAAAAATGTTGACGAAATTTTTATATTTTTGGAAAGGTATGTTAATTGCCTATTCAGTACTATCGATTTTTGATTTCCTTTGCCTTGCCTTCTACAAGCCTTGGCTTACGAGATATTTTCATCCAAAGACATTAAAGTTGGTAGTTTGTGCCATAAAATCAGTAAAATCACTTTTGATAGAATATTTCTTAAATCAGACCATGAACAAAAATTTGGCTTGGATATATCGATAGGGATTGAATAGACCTTTCTATTAACTTATGTCACGATTTTTTTCATCGACTTTCAAAAAAAGGAATTTTTTTTCAAATGGCAAGGGGTTCTAGTTTTAGCTCTTGAAAATGGGCACGTTCAGACGACCCAAGGGACTAGATATTCAGTCAACTGAATTCATTGAACGCAAATTTAACCAAGGTAACTAGGTTTGTTTAAAATGCCAAACTTGAAACATTTACTTCAGTTGATCGTGAAAAAAGTACCAATATTATTTGTATCCAAAATATACATAGCAACAGGTATAAACCCTCATTGAATTGTAATAAATTAGCTTTATGAAAAAAGTTTTTCAAGTCTTCAAGCATTCTTTGCCGTAGGTTCAAGATACATTCGAGGTATCTTTCATCGGAAAAGAATAATATGTAAACATATGCGATGGCGCATGTTTTTTTTTCGTTTGCATTTGCCCTGAAAACACTGATCCAGTTACATTGATAAATAGTTTTATTTTCTGTATGCTAAAATTTTTGTATCACTACAACAATTTTAAATCAAATTCCGCAAAGAAAAACTGTCGGAGGATATCGGAGAAAAACTTGTGTGAACCTGTCAAAAATAGAACACAAAAATGCACTTGATCGTACTGCAACGGAGAAATGTTACGAACAGCTGTCCGGAGGAATACCTCGAAGAAAATTCCTCTCCGACGGATACCTCCCTAGGGTAGATTCATTTTCAATGGGATCATGCCATTATTTTGAATGAACAACATTTCATATAGACAAATTAATGTGAGGTCTAAGAAACGTGCGATACTTAATTGTAAGTATTACCGTTATTTCTTAATAGACGAGAGATAGACCCTCCTCCCATAATAAAAAATGCGTGTATCTAACTGTTCTTCAAATAACCGTTACTTTTTCTTGTCGTCTGAGTTATCGTACTCTTGCCCACCCAGCCTCTTTACAAAAAAAAAAAAAACGGGTATACATACCTATTTCTTTTGTTTATAGGCATTAACACCTCAATTTTGACGATCCGATTAATAGAACTCGAGATATAGCCATTTTATGTGAAACAATTAAGTTTGTATACTAACCTATAACACACGATACACCATCGTACTGCCAGTGGCGGTTCCTCTCAGATGATTGCAAGGCTGGCTGCGCCAACCCTAGGATTTCGGCTTAAATACATATTATAAACAAATTGTTTGTATTAAAACTTGAATACATAACATTTTTTTAAATTTAAAATCATTATAAAACCAGCAAAACCTATTCAAATCGAGCCATTCATTGCAACCCCTACATGCTTTATTATATAAATGCCATACAAGCATCTCCTAACATTATTTTGGGGAATGGGTCGTTATTCTGTATTACAAAATTCTGTGTGACCAAAATTTTGTATATGGATCAAAAATTCTGTATTCCATTATTCTGTATTTTAACATTCTGTAAATCCAAAATTCTGTAAGTGCCAACATTCTATTTCAAAAATTTTGTATTCTTCTGAAAATCTAAAATTCTGTTTTCTAAAATTCTAATATTTCTTCAATTCTAATTTAGACTTCCCTCCCTAGAAATATTTCTTAGTTTCAGTTGAACAAACGTGGTTCAAATTATGATCCGCGGTTCAGCAATTTTTACTGACTGATTTTCGAGAAATAACTGAGGTTCAACGATGGTTCAAGTATGTTTTAGTGACCAATTTAATGCCTGAACCATCAATTGTTGAACCTCAGTTAATTCACCATAGTCGGTGAGTTTAAATTGGTTAAACACGGATTAAATATTTATACAACTGGTCCTTAGTAAGCTAGTTGTTCTAGTCGTTGAATTTCAAACTGCTTTGCTTTGTTTTTTTTTTTATAGTTTTGCTCTAAATTCATGTATCTATCAACTAGCTTCGAAATGTATTGTAATTGGCTCGTTTCTTCTTCTTTTTTTACACTTATGTCGTTTTCCATTGGTTTCACTCAAGAAGACACTCGTTCTGAACAGTGCTTGTTACTTCTACTCGATTCTGAAGTTTTGTATCTAAATTGGTGAATCATTAAATAGAAACTATTTGTTGACACATAAAAAGTGGAAATAAAAATAATAGTCTATCTACCCCTAACTCACATATAATAGTTTTCTTTTTGTTTTTATTAATTTGTTTATTAAATCATATTAAATTCTTTATTTTCGAGTGCACAACTAATTGGCCAGTTTATATTTCTTGAGCGCTCAGCACTTTTCCTCAATTTTTTGACAGAGCAGGAGAATAAAATCACCCCTATTACCGATGTCGTATACGACAGTAAAATAAACCACGCGACACAATCTGCATTCCATTTGTCGTTTTCAACTTTAGTCACTCGTTTTGCTGTCGTTTGTAAACGTAAAATGTCGTTGAACATTTTCATACTGCATTCTGTAAGGCGAAATGAAACGACGACTATGAAAAAAAAACGACGGTATCTCTCGTTCAAAAATTTGTTAACGACAAAGAAATGTAAGGCCGCAAAACGATTAGTATTCTTATTAAATAATTTATTTTATGGAATTTATTGTAGTTTTATCTGTCATAAGCAAAACAATAAAATACTTGCTAACATTTTCAGTTGAAATTAACAAATCAAAGCCAGTTTCAAGCGCTTGTTGAGCTGGTGGCGAAAAATGAGCAATTGGCAAGGGGATTTCTTAAAGGTGTACAGAAAATTGAACAAAAAATGGAAGGCTATAGAAACCTTTTCTTTTATAGCAACAGTGTTGCTCTTTTTTTGGGCGTGAAAATTCGTATATGTGTACCATCTATACATCCAATGACGCCGGGAAACCCTGTTCCATTGAAAAAGCTATGTTTTGCTTCATGTTTTCCATCGTCTGTCATTCGAAATCGAATCCATTTTAGGCAGACATAAGCTTCAATAACATTATAATTTCTTTAAAATCTTGCAGATTGTTGGTTGAGCTATTCAAATTGAAGTCGTTGCCAGCGCCGTGTTGGTTACTTCCCTCAGCTAGAATCTTAAGGTGACTGCAAGCATCAATATTACTGGAATCGATGATGAACGTTGCCGAATAGTTATTTTGTCACTTATTTCATCTAACACATTTTTAAAAGCTTTCTTTGTTAATCAAAAGTATTGCTTGAATCTGTTAAAGGGTACAAAAGTTCAATTTAATAGTTAAAGTTGAATTAAAAATATGAACTCACTTTGAATCAGGCAAATCAAGTGAATTTGAGTGTTGTCTTATGTGGTTTGTTTTATAATTAATTGTGCATTTTCAAAACTGCGCTTCGCACTTCTTCATTCTCGTCACTATATCGCAACTTGTGTTATAAAACATTTCTAAACTGATCATTTTAATTTATTATTTAATTGATAATTATAAAATTAACGGCATTTTGTTGTTTATTGAGTGTTGACTAATGATTTTGTATTTGTTTTGTTTTCAATTTCATTTGAGTTTGACAGATATCCATTACTTTTTCATCGTTTAAAAATCTGCTACAAATTTGTAGCGTCGAAAAAGCTATAGAATGCCATTTGAAAAACGACACGACAAAAGAAACGAGAGTCGTCGAAAAAACGAGACGACATCGGTAATAGAGGTGAATATAAACAACATTCCTCACATAGAAGTCAAAACAACTCCCTTTTTCTTTTCTTCTTATGTAATTTACTGCGACAAAAAATAATTGAGCAAGCGAATCCAAAAAATTTCAGTCTCAGTTTTTAAGGGGAAAAAGGAATTTTTGTGAGGAATCCTGTTTATATTTCTGAGCGCTCTGAGTCCTCTGAGATCTCAGAAATATAAACTGGCTAAATGAAATGGAAATAATATGAATATGTACCGCAGTTTGTTTTGACGTTTGAGTTGGAGTGTATTAGTGCTTCTCGAGTGGATTCTGCTTTGAAATCAAAAAGAGAATTTCTCTTCTCAAAAAGAAGTAGAAGAGGATTTTTTTCGCCAATGGAATGGTTTTAGAAGACGTTCAGCGCAGTGTATTATTATAATAATATTGTACTCGTCACAGATAAGCGATAAAATAGAGTAGAATATTTGTTATGTAACGAGGGACGCCTTCTAGATGTCCAATGGAAAACGACATTAGTTGATTAATAAAATAAATTTGGTGGCTTGACAGATCGAGGAAGGGTAAAGTGACTTACAATTTTGTGCTTAGTCTCAAAGGACAAAGATGATTGGTACTTCTCATGGCTCTTGAAGGATCTCCCAATTTCTCGAATAAAAGCTCTCTATAAAAAAAATTGCTAAGATACCCATGTCCTTCGGCCAGTGGTCCATTTATACAAAAGAGAATTAACAAATGTTTTGAGCTCTAGTAATCGAAGAAATTATTTTATTTGGAGGAATGATTTTCTTTGTAGAGCGAGTCAATGTTTATAAATTCTTATTTTGATAAAGAAAGTATTTTTTAGTTTTCTTAGCATTGTGTCTAAATACTAGTAAAAGAACGTACTTTTTTAATTATCAAAACAATTTCTGCATTCCAAAATTTTGTAAATGATAAAAGAAAAATTGTTTTGATAATGAAAAAATTGCGCACTTTTTTCAATATCAAAAAAATTTTACTTTTATCATTTACAGAATTTTGGAATACACGGAAGAAAAAACGAAACTCGAAGAAACGAAAGTCATGGCGAAGAGCGATTATAAGATACGAAAATAGAAAGCAAAAAAAGTTGCCACACAAAAACGAAAAATTGTATTTATTATTTACTTACTTTTCTTCGCTCACTTAACAAAACAAAAACCAACTAAACCAAAATAAAAAATAAATGACATTTGACAACTACCCCCAAAACGAAAGCTGAACCAGAGCTTAAGGCACTCGTAAATAAAAATACGAGTGTCGTCATTTTTACGATTCTCATTTCTCTTAATCGTAATTGACGATTAAGTGCTACTATAATCGTTTTTCCTAATCGCAATTTAACGAATACGCCTTATTTTGAACGAGTATCGTTTTTCGTAATAACCCCCCAGAATTTTGAAATCAAGGATTTTGGAACACAGAAACTAAATTCTGGCATTTACAGAATTTTGGAAAACAGAACTTTATAATCCGAATTTAGACATATACAGAATTATGACTCCAACACATTGCTTTGCTTTTAATTTCGGTCTTGTGTTGGCGGAAATTTTGTGCACCAACAAATCTCATACAAACTACCCTATATTCCTGATGTGTTGTTTCATTCTATCTTTAAGAACATATCGACAAAAATAACCACGCAGCACGCAGGTTGGCTCTAATAAGAGAGTCCAACTCTGTAAAAAAATTAAACACCTGCGTTGACCATTGCCGACCTACTCACAGTCACCAGTGGAGAACCCAGTTATCTGAATCGAATGTTTTAGTTCGAATTGTATATGTTTGGCTTAAAAAATCATAACTTTCGTTCTACTCATCCGATCTTTATGAGGTTTTTAAATAAAGCCAAAGTGATACGCTACATTATGTAAGAAAATCGTTGAAATCGGGTACACATTTTATACTTTTAAGGTGAATAAGTCCCCCTCAATTCGTTTTAAAGCATTCAACATTCAAAAGTTGATGAAGAATTTCCCAACAAAAAATGCTTATTAATTGCTTAGCCCCTCTTCTTAAATTATGTTATACAATGTTTTACCATCGAGCCTACGCGAGGGAACAAATTTAAAAAAAAATATTTTTGCAAATAAAATGATTAATTAAAAACCAAGCGACATTTACTCAAAAAGTTCTGCATGGATCCTTAACATTAAGACCTTAAGATACTGTCATTAAGGCAGTATCGATTTGGAAAATAAAATAATCAATTTTTACACAACAACTTTGAGAAAAATGTAGAAACAGTTTGAATTAATATTTTTTTGCACTTACTTAGTGGATTTTCTAATTAAAAAATCAGTACTTACCTATAAATATTAAAGATGAGAAACATTTATAACCTAATATAGAAACCGGGCTCATGAAAACATTAATAACTTTTATAATTATTAACGGATTTTAATGAATCAATTATTATTTATTTTATTAAATATAAACAATGTATGTTTGAAAAAGTTTTAGGTACATTTAAATACTGACAAATTGACACTCCTTTTGGCAAACTATCCCTATGGTTTATATATTTTGACTTCCGCCACCAAAGATTTTAATTTTTCAAAATTCTATTCAACAAGCCCAGGAAACATTTTGTTGTATATAACATTGTTGTACATTGCTCACAAGCTTCAAACATTAAATTACTAAATGTAAATTTATTAATCAATTGCAAGCAAATTCACATTTTGATCATTTTTCAAGAGCAACAAAAAGTAAAATATTGTCGATTCAGCTTCACATATGACTGCCTGAACAGAATGGAGACGGAGCTGCAATTGGAGCTGCTTTTATATTGATATTATGATATTATTGATTTTATATTGTTTTAATTAAAAACAAATAAAAGAAAAATAATTTATTTTTCTTATTTTTTCATATTTATTACGTTTAACTTTGATCAAGGGATTATTTGGCTACCCAGAACTCAAGACCGGAAATAGTCACAGTCGTACTCAGATTTTGGCTACACATCTTCTCTTAAAGTTTTCTGTCGACTCTAGTAGGCACTATATGGAATTAAATTGATTACAGAAAAGTTTCATACTTAACCTTTTCTTTAAAGAACATTTTTGTTGTTCATACCTGAATACATAATAATCCCATGGTCTTAAGAGGTATATTAATTCAAGTAAGGTTTTGATAACCGAAAATTAAATTTGTGTCAAAAATAATGAAAATATGTAGTTAAGATAAGCTTATAAACTGTATTATAATCTAAATTAAATATTATCAATTACTGTTGCATACATATTATGTAATTGTAAACCCTTTACAATTTTTTCCAGACTACTGAAAGCACAGCAAAGATCCTAATGGATGCGGGGTACACATGTGAATGTCGTGGGCCTATATTTGTGAAAGGCAAAGGCACATTAATCACTTACTTTATCAAGACACCTTTTGATGAAAAACTGTAAAAATATAACTGCTGTGAGATACTAATTTATTATTGAAATTGAATTAAAAACTATGAAACAAAAAAAAACTCTTTAAATCTTCCTATTACTGATTTTTGCTCATGTTGCTTTGCTAATTTTTGTATATCTTTTGGTTATTAAACGTGAAGAAATTAAATCAAACAAGGAGATTTCTTTGGTGATGTGCAGCAAAGCAATCGGAACAAGCGTCTCTTTTCAGTACTACAGATGAGGCATGCGTATGACACTGGCCCCAAAGATCTTGGCTCCCCATACGTGGAACATTCGCAAATACAATAAGCCATCTAATTGGTTATACATACATACATTAACATTACATATGTGTAGGTAAGGTAGATATTTAAATAGATAAACATTTTAATTGTTCTATATGTGAAAAGAATAAAATAAAAAAGAATTTTTTTAATTTTGTTTGTTTAATTTAAACTTTATCACAACTTATTTTTTTAGGCTACGCGTTTCGGGAATTAAATTTCCATCTGAAATAAAAGGAATACAAAAATAAAAGAATTTTAATAGTTAATATTTTGCTTGTTTTATTTAAATAACATCACAACTTATTTTTGTATATTACGCTACGCATAAATCATAAAAATTCTTTTATTTTTTAATCTTTTCATTTTTTTATAATTTGCGCGCACTAAAGGGGTTTTGACTACCATTAAGTTGATGAGATACAGTGCGAGCGATCAGGAAAATAAGGAAGGATTCAAGAGGAGATACCGATCAAATAACACTATGCGACAAAAAAAATCAATATACTTCTCCCGAGACCTAGATCATTTTCTAGAACTTAGTAAAATGGCATACAACAAATTTCCGATTTACCCCCAAAATCTCGTTTTAGGGCGTAAAAACCCGTTTTTGGTAGTTTCATGTGAATAATCACTCACAACTTGTTTTTACCATTTGATTTTCGATTTTGGTTTTTTTGTTTGGAAGAAGAAAAATAGGCCTTTTTTTTACAAAAAATGAAAAATGTCAAAGAACGAGTCCAAAATGTTAGTGATTTATAAATTTTTATATTTTTCTCACTTTGATAACGGTTTTATCTTTCTTTTAAATTTTCGATACTCTTTTTCCTTAAATATTTCAAAAATTTTAATTAAGCTACCAAAGAGCCTTTTTTTATTCACATCGTCCAAAAATTGACTGATTTATGTGAGTTTTAAGATTTCATCGATTTTTTTTATGAGCTCTATTGCAACGCTCAAGTGGAGTATATGGCAAGGGATAGTAAAAAAATGTATGCAATTAATTTAAATTAAAAAAAAAATTATTTATTTTTTAAAATAAAAAAATATTATTTACTTTTAAAAAGTAGTGAGCAATTCAGAATCTCTATAGCTTAAAAATGTACATAAATGTAGGTACAATTAATCATTAGTTTCTTTTTTTAATGTCCAGCAATATTCAGGCAGTCTACTATTTTTCAAAATAAATTTACCTGACATTCCCTGACCAATATCCAATGTACGGCTCTGGGGCGCAACTATGAAACTCGATTCTACAATAAAAACATTCGAAATCGGAAAATCTCAGCTTGCCGATTCTTTAGTCTCCGCGTATAAACAGAAATACGCTAATCGAAGATTCTATGGCAAAAAGTGGGAGGCACTAAAATTTCATCCCATTTTCATACATATGACCACCTATAATAAGCATTGAAAACAACTTTTGAATAAATTCGAAAGTAGAATAAAAATACATAGTAGGGCCCCTAGGATCTTAGCACCTCATGTATGCGCTATTCGTATAAAAAACTATGACACCTGATTGGTCAAAAATGGTCAACTAAATTTAGAAATTGGTTAGCCCTAGAAAACTTTTAATCAATGCTTAAAGTTTCTCAAAGTCACAACTTTTGGCAATGTTTTTTTATGAATTTTAAAAATATTTGTAGGGTCATAGTTTTGTAAGTTTTTATTTTTTCTAGGTCACAAACGATTTTTGCCCCTCATTTCTGGGACAATCACAAAACAGTATACCATTTGAAAAAATCGACATAAAAGGTCAGTTTTTGTAATTATTCAGCCTAGATAATTTCTTATGAATTTTTTAGTAAATTTGAAAAAAAAAAACTTTACAAGTTCATAAAAAATAAAAAAATCTATGGCTAGACCAATCACTGAAAATAGTTATGAGGTTATGACGATCTAGTGATTCTTCGGATGACAGACATTTTTTTGTGAGTATCTCATAAATGAGGCCTTGACCTTGCGTGACCTTGAGAAACTTCAAGCCGTTATTAAAAGTTTTCTAGGCCAGATAATTTCTTAATTTAGTTGACCTTTTTTAATCAATTACATACATAGAAAGAATAATTTTGTTATGAAGGTGCCAAGACTCCAGAGCCAAAACGTAAGTACATATTACACCGACAGCCCACAGCAGATTTTGGGTGTGTTATAAAAACAATAAAGAAAAGGCGTCGAAAGCTTCAGTAAATGTTATTTAAAAAAAAAAATCTAGAAAACCAATTTCGGCTAACGTGATTCCCCTCGAAGTTGCGATGCACCGGTTGTGGGACTGCAAGTCTTGGATTTTTTTAATTGCCTTTACTGAAGCTTTCGACGCCTATACTTTTTTGTCTGCTATCAATCACACCCAAAGTCTGTCTATATGTAAATTGAGTTCATTAAATCTTAAACCAAATGAACTTAACTTGCATTTTTCAAAGATCTACCATCTTCTTGAAGGAAGTAAATTAGAGATTGCTTTGAAAGTGCAAAATGATAAATGATTTCAATAAAAGTGACGAGTGACGACTATGCAGCGTAATTGCGTAATATATATTGTAATGACTAAATTAAATAAGTATAAATTAAACTCGTTGGGATAAATAAATTGAACAGTTTTTTTTTTAATAAATCACAATAATTTCATCTAAATGAAAATTGCAATCAGAAAAAAGTTAAAAAAGATTTAAGTGAACTTTTAAAAATAATCACCTTTATTACCGATATCGTCTCGTTTTTTCGACGACTCTTGTTTCTTTTGTCGTGTCGTTTTTCAAATGGCATTTTGTAACTTTTTCGACGCTACAAATTTGTAGCAGATTTTCAAACGATGAAAAAGTAATGGATATCTGTCAAACTCAAATGAAATTGAAAACAAAACAAATAAAAAATCATTAGTCAACACTCAATAAACAACAAATGCTGTTAATTTTATAATTATCAATTAAATAATAAATTAAAATGATCAGTTTAGAAATGTTTTATAACACAAGTTGCAATAGTGACGAGAATGAAGAAGTGCGAAGCGCAGTTTTGAAAATGCACACTTTTAAAAGAAACCACATAAGACAAACACTCAAATCCACTTGATTTGCCTGATTAAAAGTGAGTTCATATTTTTAATTCAACTTTAACTATTAAATGGAACTTTTGTACCCTTTAACAGATTCAAGCAATACTTTTGATTAATAAAGGAAGCTTTTAAAAATGTGTTAGATGAAATAAGTGACAAAATAACTATTCGGCAACGTTCATCATTGATTCCAGTAATATTGATGCTCGCAGTCACCTTAAGAATTCTAGTTGAGGGAAGTTACCAACATGGCGCTGACAACGACTTCAATTTGATTATCTCAACCAACAATCAGCAAGTTTTTTTAAGAAATTATTAAATTAATATTAATAATCATATTATCATTACCTAAAATGGATATGATTTCGAATGACAGACGATGGAAAATCTGAAGCAAAACATAGCTTTTTCAACGGAATGGGGTTGCCCGGCGTCATTGGATGTACAGATTTACGAATTTTCACTCCCAAAAAAACAGAAAAGGTTTCAATAGCCTTCCATTTTTAGTTCAACTTTCTGTACACCTTTCACAGATCCCCTTGCCAATTGCTCATTTTTCTCCACCAGCTCAACAAGCGCCTGAAACTGGCTTTGATTTGTTTATTTCAACAGAAAATGTTAGCAAGTATTTAATTGTTTTGTTTATGACAAATAAAACTACAATAAATTTCATAAAATAAATTATTTAATAAGAATACTAATCGTTTTGCGGCCTTACATTTCTTCGTCGTTAACAAATTTTTGAACGAGAGCTACAGTCGTTTTTTTCATAATCGTCGTTTCGTTTCGCCTTACAGAATGCAGAATGAAAATGTTCAACGACATTTGACGTTTACAAACGAGTGACAAAAGTTGAAAACGACAAATGGAATGCAGATTGTGTCGCGTCGCATATTTTACTGTCGTATACGACATCGGTAATAGGGGTGAATATACAGAAGAAATCCCTGACCGCTTCCTGAATTCCCTGACTTTCCCTGACCAAAATTGTGTTCCCTGACTTTCCAGTTTAGCGGACACTATGTTATATGAAGCTCTTTCCATGAAAACAATTTTCAACCGTTCCTAAATCTTGGTAAAATCGTTCTCAGTTAGCCAAAATTGACTATTAATTGCAATCAATTTATTTCTGTTATGGTGAATGATGATCATTCAATATAAACGAATTTCGGATCATAACAGAGACCAGTGTGGTGTTTTGAAGTTTGTTCTCACATAAACTTTCATCTAACTTTAAAGGCTTGAATGTACATATAACACAAACTTAAGGAACCCAACACAAGTTTTCTATAAGCTGGAGTTATAGTAGCTATCTCATGGATGCAAAGCCGATCATCAGACTCCTGCAGAGGTGCTGGTTCTATTATTTTTATTTGTAATTCAAAAAATTAACTGCTGGTAACACCCCGACTCCACAGGAGATAATTTTTCTCCAACTAAATATCAGATATTTTTATCTGTGTCTCCTGTCTGCGCTGGGCAAATCATGTTATGCTATTTCAAATCACGTAACCAAAAATTATACTAAATAACATACAAAAACTTAATTGCCACACGCAAATGCAGAGATTAACATCAACACTGGCATAAGGATACAATATAATGAGACAAAAAAAGAAATATCATGCTAAAAGTAAAAATATCTTCATCTGTCAAAATTCATGTCAGAGATCTCTGTCATAATCGCGGAGAGATATCTCTGACATCCCATCAAGAGATGAAACGGAGTGACTCCATTGGATATTTCATGTCAGGATAAGCATTCTAATAGAAATTATCTCCTGTGGAGTCGGGGTGTAAAGGTCGGTGCCATGAAATAACGGCGAATTCGACTTTATTTCGCTTCACTAAAGTCAAAAATAACGCCAAATTTAGCGTTCGGCTTTATTTCGCTTTGGCAAAGTGAAATAATACCGATTCGGTAGTAGTTGGAGTGAAAATAGAGTAGAAAAGTAGTACTCCGAACGTCCACTCGAAAACGATATTAAAATCATATATCGTCGGCTTTCTATCAAAACCTCGTAAGTCTATTTCGCTTAGAAGACACAAAAAACAATTTAAAAGGTAATAAAATAGAATTCTAAGATCATGAAAGGTTTAATCACTGGTTGGTAGGAATTATAACACAGTTAAGAGGCATTAGTATTCAAATTCAGTGATTTCTTTTTATCTGAAATACATTAAAATAGCATTTAAAGACTTTTGAAGTGACAGAAAGCCGACGATATGTGGACTGCTGACGCTTCCATCCCCTGTTATTTTTTAGGTATTTTTTATAAAGCAGATTGTCACAGTATTATTGAAGAATGCATTTTCAAACGGTTCAAACGCTTTCTGCACGGTTTTAAAACGTTAATTATTTAATTTGAGTTTTAACATCTCTTAAATCTTTAAAATTTGGATATAATAATTTGTTTGTCTGTTCTGAGCCAAATTTTTAGAAAATTACCCCTCCCGTCTAAACGGTGGAAAATAAACCCCCTCCGATAGTATTTTTTCTCGTCTAAATCTAAATATATACCCTCAGTTAGTTTATTGCGTTTTGTATGAATCACCCTAACGCCATAATTAGTACCTTAAAATGAAAATAAGGGGACCAGGGGGGTGAAATAAAAATCTGAAAAATTAGGAAAACATTTTTGTCCATGTAGAGCCATTTGATGCTTATCCATCTCGAAACTTAAAAAAAAAGATCCAATGTAAGGATCACCCTAATGTACATACCTATCTACTTTAATTTTTCTTACTTTTGTTTGATGTGTATAAAATATTCTTTTGTGGTTATTTTTGATGGGATACAAAGAATCATCCAACAAGTTTTTTTTAGTGAGGGCCTCATTAGTATTTGACAAGTTTTTCTTGTCTAGACTATCGCTATCGAAACATTTTAATAGCCTTGACTAAATTTGACAAAAACTTGCCATTTTTTTCAGGCGGTATGTCAGAATAAAGTGGGAAGGAAATTCATACGACTGCCAATTTTGTGTGATAAAAATGATTTCCATATTTTGCTTCCAAACAAATCAGTTTGACCATAACCCCAAACACCCAAGTTGGATAGAATGTTTGATGGTTTTAGAAGCAGTCCTTAATATTTTTATGTATAAACACATCAAGGTGTAGGGTGCGCTGTTAAGTTATGTGCAGTGAAATTTCACATTTTTTTCTATACTATTAAACATTTTCTCCACACTTTTTGACATTATGAAACAATTTTTAAGACAAAAAAAAAGACATGTAGGTTGAAGCCCCAGTACACAAATATAAGGTTATATATACTCCACACGTAATTAACACTAAGTGTATTTATAATTTATTTCGCCAACGATATTTTAGGAACCCTGTTATATTGCCCCTCGCTTGAACATGAAAGACAAAAATGGAAAAAACATTAAAAAACAACGGCAGCACTTGCAATACTATTTTGTAGTTTTAAGTAAAAGCAGAAGTTCATTACTATGGTATATTTTAAAAGTAAAATCTTTTGATGAACAGTTTTGGCAAAAATAATTTTCAAATTCAAAATTTCAAAAAATGTTTCCAAATCTATTAGTAAAAAATTAGTAACATTGTATTAGGAGTGAATGTAACTATAAACACAATCTGGCTATGAGGGCTTACAGGTGCATGTATCGTGATATGAAAAACCAATGTCTGGCAGGTTTTTTTTCACCCTTTGTTAGGAGTTGGGAGGTTAAAACCTTGGGGTCATTAACATTTAAATTCACTTTTAGAATATAGGAAATGATGTTCTACCATTTTTTCCGAAGTCAAAAGAATTTTATCTTGATGATACGATCAAAAGGAACCTTGATTCTAGCTTTTTAAGCAAACCTTTTTGGACTTTTTTTGGAGACTTTACTGTTTACTTTGTTGATTCTATTTTTTTGTTTTAAATCTCTCTATATCTTGAGTTCTATTAATCGGACCACTAAGATTGAGGTGTTTATACTTGGGACAGCATCATATGCAATATATTTTTTTAAATAAATTAAAGTGGTTATAACCCTGACAATGAAATTGAGGAACTGGCTCTTTTTAAATCCTCGCCCCTCCCAAAGGCTGAAAAATAAACCTGCCAGACTTTGGCAATTGATATCACGATACATGCACCTATAAACCCTCATACTGAGATTTTGGCTATACATTCACTCCCAAAATTTGCTGTCGGCTTAGACTTTATGTACAAATAAATACATTTTAATATAATGTATTGAATAATAATCCAGTCATATTAGCCGAAAAATCAAAGCAAAAATTATGGAACAAATGGTGGAAAGATGGATTTTGGTACATTGCATTCTAAAGAAACTGTAAAAAGTCGCTATCTATATTATTGCCGCTTAAAATTTAACTATGCATAAAGGGATTGGCTTGAAATTTTGTTTTCCTTAATGAAATTAAGAACTTAAACACTATAAATAGTGAAACATAAAATCTTGGTATAAGTACCTATTTTGAGGCTTAAAATGACTCGAGTAGGATTATAAAAAAAACTATGAGACATCTTTAAAAAAAATGACAAAAACAAATATGTTTAGATTTACTTTGAGGCAGCGCACGGTGACGTTCAAATATTTTTCAAACAGAATTTGAAATGTTGTTTTTCTCTCATTAATTTCAAAATGCTTTGTTTCTTTTTTTTTTTGTAATGACACGAATATAAAGAACATGTCATCTGCTTGCTTGTCACTTTTGTTGACTATTCATTTTTTGAGAAGCTGTTGATGGAGGTGTCGATGGAATTAGGATCATTCATGCTGATGCGAATGATTTGGGTCGACGACGACGACGACGACGACGACGCGACGAGACCTCTTAGAGTTTTTTTTCTTAGAAGACTTGTGTTATTTATCTCCCGGAGTTGAAAAATGATCATACATACACATTCTTGTTCGTAGGCTAGTTAAGAATATCTCCCAAACGGTGCCTCTTTCCGAAAAAAATTTAAACGACCAGTAAGAGCATTATTTACTGTTAAACGTGGTGGTAAATCGTAACGGTTAGGTGATCCATTACTGGGGGCCTCTTACCTTAAATGCTAATCTTTTTTCCTTAAGTAGAATAACACTGGTTAGTTTAATTTTTTTTTTTTGTTACAGAATCCAAAATATACTTTTTTGAAGGGTTTTTGGTATGCTGAACTCGAATTTGAAGTCAGAAAAATTTGATCGTTTTGAGATACTTATTAAATATTATTATATTTATTCATTCTCCTTTACATGGTATTAATATCATAAATGAAAGGCTAATTACTAACTGAGGATTTTTCAAAGAAGAAAAACAGACGGGACGACTAAAACTGATTTTAAAAGAAGAAAATTAGTTCTTTTAGAAACCATTAAAAATTTTGTTGAAACAATTTACCTTAAGATACAATATAACTTTGAAAACAGCAAAAAAACTTTTTTTTTAATTTTATAACGGGAATATATGGATCAATAATGAATATTTGGAAAATTTGTAGCTGAATTTACTGTTATGTGCCAGAAATCTTGGTTCTTGTGATTAGAAAGTTGTTCTTCTTAGAGTTGAATAGGTTTGGGCCAAAATGTTGTGCAAAGCTACTTCAAAAACTTGTTTTTAAGTTGAAAATAACTTTAAAAAAACCAAAGTAAAAAAACATATAGTATTGAAATTTTCCAAATCCTACAAATTTTATCGTTTTTGACAACTGTTCAAGTTTGGCTTCCTTCAATTTTTACTTTCATAGGTGTCGGACTTTGGCTTGCAGCTACTATAGGTATTAAATAATTTCGAAATCTTCTTCTCAGTTGCGACATTGAATTTCTTATTGTGAGCTTTGTATTTTAACAACCAAGAAATTACAGAAATAATTTTTATTTCATTCAAATTGTTTTATTTGCTTACAATTAGGTTAGCTATAAAAGAAATATTTTTATTCAAAAAATTATACGAAAACAATTTGCACACATACGCGAGCCTACGTAAAGCCTTGTTTTCATTATCTTTTTGTTGTTTTATACAGTTTCGTTCTATAACGTATTTTTAAAGTAATCTAAAAGATTCAAATTTAAAACCATCTTAATTTGTATGAACAAATTTTAATCTTAAAGATTTGCGCATGTTATAATAGCTCTTAAATCTATGTTTTTTTTATTGGGTATTGAAATTAAAAACTTCTCTACGCCCAAAAAATAATAAACTATACTTTTTTAATTATAAAATCAAATACGTACTTCATAATTCTTTATAAACAAAATCGAAATGGTTGAAAAATTATTATTGCGAAACTTCGTGAAAGCGTTTTTGTCGTTCCAAACTCTCAACTTCTGCCCAGGAACTTCGCATGTTACGAAATAGCTTGAATGAAAAGGAAGTAAAAAAAAGTTATATTATTAATGAACTCAATTCGATAAAAGCAACGGAGATATTAAGGAAATATTGTATAAATATGTATTAGAACTGCAAAAAAATGGAATGATTTTTAAAATATTGTGATTTTTAAAAATATAAAAGACTATTAAAATGTTGTGAATTTTTAAAAATAAATACTTACCTCATCTACCCAGTTATTTTCAGCAAGAAGATCATTTAGAATGTCTGTAGAACTTTTTCCCGGTAACTCTTTTTGATGCTCACCAACACGTCTTGTACATATAGCAAATAAATTATATTTTTCATGGGCAATTTTGTGAAATATGTCAGCTCTGGCAGCACATATTCGACATAGAAGAATATCCTTGAAAAGAATATTATAAAATGCAAACTAAGTTTTTATTTTATTTGAAAATTAAATTTTACCTTCTCATAAGCAACTCTCATATCAACTGGTACCGTTTGCATTGTGTTTGTATTGTAGGGATGTCCGAAGAGAAGAAATCTAACTGATATTCCAGGCTGATGACATCCACCACAGTTTTTCTGATTCACATTATTTTGTCCCCATTCTGTGAAAACGTGGCATTGTGGCCATGTTTCTATAGAAACAATAACACTTCGGGTCCATGGTGTTATTGAAAGTAGTTTTCTTTTACAGTTTTCCATTATTTCATCGATAGTCCTTACACTCGATAAAAAATATTCATCTGTTTTCAAACAAAAGATAAGAGATTTGTTAAGATTGTAAATAAAAAATAAATTTTATACAAGTGAATATTCAACCTTTTTCTCTATTAATTTCTGAAAAGAAACTTGGGTCCAAGACTTGTGAGATCATCGTCTGAATATAAATTTCAAAATGATCACGATAAGTAAGATAGTCTTCCATAATTTTTTCGATAAATTGTTCAGTATCATCTGCAAGCAATTCAGAGCGCATAAATTCCACAATCGTTTCAGTATGGGATTGAACTTGAATGCGTACTGGTGCTTTTATGTACAATTTTTTTGTGTCTAAATTCCAAGATGCATACTGCTAGTCACAAAAAAAAAAACTATAACACTTTATCAAGTACTTAAATAATCTTATCAGTTTACCTTTGACATGTTGCGGTAAAACATTTTTCCATTCTGACAAAATGACTCGTACTTTTGTAAAATGCACTTGGAATCAACCTGCCAGATTATTGGCCAATCATTTACCAAATCTGATCGCAGAACAATGAAATCACCAGTCTGAATAAAACATTAATTAAAACAACAAAAACATTTAGCTTCGAAATCATTATACCTTAAAGTTGTCGGCAGCATTTCCAGGTGCATTTTCAGATATGTTGTTCGATGATGCGGAAACTAATGTCATTTTATTGACGTTGTCGTTTTCCAATGTTGAATCGTCTTTTACTGTCGAACAATCTTTTTTTTTTGAACAAGGGTTGGGTTTCATTCGACGATTCTTCCGTTTGCCGACAAAGTTTCCAGGCATACCATCTTCACTCTATGATTATTAAAATTATATATACACACACATTATTAAAGTATAACACGATTTACATCGTCGTCCTGTGGTGTCCAAACAGGATCAGCATCAGAATCAGCAAACTCTTCTGGTTCATCGCGGTCAGTTGCTGCAGGGGTAGCTTGCATAATTTCGTTGATACCACGTGCTTTTGCTTTTCTCAAAGATTGCTCTCGACGTGGAGGAAGAGCCAATGGATCTGAAGGGAAATGAAGACATTCTGTTTAATTTCTTAATTGACAAAATGCTGGTGGAATTTTTTTCAAGAATTTATTAGAGAAATTAATGGCAGCAACGCTAGCTGTCACTATGCCATTTAATTTCTTTAATTCTTCGTATTGTTTGGTAAGGTGTCAGAATACTTTCTGGTAGATGAACTTTACATAGAGGTCCTTCAGCGAAAACTATTAATCGAAAAAAAAAAACAAAAACGATGAAGAATATGTACTTCTTTTCTCTTACTTCATCACAAGATTCGGGACAAGCATCAAATAAAAGACGGTATTTAACCTATGAATTCACCACTCGTAGCAGGAGTAAGTGAAAGAGATTTTAAATTCGGTACACCACAATGGAAATATATTGTTTTTTATTTCTTTTCGGTAACAAATGTATTTACAGCTTTTTTCTTTATTAATACTACTACAACGTTTATCGTATGAATCCCCAAAATTGAGGAGAGTGATGTTAGTTTAAGAATTAAAAAATGATAAAAAATATAAAAAGTGGAAATTTTCTTTTGAAGAACACTTTTACAAAAATACAAAATCTTGCCTTGTTTTATACGTTATTTTAAATCAATGTAGATGAAAGTAGATTTGTATCTGTAATATAACGCCATTACAGTTTAATAGATGTCATTTTAAAACAAGGCTAGTAAAATTACAATGTGAATCGGAAACACATGAAATGTTCTAGATTTTAAAATATTTATGAAGATAATGCCGCACGTTTTAAACAATGTTCATTCAGTGTCTTTCTGTAATGCAAAAACGAAACACCTTAACCTTGAAACAGATTACAAATGAAAGTTCACCTACCTTGATGGAAATTTTGAGTTTGTGGTTGCATTTGCCGGTATTGTTGCGAATGTTGTTGTTGTGAAACGCGAAGCTGTTGTTGTTGCACCTGATGCTGTTGTGGAGTTTCTTCAGAATTGGCTGGGTTTTGTTGTATAACTGCCGCCATGTTTTGTGCTTGTGGTCGCTTTTTGGGGAGTATCTGGGTTTGACTTATTATTTTTATTTTATGGCCATCATCTGAACCTGTGACAGTTCCTTCACTATTGGTTGTAGGCACAACAGATCCTTCTACTGCCGATGAGGAGTTTTCTGTATTTGTCACTGACGATGTATTGGATGAATGACTGTTGTCATTAGATTTTCTTTTATTATTATTAACATACTCTTTTTGCATGCATGGTTTTTGGTAGTTATATTTTCTACCGGTCTTCATAAGAGGCGGAGGTGATTCATCGCGTTCACCTTGCAGAAATTTAAGATAGCTATCCATGAAGGCGGACTTTTTACCTGGTCCGTCTTTCTTTTCAAAAGGCGGGTATGTGTTTGTGGCTTCTGATGATTGTTTTTGTTGGGTCGTTTTTAGATTAGTAGAATCACGGCCATAAAGTGAGTTGCTGTGCACTTTTGCCGATACTTTTGGATCTGAAGTCGTAAGAAAATGAAGTTCATCTTCAATATTGGGCACTATGACTTTGCACGATAAACTTTCAGCTGCAGGTTCTGCCTGAACTTCCTCTGAAGTGTTTTGTTGTTGCAATGTGTCTTGTGTATTTTGATGCACATTCTGTTGTTGCTGATGTTCCTGCTGGGCATCTTGCCCCAATGGCGTCAAGTTGTAGAGGTTAGTATTCTGACTCATACACGCTGCGTATTGTGTTGAAACATGCTGAGGAAATGCTGGATAGTATTGTGAAATTTGAGATACATGAGGATGAGTTTGAGAAGACTGAACGTGTGCTGGTTGGGGAACTGGATTAGTTTGTTGCGACTGATTGTTGCCAAAAGACGGAATATTGATATTATTTTCAACTTTGGGCTGCATCCATCGGTTATTGTAATCATAAAAGGAACTATTATGTTGTTGTTGTTGTTGCTGCTGGACCTGTTGCTGTTGTTGCTGTTGTGGTTGATGATGTTGAATTGGTTGTTGTTGTTGTTGTTGTTGCCTTGAAGGTTGCTGAAGAGTTTGATTGTTTTGCTGTGATGTTCGGGAAAAGTCATTATTTTGTAGTAAAGTTTTCTTGGGTTGCCTCTTTCTAGGCGCTTTTTTTGTCGGAATCGGCTTTTGCACTTCTTCAACCTGAAATAATATTTTGGATTTTAAATTAATGCAATATTTATATCAGCTAAAATATTGAGGTAAAATCTTCTTTTCTTCTTATCTGCTATATAAATATAAATGCGCGGTTATATCTTGACTGAATACAATATATTGTGAAAAGCTGAAGATTTTTTTTTGAAAACAAAGCGTTACAGATTCAAAACACTGCCTAATAAAAAACAGAGAAATGTAAAAAGTTTCAATTATATTTTAATTACTCAAAATAAAAAAGAAAAGAAGATTAAATTCATAAACGGAAAATTTTATTTTATTTAAAAAAGCAATAAAAAATACATATATAAGAACAACTAAAAAAAAAACAAAACAAACAAAAAAACAAAAAACATTCAGATACAAACCTTGGTGGTATTTTGAATCTGTGACGCTTGCGTATTGTTTGTAGCCAAAACGTTTTCAACAGAATGCTGTTGTTTGCTTTGTACTAATTGTTGCGGCTCTGTCGGATGTAATTGATTTCGAGGTTGGTGTTTTGCTGCATCTCTTTGTGAAGACATAACATGCAATGCATTTTCGACCATTTGCTGGTTAACCTGGGGCGAAGCTTGTGGCAACTCAGAGCTTTGCTGGACTGTTTCTATTATCGTACGCTTTATTTGCAACGATGGAGGCAATATATAAATATTGTTTTCTTGTGCATGTGGGGAATGGATAGAGTACACCTTCTGATCTTGTTTACTTATATCAGATAGCTTGTTGGTACTGCTACCGGGCCAGCATACAGATTGTTGCATTTGATGATGTTCTTGTTGCAACTGTTGTTGCTGTTGAGCTTGAAAGGCACTTGTTATCACAGAAGAATAGCCAACATTGGTTGTAGGTGAAAGAGAGCTATTGCTTACACTATTTCTCGCAAAACTGTTGTTGCGATTGTTATTGCTATTAGCACCACGTCCAACGTTTGATACGTCAAGAGAAGTTTGGGCTTGTTGTGTTGGTGTGTTTGATTTGTACACATTGTTATGGCTCGAATTGTTAGCCGATTCATTATTGTGAACACTGTTCACAGCTGGGGGTGGTGAACCCACAGAAGAGCATAAGGAAGGGCTTTCATAAATTGGATAAGCTGGACTGGGAATTTGTCTTAAGCCTTGCTGGAGAGTAGGGTGATGACTTTCACTAGAGCTATGCTTTCTTGGCGTCACAACCTTAATCGAAGAGACTGGCATTTTATTTGGCAGAGAAGCTGAGCTTATTGCAGCAGCCGGAATGTTGTACGACAGTTTTCCGTCAACAAATGTGTAGAAGCCCTCCTCAGAACGAGCGCAGTCTTCTTCTGAGACGGTTTGAATGATTTGATTATCTAGCTGAAGAGTGTTCTCTTCGTGCTCTTGCTGATGGTTTCCAACATAAATGAGGTCTTCATAATTCTTTGAGTGACCCTTCATTTGAATTTGAAGGTTTGATTGCTTGGAATTGATTACCTGCAGTGGGTGGGATTCCAATTAGATTATTTCTTAACGAAAAACAACAACACAGAAAATTCTTTAAAGTTAGAATGTAAATAATGAATACATAGCATATAGGTAGAAATAACGAAGACAATCTGTATATATTACAAAATCTGCAAGAACTCCAAGATTTAACTAAGGGTTAGTTAATAATATTCAATGATTAATAATTGAATTAAACAAAAGAAAATATAAAGACCAAAAGTAAGGGAGCTCTATTGAAGTGTTTATTAGCAGCCAAACTCTTATATATACATATAGATAAGCTTCTTGGTGTATTTTCATTTGAAAACTCGGGTCACTTGAATAGGATTTAGAGGTTTATTATTAATTTCAGAGTCTTTGAATTATAATCTGTAATCACAATGCAGAGACATACGAGAGTTTAGTAACGTGGTAGCAAATTCAAATGGTAAAGGTCCTGTTTATTGCACACAAAATATACAAGTTTCAAAATTTTCATTGATAGGCTTGTATGATTTTAAAGATTATTGTTTGATGAATAAATATTTCACTTGATGCATTCAGATTCAAGAATCGAGACTTAATTTTATTAAATTATATAGAGTGCAACAAAAATAGTTTATTAAGGGCCTAAGCGTAATGACCAGAAAGCAATCCTTCGCTTAACTTAAGCGTTACAGGAGAGACAACGATGAGTCTGCGAAACGAAATTACCACCAACTGAACCGGAAATTCAAAACATTGTGTAAAGAGACAAGCGAAAAGCCTAGTCAGTTGTAAAAACACGATTGAGTTTTGGAAAAAATCTCAACAAATAAATGGCAAGGTTTATGTTATCAATAGACATCTCAATTGTGAAACTTTAATAACGCACTATATCGAAGTTGTCAATCACTTGTCTACGAGCAGTGATATGTTACAATTTGCACAACCAAGGATGGCAAAGCTGCTGGTTCAGGTATGGATCGGAAGAATTGATCAATAATCTAACGGTCATATTTAAAAAGATCATGGATTACGGAACTATGTATAAGTACCACAGGAATTTAAGGAGTAAATGGAACCTGCAAATAATTATTAGGTAGAAGTGGCAGTCATTAATAAACACTGACACACTTAGACCAAAGTAGATCCGTTGTGATACTACATGAATCTAGAACAACAAAAAATACGTTGAATGTACCATACAAATTATTGAATAAATTTCAGAAAAATATATTTATATATGTATGAAATAAAATAAAAGATTATATTATAATTTGTTAGATACAATTTTAATATCTTAAAAAATTTTAAAATAACAGTCACAACTTAATTTTTGAAATTTGGCGACGTGTTTCGAAATTAAAATTTCTTTTTTTTTAATACTGTTTATATTAACTGTATTTTACAATCCCCAAGTTCTAAACCGGATTAGATTATCATAACAAAAAAACAAAAAACAGGATCCCATTGTGACAAGAGTGTTATATACCTATCTCCGTTCATAACTTTGTCGGTATTTACATGACCCGATTTTTCCAGTACGATTTTTTCCAAAATCGGATGAAATGTTTACATGAAACGATCTTTCGTCCGATTTTTGTCTTTGTCCTCTTCATACTTTATTGCTGTCCTTTTCATTTTGCATTCAGAGATAGATGGTACATTAAAATACTTTTTTGTCTTGCTTACAATGGCTTAACATCAAACAGAGCATAACTTACAATGCAGCAATATTTGTATTTAAAATTAAAAATAAAATAGTACCAGATTATTTATCTTTAAACTTAAATTTAGTGCAAGAAACTCAACCTTATAACTTAAGATCAAATAATAATTTTCGATTGCCTTATTATAGAGATACCAGAACACAAAACATGATCATGTATAAGGGGGTGAAACTCTTTAACGATTTACCCAGTGAAATTAAAAATGAATCAAACCTCCATAATTTTAAAAGACTGTTAATAGCTTATATTAAGTTAAATTATTGATTTCAATTGTGTTATTTTTCAACTATAAGTTGATTTTTGCATTTAAATATACAACTTCTATGTACCTAATTTTATATAACTTTAAGATTCTATATACCTAGTTTACCCAAACATTTTTTGTAGTAGGAAATAGTAAATTTATACTAAATAAACGAATACATACATACATATGTACATACAAAAAATAAATATCATTAAACAAAAATTAAAACCACAATTAAATTTTCAATTTTGTCTTTGAAATGCAGTCAATCTTATTGCTCTTGAAACCCACCCTATTAGTGCATTGCATATAAGCTGGAAAATAGTAAATTACAAAGCAAATAGTCGTGAATTATGACATATCTTTCATATGAGTTATTTGCTTGGTCGCCGGATGGCGTGAACTGTTATAAAAAATAAACCAGTAAGTGGATGTTAAATATTTTTAAATACGAACAAATTTGTCATTCTCTGCTTTCTGGAATGCGTTTGGTAGTTCTCAGAAAATAACTTTTTGGTCGAGTGGAAAATATAAAATGCGAAATTTTATAATTTAAACAAATTTAAAGCCATGTTTCTTTTCAAAATTGTAGAAAGCATCGTTTATTCACTTCGTCGAAAAGTTAAAACAAAGAGGGAGTTGATATTTGCGTTTGGAATTGCTTAAACAAATTTATTCGCATTCGCAAATCGTAGGCAACGTTTTACTAGATCGGTTATCGGTTATAATTAATTTATTTTTTAGAATACAAAAAGTGAAAGAGAACGCAAACATCTGAAAATCGTATGAGTTTGCCAGGAACGGACGATTTGGTCCTTACCCCTCACTTTATACTCCCTTCACCTATGAATAAAAGACCGTCTGTGGAAAAATCGGGTCATGTCAATGTCTGTTTCTGTATTTCCTCTCTGCTAAATTCTCATTTTCGCCTTAATTTCAACAAAAAAAGCCATCTAACCGCCCAAGAAAAAATTAAGGTCGCAAGAAAGTGCAGTTTTTTAAATCCAAATCCAAGAGTAAAGTTGTTTTTTTTTGTGTTTTTGTAAACATGAATTTTTAACTCTGAACGCTCAGAGCTAAATAAGAAACACAATTTTTTGTTTGGTAGTTCGGGCTCCACTCTGAACTAAAAAAGAAAAACGTCTAATATGTCTGTTCGTGTACTTCCCAAAACTACGAGTTTCTACGAATTAAATTTTTTTATATGAACTTTGACAGAACTTTGGATTAAATTAGTAGTTTTAGGAAGTACGCGATTTAAATACTTTAACTATAAGTAATACCAGTGATAGCAGTCTTTTTACCAGCACAAGGTATGTTACATCAAATTTTACATTTGTTCGAAACGTTTTAAGGTAGGCAGACATATGGTTATTGACTCAACCCGTCAAAGACTATTATTGATATGAATACAAACCTGGTAATTTTTGCGGGTAAGGGCTAGTAATTAATGCAAAAGGTTTATTTTGGTATCAAAATAACAACAGATTTTACTTTTTAAATGTATTAACCATTAACATTTTCAATGATAGCTATAACTGAATACCAAAATGGTTTACAGCGCTACAATGTGAAGTTGCAAATGTAGCACAAATAAAACAAAATAATTCATCCCTTGCTTTAAGCTACAGCTAAAATCATTCAGGGGTAAAGAATGAATGTTCTAAAATTCGTTTAGGAGACCCAACAATGTAAATAAAATCCACGACTGAATCGAATCTACTTGCTTAAGTCACTTATGTTCAAGTCGCTTGGAATTAAGAACTTTTAAAATATGAATGTAACTATAAGAGAAATATAAAAATATAAAAAAGCATTTAAATTGTTCTTTTAATTGTATAAACAACTAGTTAAAAAACTTAGAGCTCAAAACCAAGTATGCCATTTGATTACTTAAAATAATATGAATACCTATATGCAAAAAAAAATAAAATCGTTGGAGCGGTTTTCTTAAAAATTAATTTTATATATAGAGTGCTGTATAAAACATTTGCAACTTAAACCAGCAGATGGTTCCATGTCTAAAAAAGCAAACAACAAACTTCTTTGTACAGTTTTGAAAACCTTATTATAACAGTTTATCACCGTAGAAAACAAAATTAAATATTATTCACTTAAACAAAAATAAATTGAGATAAACTTAAAAATAATTGATATTTGCTGCGCAAAACTTTGCAACTTCAAGCAATGTATTAAAATTTTCTTACTTTTATGCAAGAAAATGCTAATATTTTATTGCCATACCCTTTATTTTTTCTCACAGCTACAATTCTCTAGGCATAGAAACAATGAGGTTATTAATAATATTTTTTGCTTTGCCTATTAATTTCAGCATAAGGATCGCCCTTCTGCTTAAAAACTTATTGACATCCTGTTCTACTTTTAACTAGCTCCCACAAAATTTCTAAGGGTTAAGGTCTGGAGACTACACTGGCATTGCAAAACCATGACTTTTTCCTCATAAAGCCAAAATTGTAGCCTACCTCGTCTGATGCTTGGGGTCGTTGTCATGTTGGAAGGTCAAGGCAAGTGGCATTTTCCAATCGAAATAAGGATGCATGTTATTTTTTAGAATTCTATAGTTCATTACACCCTCCACTAGTCGAATTAGACATATTCCTAGAGAAGCAGCCCCAGACCATAACAGAGCCATAACTGTTCCCCTAGTATTTACTTTGTATTTATAGTATCTCACCTCCTGACATGTTGCCTTCCATGCGATTCGTGCATGATGAATTTATATTCATCAACAAGACTGTTTTCTGATGAATTTAAATTCAACATGGACTGCTCGGATGGAAGGCAAAACGTCAGGAGACCAAGACAGCAGGTTTGCTTTTTTAGACAATTTGTATGACATGAAACCATCTGCTGGTTTAAGCGGCAAATGTTTTGCACAGAAAATGCCAATGTTGAGTATGTATTAAAATACATTTTTAAACCTAGTTTCAAAAAAAAAAATCATCAATTCACTTTTGAAGTATTGGATTTTCAAAAAAAAAAAAAATTAAATATTTTTTTTAAATCCACAATATATTTTCTTCAATATTTAAATATATTTAAATACTATATATTATTAACATTTTAAAAGACATTATGCATACAAATTTTGACTGAAATCCTTTGAGCCGTTAATGAGAAAATCGAAAATTGAAAAAAACGTTATATGGCAGGTACCGTTTAAAACGGTTTTCGGTAAATTTTTTTCTTATCAAAAAGTACACCATACCTACAATAAAACACTGATTTTTTAAAATCAAAATCGTTAGAGCCGTTTATGAGATGAATAAGCTTCTCCTTTACGGTTTTAGGGCAAGAACCGTTATTTTTGGTGCTAAAAAAAATTTTAATTTCCCCTCTGGAGTTCCAAAAAAACCTTAAGTTCAAAATTGAAACTTGGTTTAAGCTGTTGGTCGATATACGGACAGACAGACAGAACTGTGTCACCCTCTTTTTTCGTGTTCTCTATCATCGTAAGAACATGTTTCATTGTTATCGCAAATTTTTTTTGTGCACGAATCCAAAACTTGACCTATAGTACCTATATCGCAAGTAGAAATTGTATTTATCTAACAGTTATCATATCACAAATCTTCGACTGACAGATGTTAATCACCCTTATTACTATAGTTGTTTTACTACAACGCCAGAAGTGCGTTCTTTTTCTAAACAAAGTTAGTAAAACGGCTCTAGAAACGACAATTGGTGTTGGTGCTCTTCACTGTTATCACCATTTTAAAAGGAGTCGTTTCACTGAAACGCCAAGTGGCGCTTTAAGAGCCGTGTAAATTTAGCGAAACGACTATCGTAATAGGGGCGAATAGCTAAAATACTAATAAGCTATACATATTTATTGTAACCTGATTTTTGCTTCATTATTCAAGTGACCCGCTTTGTATATTATGTAGGTATGAATGTACATACAAATGTCATTATTATTAAACCCTTGTTTTAAGGATTTGGTTAGCAGCAAGTTACTTGCCTTTTCCACTTGATTTATAGTTGCCTGTTGTTGGGATTGTTGTTGCTGCTGGTGCATGGTTAAAAATGTATTGGCAGACATTTGCTGCGGCGTGCCTATTACTGGCGTATTCCAACTAAGTGTTGTCGATGAAGTTGCGCTAGTTGTGGGAGAAGGTGAGGCGCCACTAGAAGACGAGTTCTCGCCATAGTAGCTCGAGGTTGGTATATTGATGGACTGATTTGATGTGTAGCCTAGAGCTGCAGGTTGAGATCGACAAATTTCTTGCTTTTCTACCGTACTTGACAGTCCTAGATGACGGTGGGATGTGCTCACTGCAGAAGAAGCATAATGAGCCGGCTTCGGTTGGACCGCAGCTTGGGCGGCATGATGGTAAATTTGCTGGAATACCGGATTATATCCTCCGATCGGGGTAGGTGGCACAAAATTTCCACTTGTTGCATTGAAACCAGCGATGCTTGAGTGTGCTGCTTGCAAAAGCAGGGATTGCGCCGAAGACCCAGCGGCGGCTGAAATTTGTGCCAAGTGCGTGTGTTGAAAGTCGTCACTGGAACCTGAAGCTGACGGAACAATGCGGTTATATGCATACGCCCACGGGCTGGAGTTCGGATCCATATTTGTTTTAGTTCAATTCTTGGAACTGTTCGGTTGATTGATTTTTAATTGTCTGCCTTCATGTTGACAGCGGAAGAAAAAATTTAAACACTCACTGCACTGGTTAAAAGTTTTGAAAATAGTTTTGATTGTTTTGTCTTTATGAATATTTATTCTTAGTATTTAACAAACAGTTTTAGTTTTGTATTTCACTTGTTTCGGAAACAAAATTTATGTTTATATTGCAAAAAAATATTAGTGTGCTTGGTGCTGGATTCACGTGAAATGTAGTAATTAGACTTGTTAGAATGTTTGCTGTGAAATATATTGTTTTTTGGACTTGTTATATTGGTTATACCATTTCGGAAGAAAATCTAAGGAATTTTCAATTAGGTATTCACCTGAAAAATTTTCTTTCAAAATAAAGCACTTGCAAATCCACTTTGATCGAATTCGCCATTTTGTTTTCTACATCATATAGCTAGGACCCGTAAAACGTAAAACGTAATACGTAAGGTAACCACACTTCGTATCGCATATACGTTAATGCCTGTCATAAGTTGACGACACTAAGCATGAAACAGATTTAACTAGCAGCCGCAACAGCGGCGGCCATTATTACTGAGGCCTATTTCTAAAATCATTGGGCGCATTCGGCAACGTATCTTTAGCCATCCGGATTTGTTTGTGTTGTTGTAATCCCTTGTTAAAAAACAGCTGATACAAAAACAACTCAAGGTATCTGAATTTGTTTATGTTATGGATACCTTATCGCTTAACCAGCCGAACGCTACCAATAGCCACAGTACACAAATAGAAGGTATTATATTGCACTGGTTGTCTAAAATGAGAACTGTCGGAAGGAATTCAAAATGACCGTTCTCGAGATATATCTGCCGTATTACAACAACACGAAAAAAATATTTAAATAACACTAAAAACCAATTTTCTTATTGTCAAAGTAATAAAATAATAATTATAAACATTAACAGCCGAATTTATTAGATTTTCTTAAAATGCCTCTTAGAGGTCATTTAGTTAAGTTTGCTTAAATATTTAAATTGCCTTTAAATGACGTTACTTAAATTCTCATCCATTGACTTATTATATATGGACTGCCAGTCGTTTGTTTTTTCATACAAAAGCTCAATTGAAAAGGGTTCAGCTTCTTCTTAGCAACATAAGAGCTCCCATCGAACATGCGGCGAACAAAACAACTATCCTAACGTCTCTATATGTCGATCACTCTATCATACTTGTCAATCAAAGTCAAAATTTATTATTATTTTTACTGAAAAGTCGTTGTTATTTCATTTAATTAAAAAAAAATAACTTAAAAACAATCATGGAGCAGTTCGAACATACAGGATAGGTATTTTACCTTCCTACTGATATTAATCACCAATCATCAACATGATACAAGGAATTGCAAAATGGTAAGTTAAAAACGAACTCAAAAATCAAGTGATAGATAAATAAAAACCTCTTGAAACAATCTTATTCTTCTGGCAAATCCAATTAAAAATAAACAAATTTCAGCGGATAAAGGAAGCTCTTCTTAAGTTTATTTTCACCAAAGAAAAGGCGAATTAAAAAAAAAAAAACTATGCAAGTGTCAAGCTGCAATAAATGATTATTCAGAGAAGAAAAAAGAGACTTCAAATATGTGCTTAAATAAGTCGATTAATCTTTTAATAAATGGTTTCAATAGTTTTTAAAAACTCAATTCATTTGTTTGTTGTTATTGTTTTTCAAAATGAAATAAAAAACAAAAGAAACACTCAGTTCATTTGACGAAACTTACACCATATCTGCCGCCTAATCGACGGCAGCGCTAGAGGCGTATAGTAATAGACTGAACAGAAGTGCAGTTGGCTCCTGGCAGTCCATATACAGTAGGTCAATGTTCTCATCTATAATCAATTTTCTATTGCTACTTAACTAAACGATTGAAATGTAACGTAACGTGAGAACACTCACTAATACATGTTCAATTCAGCTGTTTTTTGACAGCTTGCAAACAAAAGATGAGCACATGTATTTATAAGAGAGAAAGAGAATAGAGAAGCAACTGGCATACTAAACCACAAATCTTAAAACTTTTATTAGGTACCCACATAAAAAAGTTACAAAGCCTTTAAGTTTTCTTAATAAATACGGCTGTAAATATCTCGAAACTATTTTACTTTCTTATCAAGTAACAAAGGAATACACACATAACATACAATAATTTTCAGTCACATAACACGGGATCCACCATTTTCCACTGATTTTGAGATATGCGCAGAACTGAACAAAAATGAAAACTCTAATGATATTACCTTCAATATGTGTATCGTGAACAAAAGCTATGTTTGTTATACAACGTTTTCATTTAGCCAAATGAGGTATTTTCGTTGAAAATTTCCAAATTCGATACGAAATCTCATTTCCAATAGAGCCTGTCTACATTGTCTTCTTACTGAAAGTCGTTTTGATAAACAGCATGTCTACATTATCTTTTCAATTCAGTTTACGCATTCTTATTTCACGCAATCAAACTCCATTAATCTCTCACTCGCAAAAAAAGAAGCCTTCATGTTGAACCAATTATTATTAAAAGCAGTGCATCGCCGAATTTTGCGTGAAATCTCTTTTCTCTTTCTTTTCCCACATACAATCTACTTATCTCACTAGAACCACCATTCAGTAAGAAGACGATGTAGACACGCATATACAAACTCACACTTCGAAATGAGATAACTTTAACCAATTTTGCATGAAATTAGGTTGGAAATTAAGTAAAAAAATATTGAACACACCCGTTTTACAGTTTGAAGAGCTCTGAAAATGTCAAAGCTCAATGGAAATAGAAAGACAACAACAAAAAGCGTTTAAAAATGAAATGAGCTGTCAAATGAAATTACCAAATTACAAATGAAAACACTTCTTTTTCTGTGATTTGGGAGATTACCTCATTTCTGCTCTAATGAAAACGTAGATAGTATTAACGTTTCCTGTTTGTTAACTCAAAAAAGTTGTATCGGGAGAGTATACAGTGAGAGAGCAAATAATACCCACTCCTTTGGAAAACATGCGAATTCCGGTCGTGGTGGAAAATTTTCCGAAGTAGGTTTTCAAAACAAAAATGCAGTATATTAAATTTTCCTACAGAAGATCTACATATTCCAATTTTTACTTTTATTTTGAAAACAGAAGAACGAAACAAAATTAAAAAGAGCGTATTATGTTAAAGCTTAACTACATTCATTTAACTTTTGTACAAAAGTGAAAAATAATTTGTTTTTTTTTATCAATAAGCTAGTCATTCCTATCTTGTATCTCAAGTTTTACAAAAGTTAAAGTTACAGCGTCCCTAGCTTTCTCTTTTGAAGAAAAGTGAAACACAACTACATCTATATAAACAGTTAAAAATCTGATTAATAGATGTCTTTGACATCGTAAGTTGTTGAACTGAATGCATTCATATTAATCCAAATTTCATAATATTTTTCGCAGAAAGGTGTCGCTAGCATACATTTGTATTTTTTCACTTTTGCACTTTTGTGCAATTAGGCCTTAATAATTATAATCATGCTGTCTAGGTTCTTATCAAAATAAGCCAATAGCCGTAAGAACAGAATTGAAAAATGTGTGGTCTATATTTTGATAAATGATAATTTTCTTTTCCGAAAAATAAAAGTGCAGTAGACTCTATTTGAAAGCAGTAGATTTGTTTTACGAAAAAAGTGCATTAGATCTATTGAAATCATTTATACACAAAAATGACGTTTCTTACAAAAAGTGGTTTATGGTTCATTGGTTTTGTCAACTTTTTTCAAATTTCCCCAGCTATGATAGAATTTTCTTCTCTTTTCAAAATTTGACAGGTTTTACACATTTTTTTGGAAAAAGATACAAAAAAACCTATTCATCACATTGTTCAGTTCATCATTGACAGTTCTGCTGTATGATTTCTGTAGGCGTATTCCTCCGTTCATTGTATTATTTCGGATTTAGGCCGTGTGCCAATTGCGTTAAAATGTTGGTTAGATTTTGTCAGGTTTTCGTATTCCGGCAGCAATCTCACAACTTCTGGCATCCTACTACCTCAATATATATATAAAAAAGGCAAAATAGCAAAAAATGGAATTCAAAAGAAAAGAAATAAAAAACATATGTATAAAAAAAATAAAAAACCCAAACCAGATTCAATAAAAAATGTAAAAATAAAATGCATGATTGGGTCGCACGTACTTTCTCTGTTGAAGGTGTTGAGGGTTTAAGAAAATTATATGTAAGGACATGGATATTATGAGAGAAAAATATTTAAAATCATGAAATACTATATTTGAATTAGCTAAAAAATTTCATCGTTGATGAATAAAACGAACGCCATCTTAATTCTTTACTAAATATGATTGTATGTACAAAAAATTTAAATCGTTGGAGCGGTTTTTTTAAAAAATAATTTTGTATTGATACAACATTTTTAAGTAAAACTTTTAGTATGCAAATCTTTAGTATTTATTTATGTGCATATAAAACTAAAATTTGAAAAAATGTCAAAATTTACAAAAAAAAAAATTTGAAACTTTTCTTAAAAATTCAATAACTTTTTTTTTTAAATTTTGATATTTGCATTATTATTTAATTTTATCTGAAATTTGTATATAAGAACATTTATTTAAATGCGCTAAGCCGATCATGAGAAAACTCAAAATAAAAAAATACGTTCTATGGCAGGTACTATACTAATAGTTGCAAAATTTTATAGTTTTTTCTAGAAGATCGTATTAGTTTTAGTATATGAAAAAGTTCAGTCAAAATCGTAGGAGTCATTTTTGTGAAAAAAAAAATATTTTCCTTTTGGTTTTTTTAACTTCTGTATGGAAGGTACCGTTATTTTCATATCATTAAGATTGAACAAATTATCTCCACAAATTTAAATATGCCTAGTTGCCTCAAAAATGTTGATGGCTCCTGGACTAATTCTTGCAAAGTATCGCTTAATTTGCTACTGGTTACTCATTTTCCAGGCAGCTCACAGTCTGTTAATAGTGCTGCCCTACACAGGATAAGCAGTAACTTAACTTTTCCACAAGGTCTGATTACAAGGGAAAAATTACAGTGGACACTTAACAACTTCAAACCATACAGGTCGTCAGGACCGGATGGCGATCATTCCCGCTGAATTGCAGATGAACAGAAGAAATCCTGCCGATTCTGGAGGTCATCATCTTCAATGGCTGCTTAAATCTGGTTCATGTTCCACTTCTATGGAGAGAAGTCAAAGTTGTGTGGGTGTGCTTCCAAGATTAGCTACACGTCACGGCGTCTTGCAGCCATCTCGAGTATTTGCTCTATCTCTGTCTCTTTAAACTCTAGAACTGCCCTTAACTGTCGAGCATATCTGGTGGAGATGGCGAAAGAGATAAATATTCACCTTTGTTGGTTGCCAGGCCATAGTGAAATTCCAAGTAATTGTAAAGCTGATAAACGTGCTAGAAGTGAAACATTATTACCCATTTTATCTGAAAGGATAAATATTGTAATAATAAACTTTTGCTGAGGCAGGATGCTATGGTGAGAACAAACATTAGGTGGAAAAACATCACTACTTTTTGGCGACAAAACTAGTATGGCCAAACTTTGGTTTAAAGCGCGCCATGTGTTTAATATCTCTAAACAGGTGTGATAACAGGACGTTTAATAGGCAGGCACGCAACGTGGCTTTGCATACTTTCAAACGATTTTTGCACAAGCTGTATGGACGAGAAGGAGGAAGAAATGATTCCTCATCTTTTCTGTACATGCCCAGCACTTTCCAACAGACGTAGGCTCCACTTACACTCAGAAAAAAAATGAGCTAAAATCAAGAATGTGGGTGCCAAATCAAGCCGATTTGTTGACGAAAGTCTGTTAAGCTCGAAAGTTCTTAATCCAAGCCCAAAATTCTTGTTTTAAGTCCGTTTTTTATAAGCTTCGAATTCTTATTTCAAGACTAATAAGGCTTAAGTTAAGTATTCAATTGGTTAATTTTAAGAATGTAAAGGCTTAATTTTAGACCAATCCTATCTTAAATTAAAATCACGAGTTGTTAGAGATAAGAACAATGCATACTTAAATCAAGTTTTGTTATCCTTAAATTAAGCATTAGCAAACTCAAAACAAGAATAAAAATTATTGCATTTAAGTTTCTTTGGGATTATTCCTAGTTCATTTAATCTTGATTTAAGATTAAATGGTCTTACCTTCAGAATCAGAATCTCCTTTCTCCTAACAATACCAAAATAAAAAAAGCATTCATAATTTCAATGTGTTTATATTTTTATTAATTATTTTTTGTTTGTTATTTACAAAAAAAACACTGACTTACTGACGATGGAAGCATAGCTTCCGAAATGTACATTTAAGCAAATAAATATATAAATCATTTGTGTTTTAAGTTACTGAAAAAAACATCTTTTATTTATTAAAATAAAAAAAACACGTTGAAAATCTCCACTACTCAAGTTAAAAGACACTTAAATATAATTTATTCTAAACAAAATTGTCGCTTCAGTTTGATGGATATAAAATTATTTGTGGATTTCATGTGGTGGTAGTTGTTCATTAAGAAGTTTAATATGGATATAGTCCTAGGGCGTCTGAAGGGAGAACAGAAACATTGCAATTAAGACCAATTGCTATATGTATGTATGCATCTACCGTTTACCTTGATGTGTGCACGATTTAGCAAATACGTAAGTACTGTAAAGTTGGTACCAATTGGACTTGTCTTTCAAGTGGATCTTTGAATCAAATGGCTTGGCATTCAATAAATGCCTCAGCTCAGACCTCTGGCTAGTGCACTCGAGGTATTGACCTTAGAACCAAATAAAGGAATTGTCTATTGGAACTTGTAGCTCGTGAGCTTCTGAAGTAATAAAAGACGTGTATTCTCTTTTGTGTCTACAGACGAAGACAGTTTTATTCAAAAATGTTATTCGTATTCATACAAAGTGATGTGTTATCGAAATCCATTCCATTGACAATCGATACGCTGCATTTTTTGTACGATGCACTGAGGGTGAACGTCCAGACACAATATGTTTTAGTTGACATATTTTTCAGTCTAAACAAATGACCGCTGATCGCACACCATCAACCCATTAATACTTTATTGTGCTCATGTTATATTCTTTCCGTTCGTAGTCGCTAATGTGACGCCATCACAGTACTCATTAGGCGCGTCTTACCAACTAAAATCTCACTGAGCGCTCAATGTCAAGTCGATGGAGGCGGAATGTTTTGGTGGGACAAGATTCTCCGTTGAATTGTATAAAAACATGTGTTAAAATTTTCGTACTGAAATTCTGGAAACAAATTTCAACTTTGCTTAAAATATTTAAATTTAAAAGCACAAAACTTTATCAAATGAATGAAAAATAAAAGCAAATTCAATTTATTTTCATTTTTATTAACATTCCACCTTTATTTTGAATTTTAAATCGACTTTAGTATTTGCACATCAGCGAGAAATTACAATTTGCCTGTCAAATGAACAGCTGTTTAAGCAGAGAAAGAACATTGAGAAATGAATCCAAAAAATTTTCGTCTCAGTAATCTCCGCAAAAAATCTCAGTGCTCAGGTGAGATTTTTTGTCCCACTTAAAAAATCTCTGAGCGCTCAGAGATTTTATTTGGTGAGACGCGCCTATTGTGAATCTTAGCCTCATCCTCATAACACTTTGTACTTTTGGTTGAGGGACGGGAAATATTACATTAAGAAGGACTTTTCTTACACTTGAACAAGAAAAATATTATTTAAATGCGGCCGCTGCCACGCTCTCTTTTTCAAAATATTTATTTCTTGGGACGGTTCTTCTAACTAATAAAGCAAAAAATAAATTTCTCCCAAAATTTTAAATTAGTCTACGGGAACTAAAAGTTTGCGTAAATATTTATTTTTATATCAGGTCGTTTATTTAATATGAGAGGCCCTTAAGATATCGGTTTGCTTTTAAAAAGAAAACCCGCCCTCAAATTAACACAATTGGATTGCCCGTCCCCCTATGTTCATTGATGAATTATATTAAGTCTAAGATTTGAAAATTTCACACTCGTTTAGCAGGGTAATCAAAAACTGTTCTTTACGCTATGAAATAACTAAAATAGATAATTTTCTTCAATAAGACTTTGAAGACTGATTTGGGTTTTTATTTTTATTTGCAATCGTTGCTCGCTAGGACAGCTCCAAGAAATTAATATACCCACGTACCTGAAAGAAAAAGAAGCATGACACTCATAAGGTTTCACCAAACCAAAAATGCTTCCTAAATTTTTAAATCGCTAGTATGCACAAAATCATAAAATTTTATCAAAATTAGTTTCTACGAAATCAAGATATCGGAAAAGTGCACATGGTAGTGGGTGGAATCTACCAAAATAAGGTTGCAAATTTTTTTCTCGTCCATAAGAAAGAATTCCGAATATTTCGTGGAAATTTCAAATTTGTGCACTCAGAAAAAAATCGTTTTGATATTTTTTTCATTTCAAATCACATATATCAATTTATCAAAAATTGACTCGAACTCGCCTATTTATGATACTAAAAACATCACCTCAACATTTTTAAGGTTAATTACTTAATAAAATGTAAAAAAACTGAAATTTCCTTCTACATCTTCATATTAGTTCATAATATCAAAATGAAATTTTTAGTTTTACGATCATTTAGATAATGCAACTATCAGATTGAAGCACAAGATGTTAAATATTTTAAAATGTCAATTTCTGTTGGTTGAACGGACCTAACCATTGTAGTTGTTGTAGCGTAAGTACCTCTGGAATAACCTTCAGTGCAGTTTGTTATTTATTATAGTGAAGAGTAAAACCAAAAATAAATTAAATAATATAATAAAAAATAGTTAGTGTCTAAATATTTTCGAATTAATATATTATAAATATCACACTGATATTTTGTAACTAGTATTTACTATTATCAATTTAACATTTTACTTCTTGTCTTCTAGGCTGTGCCAGAGCGTTCTGTATTTCTCGCATCGATGTTAAATTGGTAGTAATAAATACTAATTACAAAATTGGACGACTTTTATCACCAAAAAATGTTAATTTTACAGTTTTTTTATAATTTTTTTTCGGTATACCAATGATTTTTTTCTAAGTCTAATAAAACTAAAGTTACCGCGGAAAACTTTTTTGAACTCCTTTTCTAATATGGTGGCCATATGGTGTGGCTTTCAACATTCGAGTTTTATATTTGCACTAGACCCCCCAAAAAAAAATTATAAGACAACTGTTAATTTTAAAATATCAATACCAATTTGTTAATTTTAATGTAATATTTACAAATAAAATTTCAAATTGATATGATTTTTTAACATAACAAAATAATTTTACATTTTAAATGTTAAATTAATATTTTTAAACATAAAATTAATATGAAAAAATTGATATTTTTAATGTTGTTTTAACATTATAAATATCAAATTGATATTTTGTAATTAGTATTTATTATTATCAATTTAACATTTTACTTCTTATCTTCTAGGCTGTGCCAGAGCGCTCTATATTTCTCGCATCGAAAAAATTGTCCGAGAAATATTGACAAATGGTAAAAAACTCATGTATTTTGTTTCAATTTTCATCATTTCTCGAACGATTTTACCGATACGAGAGTTACAGAACCTTTGCACAGCTTAGAAGGCAAGAATTAAAATGTTAAATTGATAATAATAAATACTAATTACAAAATATCAATTTGATACTTATAATGTTAAAACTACATTAAAAAACATCAATTTTCTCATATAAATTTTAAATTGATATTTTAATATTATTTTGATATTTTGAACTTTTAAATAAGGTTTACATAAATGTCAAAACGATATGATTGGCATATCAATTGTGATATTTTTAATGTTGGACGACATTAACATTTTAAGGTGATAAACCTTAAAATGTTAATTTTACAGTTGTTTTATCAATTTTTTTTCGGTGGTAAGGGGGTCCTGTGCAAATATAAAACTCGATTCTAGGTGTTGAAAGCCACAATATATTGCCAGCATATTAGAAAAGGAGTTCAAAAAAGTTTTCCCCGGTAACTTTTGTATTATTAGTGTTAGAAAAAAATCATTGGTATACCGAACAAAAAAAAATTTGATAAAACAACTGTAAAATTTACATTTTTGGATGATAAAAGTCGTCCAATATTAAAAATATCACAATTGATATGCCAATCATATAGTTTTGACATTTATGTATTATTTTTTTAAAAGTTCAAATTATAATATTAAAATATCAATACCAATTTGATAATTTTAATGTAATATTAACAAATAAAATTTCAAATCGATATGATTTCTTAACATAACAAAATGTTAATTTAGCATTTTAAATGTTAAATTGATGATTTTTAAATATCAAATTTATATGAGAAAATTGATATTTTTAAATGTTGTTTTAACAAAAACAAAAAAAAAAGTACTTTTTTCCAAGAAAAACAGCGTTCTACAGAATTCAGTCCTCAAAATTTATCATTTAATGTCAACTCTTGCACTGGGGTAGAGTGATATGGGCGAAGGTCATCGGTATGAATCACTGTCCAGACCCTAATTGGGGCTGTCCAAGCATAGTTGTTATTCTTCTGGTGCTAAGGGTGGGATTACGTCGTACCAAATCTCCATTACTTCATGTTCCCGAAGATGGTTGTGAAGTCTTGCAAAAAGTGAATAATGGGGAGATCTCCTATTGGAGAACCTTTCAGCGTACAATCTCTGTGCTTCCCGACTGGAGTTACAGTTACAGTCTTTATTGAACGGAAATAGATATTTACAATTGGTTCTTAATTCTATTTTATATTATTATTATATTGATACTTTAATTTGTTTTGGCACATTATGGGCGTAGTTTCATACATTGTTCTTATTTTTATACAAAATTATTTAAAAGATTATTTAAAAGATTGTGGAATTTTATACTAGTTTTATTTTAGTTTATTCACCAATTGAAACAGTGATCTGCTGATTACTTAATAGTAAATTTATATATATACATATAGAAACGAAAAAGAAACTTCACTTCACTGCATATTGAATTATATAATCTCAAAGAACGCGTTATAGGCTCATTGGACCCATAATCAGTTCTATGTGGGGAAACATAAAACAAATCATTCCGGGTTCTTTACCGTCTATTCGGAACATGAAAATAAATAGATGAAAGCAATTCACTAGAATTGACACGGTTGTCATTGTACATTGAGATTTTCTGCGATATTCGAGTGTCTAAGTTTATTAAAGCACATCTTAAGGTGTAATCTGGCAAATCACCGGGCCAATCAAGTTTTCTTAAGGCAAACCGAGTAAATCTTTTTTGTATCTTCTCAATCCTTGAGATACTATTATCATAAGAAGGAAACCAAACTACTGAACAATAATCCAAAAAAGGCAACACTAAAGACATAAACAATGTCCTAAATGTATAAGCGTCCTTGAAAATTGTCGAGTTACGTTTAAAAAAACCTAACATAGAGTTACCTTTTGAGACTACAAAATCAATATGGGTTTTAAAGCTGAAATTTGAGTCAAAAAATACTCCGAGATCTTTGACAACCTCAAATCGTAAGAGTTTTTCATCCCAAAACATGTAATTAAATGTGATTAACCACAACGATCTTGTTGCACTAAATACTTTGCATTTTAAAAAATTTAACTCCAGATGATTATAATTACACCAAACTAAAAAATTTTGAATATCTAATTGTAAATTGAAACAATCAAGTAAACCGGATATATCGAGAAAAAATTTAACATCATCCGCATACATTAAACAACAACAGTATTTGAGGATAGTTTGCAAATCATTAATGAAAATAATAAAAAGCAGGGGGCCCAAATGGTTTCCTTGTGGAAGACCTGCTAGAACATCTATCAAATAAGAATAATATCCATCAATTTGAACAACTTGTTACCAGATAGATAAGAATTCAACTATTTGATAAAGTTGTTATTGAAACCTAACTTTTTTAATTTCTGAAGGAGAAGACCATAATGTACTCTATCAAATGCTTTAACAAAATCGGTGTACAAAACATCGATTTGTTTACTTTGTTCAATGTTGTTAATACAAAAACTTGAAAATAGACACAGGAAATGGAATGGAGTCAGAATTGTAGCTAGTTTGAAAAAAATCAGCAAGAATATTACATGATGATTGCAGATCAAACGACATGCTATTTTCGAACTCCATGCATTGTGGAAACAGAGAATTTTTCCTTTTAGAATTAAAAACTACATAAAATTAATGGTGGTTAGCTTATGAATTAGCCCCTGTATCCAGATGCTGTCGAATGCTTTCTCTTTATCCAGTAAGCATCCAACAACCTGACAGTTATTGAGGGTGTTAACAACGTCATTATGGAATAATAAGGGATCGTGAGAAACAGCACCATGACTTGGGGAAACTTCTTTATGTAACATCGCATGTGGTCCAGTCATATTGTATTTTTACTATGCAAATTGTGAGGAAGTTTTGATTTTGCCTTTCTTTTATGTTTTCGGAACTGCTGAATCCGAATCTGAGGTTTGTGACTAAAATTTCATGACGCAACATGGACGAAAATGCAAAAAATTAAGCAAAAATTCATTTTCTGGGAGTTTTTCACTAATGGCTCAAAAACTACCAGTTATTCGAAAATTACATCAAGGTACCATTAGTATATACAATTTCCAGTATATCTCTATTTATGGTTTTTTTTTCTGTAAAAACCCATTTGGACTCAAACTCTAGTTGAAAATTGACACATTTTTACTGTTTTCGAAAATCCACTTGAAAGCACTAAGAAAATACTTTTTGTGAAAGCTTGTATATATTGTTTAAAACATAACCCCACATATATTTTTCTAATGGTCTTTGATGCGATGAGTTCGAATCTTGTCTTGAAATTCCTCTGGCATGTCACGTTTTAGAGATATTTGAATCTAAAGATATACAAAAAAGGCATTTTTTATGCAAATTAGGGGTTATATTATCTGTCAAGGTATTTTTTTTTCGAAAAAAAGTTTATGGTCACTCTAAAGTATAAACATTATACTTCAAAATTCGTTTTAAATTTTTCAAATACCTTATTTATTCGGAAAATCCAGTCAATTTATATTTTTGTAGCACTTTTTGCAAATTTTTGCATGATCCATCACGAATTTTTAGTCGCAAACCTCAGATTCGGATTCAGCACCCTAGTTAACATTAAATAGGGGAAAAATCGAAACACCCCACAATTTTCTCGCTTTGTGCCCTTTTGAGTACAAGTGGATTTTTTTAATTGCGTGTAGCTTAAGACAAAGACCAACGATTTCTCGAAGATGAATGGTGGTATTTAAAAAACCAAAAAAAAAAATATGAAGTTAAATGTTTATACTTTAGAATGACCATACACACTTTTTCGAAAAAAATAAATACCCTTATTTGTGTAAAAAAATGCATTTTTTGTATAGATTCGAATATCTCTAAAACGTGAAATGCTAGAGCAATTTCAAGACCAGACCATTTTAGTTTATGTTTTAAACAAAAACTAAAAAAAATCTCATAAAATATATAAAAACAGTAATAATACGTCAATTTTCAACTAGCGCTTGAGTCCAAATGGATTGCCGCGGAAGAAAACTTAAACAAGGATTTATTGGAAATTGTGACAACTTTCAATGGTATCACAATGTAATTTTCGAATAACTAGTAGTTTTCGAGCCGTTAGTGTGAGAAACTCCCAGAAAATGCATTGTTGCTTAATTTTTAGCATTTTTGTCCATGTTGCGTCACGAACCTCAGATTTGGATTTAGCATCCCGAAACATAAAATTTGCTCTCCAAAAGCCTTTTTAAGCACAAATTAACTGGACTAATGTTATTTAACATTTTGTTTAATTAAGTATTGCAAGTGTTCACTATTCTAATTCTTATTATACCTTCTGAATTAGTCCTATAAAAATTTTCTTGCTTCTAACACGATTTCAAAGAGTGGAAAAACAACAACTGTCAGAATTGTTTGATACCTTTAGAGATAATTACTGCCGTATTATTTTGTAGCGGTAACTTTTTCAGTACTGTAGTATGTAATTTTTTAAAAGGGTCTGAGTTGTTTTAGATGGCAAATATTTAACAAGAACATGCGTTTGGACTTTTTACAGTGCTAATTTTCTTCTTGTCCATTTGATAATTGATATGGAAACAAAAAAATTTTACGCTATACAGATATTACTTAAAATCAATACGTAAAATCCAAATGGTATGTCTATAGGTATTTCCTGTCTCAATGTTACAAAAGTCAAAAAATCAATATTGTTATTTCGGTTTGAGATGCACTTTAAATTTTGTATAAACTAGATTGTTGTTTGAGGTCAGTGATGGATTACTGATCTTGTTTCCAATAATTTTTTAAGACGTTCCACTTCTTTTTAATTCCAATGATACATGAAACTATTGCATTGGCCTTTTTTTCGAAAGTACTCTGACAAAGCGACAACTGACCGGAAAAGTGGTTCGACGTATTTTTTCATGTGTTCAAGAAGCATTCCAAAATGAAATCGTACAGTGAAACTTTCTTAAGAAATCACTTGGAAGAATCAAATCCTTAGAGGACTTTCGACGGGCAAAATGATTGAAAAAGGAAAACTCTTTTGGCGAAAAAGGTATCGGGACATTTTAACATTTCGCCTTGGTCTGCCATTTTTATTGTAATTACTGGCAAATCCTTACATATTTGTAAGTAATATCTACTTGTCAAATAATAAATTTCCTCTCTTTGCTTTTGCTTTTAACTTTCATCGGAACAGGTTGGTTTTATTTCTTGTGCTCGGTTCAATCTTCCATTTATATCAGGTTATGGGCCCAGATCTACGATAGTTAGATAGGCACAAGAAAGATAGAGAAATTCAGTAAAGTATTTGATTAATTAAAGAGTTAAATTTATACGGATCTGCCAGAAATTTTTAGATTTTGTTTTTTAGTCGAAACACGCCATGGATTAATCGTCCTCCATTTTGTCCATAGAGAAGCTTCGTTGTAGAGAAAACTACGACACATACGAAGATTTATGGGATTGTGTGACGGAGAAGTGTGTAGATCCTAAATTGATGCCTAAGCGGAAACAAAAATTATTTTGTTAATAGAACCAATCAACTACGTCCACGTCAAAGGAGCCAATACTTACAAAGAAGCTTGGGAAAACCTACAAAAGGCTTTTGAGGATTCGGGGTTAACTCGAAAAGTTGGCCTATTGAAAATTCTAATAACCACGAGGTTAGAAGAATGCCAATCAGTGGACGAGTATGTTAACAAAATTATTAACACAGCATAAATATAAAATCAGAGGCATCGGGCTTAATCTAAGCGAGGAGTGGATAGGAAATCTACTTCTTGCCGGCCTTCCAGACCACTACCAGCCTATGATTATGGGCATTGAGAGCTCCGGGTTGGAGCTGACAGCAGACGCAATAAAACTAAAACTGTTGCAGGATGTGAAATCCATTTCAGCGGACGATTCTACGGCTTTCTTTAGCAAAAAACAGAAGCGTATGAGATGCTTTCAGTGCTACAAGTACGGACATTTCGCTCGCAATTGTCCAAATTCGAAGAGTTCTAATAAGTCCAACAATAAGTACCAATTACTGTTCACCGCGTTGTCAGCGAAGGATGTAGACACAAAGGAGTGGTATTTGAACTCTGGTGCGTCGAAGCACATGACGCTTCACCGACATTGGTTGGACAATGTTACGAAGGCGGCCAGTGATAAGGTTGTTACTGCTGATAAGAATGTGATGACTGTTGGTGGGAAGGGTGATGTAAAGTTGTTGTTGTCGACTGGTGAGAGTGCTGTAGCTAAAGATGTTCTCTTTGTTCCAAGTCTGTGCGCTAATCTTCTCTTCGTGAGCCGTTTAACAGACAGTGGAAATTCTGTTGTGTTCAAGAGAAATCACTCCGAGATTTTTAACAACGAAAATTGCTTAATTGCAACAGCCTCATAGAAAGAAGGCGTATACAAGCTGGACCAGTTATCTGTCAAACATGCCAAATTATCAATTGCTGATCAGCAAAAGAAGTCTCTATGGCACCATCGTATGGGGCACCTAAGCTCAGATGGACTACTTAAACTGAAGAAGATTGTCGATAGGATAAGTTTCGCTGAAAGTAAGGTTGTCGACTCGTGCATGGTCTGTTGTAAAGCGAAACAGACAAGACTTCCGTTCAAAAGCACTGGAACAAGAGCCACAGAATTACTTGAGGTAGTGCATTCTGATGTATGCGGGCCTATGTCCGTCAATTCCATCGGTGGTTCGAGATATTTCTAGATTGTGGACGACTTCAGTCGAAAAGTTTTCTTTATCTAATGAAGAACAAATCCGAGGTAAAAGAAAAATTCGACCAGTTCAGAAGTCTCGTAGAAAACGAAACACAGAAAACTATAAAAGTTTTGCGTACCGACAACGGTGCAGAGAACTGCAACCAGGGGTTGCAGAATTGTTTGCGCGAGCATGGAATCCGACATCAGAAAACAGCACAGAACGGTGGTAGAAAAAGCACGTTGCTTGCTCTTTGATGCTGATTTGAAGACTGAATTCCGGGGGGAAGCAGTGACGACGGCAGTATTCATCATCAATCGTTCTCCAAGAAAAGGTTTGGTTGATATGACACCAGAGGAAGCCTGGTCTGGACAGAAACCCAAGCTAGAACGTTTGAGGATATTTGGTTGTCAGGCAATGGTTCACGTACCCAAGGAGAAACGCAAAAAGTTCGATCCCAAGTCACTCCAATGTATTCTAGTGGGATACAGTGAATGCTCCAAAGCTTACTGACTCGTTGATCCCAAAACCAAGAAAATCTATTTCAGCAGAGACGTCATCTTTATAGAAAATAAAAAACCTCAAAATCCAGCAGAAGAGAAAGCATCATCTGACAGTGAAGAAGATGAAACTGTTTCAGGAGAAGAAATAGGGGCAGATGGGCTCGAATCATCGATCGAAAGTGACGCAGTTTACTCCGAGACTAACAGCACTATTGTTCCCGAGTCAGACGATGAGTTTATTCCACCAGACGGATTTGAAATCACTGAAACTGAAATCAGAAGATCATCGAGACCTAAGAAACCAATAGTGAATCCAGATTTTGTATCGTTCATTTCTTGTGAAGTACCAAGTGATCCTATGACAACTCAATAGGCGTTGTCAAGTCCAGAGGCTGAGATGTGGCGCTCAGCAATGAGAGACGAGTACGAAGCTCTTATAAGTAACGAGACCTGGGATCTCGTTTCTACACCGGTAGATCGTAAGGTAATAGACTGCAAATGGGTGTACAAAACAAAACGTGATCATTCTGGGAATAAATCACGTTACAAAGCGAGGCTTGTAATCAACGCCCAAACTAAAGGGCTTGATTATAAGGAGACTTTTTTTTTTTTATTTGTGGGTTAGTCTCCATGTTGTGTGTTGTATGTATAATGAAAATAAAATTTTAAAAACTTAAAAATATTAATTTATTTATTTATGTTAAAAAAAAAATTATCAAAACATTGTTTTTTGTTTTTCTTTTATTTTGCGACGCGTTTCGGTTTAAAAAAGCCGTTTCTTCAATACGACTTGTATTGGCCTTGGCGGTCCAATACGACATGGAGATAGACCAAATGGATGCGGTGTCGGCATTCCTACAAGGCGATTTTCAGGAGGAGATATATATGTATCAACCCAAAGGTTTTTCAGAAGACTCTACAGAAGTTTGTCGTTTAAAAAGACCTTGTACGGTCTTAAACAATCTAGGATGTGGAACAACAAATTAGATGCAGCTTTGTTGAGGTTTGGTTTGCAGAAGTCGGAGCTCGATCCATGCATTTACTTTGTCACCTCAAAAGAAAATAAATTAATAGTTGCCCTATTTGTAGACGACATCATGGTTTTATCCAACGATATTTCGATGAAATCCAAACTGAAGAAATATTTAAAGGAGATGTTCCAAATGAAAGATCTGGGAGCTGCTCGTTTTCTTTTAGGAATGCAGATTCATAACGATCGAGTTAATGGATGCTTAACAGTTGACCAACATCAGTATATTCAAGAAATCTTAAAACGTTTTAAGATGAGTGACTGCAACCCTATATCTACACCATTGGACACGAATCAAGTGTTATCGAAGGAAATGTGTCCAAGTTCTCCAGAAGAACAGGAGGCGATGAAGAAGATGCCATACCAAGAAGCCGTTGGCAGTCTTATGTATACTGCCCAAGTTTCTCGTCCCGATTTGGCGTATGCTGTTAGTACAATCAGCAGATTCAATCACAATCCTGGTAAGCCTCATTGGTTAGCTATAAAACGTATTTTCAGATACCTCAAAGGCACGGCAGATGCAAAACTAGTATACAGCAAACATGGCAAGTCAGAACTATGTGGTTACTGCGATGCAGATTGGGCCTCCGACGTAGATGAAAGGCGCTCAACCACGGGCTATGCATTCATATTGCAAGGAGCACCTCTTTCTTGGAACTCCAAGAAGCAACGGACAGTGGCGCTTTCAACAGCTGAGGCCGAATACTTTTCTCTATCAGCAGCATCGCAAGAAGCAGTTTGGTTGAAGCGCTTAATCGAGGAGCTGACTAGCGACACATACACACCAACTATATTCTGCGACAACAAGAGTGCGATTGATTTGTCAGAACTACATGCTTATCGTGCGAGAACTAAGCACATCGATATCAAACACCATTTTGTAAGGCACGAAGTAGCTGAAGGCAACATCAAAGTGCTATACATCGAGACTGATCATATGCTGGCAGACTTCTTGACCAAAGCGGTTGCGAAACATAAGAATGATTATTGTGCTAAAGGTCTAGGTTTAAGATTTGCCAGATCACAAATAACCTAATTTTATTTTTGTTTAAGTATGAGTATTGTAATAGTGTAAACTAAAAATTAAATTACTGGCAACTCCTTACATATTTGTAAGTCTTGTATTTTTATATCTACTTGTCAAATAATAAACTTCCTCTTTGCTTTTAACTTTCATCGGAACAGGTTGGTTTTATTTCTTGTGCTCAGTTCAATCTTAAATTTATATCAGTTTTGTATTGAACAATCTTACCAACAAACATTTGACATTTCTCTACTAATTATCGATAACACAACGAGAATTGTAGTCTGGCAATACCGTTTTTATCGGGACAAAAGTTATATCCACTTAATTAGTCTGGATATAGCTAAAGTGCCTTTAACATGAGCTGTGAATAGTGAACAGTGAATTGCGAATTTTGACATTTCTTTCACATTACTGGTCACCAACAGACGCAAATTGTCATACAAAACAAACCAGTAGAATAGGTGCTAAAAAATTCGTTAAATTCGAGTGAATTTTTCATTCGCAGATTTTTGGAATGCGTTCGGATGTTGTGTTTTGCCAATAAGTATTTGACAATTCATAAAAAAATATCTCGTGTAGAAAATATAAAAATGCTAAACTTAACAATTTAAACTAATTTTAGGCCGTATTTTCTTTTAAAAACTGTAGATAGGATTGTTTACTCAGTTTGTCAAAAAGTAAAAACAAGAATTTGTTGATATTTGACCTTGAAATTGCCTTAACAAATTTATTCGCATTCACAGTTTGCGGCTCATATGAAAGGCACTTAACTCTAAAGGACATAGTTATTTTTTATATTTTATATCATAATCATTGACATAATATATATGGACTGCCAGGTGCCAACTTTCTTTCTGTTCAGTCTATTAGTATACGCCATTAGCGCTGCTGTGGAAAAGGCGGCAGACATGGTGTAACTTTTGACAAATGAATGGAGTGTTTCTTTCCTAAATTTAGTATTTAAAAAAAGTGTTGAAAACCATTTATTAGAACATTAATCGACTTGAGTACATATTTGATTTCTCTTTTTTCTTCTATGAACCATGATTTATTGCAACTTCGGTGACTTGACACTTGTATAGTTTTGTTAGAAATTCGCATTTTTTTGGTGAAGAAAAAAAAACTAAAGAAGAGCTTCCTTTATCCGCGGAAATTTGTTTTTGCAAGTTCGAAATACTCCATGATTGTTTTTAAGTTATTTTTTTTAATTAAATAAAATGACAACGACTTTTTCCATAAAAATAATAATAAACTTTGACTTTGATTAATAAGTATGATAGAGTGATCGACATACAGAGACGTTAGGATAGTTGTTTGGTCGCCGCATGTTCGACGGAAGCTCTTCTGTTGCTAAGGAGAAGCCGAACCCTTTTCTATTGAGCTTTTGTATGGAAAAAACATACGACTAGCAGTCCATATATAATAAGTCAGTGATGTTAATATTTGTTTTGTTGTCGTTTTTTCACACGGTATTATTTTGAGTTGCAAAAAAACAAAATTTATTTAATAAGGATAAAACGAACGTTAAAAATTCAAAACAAAACAAAAATGCACCACATCGCGCATATAAATACCAAAATCTTTATATAGTATACAAAAACAGCCCTTATTTTTTTCTGACTACAAAAACTTACATGTTATGAAAATACTGGTACCAATAAAATTGCACAACAATAATCAAGTATATTTAAGTACTTAATAATACATAATACAATTTTTATTTTTTACAATATCTTGGCAAAAACGATATTATTTTGTGCAGTTTTGAAGACTTTTCGTACAATTTGTGTTTACCAAAGAATAACATAAGATATTTGTGAAGTGTGAGAAACATAAAAATTAGTCTATCAATCGTTCTCTAGCAGCGAAGTATCTATGAACCTTGCTATCCCTAAATTTTTTAAAATTGAGTTACCTAGTTCTTGAAATCAGGGGAGGATATGAAAAAGTAACAAAGACAAAAACAAAACTCGCAGTGAAATGTCATTTCACATATTATAGTTACGACTTTAGACGCTGTTTATATGGGGAAGATTGAGACCGGTCTCACGGTAGCGGAGAAGAGAAGGGATGTCGTGAGGCATGAACAAAATATAAACACCGACTTTATGAGACTCATGAATTTCTGTGTATTAAATGTTGACGTCTTATTAGTTGGCCAGTTTATATTTCTTGAGCACTCAGTATTTTTCCTCAATTTTTTGACAGAGCAGGAGAATAATATATAAACAACATTCCTCACATAGAAGTCAAAACAACTCCCTTTTTCTTTTCTTCTTATGTAATTTACTGCGACAAAAAATAATTGAGCAAGCGAATCCAAAAAATTTCAGTCTCTTAAGGGAAAAAGTGAGGAATTTTTGAGAGGAATCCTGTTTATATTTCTGAGCGCTCTGATTCCTCTGAGATCTCAGAAATATAAACTGGCTAAGTGTCTAGCCTGGCAGCGCTAAATTGATTATTGGTATGTGAATTCTCTGAAAGGTAAAGACTTTTATTTAAGCTATAACTAAATTCGATTATTAGTAAGGCATTAACCATAGTTAACTAGAGTAACATAAAATAACTTACCAGTCAAATTTTGTTTTTTCTATTTCTACAAAAGCCGCCGGACGGCGCTATGTTTGAGCAGGCTTTTGTGCTGACAACAAATTGTGAACATTTGCGAAAATTTCACGTTACCAAACACACCAAAAAATAATGTCAACGTAACGTACATCGTAACTAGTATCCAGACGCACTACACTACAAGAACACGAACACCAACAAACAAAAAAAACACAAGTTTCTTCACTGACGGGTACGGTGATGGAAAGGATTGTTTAAAATTTAATTGATTAAATTAAGTTAAATTAGAAATTAAAGTATATTAATCAATTATAATTTCGGATCTGATTCCAGTATATTTTCGATCAATATGTTCTAAGATCTCCTGGAAGTGTTCTAGTTGTAAGCCAATGGATAAAATGGAAGTGTTTATAAGAGCATCAACGATTATGGAAAAAATCAATTTTATTTATAGAGAAACATAATTGAAAAAAAAGAAAGTTGAGCTCTTAGAAGAAATTTCGATAGGTTGTCGTTAGTAAACATGACTGAAAAATATAACAAAAAATCCATTTTATATAATGAGGAGTCAACATCATCTGTAGATGGTGATTTAAGTAAATCCCAAGAGTTGTCAAAGGTCGCTGCAGATGCACAAAAATCTCTTTGTGAGAAACAATCCACTGATTCAGATTCGTCAATAGACCCAGTGAAGACAGGATTAGATCCACAGTTTTCTAGATTTGCTGATTACTTTGTGATATGTGGCTTGGATTTAGACACAGGACTGGAACCTGATCGCTTTGCTGGTGAGTGCACTAGACTGCCGTCAATTTGTGTTTTATAAAAAATATAATTATTTTGCAAGCTATGTATCTATACAATGTGCACGTCATCAATTTAAAGACCTATTCGTAAGCTAGTTTATTTAGTACCGTCCTAGTTAAAAGTAGATGTAGTTCAGTAGACTAACATTTTCACATAAAAGATTCTACTGCATATTCGAGACAGTGCTTACCATAATTTTGTATATTTGCATTTTGAAACTGTTTGTTAAGCATATTACGATTGTAAATAATGAAATTGTAGAAAAAATATACATGATAATGCCATTCTAGCATTATTGACGTCTGTTTATAAGACAAAAAATGTTTTGTTTTATGATTTTGCAGTAAGCTGGCTCACAAGAGATTAGACAGCCATAATTCAAATCCGTCATCAAAATTGGAACTAAACCTGAACATCTCCTGAACCCATTACCAAATAAAGGTAAAGCACCTCCATGAGAAGGTGAAGAAGTGTGGTGTGTAACCAGTTTTTTTTATAAAAATAAATATTTTATATATTATGTAGGTTACACACCATTTTACAACCATACATTTCATCCATTTATTCTCATTTGACTAAGCACATTGACATCGTTCCTCGCGTGTTTCCCATTTTTCTGCCTCTCCAGTTATGCATTCGTAAACAAAATTGAGCCCGAGATTTAAATGAGACTTGTCATTACGATGATAGGGAAGACGAAAAAAGTATGTCTCCCAATTCTGTCTGTCTGTTCGACTACAGCCTAAACGGGTTAGATTAATTCCTGTAACAAATTTTCAAAAAAAGTAGTTTTTGAATTTTCAAAAAAGCTTATTCATTTTGAAAACTTAATATACATATACATTGGTAAGTCGAAAACGACCTAGTCAATTTTTTTTTTTTAAATTCGGTAGTACTTCATGGTTTTTTAACATTGTTAACAATATTTAAAAAAATATTTAACTTTTATTTTAATAATAATAATTAAATTAAATTAAATAATAATAATTTTAATAATTTTGATAAAATTTGTTCAGTGTTCTAAAATTGAAACGATTTACTATAGATAAGGGGAAATACGGCCATATAGAAGCTGGAAAAATAAATTTATAAGATGCAGACATTTTGGACAGCCTTCATTGCATTTAGTAACTGTTAATAGTACCTTCCGTAGAACGCTATTTTCAATTTTTTCATTATTGGCTGATCGGATTTAAATAATTTTTTTATACAAAAACTCAATAATATTGCATGTCAAAATTAAAAAGAAAAAGTTTTTTGAATTTTTAAATAAGTTTCAAAATATTTTCTTGAAAATTAGGTGCTAAGAAATGTCTTGATAGTTTAATTTTGATTTGAATGATAGTAAAAACTTAAAATTTGCATACCAAAATTTTCCCTTAAAAATGGTTTTGCATGCAAACTATATCTCATCCATTTGCAAATATTTTCCTGATAGTTGACACGTCAACGTTATGGGTGTGATCGAGTACGATTTTATAAAAACAATATAATAAACGATATTTTAAAGGACAACAATAGTCATGGACGTACTATCATTTCTCACATTGAGTGAGAAACACTTCCTGTAGAAAAAAAGATGTTTTTCTCACTGAAAAGTGAATAGATTTCTCAATTCAACGAGATTTTTTTACATTTTCTTCACTAAAACCCAATCAAACTCTCATGTAGATTTTCTTAAAATTATTATTAAATATTTGTGCTATGTGAATTCAATATCTAGAAGCAACAAGTTTGAAAATGAGCTGAAAAACAGAAAGAATTGGCTTTGAAATGCCACCCTGCTCAGCAATAAATTTTGAAATCTTATCTGACGTTTGATTATATTATTCTCCTTTTTTCCACAAATTTTTAGTTTAAAATAAAGTTTTTTTTCTAGTAATGTAATAAATGATTATTTTTGTTACGAGGGTAACACTAACTACTTTATCAACTGCCCAAAAACTTAGTTTTTTTAATAATTCATTTTTATTTTTCATTTATCTAATAACTATCTTAAAGCAAGACAACAATTTATAAAAACAAATCGCTTTTTTATTTTCCACCAAGAAGAATTTACAAAAAAAATCGGTATTTTTATTATTTATTTTTGTGTTTTATATAAAACTTATAACCTAAATTAAAGCTTATTATAACTTCTTAAAACTACTTGAGACTATTTACATACAAACAGGCACAGCAAGCATTTACAGATTTTGAGATTTTTATAATTTTTTTCTTATTTTTGTGCCTTTTTTTTTAGTACGCTGAAATGCGTTCGTTCCTTTAATTCAGGAAAGTAACTTTATTTAACTATATCCTTTTTTCGTGACCTTTTTAAATATAAATTAAGTTCCTATCGTGGGCCTTAGGTCTTTTTTACTTTTATTTAAATTTTTTTTAAATTGTAACGTTTCGGGTGTGGTTACACCCTTCTTCAGACCTATATATAAAGAAATTAATTAAAAATAGAAACCTATTAGATACTTAAAAATAGAAAGAAGATACTTACAATTTTATAAAAAATTTTATATGCACAAATTAGTCTTTTGTTTTTTGTTTGTTTCTGTTATAATTTTTTGGAAAATCTTTAAAAAGACAGTTCTAGATTTTCAAAAAAATTATAACAGATACAAACAAAAAACAAAAGACTAATTTGTGCATATAATTTTTTAAAAAAAATTGTAAGTATCTTCTTTTTATTTTTAAGTATCTAATAAATTTCTTTTTTTAATTAATTTCTTTTTATATAGGTCTGAAGAAGGGTGTTACCACGCCCGAACCGTTACAATTTAAAAAAAAATAAATAAAAGTAAAAAGACTAAAGGCCACGATAGGAACTTAATTTGGCTTTATTAACTTTTAGACGTCAGAGAGTCGTTCCTAAATTCAAAATTAAGTGTCAAAAAGTAACTTTGAGTAACCTTTTTCGACTCATCTCCTTGATATGAGTTAAGAGGGTTAATCTGTTAAAAGCAGCTGAAATCACACAGTTTTTATTTGCTTCTCGATCGTTCGGTTTGAAATTGATTTCATTTTTGTAGTAATATATTTATCATTTGATTGATTTTACTGTCGATAGTGAGTTTGGAAATTATTTTCTATGCTTTGCGAAATTTGTATATCCTGTTTGATCGATTTAAAATAAAGAAATTTGTGCAAAAAGTTGGAAATATTTTGCTAAAACATTCTATGTTGTGCTAGAATCAAGATAAATGAAATTATATTTTTAAAATGTATGCATTTTCAAAGTGCTGATAAAACTTTTTAATAAATCAAATGAAATCACAATTTGTTCTTGATGTTTAATTCCAAATGCATTTCGATTTTTTTCATCCATTTTGTTTGACAGATCAACTATTTTTAACTTTGGTCGTTCCTAAAGCTACGAGCAGACGATTTGCAAAAGTCGCAAATATTTGCGAGTATGACGTCATTTTTACGTCACAATTTTCGGTCTTTGATCGCAAATCGTCTGAACACAACTTTGGGACAGCCTGCAAATGCTCGCAAAATATTTGCGTATGATTTGCGAGGCCCAAGTCGCAAATGCAATTGTGACATTTTGGCAAATCATGTGAACACTTACAAAAATAACCATTTGCGAAAGCACGAAAATGGAACACTGCAAATGCGGACATTTGTGATGAATTTTGTTGTTGTACTTGAAGTAATTAGCTGTGGGTTTTAGTATGTATGTAGGTACCTTCATTATTTTTATTATTATATTTTATGATTTAAATTTGTTTTTTTTTTTGTTTTTTTTTTATGAAAGTCAGCTTTACGTAGTTAAAAAAATTTAACTGAACTACAGCCCATAAAACATCACCAAAATATACATATAAGATACATACCCATATGTGTTTGTATGTACATATGTTTACCTATATAATATTTTGAGATTATAGCTATGACAAAACTTAACAAATAAACAAATTTGTCAATAGAGAATATGAAAAGAATATGAAATTTTCTACAAATGCTGCCGCAAATCTTGTGAACACCTAACAAATATCCTGCAAAATTTGCGAACTTATTTGCGAGTGTATTTGCAGGCTTGCGAGCACTGTGAAACGTAAGGCATTTGCGGTGTAATTGCGAGTTTTTTCGTGACGTCAGTGCTCGCAAAGATGTGCGACTATCGCAAATCGTCTGCTCGTATGAAAAGTAACTCGAAGTTACTTTTTTAACTATGACGATGCAACTCTTCTTTTTGACACATTAACCATAATTAACTAGAGTAACATAAAAGAACGTACCACTGCTGATACGCAACGAAAAAAATAAAAAATACACAGGCAGCAATGCTGTAATAAAAGAAATAACAAAAAAAAAAAAACACAAATGTCATTTTTTTCGCACACAATAAATGGCCTGAGTAATTAATTGTGTGCGAAAAAAGAGTGTAGCCTTCAACTCCAGACTCCAAAAAATATGCAAGAATTATCAATTTCGTTCATCGAACAACCTACTGCAGAACGAAAAGTAAGACAACATTTTTGTTTATGAATTCGTTGACATTTTTGTATGGGATTTTTGGTTTCGCATCAGCAGCTTATAGGTTTAAAAACTTACTAGGCACCTAAAGGTAGAATAGGCGGTTGCTGTCGGAAGTTTATGTCAAAACCGAAAAGTCGCTTTCCGAAACGTCAATTTCACAAGTGACCCATAATGGACAGTGAAAAAAAGTAAATAATTGTTTGTTCAATGTTAATTTTCTTTCACTTATTCACAGCACAGAGTGATAGGTTTTTAATTATTTATTTCACAAAACCACGAAAATTAATTAAAACTAAAATTAAAGATTTTACTTCACTCAAACATCAAACAGAAAATAAAACAGTTGAAACATAAACACCAAGCGCCAAATTCTTTTTATGGGGTTTTCTTTTGGTAATTTCAGATTTTGATCTAAAAATTGATTTTTTTCGTCGCGAATGGTATACGATTGCAGATTGATTTTTTTGTTTTTATTGTATCGGTGTATAATTTGTGGCTGTGAAACTGTGGCGATCCAGGCTTGTCAAATTGATGGCTGTGAATTGTTTTGGTGTGTAATAGTGTCAGTAAAAAAGGGGTAAATCTTACGAAAAATCCAGATCTGCAAATTTTATTTTCGATAAAAAAAAAAAATTGATTTTTTTTCACCATTGGAAGGCTTTTACTGTCAAAATCTGTGTTTTGACAAATCGGAAGGGGAAAAAACTATTTTTGTTACCAAAAGAAAACCCCATTAGTTTGCTTCCACCATTCTCATTTTGTATATGTAAGTCTACTTAGGAAAGACCGGTCGGTGAGCGCTCTCTCGCCCGACGGCAAAAGTTAACGAAAATTAAACGAAGAGTTCCACTTCGAAGTTATGTGTGCGTCATATGAATTTCTTGTTTGCTACGACCACGTTCGCTGGCTTCCGCCTATTTTAGTTCTACCTTAAACCTCTGTAATTCGGCCATGACATAGAAAAGTACAAAGTCAACTTTTAAATATATGAAGGAATTTCATTCTAATGTTTCAACCACCAGAACTGTTTTCCTGTTTTAACCTTACTCTTTGGTCCCGATCGGAAAGTGTCCTACTAAACCGAAGGTGCTCAGCTCCGTCTTAAAAACTAAGTTTGCATTTACTATTGAATAACCAATGTCACGAAATAAAGTAAATTTTGATGTATCCTTGGTCACACTAATACGAAAATGAGTTTCCATAATCTTGATATGATCTACAGAAAATTAGAGTACTTTTCATACAACTAAAAATTTGACGAACGCAAATACCTCTTTCATATCTGCACAGTGCCTCGAGCAGTGCGTACATTGGAACTTCGTTAAATGAAGATATGCAATTTGTGGCAGTAACTGGGTGTCTTAACAGACTTTTTGAATTCTCTCAACGTTCGAGTTCGAGCAAAAGTTTCATCCATTTCTTTAGCTGGGATAAGATTCTGTGGTCAAAGGCAAGTTAAAGGCCGTTATCTTATTCAGAAATGCATTTGCAGAATATTCTCTGAAAAAATCTTCTATTCAAAAAAGGAAACGAAAGTTTACTGCAATAGCATTTTTGAAAATATCATCTGCAGTGCAATTCCGCCGCACCGTAAGAAAATCGAATTGACGGAACAAATAAGTGTTCAGAAGCCAGAGAATGTGTGCGTTAACGTCAAATGTTTTTGCAAGCAAAATTGATTGGCACCGTGTCGCTTACAATCAAACAGAGGCAACAAAAAAATGAACATGAAACCAAGTTAAAGGAAGTTCCTAAAACTCATCCATGAAAGTGAAAAATCTTCACGAATACAGTAGACGCTCGATGAAATGAATCTCAAAATAGTTAACTATCCACAATGGTAAACACACGAAATTTTCTATAAAATTGGATTTTTATAAAAATAATTAGCAAGCATTTAACATTACTTGGGGAATTATTATGGTTTTTTTTAACTTGTAAATATAAAAACCATTCACATCAAACGGAAATTGACATTTTGGATCATTCATCTTTAAGCCTTTCAAAACTTCCGCTTAAAAAAGTGAGCAATCTCGAAAAACTGAACACTCAACAAACCTGGTTTTTATTACTTCACTATATCGAACGTCTACTGTATTACCATCAGAAAAGTATGTTATGGCTAAAAAAGTTGCATACTGAACCGCACTCGAAATAAATAAAAGAGTTAAAAGATGGGGACAAGCTCTAGAGTGTAAAACTTGCAAGTGGACACATTCATGAAATTAGCTCACCAGAGGGGAAGACATCTGAAAGTTACTCTCGAGAGTTTTCTAGTGAAAGTACTGTCAAATAAAAACGCATCTTTTTAGTAAGAAAGTTTTTGGTACCTATTCCTCAATAACTTTTATACAGAAATGTTGTTTGACATTTTGGCTTTATTTAAATATCTTAATCTTGTTGATCCGAGCATTTGAAGCAAAGTTAGAATTTTTAAAACAAATTAAATTGACCTACTTTTTTTTTTTTTAATTAAGATAAGTGCCACTGCTGCCTTCCGCGTTATATTTAACTACAAAAAAAAAAAAAAACACTTACATACATATTTGTAGAAGAGGGTTGGGGCATAAACTTTTTGGAACATTGTTTTTCGAATCTCTATCATTTTTCATTCACATTTGTATTTTGAAAATTGAAATCAGATCAATGTGGGACTCAATCTGCTCTCTAGTATGAAATAATTAGACTATTCTCCAAAATAATATATGCGAATGTAGCCTGACATTTATCTTTTAATTAAAGACCTTAAATTTGAAGATAGGGCGTTATAAAACCGACGTTATAAACTTTACAATTTGAAGGCTATCTTTGCGTTTGGAATTTTTCTCCACTTCACATCGGGGAGAGGCGAGATAAATCGTTTGTTTGAGTATCTTTAAATAATTTCATGTAAAATCAGGAAAATAAAAACGTATAAACTTCTTTTCACTGCGAAGGAACAATTTTATAAACGTAGAACGAAAAAGCATTTTTTGATAACATTTTAATGAATTAATATTTTATGCTGCTCCTGCTCAGAAGGGGGGAGGGCAATTGCACCCATTGCCCTCCCCCTGTATCCCCGCCTGGTTTTCACCCTCTCCCTACATAAGCTCCTTGAATCACATATCACGGAATCCGAGACCATTTGAGTGTATAGTTCGCCTGTCAGACCGTTTAAAAAATTCAAAACTCAAAGTAAAAACGGATTTTTTTAAACAGTCGGATAATGCGAACTATACTCTCAAATGGTCCGAGGAGCTTATCTATGGAGGGGGGAAAACCAATTTTGGCTAATACGATTATCTTCGAAGTTGCATACATATTTTTTTGATGCACTGTTTGATTTTTTCTATAGCTTTGATTGAAGCTTTCGACGCCTATACCTCCTTTTTTGCTATCATTCACACCCAAAATCTGCTGTTGACTCCTAGTCTACCTTATTAATTTTCAATAAAAAATCTATGTTAGTTTTTGAAATATAAAAAAAAAGTAAAAAGTATTTTTTTTCAAGAAAAACACTTTTTTGCTTGTTCTATCTTTGTATAAATTCCATTAGTTTTATTAGCAAGTAATAAAAAATAACTTAATTAACAAGTAACATTTTTAATATCTGTTACATTGTAGCCTAATTTAATAAAAATTAATGATATAAGAAATTTTCGATATGATCTTCTCTCTTAAGAAGGCAAAGGTTGTATTTTCTTTTTATGGCTGCAGATTAATTTAAGTCCGCCAAATTCGCCTGCAATTTGACTCCAGCGACTTCAATGCGTTGTTTTACTTGCTCCAAAGAAGAAATTTTAACTTCATATACATACTCGTAGTTCTTCATGAATCCTCAAGTCTAAAAATTCAAAGAAGTTAAATGGTAATCTTGGTGGCCATTCGGTGGGACCTCCCTATCCTATCCATCGGTCGTTGAAATGATTCTTCAGCCAGTTTTTCACAGCCAGGCTTAAGTATGCTGGAGCTGCATCTTTTTGGTGTATTAAATTATCTGTTATAGCCAAAGGGATATTTTCTAATAAATCTGGATAAATGTTTCTTAGCAATTGCAGATAGGATTCTCCATTTAAAACCGTATTCAAAAAACGTAATCCAATTACCGGTCGTCCAACAATATCCAAGCCACACATTGCAGCTAGAGCGGTGCTGTAATTTATTTTGATTTTTTAAACTTGGATTGTTGTGACTACAGTAATTCAAGTTGTGGAAATTGCTAATCTGCGTTTCATCTGTCCAGATTATTCTTTTAAAGTAGTTGTGTTTTATCTCTTTCCTCAGCAATAGCGTTCTACAGAATTCAGTCAGAATTATTTGATGTCTGAATCACTTTCCAAACTATTTTCTGCGACAGTCCAAGCATAGTGGCTATCCTCGGATTACGTTGTACCAAATGCAAAATCCATTTCTTTGTCTGTTGATCCACTAGATGAGCTTTCTCTCTTTCGAGTCTCTATTCGAGAAAACGATTGTGAAGTCTTGGAAAAAGTGAATAGTGGGGACACCTCCTATTGGGGAACCATTCAGCTTACAATCTCCGTGCTTCCCGACTGGAATCACCCGCTAAACCTTAACAAAAGTGCATATCTGTCAATTCTCCCTGAGAATAACTTGCCATCGTTTTGTGTTGAAGATTTGATACGCAATTTAGAAATGAGTTTTAAACAGAATGTCCTTCCATATTTATTTGTGTTAAGGTAAAACATATATTTGTGTTTTTTTTTTTATTTGGTATATGCAATCCTTTTTATTCGGGTAACAGGTGGGCATGCAAGTCAATTTTGTTAAATGGAACACAAGTCTGAATAAAAAAGGTGAAATCTAATTAATCCAGTTTAATTTTTTTTTTTATTTGCTTAAAATTTTATGGTGTGCAGTAAAAAATAAAAAGGGATAGTCCGTTAGTTTAATAATTGAGAGAGTAGATCAAACTTGGGAAAAAAAGTGTCTTTTTACTCAAAAACTATGATAAAGCATCCGGTTTTCTATTTTTTGTTGAAAATTAATAAGAGCATTGAATTTTGAAACAAAAATTGTACTTAATTACATAAAATTTTGAAAAAAATTAGTTTGAATTTTTCTTGATATAACATTCAAAAGTCTGGCAGAATTTGTTTGGCGCCCGTGGTAAGAACGGGGGGTTGAAAATAGCGGTTTTCCGACTTTTGTTTTAGGGCCACATGCACTTCCTTTCATTTATTAAAGATAGGAAAAAGTGTTCTGACATTTTCTTTAAGTCCACAGAGTTTAATTTGTATGATCTGATTAAAAGAACTTGAGACTTTTAGGTGCAATATTTAGAGACTTTAAAAATCACAAAAAAAAAAATGTCTCCAAAATAAAACAAATAGGGTTCGCATCAAAAGCTCATATCTTGAGTTCTATTTTTCAAATCGTTAAAATTCAAACCTGTGGTCTTAAAAAAAATGACAGAGCATCTTTTCCCATTCTTTTAAATTAATTGAAGTGCATGTGGCCCTAACAAAATAGTCTAAAAAACGGTATTTTCAACTCCTCGTCCCTACCACGGGCACCAAAAAATCCTGCCAGGCTTTTGAATTTGATGTCAAGATGCATGCACCTACAGACCCTCATACTCACTTTTTTGTTATGTGTTCAACCCAAAAATATGCTGCCAGCTCTTATGATTTTGCAGGGAGACAATGCCCTTATTCACGGGTTTCTATCGGTTGTCATAACCTCCCAACCTCTACGATTTCCACTTCTTGGTTATTTGAAAAGTAAAAAGTTGTTAAAAGATGCATGTTGTCCATTAAAGGTATTTAATATTGAATAATATATACATAGGTATCAGTTTTAAGCAAAGATATTCTTTTCTGTTCCTCAACATATTTTTTCTCAAAAACTAAATAGAGTAATCGCTTTCGTGTTTAACTTTACTGACGGAGCCTTACCGTGGATCTCAGCCTATGCTATTTTAAAACAAAAGTATATTTTTCCTACACGGCACATTGGGACCGTAGTAGGACATAGGTTAAAATTTTGGTGTTGGATTTATGACCTCATATTTTCCTATAGTATTTATTAATAATTATATCACCTCATGCCACAAAAAAATTCAAATCCACGAACAGAACTTAGAAAAGTATGCTTAAAAAAAAAAACAAATATCAAAATCAAAATCCCGAGGCTCTATTTCTATTAAGTTTAAAGTCTCATTTTTGTATATAGGTTTCTTATGATATTTTTTGGTAGTGGATACTTGAGTAAAAGGTATTATTTATGTCCATATAGACTGTATTGCTATTTTAACCACTTCAAAACAAAGAAAAAGTTCACACAAAGAGAGGCTGAAATTGGTTCTATTTTGTCTCTTTTGCTCCAATTTAACGAGACTTTTAACTACAAAGTCATGAAAAGTCATGCATAAATCATATATCAAAATTTTAGTATGCATATGTAGTTTCAAAAACAATAACATGTAGCTGCAATAAGGTGCGAGAAGCTGGGCTAGTAGCGATGGGCTATACTTTCACCTTCTAACTTACAGTTTTTCCATACCTCACTGTGTATGTATTTGGGAATTGTTTTTAATGAAATTTTCAGGGACAGTAAAAAGTTTTATAGAAAATCAATAGACAACATTTCCGCCCACTTACACGCCTACTTTTTTTTAAAGCACTTCGATTCGCAAATATTTATAAGAATTTGGGCACGCGCACGATATCTTTGGCGCTTTGTTATGTTACTGAATTGGATTTTCTATTCACTGTCTGCATTATATTTTCAAACACTTAACACAAGATAATTTTTTAATAACTATTTTTCAAGAAAATAGAAAAATACTTTGACGACTTTTAAAGTTGTCAGTTGATTTGAGTTCTGATGAAAATAAATAAATTTGGTGGCACAACAGCTCGTTGACCACCAAGGCCTAGTAACTTACAACTCTCAACCATTCCCGGTGCGTATTTTTGGCAGGAATGGAGGGGACATACAATTTTTTGCCGAGTCCGAACGGCTAGATGAGAAGCACTTATTCATGACAAGTATACTCTTGGAGGATTTGTCAGTTCCTCGCAAGAGGAACTATCAAAATATTCAATCAATATTCAATCGTCAAAACAAGATCGCCCAAAATATTTATATGTATTGTGAGGCAAGACGATTGTCTTAATGATATCCTCTGGCGATAATCGCAATATGATATGACTCCCAGGGGTTTTTTTTTTGTTAAAGTTAGCTACTACGAAAAAATTTTCGCAGGAGAAACAAATTTAAGTATTTTTTTTATATACAAACATTTTGGGAGGCACGATTTATAATACAATTGCTTCAAAAATAATTTCAAACTCATAGTTGTGAAAAACACACGAAAAAAAAAACAAGGGAACCTACCTACGCTAATTTTTCTGAAATGTTAGGTACTGAATTGACTTATGCTATTCACAGTTTACAAGTATTATTCTTTATCAAACGCTAGGAACTAAATGTTTTTCTAATTACTTTTTTTTGATAAAATTGGAAATTAAAAACGGTTTAAGTTGTTATATTTTCCATTGATTTTACTGAGAAGGCAATATTCAAGAGAATTTTGTACAACTTAAATGACTTAATTTTAAACATTAGACATCATATAATTTTTATACATCAAACAATATTTTTCATTTTATAATAGGCCTGGAACTGAACCCGAAAAGGCTTCAAATAAGCGAGGAACTGGCACAAGAGAGATAATAGTTTCTAGCAACGATTATTCGAAAATATTTAATTTAAGAAAGAGTACTGTGGTCAAAAATTACTGTGACGGAACATGCTCAAATCGTGCACACTGTTTTCCTATATTTCATTATTTACTCATAAAAGCCAGAAAAACAATCCGATAAAAATTTTGGTTTGGTTTTTAAATGGTTTGATCCTTACAATTGGTAACTGGGTCGCACGTATTTGCTCACGTTATTTAAGTTGCTTGGAATGTTATTGATTTTATAGAGTAAAAATGTTAATATAACATTTTTGAGCAAGCTAGCTTGCTAGTTTGTATGTCCACGCTTTGATTTTTGCGTTGAAAATATATACATACAATTGTTTTTTTTTTAATTTATAAGTGAAACAGTCTTCAAAATCTTTAAATAAAATATTTCTTAAGTTTATTAACTTTTAATTGGAAGTTATTGTAATTGGTTCGATTTGTCGAATTTAAAATTTTGACATATCTTCACGTTTTGATGTCTGTGTATGTACGTACGTTTGTACGTTCGTACGTTCCTTCGCTTTTTTTCGTTTACCATATCTTAAGAGCGAATGGAATATGGACTTCAAATTAATTTTTTTTGTAGATGGACGTTTTAATATGTACAGAAAGGACTTTCAAAAAATTCAAGGAGGGGTTTTCTTACTATAGTAATTTTACAAATCCTTTGTTAAGTTTCTTTCGTCTTTTATATCTCAAGAACAAATCATGCTATTAACTTTTAGTTTTTTAATAATAAAAAAGTTGCAAAATTTTTTTGAAAAAATAGGTTTTTCTTAAATATCTTGATAATGATATTGGCTTCAAGGTAATTTTATTTTATGTTTAAATATAGAATCAACAGTTTTTTTTTTTAAGCGAAAAAAACTGCTTGTAGTTTTACCAATAATTGTTGAAATTTTTTTTTTCAAATATCTTGAGAACAGACAACTATATTAGCTCCCGGTTGATTAAATCCTACATATAAGTTAATAGTTGATATTTGATAGGGTTCTTAAAATAATTCAAAAAGCAGTTTTTTTAAACGAAAAAATCTACAAGCTACTTTACTAATAATTGTTGAAAATTGTTTTCGTCTTAAATATCTTGAGAACAAACAATGATGTTGGCTTTGTGTTAATTTAATTTTACAGACATGTTTACAATTAATAATTTATAGGATTTGTAAAAAAAATCGACAAATAGTTTTTTTTGAAACCAAAAAAAAAAACAACAGGAAACTGTACCAAAATCTTTGAAATTTTTTTCTCCCAAATATCCTGCGATCACACAAAATTGTTTTGGCTTCGGATAAATTAATTAAATTCTTTATATTTGATTGGTTTGGTTAAATAATTCAACAAACATTGTTTTTTTAAAGTGAAAAAACTACTATAAACCTTAACAAAAATTGTTAAACTTTTTTCTTCTCAAATATCTTGTGAACAACCAATGATATTGGCTTTGGGTAAGTTTTATTCTTCTCACTAATCTTCACTTGATTGCATTGCATTGCTTTCGGCTCGGACACAGTTTTACTGACGTACATGATGATGGTAGGCCACTACAGTCACAGATATATTTCTGGAGAATTTCATAGCTGGTCGGCCCATCAAAAAGAACTGACAATAATTCATCTTCACACAAGTACCAACCATGCTCTGTAGGTTCTGGTATTATGAAGAGTGGATTATGTGCATTGTACTAAATGGAAGCCCGCCAACCGTTGCAGATGTTTTGCAAAAGCTGGTAAAGACAGCGGTAGTTTCTCTATAGATGATTGCTTGACTAATGCTAGTTGCAGTCGTATAGCATTTAAATTATTATGTTTGTTGGCGAATTCATTTTTTGTGTCATATCTGGATGCAACAAATTTAATGGAAGCTGTTTTTATTTCTTCCGTCAATTCATCTCCAAGTTGACTAAATCACATTCGTCAATCTTTTCAGCGGTTGCAAATACTTTTTTTTTACTAAGTCCGTAGAAAGATGAAGCGGTGTCAAGACCTTATGATGAATGAATAGCAAGCAAAGCTAAACATAGTTTTGAGCCAAGCTTAGAATGAATTGGATTAATAGGTATGTAACGTCTTAAATCTTCCTGTATCAAACCAAACTTCAGGGTTGTTTGCTTATTTTTCATAGTGAGCAATGAGAAGAAAAACCACGTCTGTATCAGGAGACAAATACAAAATAAAAATAAGACCAAAAAACAAGACAATTAATTTATTATCAAAGCGTGACCACACAAGCTAGCTTGCTCAAAAATGTTATATTAACATTTTTACTCTTTAAAATCTATAACATTCCAAGCTTGAATAACGTGAACGAATACGTGCGACTCAGTCGTGTTCTTTATTTTTGTATGCTTTAGACTTTAGGCAAAAATAAAATATTAAGTCTCTCCCGTTACCAATTGTAAGAATCAAACCGCTGTTTAAATATACTACCAATAAAGACTAAGAAACAATATAAGTGTAAAATTCATATAAGAGATTGGGACATAATTAAGCCTATATCTTCGAAACCATTGGTTCTAGCAAAAAAATTATCGAGAACATTTTTGAGCCCAATTCCATAAGCTTTAATTTTTGTCATGATTTCCCCATGTTTAGTTAAAAGTTTCCAAGAAATTAAATAAAAAAAGAAGTAAAACCCAATTTACCCCCCTCACAAGGAAATGCTTGGGTGAAACTAAGAATAATTTTCAGGACGTGCTCAAGACATCAAAATGAAGATTTCCACAAAAAATTAGCTTTGTCGGATTGTTTTTCTGGTTCTTATGAGTAAATAATGATATATAGGAAAACAGTGTGCACGGCCCTTTAAAGCACAATGTTCCGCCACAGTAATTCTTAGTAATTTTTGACCACAGTACTCTTAAATTAAATATTTTCGAATAATCGTTGCTAGAAACTTTTATCTCACTTGTGCCAGTTAAGTCTAAAAATGAGGGCGAGTTGCAGGCCTATAAGTGTTATTTAATTATTTTGTTTTTTTCTGGAATATATTGTATACATGTTAATTAAAAAAAATTTTTTACTAAGAATTCAAAAAAACTTGGTATTTATCATATTTTATTGTACAAATATTTTGTGTATTGTTGTATATTGTTTGTATATAAGATATATAAAAATTTTGTTGCAGAATAAAAATAATATTTCCGGCTCTTATCCTACTTGTGTATGTATCTTAAAATCCTTCTTGTTCTCGCGCATGGAAATCGAGACTCCAACCATTGTCCTAGCTTCTCCTTATCCTAATTTCCCACCACTCCTCTCCTATTGCCTCGACGAAGAGAGGGAGATTTGATCTGCATGCACCCATCCATGCAAACATTTTCTTGTCAATTGACCAGTGTTGCCGATTCAAAAAAAAATATCATGATTTTTTTTCATGAGATCCCAAAAAATTTAATTTTAAAAGAAAACGCAAAAGCAAAACTATTTCTCTAACTGAATTCCGAAAAATTGAGAATCCAAAGACCAATACAAAATTAAATATTTATTTTTTACCGTTGGGTTTTATTTGTTTCTTTGTATGTATTTGTCTTGTTCGCTTTTAGACGTTTTTCTATTTTAGTTCAAAGCAAAGCGTGAACTGTCAAACAAAAATGTGTATTTCTTTTTTAGCTCTGAGAGTTCAGAGCTAAACATTTGTGTTTTTTTTTCGTTCTGAGCTTGTTCCAAGCCTAGGGCTCAGAATAAAATAACCGAGCAGAAAAAGTTAAATGCGGAACACAAGCATTTGACAGCTAGCTCAGAACACGCGTGGTTCAGACGATGTTCAGAAACGTCGAAAACTTTCACTTCTTGTTATTTTGTTTAAGAAAATCTAAAATCGAAATGCGCCGACAACAGAACACAAAAATAGCTGCATCCACTATTAAGTTCAACTCTTATGTGCAGATTCTTTTTTTTGTCTTGTTTTTTTGTTGTCATCTGAATTTTCAGATGAAAATTTTTATCTGAAAAACCTAAGCAAACGTAACGAAAAGTCATCAGATTTTTCAGAATTTTTATGACGGCTGACCAATCAGAGGCCCCAAAAATTCAGATTTCAGTGTTTCTGTCAAAGTGCATATGGTCTGGGCCACGAAAAATGAACCCAAGCTAAAAAAAAAATTAACTTTATGTATGCCGATATTTCGCTATTATTTAGAAAGCGGACATCAAAAAGTAACGCGTAACACAAATTTTAAACAATAAAAAGCTTTTATAGTTTGAATCTCAGCCACATCTTAAATTGTTTGTTCTGCTGATCGGAAGTGTTTGGAAATTGTACCTTCCTGAACAAAAGTCATTATTCTTCCTTATTTCGCTTTTATTGCTGTTTTTCATTTGCTACCTTCAGCTAAACACATCAGTTTTTCAACCGAAAAATAATTAATTTACTACATGTTTGATATAACAAACACACTTCAATTTTTGTGTAGCGTTATGAGCCAAAATGTGTAAAAAGTTTTTTTACGCATAATAAAACGTTCTACTTTATGTTAAAAAAAAAATTGTTTGAATTTACTGAGCCTCTAAGCTACAACGTTAGTCAAAGTTGTGTAATGTTATAAGACTTTTCTCTATTAAAATGGATGAGGTAAGGATGTCTAACTTTTAACTCGTTATTTTATCTCAGAAAGTACTGAGCAAGGCTTAAAACCACTCCAAAATAGGGAGAAGTAGCAAAAAATAGACAGTAAGCCAAACTAACTATAATCTTAAAAAGAAGAACGCTGAAAACGATTTGATCGATAAAATTCGTATAAGTATCATATCATTTAACTCCGTGATGTAACTCACGAATGTGCAAACCTGCGGAATAAAATAAAAAAAGCTCAAATGAAACCAAAACTTCTTAAGTCCGCTATTGTTATACATTTTTTTGGGTTTGCGTGCATTTATCAGAGGACGCAATTTTATTTGCTAGATATCAAATTTCTATTTTTGGTTCTACAACTAAAAGTTACTTAACAAAAGTTATAGATAATCTTACTTGCAACAAAAACTGTTAACTAATTTCTTAGTAAACCCCATAGTTCGTCAGATAAACCATAAAACTATTTGAACCCCTTTTTCCAAGATGGTGCCACTCAGAATTGGAATCGGTCTTGACACAGATTGGATTTCCGCACTTGGATGACATAGTTAGAGTTTGTAAATAAGAAGTCTCAAAAAAACAAGATCAAATTGGTTTTATTTATTTATGGGTTTATTACTATTTTTTTTTTCAAATGCACTTTGTGGATAAATTGCAATAAAAACGGTGTGCAAATGACTTGTGAGAAAGTCGATATAAACCAATATATGAACAGGTTTTCATGCCGGTCATTCATAAGCAAACTTTTATAATTATGCTGGTACCGGTTTGGAGTCACTTTAAATACGGTAAAAACGACATGTTCTATTATTTTTTTTATTAATTCTGTAATAAAATGTTTGTTGCGAAAACGGCGGATCCTCTGAGCTTGCCCCAGGTGTTCTTAGGGCTAGGAATAGCACTGGTTGCCCTGCTAACTTTACGGACGTTTAGATCTGTGTGTTTTGAACAAAACAGCTCACAAAGTATTTTGCTTTGAAAAGACTGTGGAAACAAATATTCCGGAAAGAGTATTTTTCTTTGCCATTAACAACAATACTCAAAGATGTTTTAAATGTGGAAGTAAACTAAGTTAGGTTTAACGATAGGCTTTTCTTTATTTTGTCTTATGTACCTACCTATATTTTTTTTTCGTTTTTTTATTAAACAAAAATTATTGTTACTTTCATTAAAAATAAAGAAATAAAGTGAATTTTTCATTCTAATACAACTTTTTCCATGTCTTTTATTTTTATCGTAAACCCCAAAATTAGATCATGAGTTGGTAAGAAGTGAACACCAAGAACATCGTAAGCACCAAAAACGTCAAAAACACCGTTGATATGACAATACAGTGCCTTGTTCTTTATGAATTATTTGTACTTACAAAAATATGTAATATGTAAATACAGAAAATAAACTCATTTCGTTTTGCAGCTCAGGAAAAAAACAAACAAATGTGTTTCCTGTTAAATTTACTTTTTGTCGCTTACGATAAATTAGCGGGAAGGGGCGATATCTTTAGCGACCCGGATATTGTTTGTGTTGTTGTAATCTTTTGTTAAAAAACAGCTGACGCAAAAACAACTCAACGTATCTGAAATTTTGTTTGGATTATGGATACCCTATCGCTTTATCAGCCGAACGCCACCAGTAATTCTTGATTTTAAACTCAATCTTTGTGTTTCAATGAAAAACGACATTAGTTTTTTTTTTTGTATTATATAACAAAGTTTCAATTACCCTGAATGTTTTTGAAAAATTTTAGATGACAAATATAATTCAACGATCTCTGAATGATTCATATTTACAGTAATCGAATTCAGGTTTGGTTCGTCTACAAAACGCATGGGAGTTTTTTTTTTGTGATAAAAATAATAATTAATTTTTTATTTGTTTTTAAATGTAAGTGAAATATTTTGTTCTTATCTGATAAAAATATTTTTTTGCATTTCATTTGATGCGAATAAATTTTTAAAGATTTTTGTATTTACCACGAATTTTTTTTTTCTAATTTTCAAATGACAGATACAATGAATTTTTCAATTGACATGAATTGCTACTTTTATTCCTTATTTTCAATTACCTTTCTGTCTCCCAAATCTTCAAAACTAAAATTATTGATAAGTAATTATGTCAACTTTGAATCCACGTTATAATTTTGTACGAAAGCGATCGTACATTTTTGAGCACGCTCTCCATACAAGGGGTCCCAGTGTGCGTCGCACAGTGTTTTGTGCCCATATGAAAAATCAAAAAAAAAAAAATGTTTGATATGCATATTATTAGTATCGATTCATTATAATGAAGGGTCAACTCATGCTAAAACGGTTTTTTGTAGAGATAACTTTCGATAATATACTTACAATTCGCTTTCAAAGATGAGTTTATGAGGGAATAAGCAAACTTTAACGGATTTATGTGAATTTTGAAAGAGTGATTATTTATGTATTGGTAAGGTTTTCAAAATTGTGAAATTTTTTCTAGTGTAGTTTATTGTTATTGTATACATTTTCAGAAAAAAAATCTAAATTTATAAAAAAAATTTGAAAAAAAACTAAGTCAAAATTGAATTCAAATAAGATTTAAAAAAAAAACATGTTAAAACATGTTCATAATTTTTGTATATTATGTCAAAATTTCTCTTAATTTGATGTTGGCAAAGTTTTATCTGCATTTGTCTGCCCCTTTCTGAGTTATTTGGTTTAATTTACAGCCTGTCAACGACTCAAAAATAGTTCCATATTATAAAATGGCTTAATGACATAAAATGGCAAAAGAACAACAAAAATATTTCTGTTTTCAATTATGTTTTAGACTTATACCAACTAGAAGATGCTATTGATGTTATTAAATCCAGAAAAAGGAATCAGTCAATTGGTTTTTGTTAAATACAGTCGAATCCCTCTAACTCGAGTTTTTTCGCCATATTGATGCATTCCACTCAATTTTCTATACAAAAACTCCTATTAGTCGAAATTCCATTTAATTTGCCACATTCTTTGGCCTGCTTTGAGTCATTTATTTTTGTAATTTTTCTTCGTAAAAAAAAAAACAATCAACAAAAAATATCATCCTCTCGTAACTTGTTTTCTGATATAAACATCAAGCATGCATATAAGTATGTAGGTACATGTATGTACGCCCTCTTTTCAGTTTACAGTGTGATAAGCAACTTTTGTTCATTTTAATTAAAATGTTTTGCTTTCAACTTTCATGTTAAGTGGGACAAAATTATAACAAAAATTTCAACTCTTAAAAAACTTCATTGCTTTGCCACCTTTGGAAACTATAATTGTATATGTACCTTTTTGAATTTCATTTTAATCATGCCGACTTCAATAGACACTTCTTAGGTTTTATCAAAAATAAAAGTGAATATTCTCATTTTATAGTATTAGAACCTCTTTTCTATATTAACAAATCATTTTAGCCAACAAAAAAATACAAAACTTAAAACAAATTCAGCGGAAGTATTTTTGATAAACTTTTGTATGGACTCGCAACACTGTGCGTCGTGAGCGTTGTAAAGTCTTAAACTTGCTAATCCTGTCACTATTTGTATTGAAAATTTGACAGATTTACGCAGTTTACAACTTTACATCGTTTATGTTGCATGAATTGAATACCCTTATTGTTTTTTTTTGTCACATGATTTTCGCCAAAAATTTAGTTATTTGGTTTAAGCAAGATTTCCGCTTAGTTCTTTATTTAGAAATGATTTTCTAATGTTTTCAAATTTTAACAAAATATGTTTATGCATCTTAATTTTTACATTAAAAGATTTTTTTAATACTTGCAAATTGTATTGTTTTAATACTTTTTCAGGAGACAACTTACACTGTTCTCCTCTGGATAGAGCCTACAAAAGCAGACCACTTGCCCACTATCCCGAAAACGTAGCTTGGAATCCATTTGACTCGCATGGAATATGCATGGTAATTTAAAACAGGGTATCCGGTATCCTAATATTTCTTAATTTAATATTTTGTTAAGTAGTACTCGAAGGCTTTGATTATATTTCGTACACTATATATTGGGGAATGATTTCTGGGGTCATTGGAAAAAAATTATATAGGAGTCATTCCATATGAAAACGTCGAAAAACAAAAAAATGTACCTTGGCATTTTAGATTTTTTCAAACTTTGTGAGAATATTCCTTATGGTTGAAAGGAAGGATATCCACCGTGTTTTAATTTTTTCATGCCTCATTCCCTTCCTGGCCCCATTGACGTATTTGAAAATCGCCATTTTAGTGTTTCAGTTTTTTTTTCTTTAAAAAAATGTCTATTATAGATATCAAAACGTGTGATATCACATATTAAAGCTTAAAAAAAGTATTTTGTGACGTTCACCGATTTCAAAAAAATTTTGCACAACACTTTTTTTTATTGCCTTAATCACTTTTAAGGGGAGGGGGCACCCTAGTACATATGTAAATATAGTAAAACATTAATAATACTCTTCAATAACCTTTTATTTTTTTACTAATACATCTTCTTTTAAACCACTGGCGAACGAATAACGGATTAAAATAATAAAACGAAATTTACAGGATTTAAAGATCAAGGTGAGAACTAAATGTCCTGAAAGTTTCAAATTTTTTCATTCAGTCAAACATGTCGATATTATAGTCTAAAAACTGTGAATTTTCAAAATCTAAAAATTTCAAGTAGAGATTTTTTATACAAAGAGTGAGTTGAACGAGTCAATTTTAGGTTTGACTTCTTTTATTATAAGTGTTCTTAATATTTAACAAAAATTATGTAGTTGCGTTCAACAGTCGTGACACCAGTGTCAGTTGAAAACGACAAAAAATCAGAAAAACACTCGTACTTTTGGCACCGTTTTTGATATTGTTTGTCATTGAATATGTGAATTGAAATGTAAGTCACAATCAGTACCTACTCTTTTTAAGCTTTAATATGTGATATCAAACGTTTCGATATCTATAATAGACATTTTTTTAAAGGAAAAATACTGAAGCACTAAAATGACGCTTTTCAAATACTTCAATGGGGTCAGGAGGGGAATGAGGCATGAAAAAATTAAAACACGATGGATATCCTTCCTTTGAACCATAAGGAATATTCTCACAAAGTTTGAAAAAAATCTAAAATGCCAAGGTACAATTTTTTCTTTGTTTTTCGACGTTTTCATATGGAATGACTCATAGGTGAAAAATTACATCCTTCCCTTGGGCAAATTATTTAATATCAGCGAAAGAATATATAGTTATGTACTGTAGCTTTTAAATTAAAATTATATTCCATTATAATCAAGTTGTTTTAGTGAATAGTTTTTGAGTTTATTTTGTTCAAAATTTTGCGTACTTTAATGCATTTGTTTTTAAATTCAATACTTTTAACAATTCTTTGTCAAATACTGAAAACTAGCCGCCTTATTTATTAGATTAGGCGGTTGACTAGTTAGACAGTTTTTTAAAAGTTCTTCATAGTTGAAAATATGCCTTATTTAATAAAATGAAACGTCAATTTAAATAAATCTTCGACAGCCGATGCCGTTGTCCAAGTTAGACAAATTTAGGACAAACGTAAACAAAGTTTATTAATAACTTTTTTGGAATTGGACGGCTGTCTAAAGTTAGATAAAGTTTATAAATACGACTGTATATACCTCACAAAATATTGATATAACTGGGACGTAGCTTTACGTCCCACGATAAAAAAGTATTAATTTAGTTTGCTTTGCGTGTGATATCTATGTTACTATAGTATCTGTTCTTATACCATAGAAAAAGAAGTAAAGGAAGTGATGTACACATATACAGTATACGCGAGTGAAGCAGCAGGAATACAAAAAAAATATGAGATTTATCTGTCATTTTGAGGAACTTAAGTGAAGTTCATATAGAATGCAAATAGTTAAACAAGTGAAAAAAGTTAAATAAATTAAATTGTGTAAAAACGCCTATGTTAAGGAGTGTACAATTTTTTTTCACCAGAAAGTTTTGTCTGTTATTTCCACAAAAAGTAACGTAAAGTAATATTATTTAAGTAAATAGATTATGGTAAAATACTTTAAAATTTATATTTTATGGCAATTTGCTTAAAAGAAGCAAATTTATTGAAAATAAAAATATACTTTCATTCATTCAGTGATCGTTGAGACTCATCTGTCAAATGAGAAATTCTCTTACAGGGTCGAACTAGTTTTTGGTGGTGATGGCAAGGCAAGGCGCTTTAATCCCTTTAGCGCCCGTAGTCTATGGTTATTTTTTAACGCTTTTAATGAAATACATATTTTAAAAAGTTTTTCTGCTGTTGTCCCTACCTATTGTATTGGTTTTGTACGAGTATCTTCGCGAAGAAGTGCTTGTCAGTTCAAAAGTGCTCTCCGATAATAAATATCACTTTACATACATTTTTGGAGTAGAATATAGGACAAAACTAACCAGTGAAAAGAAAAATGTATACAACGTATTACAGACATTTTTACAAGATTCAATGCAGCACCACCTCCTGTTTTATATATATTTTAAATTAAGTATTGTGAAGTGTTCATTATATTGAAATTAATTTCACTTTTTCTATTTAGTTTAACAAGCTTTTCACTATTTTTACAATTTTAAACCTTCGTACACTTTCTTGGCAATAAGACAGCAGCATCTCAATGTTCTTTTTTCTTTTTAAATCTTACTTCTTTTGGCGCCCCAGTATTCAGCCGGGTAACTACAATACGACCCTGTGGCAATGCACTTGTGTTTGTGTAACTCACACTATTTTGAAAAATGCTTCACTTTTTCCACGATATACCAGTTCCTTTACTTCTACTTCTTTGGCTTATACTGTATTATGTTTTATTTTGAGGAATCGTAAGGAGGAGCCAAAAATGTATGAGGAAGAGGATTGGTAGAAATTTCCACCACGTACGACACCTATGCAGTTGAATAGTCCGATTAATATGGAATAATTTTTACTAATTTAATTGATTAATTCTAATATCACAGTATTTCTCTTTTTCGTATTCAATAGCTACGCATGAATTCAAAAATTAAACGAAGCGTAGATGTGTTGACTCATGGTCATATGAATAATAGACATTATATGGACGTGCATCTATCTGCATTCAGGTGGAGAATTGTAACTTGCAGTGGGCGTATATAAGTGCGCAATCTTTTTTTTATTTTTTGTCTGTAATTAAAAAAAAAAAAAATACTCCTTGTATGTAGGGGGCTATCCAATTTAAATTTTTATTTATTAAACATTTCTATTTACAATTTAAAAAATAATTTATTACCTGAAAGATACATTGATAAATAATAAGATTTTGTTGGCACAAACAAAAATTTAAAATACAAATAAGATTTATAATTTTTGAAAACTTGATATGGAAGTCGGGCTGTCCTTGGGTTGTTCAGTCCCGATTTCCAGTGGCAATAACGGGTTACCCAAGTATATTGGTTTCGTTCGTGTTGGATATATAAACCAATTTACCCATACTCCTTTTACGGAAAAAAATAAAGTGGTTGCATAACTAAAAAAAACTCCAAGTCCCAATAATTTTAAAATTTGTTAAATACCGTAACTTCCTATGAACTTAAAGCCTGAAGTTGTCAAATTTACGTTATATGTTTTAAAGCTTTCACTGCCCCAAGGCCTACGATTTCGGACGCAAAAAAATAACTTGGATTCAAAATTTCATTCATTTGCTACAACTCGAGAAGATGGAAAGCGGTGCCATGGATTTAGTTTGATATTTTTTGAAGAAGTAAGAAATAGAAACATTTGCAGTGCAATGCATACTTTGCAGGTACATACATATTATATTCACTACTTAATATTCCTACAATTTAATTTTATTATTATATTATATTATCTAAGGCAATGTTTATAACTGAACTCTCAAATGGGCAAAATACGACAAATCTTCGTCGAGTGAGGGAATGTCCTGTAAGTAAATCACTACCAAGACATTTTAAGGTAGCTGGACAAGCTCCGCAGTCGGCTTTAAGTTATTACGATATAACAAAAGACAAACTCTATGTGGCCAAAAGCATATCGCTAATATGTCAATTTCCATATGCATTTGCTTCGGAAATATTTCTTAAGAATCTCTATAGGTAAGTTAAATTGCTTGGATTTTGTACAAACATTTACTTAATTAAAAAAAAAATATGAAAGATGTCTTCCTCGACAAACTGGTCCGGGATTGAGTCTCGAATCATATGTATACAACATATTGTATGAAGTTATACTACCAAAGCCCGGAAAATCGATTAGAATATACTTGCCTCCAGAGGAACCGCAATTATCGCCGACCGCCTTGGTTCTTCATCGTCCGGTGCCAAATGAGGAACTTCCTCTGTTGGATTTTTCCTTGCGTTTGCTTTTTACGTACCTTGGAGTAGAATGTGTTATTCAACTCCTTACTTGTGTGCTGCTTGAAAACCAAATTCTTCTTCGTTCCAACGGTAATCAAATATTAAAAAAAAAACTGAATACTTTAATTTTTAATTTTCAGATTATCAGAAACTGATGGTTGTGGGCGAGTGTATAACTTCAATAATTTTTCCATTTAAATGGCCTCATGTCTATGCCCCTATTCTACCTGCAGCTCTTCATCACTTTCTTGACGCACCGGTACCATTTGTTATGGGACTCCACGCCGACTGCGAGGCAAATACGAAAGTTGGATCAGAAGCTTCACTTTGTTATGTGGATATAGACAAAAAAGTCATTCAACTTCCTGAAGAATTGCCCGTTTTTCCGCACAAAAACGATTTCATGGTGGAAATTATTTCGGTGCTGGACAAATTCAATATCGATCGGGACAAAACTCTCGAGCCAAACATAAGAAAAGGCACAGTGAGTTGCAGTAGACGGAGTGATTATGATGGCATGACGTCAAGCTGCACTTTGCCATCTGGTATGCAAGCTAGGCGTAAACAAATCATATACGAAGCGTTGGCAACTCATGACTCCAATAGTCACCCTCACGTAGAATATCAGCCTCTAATTGCACATCCTAGACTCGAGCCTGTTCCTAGCGTTGCGGACTTTCTAAAGCGTAAGAGCGGTGTAAAATTGGATATGAGTGTAGACACCACAGACTCTATGCCTCAAAACTGTCGCAAAAATAAAGAATCTTCTGCACCACCAATTAGTCTTCAAGAAGAATATAACCAAGACCAACGAATAAACAACTCCGTACGAGAAATATTCTTGAATAGATTCGTTCAAATGTTTGCCTCCTATGAATACTTTGTTATTTATCCAAACCAGGACAAAGGCGAATGGTTATCAAACAGGGAGTCCTTGCAAAATTTCGACAAGTCTTCTTTTCTTTCAGACCAACCGGAACACCATATCGCTTTTTTGTCCAGGTTCTTAGAATCTCAAATGTTTGCCACTCTCATTGATAATAAAATTATCTCAATGTGGGAAACTGATCCGGATCCAAATTTAAAATTGTTCGATAACCGAATCAAATTGCTAAGGTAAGAGATTGAAACTTCTTAAACTGTAAATTATTTTATTTTTTTTTATAGAAAAAGACATGGAGGTGAAAGTATGATCCGTGCAACAAGCTATGAACCTTGTGTGCTCAGCCAGAAAACCCAGCACATTCTTGAAAAAAGGCTCAACACAGTTGACATGGAGGTGACGCCGCCCAGTGAAATTTTGTCAAATCGACCTGCATACTTTCGAAGTTTTCCTATTTTAGAGAAATCTGTTCTAAATCAGGAGTGCACTTCGAGGTAGAATATACGTTAAACGCGGTTTTGATGTCGCAATATATATTTTGATTTCATTTTTGTATGCTTTCAAAGAGCATTAAAGAAAAGTATTGGGGAAGCTTTAGTAATCGTTTATGATTTTCATATACTTTTTCATTTTAAATATTAACACGCGATTCCAATAAATGGGTTCTATTAGGGCCAAAATTGTAAATACTTATTCGTAAATATTCAATTTGTGTTACAGCCAAAAAGTAGCTTTACTTTATACATCTTGTTGAGCTTGCAACATGTTTATATTATATCTTTCAAGTGTTTTGAGTAAAACGAACTGCATGTGTTGTGAAAATAAATTCTAATTAAAAATGTTAAATGTTGGTTTTCGAACATTTCCCATCCCGAGCATATTTATGTATATGTATTTTTAAAAAACTTCATAAAATTGCTGCAAGGAAAATATTTCAAATTTTCAGAGGTAACAGTTTACGCCGTGTAAAAAATGGCACGAATTGGCGTGCAAAAGATATTCCTTTGGATGCTAAACCTAATTCAAGTCGAATCTCGTCAAATCTATCTACAACGGAAATGAGCCCATCGTTGATTGCTCAAGCTAATTGGACTTTTGTGGAACGTCTATTGAAGGTTCGAATGCTTTTTAATTGAATTTGTTACTACCAAAACAATTCTAAATACTAAAATATAAAAGTTATTATTTTACCTTTAATAATAATAATTTTAATATTATTAATAATAATAATAATAATATTAATAATAAAAAATTATAATAATAATTATAATAATGATGATTATAATAATAATAATAATATATTATTATTATAGGATATAAAAGCAAAAACAAAGCGTATGCTTCTCGAGAAGATGGGAAATGAAGCTGTAGCTCTTGGTCTAAAGGGTGATGCTTCTTCCAGTGGTGTTGAAGAAAACACTCTTATTGCATCACTCTGTGATTTACTTGAGAAGGTTTGGTCGCATGGGCTGCAAAATAAACAAGGAAAATCCGCACTTTGGTCCCATCTGCATGCTTATCTTGAATTACAGGAAACTCGCAATCCGTCAAATACCATTTTAAGTAATAACTATCATACAACACCAGGTATGTAAATAAAAAAGTGTGATTAAAAGGATACTGTACCACTTCACTTGATTAAGAAATTATAACTATTAAAGTCGAAGATACATGGTATTTCGTTTGAGAAATGTAACTACATATTTTCGAAAATAGTAGGCTTTAAAACAGCCTTTTATTAAATAATATTTCAATGAATTGTCAAGTCCTAATATTTGCTCCGAACTATTATTATGCATTTATAAATGAATATAAATAAATACATTTTTAAATTAATTATAATACAATATACTCGTATCAAACTTAAGGGCCATTCCATAAAAAAAAAACTTTTCAGAAAGTCGGTCTTGTTTTGTTTCTTAGTAAATATTCTATTGTTTAAAATTGGTATTTTGAAGAAAAAGAAATGTGTTTGACGAAATTCTGACAGGTTCAAAATTCGTTTTGCAAAATTCTGTTTTTAAAAATTCTGATTTTCAAAATTCTGTTTTACAAAATTCTGCCCATATGAAAAGAAGGTTAAGAAAATGCTTAATAGCGCGCTTTTCATTATGTCCCCAATTTGTACATCTAAACATAGTTTACAATTCCATACGACAGCAAAAATGAAAATTTTAAAAACGATTTTCCACTTATTCTGTGCACAATATTGAAGCAGAAAAGTACATACCTAAGCCACCGATAAAAGATTTTTTAAGTAGGCTCCAGGTCAATAAAAAAATGATGTTACTTGATAAGCGACGTTTCGAGCATGAATACACTCTTCATCAGGCTTTTATTATTGAAAAAATACAACAATATAAATTCATGTATATAATTATTATACAAATGTCGGTTAAACTTACAGCACAATTTAATAAACAAATTTATCACAGAATTGACACATTTTTGGGAAAAGAGATTGTAGATAAAAACACTATAAAATATATATATATGTAATAATTAAAATATATGGAATTGAAACTAACGAAACAATATTAAATTTTGTTTTTCTTTTTTAATTTAAAATGTATATTACTAATTCCAAAACCTTAGTCTAGTTTTATTTAGCACTATACTGTACGCTGCTGTTCTATTTGTTTCTCTTAATAAACTGATTATAGACGATGCTCAGATTATCACAATCAGATCGTCTGTTGATAGCGCTCTTTGTATTGTTTATGTGCAGCATTTCTAGTAACATTCTCTTGTTTTGATTTCTCTCTACTTCTAATATTTTGACGTTGTCAAGATCAGGTTTATGGTTATGCTCTATGCAATGGAGCGCAAGTGAATTTTTTTGAGATCCCCCGTTGTTGATATCAGAGCGGTGGCCTGAAAGACGGTTGCGGAGTTTTTGTTTGGAGGTACCTACGTACACCAAAGAACAATCCATTTCCCTTCCCCCCAAACAATTGATCTTATAGACAACGTCAGACTTATCCAATGTATCGATGTTTCCCTTTGTGTTGGTGAACAGCAAAGACTTGAGTGTATTAGCAGATCTAAATGCTATCCTCGTATTTTCTTTGTTTCGTATGGATGCTGCTTTCATACGCGTTGAAAGTGCTGGTATGTACAAAGTACTCCGATATATAACAGGTGGCGGGTCAATTTTAGGGGTATCATCATTCTTGTTGCAGTGATGGTTACTAATTAATTTGTTGATGACATGCGCGGGGAAGGAATTGAAGCGCAGGGTGTCTCTAATTATATTGATATTTTTGTGACGAAAATTAAGATGGCTATAGTTCAGCACTCTATTTATGAAATTTTGTGCGGTATTAAAAATAACTTGTTTTGGCTGCTTTGAATAGAAATTAATAAGTCGTCCAGAAGAAGTGGGTTTCTTGAACCAGTCGAAAATTATTTTTCCATTATGTCTAATGGTCACCATTCCTTATGGAAGAGGTCACCAATAAATTCCTATATACCTAAGCCACCTATTAATTTACCCGAAATTATTAAACTGCTTACAAATGAAAAACAATTAATTTTTGATGCACAAACGTTTTTACCCTTAAATGAAAGGTAAATTAAAGACTCGTAGTACCTCGTGGCTCTTTTTTGCGTTGAACTGTCATGCCGAAGGAGTGGGTTCGATTCCCAACCGATACCACCTAAAAACAAAAAAAATGTTTTTCAAAGGTATTGCCTCTACTATTAGTTCTACTTCTCGTTGTGCAGGGGGTCAATTCTCGATCTTTGACAGAGAACTGCAGCAACTAGCTCGTTTTACGAGCCACTCATAAAATGCATTGCCTTATCAGTATTCAGACACATTCACATTTATTTCGAATCAATACTTACTCATATTGTTTCGCTTTTTATAAATAATTCTGAGTGGACCTCACATTCATTTGAAAAAATTCTGAGCTGCTGCAAAACCTGTTAGGCAAGTGATAAATATGATAACGCATTCACGCCAAATATGATTCTCGAAGTGTGAAAAAATTAATACAAATGTTTTCATATGATAATTCTTTTATCGCAATCAATTCATTCTTTGAAAACCAGTGAAAAGATAAATAATAAACAGAAACAATTTATGCTCAATTCGCCTTATTGGTCCTTCATCTTTTTCTTTTGGTACTTTTTAATACTCACTTTGACAGCTGTTTTTTGTAACGAGTTTGGGAATCGTGTTGCGTGTGTTTGTGAAGTGATAAAATGATGAAACTCTGTGAAAGCTGAAATGATAACAACTTTTTTTTTCATTTTTCAGTTTCTTAGATTGAGAATTGACCCCCAGTACGCCGTTCGAAAAGCGAAATTGATTATTGTGGCAGATTATTTGAAGGAGTCTACGCTCATTTTTCCCACACAATAATTGATTACCCAGACAATTTATTGTATGCATGCGAAAAAATGACATTTGTGTTTTTTCGTATTTATTTTTGTTTGTTTTCTTTCTTACATCATGGCTGTCTGTGTTTTTTTTGCGTTTTCATTTGCATTTATTTTAATTTTGTGCAACTGTCAATGCATATTTTTCCGCTTCGCTTTCGTAAGTATTTCGTTGTCTTTTTGGACACCAACAGAAAATTTCGTTTCGCATCAATTGTAGCCCAGGAAAATTAGACTTTCACTTCGAAAAAATTCCGACAAAGCTGAATTTTAGTAGAGAGCTTTGTTTTGACGTCTAAAGCATTTCCTGAAAAGTTCCATAAATTTCGGCCGTATAAAGGCTGACCCAAACCAACGCGAATACGGAGCGATTCGCAGCGAATCATTCACAATAGTACAAAATATGACAAATACACAACGCTAAACAACAACAAAAATTCGCCGTCGCTGCGGATTCGCGTTGGTTTGGGAGAGCGTTAAAACGAACTGTTAATTGTACTCAAATAATTTTATCAAATAAAGTCTCTGTCAACTTACTAAAGAGGCGATGTAGCCAAACTCAAATCGCACAAAAACTTTAGCCCATCGATTAATGAAATTTTAAATAAATTTTTCGACAAAATTTACTCCACCATGAAGTTCTTGCATGATTTTAGAATGACAAGCTACAATTTGTACCTTCACATTTAAAAAAAAAAAACTTACAATTTTCGAGAAATTAAGAAAAAATATGAATTTTACCCCCTTCAACACCCCCTAAAATATTAAGCCCCGACCCAAATTTACGGAACTTTTCAGGAAATGCTTAAGACGTCTAAACAAAGGTCTCCACCAAAATTTAGAATGCCGGTATTTTTTTCTTGGTTTGCCATTTTTTTGTCTAATCTTCCTAGACTATAGCATTCTTTGTTTAAAAAAATATATAAGTAAACGTAAAAATTATAATTGAGCATGCTCAAAGCGCACAAAACAAATAGCTTACGACAAATGTGAAATGTGTGTGGTAATCAAACAACAAAACTAAATAGCAAAAACAATGTCTCTTCCAGGTTGCAAGATAGTGCAGAACTTACAATAAAGTTGAAAAATTCCTTTTTTTGTTTATTTCAATATTTGAGAAAAAACATAATAAGCAGAAATTTATTCCTCAATTATTTTGAAAAGCAGAATTTAAATAGACAGAACTGAAAAAAGCTGACCTTTAAAAAGCTGAATTTTGAGACCAAAATTATGGCGATTGCATGACAAGTACCGTTATACGAGCCCAAACGCAAAATAGGTGGTCTACCGAAGATGAGATGCAAAAATGTGCTAATTCTTTAATTATTTCTAACAAAAACGCAATATTATATGATTTTTATAAAGATTTATTTACTTGAAATTGAAAGAAAAAAAAAGAAAAAATGCCATGGAGTGAACTTACAAAATAAGATTATATTTTATATACTTTCTTAAGACGCAAAATAATTGTTCTACCGGTCTTTCTTTTAATTTTACCATTGTGTTATATCACTTTTGACTTTCCAAGATTGCTGCATGGCAAGAATCATTATAATGTTCGAATATAAGGTCTCGCTCACTTGAATAAAGAAGTGGTATTAATGGAAGAAACTGCTCTTCCAAAATGGCTTCGTACTTGACAATATTGACCATTCCATCGAAAGATTGTAAGTTGCCCATATCAAGTCCAGGCAGGCATCCCCATACCATATATGTTTGAGACAGTCGATGTGAAAGGCCTCTGTTGCATGCCTTATCATACGCCTGCGTTGGTCGCCAACACAAGCTTTGAATATGTACTTACTCCAAATAATGGACAGCCACTTCATATAGTCTAGTTTTACCGTTGTAACCATCAAGTCACCATTTCTTCAATTTAAGCATCCAAAGTAGTTTTCTTTTTCTTAAGTTATGAGCCAGTGAAGTAGTTTTAAATTTTTTAGACTTAAATTTTTAAAACACGTGTTGGCTGAAATGCAAATGAAATGCAACGCAACCTTGAAAAGCAATCTAGTTTTTAAAGGGGCACTAGAATGTTTTACATTTATCCTAACATGGGTCTAGCGAGGCCAACTATCGATTTTCTCTAGACCCTCGCCCGTTAAGTAACCTTTATTAAATTAATTAAAAGCTGTTTAAACACTAAAGCACACGCGTCCCTTGGACAACTATGTTGCCGTCCTAAGAAAAAAGGGCGTAACGCCAAAATTAAAAAATTGAGTTAGTACTATAATTGAAAATGTTAAGTATTTTATTATTTTTACTTAAAAATTTAAATTAAAACTTATATTACCAACTGCAAATGGCTTTAAATCACGATCCACATTTTGATTGCAGGTTTCAGGCAAGTTGCTTATGTGCCCATAATAAGCATTAAAGTCACAGGTTAATTTTTTTAAGAAATCAATTTAAAAAATATGGGGTATTTGTGATGGGATAATAAGTCTTATCCAACGAGTTTTTACTAGCGAGGGCCTCACTAGTGTTTGACAAGTTTTCCTTGTCTAGATTTCCCCTACCAAAGCCTTAGCAGGGCCTTAATTAAACCTGCTATTTTTATGGCTGGAATGACAGTTCAGCACTTTTATTTACACATCAATGTATTAAAGTATTATTTTAACATAGAGTTCTCCAAATTTGTTGTGGTTATGGAGAAAATGGCTATGAATTTGTTGCATTTGTTGTGTCGCCAGTTAATTGAATGAATGCAAAAAATGCAAATGAATGCAGAGAATACAAAAAGAGTGCAAAGAATGCATGCATTCTCAAATGATTGCATTCAATTGATTGCTGCAAGATGATTGCAGGAAAAAATGACTGCCATAATTTTAAGGTCAAATGAATGGTGATTGCAGAATTTGGAGTCGCAGTCTCAACGAGCAATGAATGAATGGAATCTTTCAATTGAATTCAACAAATGATTGCCTTCTTTTAAAACCAAATCAAATAAAATTTACTTACAAAAATTGACTTGGTAGCAACTGAAAAAATGAGAGATTTGTCACATTTCTTCTAATAATGCCAAATTTGTGTCAACTACTGAAAACTAAAAACTGACTTTCTTAAAAGGTTTTGCTTAACCATTCAAAAGCCATGGTTTTCCTATATTATATACTAACCCAAAACCATGGAATGAACCTTTGAGAACTTAATAAAGTGAAGTAGGCATGTTTATTTTTGTTAAAAATTATCCATGTTTTATAAATAAATAATTAATACAAATACATGTTATATAATTTTTTAGCACTACCGTGGAGCGTTATGAGAAAAAGAATGGACTGTAGGTTATGTTAATACTTTGGCGTGTAGTATATTCCTTTTATTAATTTTTTGATCTTTCAGTTTTATAATTTTTGCTTATCACTCTGTTGTTTGATTTAGTATATCTGTAATCTTAAAATTTTTGTAAAAACTTGGCGTGTAGAATATTTTTGGTTATCACTTTTGTTTGATTTACTACTTGTGATGTCCTGTGGTCTTATTTTTTGTAAAAAATAGTTAAATGTTTAATTTTTTAATACATGGCGCGTTGAAAATTTAACGTCAAGTCTCAAAAAACACTATTAGAAAATATAAATCTCACAATTGTTGCTCCGTCAAAAAAAGGGTAGGTGATTAAACAATTTGCATTTCGTATTGGGGGCTATCGTGAATAATTTCCACGGAATTTTTCCCATCGTCGAAAACTGAGAACGTGAATTGCAGTCGCAGTTTCTTTCGGAATTTATTGGCATATTGAATATTCCATAGATACTAGGCTACCATTTTGATCGACCAAATTTGAAGTTGCAAGGAACAGTGGAAAATTGTGGACATTTCCAATTTTAGAAAATAGTAGAAATTTCGTGGGAACTTTTATCCACCCCCATTGTATTTGACAGCAAAAGGGAACAATTTTGCCGGGGAATGCAATTCTCATTTTTCTGAACTCAAGAGAATAAAAACAAGAAATCTAGAAATTTAGTATTACTAATCTCGTCCCCCCGTGTCGAAATTCGTAACCATTTTTTTATGACAAAACTTTTAAAACTTAAACTATACTGATAAAATTTTTTGATTAGAATTGGTAGGTAAGTTGTTTCTGAGTTTATTTAAAAATGGCGATGCCGTAAGTGTTGTCCGTCAGTGATTTTGAAAACGCCAGAACGGTTCATCGTACAAAAACTAGTTAAACCTTTTTCACATGAAAATTAATTATCATTTTTCCTGTATACAAATTTTTTTTTTAAAGTCTATGCCAAGGATGGTAGTACCTCGTGGCATAATGGTTAGTGCGTAGGACTGTCATGCCAAAGGTCTGGGTTCGATTCCCGGCCACTGCCACCTAAAAACAAATGTTTTTTTTCCGAGGGTCTGCCTCTTGCGAGGGACTGACAAATCCTCCAAGAGTATACTTGTCATGAATAAGTGCTTTTCATCTAGCCGTTCGGACTCGGCAAAAAAAAAATTGTAGGTCCCTTCCATTACTGCCAACATCACGCACACAGGAATGGTTGAGAGTTGTTAGTCACTAGGCCCTGGTTCTCCATGAGCTGTTGCGCCACAAAATTTATTTATTTACTTTTTTTTATACCAAGGATGGCGAACCTTTTTAGAGCCTTGTGCCATTTTTCAAAATAAATAATTTGAAATACTTTTGGAGTGCAAAAAACAGTGGCCGTTTTCGAAAAAAAGTCATTTTAAAGTAACTTTTTGACGCAGATACTGCGATACTGTCAATTATACAATCGTCCTGCTTACAAAAAGTCGGTTTGATCAACGTCAGTCAATTTACTTGCAGGCGCATTTGATGCTAACGAACACGGCCATCGATTTAATTTTTTTACTGAACAGCTGCACCGCAGACGATGTTTTTGAACATGTGACTTTAGTGAGCTGCATTATTTAACAGTGCTTAGGAATTCAAATTTGTATTTGCGTTTTCGAACAGAAAGCTTTTGCAGTTTGTATTTAATAATATTCTGGCACAAAGGTACAATCGGATTTTTCAATTTATGACGTAACCATAATTTTTCGTCACGCGTGCCATTGGTTCGCCATCGCTGGTCTATCAGTGTTCAGTGCTTTTAAATATGCTTTTTTAGAGTTTTTGCCTTATATCTCCTTGAAGGTTCCTGTTATTGAAAAATGCTCAACAAAGTTCTAAAACATATTATTTCCTACAATTTGTTTCAGAAATTTTTTTGTATGGCATTTTCACGCTTATAGAACAGAGAAAGCTTTAAAAAGTTTTGCGGGCGCACTATTTGCATCAGTGCAAACTCCATGGTAGACACTTGCCAGTGATACCATGACCCTTTGACCAACATAATGAACTTTAAAACCACAACAAAAAATTAGCGAAAGAAAGTTTGAATTGCAATTGTATCTGTCTTAACTTTACTGTCTATATGGAGTCTACCAGACAGCCGGCCCTTTGATACCAAAATGCACTTCCAAAATGCGAAAGAAAAGGTGATATACCCTCCGAGTTTCGTTCAAGATGATTTTTTCCCCCAGGAAAATAAAATTATAAAACAGTGCTAAAAATAATATCCAGGGATTTATTTAAAGGTTTTGGGAAGGTTCCCCTTTGATTCGATACGGAGTAGGTCACAAAACATAGTATTTCGTTTATACAGAATGATTCACATACAATGTGATAAAAACTTAAGTGTGTAGGGTGGGTTGAGAAAAAAAATCGTGTGGGGGGGGGGGTTCAATTCTCCCTCGGGAGGGGCAATTTTCTAAGAAAATGACTTAAACAGAAAAAAAATATTAAAAAACAACGGTAACATTTACAATGCCATGCTATACCTTTTTGTAAAGCCAAAAGCCACTTCTTTTATTTTAATTTCAAAAAAAATTATTTGAGTGTAGAATATTTGAAGAATTAATTTTCAAACATAAAATTTTGAAAAAAAAAACAATTTTTTTAAATATTAAACTATTTTTTTTTTTTCAAAATTGTATGTAATTAAGTACTCGTTTTGCTGTCAAAATTCAATGATTTTATATTATTGACCATAAATCAATAAAATATTTAAATTTTGAAAACAAAAATAATACTTAATTACGTAAACATAGCTTTTGAAATTTTCTTTATTTTTTTTTTCTTCAAAACTTAAGTTTGAAACTTAATTTTCCAAAAACTGTTTACCAAATAATTTTTGTGACATTTTATGTGAATCATTCTGTATAAGCGGAATGCCATGTTTCATGACCTTCGATTCCGTATGATTAATGTAGAGGAGCCCGATTCGATTGGAATCCTTCCCAAAACCTTTAAATAAATCCCTGGATATTCTTCTCCTCTCCAGCAGGCGATAAACACCTGGGAATAGGGAAAAAGCTCTGATGACTGATGGATGATTTTTATACCAAAGCGATGTTTATAAAATTAAAAACATTCTTTGACCGACACTTGTCAATCCCACTTTATTCCGGTGAACATTCCGTTCTTGTTCGTCAGAACAAAAATCATTTTGTTTTAACTGAAGTGCAAAATAAATGTAGCAAGTGTAAGTTCATATTGTTTGTTTTGTTTGTAAACAATTTTGTAATTAACATAATTTATCAATGCAAATACAGAAAACCTTTGTTTCACCTGATGATGTCCATAGTCATGGACGAAACGTTGTGACAAAATATAAAAATTTGTTTCATTTGACCTGAAGCCCATTCAACAATTTATTATTATCTATAAAGGTCATCACAATAAAAGATATATGTAAGAGTTACCGTTCGGGAGGTATCCCTTAAAACCCTTTTGGGGGGCCTTTGACCTCCATAACATTTTTAGCGGCCCTCATATCGATGGGGACCTTGTACAGTTTCCTTAGAATGCCATGAGGATGCTATATACTTAGGCACTGAATAGCGAATCGGACGTTCGCTTGGAAGCGAATGATTTTGCGAATTCCCAATTAGACATTCTTTGGCGTTTAACATGTGTTTATGAGTTATATATTTGCAATATTTTTAGCAGCTTTGATTTTTGAAGCGAATGTGAAAGCTCGCTATCGATAATATCGTGGTTAAGGGGACTCGCTAAATCATTCGCTATTCATAATAAGGGCCTTAAATTCGGCTTTCCGCCATTTATTCCGTAATTTGGCTTTTTTTCGGCTTATATGACTGGATTATTAAAGGAAATGCGTTTTTTCCCACACCAAAAATTAAAACTGTCAAAATCAGCTTGCAAGACAACGTGGTCACGATGAGATTGTACTGTTTTGAAAATCTTGATATCATCAGCAAATATAAAAATATCACTATAGTGTATGCATGAAGTAACACTATTAAAGCGGGAATGAACAATACCGGGCCCAGATGACTATGATACAGCCGACTGAACACTGAATGAGTGAGACTTTACTTTGTTGATTAATTTTTTGTTTCAAATCTCCAACAAAGAGATGATAAGGTTCATAAAAAATCGGACCTTCAAGATTGAGTTGTTTACTTTAGTTTATCTTGCCAAAACAAGACAACAAAAACAAAAATTATAAAATTAATAACAAAGTTAAAGATAAATATAAAAATATAAAGTTTGAAACAATTGCTTTTTTTAAGAAAATACAATAACAAATAAATAACAAATCATAAATAATAAATAAGTACAATTATTACTAGCAATAACTAATAGTCTCAATGGAGATAGTTATAATTTCAATATATCATGAAGAGTCATTAAACATCATTTTCTGAATTATTTTATTCCTGAAAGTATCCCTACTTACATTAGAGGTAAAAATTCTGAATACTTATGAAAAGTCTTTGAGCACCAATTAAAAGCTTCGTGAGATGCATAATTAGTCTTTGATTTAGATTCCTTTAAAAATTTCGTGTGACGTAAATTGCGAACATTTGGATTTAAGGATATTTTTGAACATTAAAATGATGAGTCAATATTACTTTTTAAAATATCAATTGCAAATAAAGCTTCAGACAACTCCCTATGATGAGAAAGACTACTCATATTTATAAGATTCAAACGATGAGAATAACGAGGCAACACAAAACAATCAGGGTTCCACCCAAGACCTCTCAATGCAAACAACAAAAATTATTTTTGATGTTGAGTTTCTTAACATCAACAACATAAAACGGTGACCATACAACACTTTAGTACTCTAACAAAGATCGAACAAGTGAGCAATATATTGCTTTAGTGATATAAGGGTCATTAAATTCTTTAGATCTTCGTTTTACAAAGCCTAGCATACACATGCTTTTAGAGTGTACTTTGTCGATTTGGTGTTTAAAAGTTAGTTTATTATCAATAATAATCCCTAAATCTTTTATTACGTCTTTTCGAATTAACTTTTGTCCTCCAATAGTATAGTCAACATTTACTTGCACTTCTTTTTAGAAATGAGATAACATTACACTTGTCCACATTTAACATCATTCCAATCGCTTTGCACCAGCTTTCAAGTGTGCTCAAACATTGTTGCAATGAGGGTCCATCAAGTGCACTGTTCACATTTTTCAACAGCTTGAGGTCATCTGCATATAAAAGATATCTGCACCCTCTGAATAATAAGGGCAAGTCATTAATGAGCAACAAGAATAGGAGAGAGCCAAGATGGCTCCCTGAGGTACACCAGAAGTAACGTATATTTTACGAGAGACAACATGACAAAACCTAACACACTGAGTACGATTTGACAAATATGACTCTATCCACTTTAGAAGGTTGGCTTGTATGCCATACCTTTTTAATTTAAATAAGAGTAAGCCATGGTCAACTTTGTTAAAAGCTTTGCTAAAGTCAGTATAGATAGCATCAACTTGGTTCCATTTTTCCATTTCCAGAAGAATATATGAAGTGTAATCGGCCAAATTGGTAGTCGTGGATCTACCCTTAAAGAAACCATGTTGATGCTCACTGATAACTGACTTGAGCAATACACCCAACTTATCAGTAACAACTTTTTCAAATAATTTAGGAATAGGAATAGGACATATCTGTCGTAACAAACTTTATCATATCTTTGAAATTCATCATTGATTCCCAAAAATATGTCATAATCGCTGGAGTTATCGGATGCTATCCATTTGCGATGAGCTTTATTTTTACGATTTTTTAAGTTTATCAGTTCCTTTTGGGATATAGTTTTCAAAAACAAAATTTAAAACTGTCGAAAGTTCATAAGCTTTATCATCAACAGATGACAGATCCGTAGACCAGTCAAAACTATCAAAAACAAATTAATTTCCTCATAATCAACATTTGAGTTTATACTTTCCCTAAATGACAGAGAGATATTTAATATTCGTTTTAATTGATTTAAAGAGTTTATAACCCTTTTTTGTAGGGGAGAAAGTATTTAAGCACTAAAACGATGATAACTGCACAGAAACACAAATTTATTAATCACTCATAGATTATTAATTGTTTAATTCTTAGAAAGAATTTTTTTGTTAAAACTTCTCTAAGCTTCATTAAAGAACAATATCCTGCATGAATATGAGAGCTTCGTGTCCCAAAAACTACTTCTGACTTTGTGGAATAAATACTTTCTTACGTATTTTTTTGTATTGGTCCTGCCTTGTGTTTTCTACAATATAAAGATGACCTAATCCTTTCCCTTAAAAAATAGACCATGAGATAAATTATATAGGTGCATGGAGGATGTTAAATTTTTGGAAAAATGCACTCATATTTTTTCTGATTGTCTGGTCTTTAACGAATAATTTTTTCTTTTCAGTCAAAACTTGGAAAGCAGATTCATTCGAAAAACAAACCTGTGCAAAATGTTTTTCAATATATCTTTTTGGTCGAATAAAAATGTTGAAATTGTTGAAAATTACAAGTTCTACTACTTTGTCAAGGAGGTATAAGGCAAAAAGTAAAAATGGATACTTTAGGGCACTTTAACTATGACGGTATAGACTTTTAAAAAAATGTTACATACAGGAAAAATATATTTCCCATAGATAAGGTTTTAACATGTATTATTTAATCGATGAACCGTTCTCAAGATATTGGCTAAAATGCGTTTTTCAAAATGGTGGCAATAGACGCACAACTTTTACAGCCTCGCCATTTTTTTTAGTAAGCTCAAATACAGTTTTGTATGCTGGAAAGTCTTTTATAGAGTTTTATGGAACCTTACAGCTTGAATATGTTTTTTTTTTGGAAGTTAACCTTTATTGAGCTGTGACGTTAGTATTCTCAATGCGCGATTTATTGTAGTTTTTTTTAATCTTGAGAAATATAATATATTTAACATAGTAAAATTTAATTAGATCTTTCCACGATTCGTGTTGAGCCGGAATCTCCCCAGAGCCCTAACCGGAGTAGGTCACGAGACCGAAACAATTCTGTCGCTGCAGAGCAACTTTGCACACTACCAGAGTCTATTGAGTTCGATATTAAGTAAGTAAAAACATAATAATTTAAAAGTGGTAATTAAATGATATATATTTTTTGTGTAACTAGAAATGTCCTAGCAATGACTGATATAAAAACACACATAGGTTACACCCGAGCTTGGGTTCGACTGTCTTTAGAAAAAAAGCTTTTATCTAGACATTTTCGAACTTTGCTATCAGAACAAACTTTATTGAGATCATTGTACAAGAGATCAGCATTTTTGCGTTGCGAAGAGGAAAAAGAGCAGTTTCTTTATCATTTATTGACACTTAACACTGTTGATTATTGCTCCTTCACCAATACGTATCCCAATTCCAGTAAGATATAATATACATACTTACTTAGTTAAAATGTTGACTAATGTCAGTTGTTTATAGAACTACCTTATCGGGTGGTTATTTTCCCATCGAGAAAGTATGGGAGCTTCAAGACTTCAAGTGGGGTTTGGATTCGCATTTCTGGTACTTTGACGGAAACTCAGTGCATACCGGTTCCCAAAAGCGCACTTGAGTTTATTTTTCACGTGAGATTTGTATGCAATATATGTTTTTAACTCTCACGTTGTTGGTTATTCCCACAGTATAAAAACATTGGCATTCTTACGACTATGCGAATTGGGCATGATAATTCTGGGCCTTCAAACAAATGGCTGGTTGATCTGGTGGTGATTCGCAACGAGGTGACGGGACATACTTACAAGTATAATAATGTAATGTTATGTTTACCCAAATATTTAAGAATTTAAAATTTATGAAAATAGATTTCCTTGTGGGCGGTGGCTTGGAAAAGGTGTTGATGACGATTCAACCGAAAGACTACTGGTCGGACAACGTGTTTTGGAAAATTTTGATAACGTTGAACTTATGCAAGAATGTGGAACGCCACCTAGAGCACGTAGTCCTAGTATTCAAAGAATAGAGCTGTCTTCATCAGAGATTCAAAATAAACTAGGCACCTGTGTTAATGTAGTTGTTAAGTGGCATTACAAACCCAGCCGAGAAAGAGATGTTGGATCACTAACAAATCTTTTGTGTGGTGAAGAGGGATTGGTGAAATGCTTGGAGCAAGTTTTTTTATTTGGGTTTCGGTCGTCTCGGTTTTTTAGTCGAAATATTTATATATGGGATTTTCTACGTAAGTTGTTTATAAAGTCTTAAACGTATGTATTTCAGAATTTTGTTTTTAGTAAAATGCAAAGAATATTTCGAAGCAAGTTTATCTCAGGAGCAATCATCACATACGAATGAAACAGCTAATCGGATTCAAGTTGCTTCTCAAAGGCATGAAATGGCAGCTATATGGCGGTACTATGTTCACTTGCTTGATGAAATTAACGCTGCTGGAAATACTCTTGGAAAGGATGGCAAATTTCAGTTGTTCATCTGTCTAAGTTTAAGGTAAGGTCTTAAAAATAAAATATAACGTAACAATATAAACCTTACTGTTTCAGAGATCATCTTTTAACACGAGTTTTTGTTCCCCTTTCGCTAACCAAAGCAACACAAGAAATGTATGAAGAAGAAAGCTTTTTTAAGCGGAAGGGCCTTTTGACTTTTTTGGTGCATATACTTGAGCCACTCGATGATTTTCATATAGTTTTGGAGAACACAATTACAAAAGGAATATCTTCACAACTTTAGTTTATAATTTTAATACTAAAAAACTTGTCCCGAATACAATCTAATACTCTTAAATATGCCAGCAACAAAAAGCTGGTGCTTTAGTAATAATCAGTTTGTAGTTTTGTTGTTAGCATTTATTATAAAAGTGCAACTAGTTCTAGTCGTTAAAAAAAACTAAAAATAAGTTAAACTGATTTTTTTGTGTTAATAATACAAATTTGTCTCTCTAGAATTCCAAAGACTATGTAATGATGTGAATACATATTATATTATCAGTATATTTGTTTGTTTAAAAAAAATTTAAACCAGGAAGCTTTGTTAGGCAAGCAGAAAAAGGACTTTAGTAACGGTTCCAGTAGATGATTTTGATCTTATTCAAAACCTTTGTGTAAACCTTGGAATCTGAATACAATAAGGGTATTCATGCAACGTCGTAAGTTTATAAATTGTGTAAAATGATAAGTTTACGCAAAGTTTGCAAAATCGGAGCAAAATCGCATCGTCACCTCCAAGTGGTGCCCGCTGGATAGCCAATTAGGTGAACTAACGACGAGCGTTGGATCTATTGGATCCAAGAGCTGAGACACCTGAGTTACCTTCTCAGGAACTAGGAGCATAAGATAAGACATCGCTCTGAAGAACCAGCTCTCCATGAAACCCAAGAGCGTCTGACGCATAATGTGCGGCTCATTGGTCAGCGTCTGATCCCATAGGGGCGGCTGTATTTAAGACCTTGAATAGAAGAAGTAACTAAGCTATTTATGGGTAACAAACAAAAGTTACAAAAAACAAACATGGCAATGAATAAAACAAACAGATACATTACCCCAGGTGGCAATCCAGATAAACTGGTAAATCCACTCTCTTCGGAGATCGGTCCTACGGATTCTGGGGAGGACCAATTATTGCTAGCAGGAAGTAGACGGAGTTCTAAAACACTGAATACTCCGCCAAAAATATTCCCAAGGGTTACTCCATCGAAAACCCTTACCGAAAAATCAAATGACAAAGAAGTCATTAACGAAAAAGGAATCAAAATCTATGAAAAGATCGAAATAAAAGATCTGCAGTGTTCCAAAACAAGCAACGAGATCCACCAAGTTGAATCCGAAAATTATTTCGAGGAATGGCAAACAGAAATAATAGCCAGAAAGAAACTTGAAGTCCTCGTTGAAAGTCTTCAGCAACAAGTTAAGAGACTTGAAGAAAAAGTCAGCTTGCTAGACAAGAAAACCTCAAAAAATGACAGCAAGACTAGTCCAAAAATATTTGTGAAAAGCCCACCAAAAACCATTGAGTTTCATACTGATGAGGAAGAGCTTCTTTTTGAAACAGATGGTAACAGAAATAAACGTAAATCCAAGAAACGGAAAGCAGAGGGTAGCCCAGAGACTGTTTAAAAAATTAAGCAGGTAACTTCAAAAGCGGATATTGCTGCAACAGCGAAAACATCAAACAATGAAATAAAAGATGTATCCCAAAAGAAGTCTTTTGCTAAAGGTACTAAGCAAACTGCACCACCTGACAATGTTTGGTGAGCTTAAGAACATAGTAGAAAAATGCACTAATAAGGCATGTAAATATACATCATACAATAAAGATAATTGGAAAGTCATTGTTAAAGACGCCGACGCGTATAGATCTATCACTGAAGAATTGAACAAAAAGAAAATTCAGTGGCACTCGTACGAAAATAAAGCTACAAGGCCGATAAAGGTAGTAGCAAGAGGCCTCCACTCTTCATGTGTTGCCAAAGATATTGTCGAAGACCTTATTCAAAAAGGTTTCCAAGCTCTCGATGCGAATAATCTTATTAAAAATGAGGTAATCAAAGACTCCACTGGGGTATCAACGACAGCAAAAAGATCTCTACCTTTGTTTATGCTCACCTTTGAATATAAAGAAAGTCTCGATAAGATTTACAGTTTAAAGTCAATTATGGGCATAGTTGTCAAAATTGAACCACTGCGAAAGTCAAAAATTGTTCCACAATGTAAACGCTGTCAAGCCTTTGGGCATACACAAAAATACTGCAATCGTGAGTTTGCTTGTGTCAAATGCGAAGGCAAGCATGCAACTAAAAACTGTCCCATGGGCAGAGAACAAAAAGCGAAATGTGTTAACTGTCAAGGCAACCATCCTGCAAGTTACAGAGGATGTCCAGTTGCCAAAAAATTCCAAGACACAAAAAGAAAAAACAAAACTGGGAACAAGCTAAGAAACCCAATAATCACAAAAGCAATAGTTGAAAGCAAAAAAGTAGCCGTTGAAAACAAAACTAAAAATCAACCGCCAAAAGCAATTGCACTAAGCAAAAGTGATAAAAATAAATCCTATTCCCAGATTGTTAAAAATATGCGGAAGAACGAAGAAACATCTATTAAAGAAATGCTTGAACTTATCCTGAAAAGGATTGACAAACAAGATTTAAGCATACAACAGCTTAGCGAGAAGTCGCTCTTAAAAAACAATGATGGACAGAACACTCAAAATCGCAACATGGAATGCAAACGGTCTTTTACAACATGTATCAGAACTAAACATCTTTTTAGACATAGAGCATATAGACATTTGTTTGGTGTCCGAAACTCACCTCGCTATAGAACAAAATCTTGATAATAAATTACCTGACTATACGTGTTATCACGCTCCGCACCCAGCTGACAAAGCTAGGGGAGGATCAGCAATACTAATAAAAAAGTGCTTAACACACTATGAAGAGCCTAAGTTTACTAATGAAAACATGCAAGTAACAACAATAAGTATTGGTATAAAAAAGAAAGAGTTTAAGATAGCATTTATGTACTGCCCTCCGAGGCGCTCTCCAACTGAAGAAGACTATGCAGAACTCCTAAAATATCAAGCAGGCCGCAAATACAACTGCGAATTTTATTCTTCTGGCTCGCCAACATATTGGCCATCTTTTTCTAACAAAATACCAGACCTTATAGACTTTTTCGTAGTAAAAGGTATTAAACGAAACCATATAAGTGTCGAAGGTAATTACGATTTATCGTCAGATCATACTCCAGTAATATTATCACTGAGCGAAGCAGAAATAATAGAAAAAAGTAATCCTAAGCTCGTGAACAAAAGAACAAACTGGAACGAATTCAGAGATAAACTTGAAAGTTTTATAAACCTAAGATCCCCTATGCAAACAATTGAACAGATTGATCATGAGGTAGAACAATTTATTGCTGATGTGCAACAAGCTGCAGAAGAAAGTACTCCAACAATTTCGAACTCAAGAGAAAAAGACAAAATATCCTGTCGAAATAAAGGAGCTGATCTTGGAGAAAAGAAGAGCTCGAAGAAAATGGCAAGCTACGAGATTTCCAGGTGATAAGGCAGTTTTTAACCGTCTTAACAATGAACTAAAGAAAAGAATCTGTGAATTTAAAAGTGATTCACTTAGTAGATTCCTGAATAGTCTGACGGCGGATGCTTCTACGGAATATTCCTTATGGAAAGCACCTAAGCGCCAAAAAAGACCACAGGCACAAAACCCGCCAGTAAAATCTCAAGATGGTAAATGGATCGGAAACCCAAAACAAAAGGCTGATCTCTTCGCTGAATATCTCGCGAATGTTTTTAAGCCATTTCCAGCAAACACAGCTACAGATCCCTTACAGTTTGTTGATAGAAACGACGAATGTGAAATTCCTTTTGTCACGCTCAAAGAAGTAAGAAGTATGTGTCAACATAAGTTGTCTAACAAAAAACCACCAGGGTACGATCTAATAACTGCTCAGGTTTTGAAAGAAATGCCTTCTATAGCCTTCAAAAAACTCCAATTTATAATAAATGCATGCCTTCAACTAAGATATGTCCAACATCATTGGAAAATTGCAGAAGTCATTGTTATACCTAAACAAGGTAAGCTACCAACAGAAGTAACATCTTACAGACCTATATCGCTTATACCAATCATGGCAAAAGTTTTCGAAAAACTGCTTCTGAAAAGACTAAGCAAAATAATAGAACAGAGAAAACTAATTCCGAGCCATCAGTTTGGATTTAGAAATAAACATTCCACGATAGACCAAGTGCATCGGATTACGGATGTTGTGGAAAAGGCACTTGAAGAAAAACAAGTATGCTCGGCTATATTCTTAGATGTTGCTCAAGCCTTTGACAAGGTTTGGCACTTGGGACTTGAGTACAAACTGCAAAGGGATCTTCCCAGGCAGTACTACGAAATACTGAAATCCTACGTTACGAACCGACTCTTTAGAGTACGGTACGACCAAAATTACTCGGAACTAAAGAAAATTGAAGCTGGTGTACTACAAGGAAGTGTCCTAGGACCAACCCTGTATCTGTTATATACAAGGGATATTCCAGTGGACATCAACGCTATCATGGCCACCTTTGCTGATGATACTGCAATATTGGTGCCAGATAAGTCCGTTACGAAGGCTACACAAAAACTGCAAAATGCAGTCGATAAAGTTAGTGATTGGACGCAAAAATGGCGAATCAAACTAAATGAAACAAAATCGACGCATATAAACTTTACAAACAAAAAAATAAACAATGTTCCAATTCTTATAAACAGTACAACAGTACCTTACTCCAATACTGCCAAATACCTTGGAATGACTTTGGATGCAAAGCTTAAATGAAAAGAGCACATCAAAAAGAAAAAAGACGAGCTAAACTTGAAGTACAGAAAAATGTACTGGTTACTAGGAAAGAACTCTGACCAATCTATCCAGAACAAACTAATGTTATATAAGCAAGTACTGAAACCCGTTTGGACATATGGCATCCAACTATGGGGCTGTACAAAGAAAACAAATGCTGAACCCATCCAAAAATTCCCAAGCAAGGTCCTTCGCGGAATAATAAATGCCCCTTGGTATATAAGAAATAGCGATCTACATCGTGACCTTCAAATTGAAATGGTTACAGAAGTGGTTAAAAAACACGCTGTATCACACAATCAGCGACTGCAAAGTTATACCAACTCCGAAATGGAGACCGTCTTAAATGTGCGAGACAATGTTCGGAGATTAAGAAGAACCAAGCCTCATGAGCTGATGGTCTAAAAGCTATGGAAAGTGTTATAACTTAAACTTCCCACAATGCGATTTATAAATTAAGAAAGAAAAATCATTTGTCGATCTTTCATAGATAGGTCCTGATTCACCGGTGGTTTTAGTGCGGTAAGAGTCCCACACTACTTGGTACCGATTCTTACCGAGTGTCTTTTGAAGATTTCCATCGGATAAAAAAAAAAAAAAAAAAAAGTTTGCATGAACAACTTTTTTTAAACATTTGATAAAATGCTACGAAATTCAATCAGAGTAAGAGTCACAATGACGTTTGGATAAATTTAACCTGTTTGGTTAATTTTACGCAACAAAATCCTTTGATAAGTTTAACCAAATTGTGTAAATCATTTCCCATACAAAATTTGACAGTTCATTAACCAAATGATAAACTTAACCAATTTGTAAACTTATCTAGGGTTTTACGAAGTTGCATTAATACCCTTAATAATTCATCAATAGTTGGGTATATCCCGTGAAAAAAATAAAAGGTGTTTTTTTGGAGGGTGAGGGAAATATTGGCGTTAATACCATTAAACCTGTGACAAAAATGGTAAATAAAGAGACAATAAAAAATAAAAAGAGAATACTTCCGTACCTTGGATACTGATAGTGAAAAAATTTTGTTCATCTCTTGTCGTTCGAATTTCATGAACTCCTTCTCTATACAAACGTTTACTAAATTATCTCACATTGAATTTTATCTCACGTCTCTTGAATTCGTTTAAATGATCTAATGGAATATCATTCACTTCACTTACGTAGTTTTTCATTGAAATCTGAAAGATATGATTTTAAAATCTAGAATTACTGTCTTTAATGAAACATCTGGGCATAATTTTGAGCAGAGTTGGGTTGTAATTATTACATTTTGTAATTGATTACAGGGTCGATTACAATTACATGTAATTAGTAATTGAGTTTTTTCAATAACAAATTGCATGTAATTTTGTAATGATTACTGCCCAACTCTGATTTTGTGTAGATTCAGTTTACACTCATAGCAAACATACACGCATACACGTAAAAATTTCGTTTGGTATTGGCACAAATAGAACAAAACAAACAAATTTCCCTATGTTGATTTGTCATTTGACAAGAGTGCATGTATGGGTGCATGCAGATTAAATTTCTCAAACTAGAAAGATCTCATCTTTCGTCTTCGGATCTCATCTTTTTTGAATAAAACATGAAAAAATGTAAAAAGTGCAAATCTTTTCCCCAAAAAAATCAAATATTTTCAACGTTGAAAAACGACATTACTTTAAGTAGGTACATTGACATCTTAACTTCTTCCGAGATAGTCTTCGTCAAGAATGGAAGGCTCACTCCTTTCGCCATAAAATTTTCTCGCTTTTCTAAATTAAGGTAGAACTAGGATAGGCGGTAGCTGTCGGAAGCTTATGTCAAAAGCTTTCCGAAACGTCAATTTTATAAGTGTCCCATAATGCACAGGTGGTGGAAAGTGAAAAAAAGAAAATAATTGTTTATTTAATGTTAATTTTACTTTACTTATTCACAGCACAGAGTGATAGGCTTTTTATTATTTATTTTGCAAAACCACGAAAATTAATTAAAAAAACAATTAAAGATTTTACTTCACTCAAACATCAACAGAAAATAAAATAGTTGAAAACTATACACCAAGCAGTGTGTAGTAAAGTGTAAAAAAAGGTGTCCGAGAGGTAAGAAGGTGTTTTAACTAGCGTGTAAGCTACTGCCAACAAGCACACAATGATAACACAAAATCGAATTTATTTATTAAGTTAAAAAGCCTGTGTGCCAAGTGTCCACTTAGGTGGTTCAATTGCAAGGAAGCAATCAAAACCTTCCACACAATACTAAAGCACCGTCTCACATCAAGTTGGATAATATATCTAGGTACTCTATGTTTAGAAGCAAGCATTCGACAATTGATCAAGTGCATAGAATTACTGACGTAATTGAGAGAGCTCTTGAAGAAAATGAAATCTGTTCGACTGTCTTTTTGGACGTGTCGCAGGCGTTTGACAAGGTGTGGCACGAAGGCCTCAAATTCAAATTAAGACAAGTTCTGCCTGAAGGACTTTACAACATTCTAAACGGATATCTAAATGAAAGACTTTTTCGTGTAAGACACGGAAATGTATATTCTGATTTCAAAGAAATAGTGGCTGCCCAAGTAACAATTTCCCTCTCATAAGAGTTTCCTAGAGGCTTGTGAGACTTTATTCCGGGAGTTATTCTCACTCTAGAAGAGTACTCCTACATCCTTATGAAAATGTTAAAAGCCTTAAATGGCCCACTTATAGGAGTTAATTTCCTCTTATAGAAACATTTTTATTGTCCCTATGGGATGACAAATGCTCCATTAATCTTGTTAGGAGAATGCGTCACTTCTTGTGGGAGTTGATGAAAAGAGAAAGAGTATGCGCATAATTAAAAAAAAAAAACAGATACTTATCTTTCACATTTGTATACTTCCTACGGAAACTTGATACGAAGTATTTATGTCTGTATGTGTCATCGTCATTGTCTCATGTTGAAAAATTAATGTGTGAATTTATATTTTCATTTCATGGCGACGTTAGTATAATTATAGTTTGTCACATATGTGGAGTTAAATCATAGTGCGATTGAAACTTTTTCTACTAACTTACACATTTTACTTCGAAAAATAACGAAGCGCTTTCAAAATAATTGATATTTAAATTATTTTAATTTTATTTTGAATTTCAAAAAGGGTTACCTTGATGTTTGCTTTTAATAAGAATAGTACTTTTTATGCTGACATTATTTATGGTATTTATTCATGTTATATGACGAAAAAGATATAATAGCAGATAATATGTCGAATTGATAGTCTTATTCTTGTATGCCTGGTTTTGTAATCTAAGAATTTACAAGAGGTTAAGAGACGTTTTAATGAAAAAATAATAAGTCAGAACTTATATTTTTAGACATTGTTATTAGAACAAATACTTCTTTTGCATTTAATGTTGAACAAAATAAACATCAATATCAATACACGTATATACATAAATATAACTTAAATAAATTCATCATAATGGAAAACCAAATAAATTATTTCAAAATTTAATTTCATATCACGGTAACCCTCAAGCTATACAAAAAACACTTCGTTCAAATTCAAATATGGCTGCTGTCGTATCGATACTTTAAACTCTTAAAAAGACATTTTTATGAGAGTGTTGTCCATTTATGTTGGTATGTAAATAAACACTTTTTTATTAGAAGTCTGATGCTTTTATGCGACTTTATTTTGACATCTATCAAACGAACCAAGAACAAATCGGTGATGCGTTCCCTTTTTTCTTAAGAATGTGAATTAATGTTGATGTTTAAAAAAAAGATGAAATCTCAAAGTTTGAAATATTAAATTTTATGCATTATCTTTTCTGAACAATAAATTTTCATTATAACGTCATAATTTTTGGAATAAATGAACAAAGAATATCAAAAAATTAACATTCCGCAACAAAACTATAGACGTAGGAAAATTTTAAGCTTCGTAAATCTGTCTAATTTTCCATACAAATTGTGACAGACTTACGAAGTTTAAAACATTAAAATGTTGGGCTTACGCCGTTGCAGGAATATTTTAGTCAAATTTTCAAGCGTAATTTTGTCAGAAAAACCTTATATTACACCGAAATAAAATAAAAAGAAAGTCTATCACCGAAAGTTCACATTCGTCACAAAATTAAAAACATTTTAAATAGTAATCGGCATCAGCATTCAATGTTTCCATCAGGTAGCCAGACCCATAGAGAACTGAACGCCAGAAAACAATGTACATACAAAACGTTAAAAAAAAGAACGACTGTTGTATGAATCAAATAAAGCTGCTGTCAGTGCAACATCTCATACGAATCCTATAGTTAGAGTTTTGTAGTTGTTACTTTATTAGCTCTTGTTAAGAGATTTTAAAGACTTAAAAATGACGTTTAAAGTTTGAATTTGAAAACAAAATTATTATAAGACTTTCAATTTAGATACAGGAGTAATAATTGTTCTAGGTATAAGATTAGAGTGATTTGATGCAAAAAAATGCTTAAATCATTTAATGAAAACACTATGAGACAAATTTATGTTTCATTATGACAGATCATGTCTTAAGTTTAGGAATAAGATTTAAAAAAGTACTATGAGCGTTTTTTTGAGAAAATGGGAGTTTAGCTCTCGAGAGTATGTTAGTTGGGTGGGGTACCACAAGGAAGTGTATTAGGTCCAGTTCTGTACCTTTTATTTACACGCGATATACCTCAAACAGATGACACTATTGTAGCCATGTTTGCTGATGATACTGCAATACTAGCAGTAGGCAAAACGATTAGCGAAGCTACAATTAAATTACAAAATGCTCTTAATAATGTTAATGAGTGGACGAAAACATGGCGAATAGCGCTCAATGAACAAAAGTCAGTCCACGTGGACTTTACGTATAAAAAAATAAATAGATTACCCGTCTTTCTTAATACCGCTCGTGTTCCATTTGCAAATGCGGCAAAGTATCTGGGAATGACTCTAGACGCGAAATTAAAATGGAAGCCGCGCGTGAAAAAGAAATGCGAAGAACTAAAAAGTAAATTAAGAGATATGAACTGGTTACTCGGTAAATATTCAAAGCTTAGTATTGAAAATAAATTGATTTTATACCGACAGGTTCTTAAACCTTGTTGGACTTATGGTATACAACTTTGGGGTTGTACCTGCGATACAAACTTAAATAACTTACAAACGTTTGAAAATAAATTGCTTAGGTAATTTGTAAATGCTCCGTGGTATATAAGAAACGAAGATCTTCATAGGGATCTCGGGATTCCTACGGTGCGGGAGGAAATAAAAAGTTTCGCGCGAAAACATAGAAATCGACTATTAGAACACGCTAATTCAACGATTATTGACATTCTTGACGAGTCGAATTTAGTACGCCGTCTGCGAAGAACAAAACCTTCCGACTTGGTGCGGTGAACAGAAAACCGCTTTAAAATCGCGGATTAAGCAGGAACTTTCATCGGAAAGTAACCTGCAACACGTTACTTAACTTCGTTAAAAATAAATTGCTAGATAAGTTTCAACTTAGTTGCAATCGGGAAGTGGAGGTGGTTTTAGTGTAGTAAGAATCTCACACTTCTATGAGCACGCGTTTTTCGGTCCTCATAGAGCCTGAATAGCAGGTTTTGCACCTACCCACGGGAAAATAACCACAAATAAAAATAATTCATTTTTATTTTCATTTTCATGCGCATAGGAGCGCATTTGCTGAGAGATTTTCCTCAAAATTTTTTTTTCAGGAAAAATTAAGTTAAAAACTCGCTTGAAGTCTTAACAAGCCCTTCGAATCTTTCAGCTTGACTTTAATTGTTCAAAGAACTATACAAGATTGGAAATCAGATCCGGAACTGGTAAAACTGAACTGGTTTTTTGACCAACTTCTGAAGTGTGATTTTAACAAATTTTGTCTAAACATTTTGAAATGGTTCGAAAACATCATTATAAACTATGAAGTCAAATGTCAAATTTAATGTTTGAGGGAAATATCCTAATTCATTACTCTAAAATTCTTAAGACATCTAGCTCGTTATTCACTGGACGTGAAGACGCAATGATTTTCGAATTGATCATGTTTCAACTCCCAATCACCGCAAAATTGATTTCTCTTAATTTCTATGAATTTTATTCTGTGAATTTTGAAAACAATACAAAGTTTATGTGTACTTACCTATATTTATTTTCTTACATTGGTTTTGTTTTCATTTTTTTTTTAAATAAATAAATATTTCTGAAATGTTTTTTCTTTCATTTTAGGGACATTTTCAATGGTGGCTCTTTTTTTTTTTAAATTCTCTTTATTGGCTCTTTTTTAAAATGTAGAAATGAAGCCCTGCGTACACATAATTGCGAAGTGGTACTCTTCGTTAAGTTTTCGTTAACTTTGAAGTCGGGTGAGAATACAGTACACACTATGTGTACCAGGGTTCCCTTTCTAGATTTTGAGAAAGAGCCAATTAAAAGAGTGTTTCAAATAAAAAAGAGCCATTATTGAAAACGTCCCGAAAATGAAAGAAAAAATAGTCCAGAAATATTTAGAAGTTGGATTAAACTATATTAGGAGTATTCATGCAACTGCGAAAAGTCGTCGTAAACGTAATTAAATTGTAAACTGCATAAGTCAGTCAAATTTTCCATACAAATTATAACAGAATTACAAACCTTACAAATTTATAACGTTTACGACGATTTTACGCTATTGTATGAATAACCTTTTTATTATTAAATTATAATAAATATAAGTCTAGTATTTCATTTAAAGCTTTAATTTTACTTTTTTGTGAAAACACTTTATTTTTGTTTTACCAGATCCGGATCTGATTTCCAATCTTGTAATTCTTTGAACAATTAAATTCAAGCTGAGAGATTCGATAGGCTTGCTTCTACTTTAAGCCAGGAAAATCTCTCGGCAAATGCGCCTAAGCACATGAAAATGAAAATGAATGCATTCAGATTTCAGTTTCAGAGGAAGTTTTCAAACAGTTTTTATTTACTCAAAACGAGAATAGAAAAATTATTAATAAGAAAATTTATATTATAGATATATTATTATATATTATTATGGAAAAGAGTGAAAAGAGCCACGAAAATTTCAAAAAGAGAATTTTTTTAATGATTTTAGAAAAGTGGAGCTAAAGAGCCACACCTGAAAAAAGAGCCATAGTGGCTCTTTAGAGCCACGAAGGTAGCCCTGTCCTCGATAACGAATGCATAGAGTACCTATATTATCTAGAGAACCGACTTCAGGGCTTTTTCTCTTTCACCTTACAAACTCCACTGTGAATATTTCCTCCACATGGCTGAGCATGTGTTAGCTGCCCAATGCATTTTAAATGGAACCTCACCAATACAATTATAACTTAATGGATTTTGGCTCATTAGACTGAAAACAACAAAAAATTGAATCGACAAATTAAAAACGTCACATTTAGAGCTATCACACGTATTCACGGACAGAGAATTTAAGAGAGTTTTCTCTTAATGTGCTCAAATAAAATTTGCGGGTGTTTTAGGCAAGAGGGGTACGAGTCGCGACTCTAGATAATATAGGTACTCTATGAACGAAATGCACGACAGCCATTTAGCTATCGTCTTGGTTGTATTTTGTTAGTTTACTGTGTTAAATATCTGATCTATACAGATCTACGACAAAAAAAACTTCGAGCAATAAGAATAAGAAGAGAACTTGGAACTCTGTATAATAAATGTCAATAGAATCTACAATTATAATCATTTATTGTGAATTTTGTGATTATAACGGGTTTTTTAAGAGGTTTAGAACTTTAAAAAAAAAAAAACACAAAAAATTCGAAAAAAATAATGAAATATTTATTTGAATCGATAGTTTGAACCTTGCAATTTAATGTTTAAAGATAATTTCATGCAAATGTTGACCGCGGCTGCGTCTCAGGTAGCCCAACCGCTGAGTCCAATTTTGGCATACTCTTTCACACATATCGGCCGGTATCTCACGAATGAATGCATGGATGTTGGCTTCCAGTGCGTCAATCGAAGCGGGCTTGTCCCTATAGACATTAGCCTTGACATACCCCCACAAAAAATAATCTAATGGTGTCAAATCGCACGATCTAGGCGGCCAATCGACCGGCCCGAAACGTGAAATTAACTGTTCACCAAACTCGCCTCGCAATTGCGCCATTGTTTCGCGTGCTGTGTGGCATGTGGCACCGTCTTGTTGAAACCACATATCATGCAAGTTAAGAACTTCCATTTCGGGCAAAAAAAAGTTTGTTATCATCGCTCGGTAGCGTTCACCATTGACAACGCTGCGATTCGCATCATCTTTGAAGAAATATGGCCCAATAATGCCGCCGGCCCATAAACCGCACCAAACAGTGGCTTTTTCGGGATGCATTGGTAGCTGTTGCAATGCTTCTGGCTGATCTTCACTCCAAATGCGGCAATTATGCTTATTTACGTACCCATTCAACCAAAAATGAGCCTCATCGCTGAACACAATTTTTCGATAAAAAAGCGCATCCTCGGCCAGCTTTTCAAGAGCCCATTCACCAAAAATTCGGCGTTGTGGTAGGTCGGCTGGCTTTAGTTCTTGCACCAGCTGTATCTTAAAAGGCTTTACGCCCAAATCCTTCCGCAAAATTTTCCACGTAGTGCTGTAACAAAGGCCTAACTGCTGGGAACGGCGCCGAATCGACATTTCGCGGTCTTCTGTCACACTAGCTGATACGGCCGCAATATTTTCTTCACTACGCACAGTACGTAAACGTGTTGGTGGTTTAATGTCCAACAAAGTAAATTTGGTGCGAAATTTGGTCACAATCTTCCGAATAGACTGCTCAGAAGGTCGAGAATGCCGACCATAAAATGGAAGCAGCGCGCGATGAACATTTCGAACCGAGCACGAATTTTGATAGTAAAATTCAATAATTTGCAAGCGTTGTTCATTTGTAAGACGATCCATGGTTAAATTGCAAACCAAACTGAAGCTGTTTGACAGTGACACAAGGTACTAAACACACGTCAGCTGTCAAAACCAGTGTTGCCAAAACCAAACCAGCTAAAAAATCACCCGTTAGTTTGCTAGTTTATTGTGTCAAAAACCTAAAAAAAGGTTTCGTTGCAACATTTTGATGGTATATTGTGGATTGGAATTTTCTGATCGATGCCACAGGATCGAACCGAAGGGTTCTGGGCTCGAATAGTAGTAGTATCACGTGAAGCAAACTATTCACGATATCGTTCATGACTATAGTATAGACAACGGACGGTCGTCAGGAAGTTACGTGATTTTTTTGAATTGAGTTTTATTCTACAGATTTTAACCTGATAAGGATTTAACAAAAATATAAAAACATATCAACTTACAGTTTTTTTAATAATACACAAAATTGCTGAAAATTTTTGAGAAAGTGGTGTTTCTCGAATATCATGAGAACAAACAATGATATTGGTTCCGAGTTAATTTTATTTTACGCAATAGTTTATTATTGGTGAAATTTTTAAGAATATTGCATCAGCAGGGTTATTTTTAGAGCGAGAAGAACTGCAAGTAATTTTACCAATAATTGTTGAACATTTTTTTTTGCCGCAAATATCTTGAGAATAGACAACGATACTGACCCCGGTTAATTTAGTCGTACATATTAGTTAATAGTTGAAAGGGTTTGTAAAAAGTAGTGTTGCAATAAAAAGTTTTTTTTTTTAACGAAAATAGCCTAAAAGTCAAAAACAACGTTTGCAAATCGTGCACATTTGTTACCAAAATAATAGTTCGGTTAGCGCAACGCATTGCGAAACATTCAATTTATTGAAGGAAACTTTTGGTGAGCGTATTATCTCGCATCTTGGGCCTGTGGCATGGCCTTCAAGCCCATGCGATTTAACACCGCTAGACTATTTTTTGTGGGGTTATGTGAAATCGCTTGCCTACGCAGATAAGCCCGAAACGATTGACACCTTGGGAGAGAATATTCAGCGCGTTATTGCTGACATACAACACCAATTGCTGCAAAAAGTAGTCGAAAATTGGGCCTCGGCTGGAGGAGCCAGCCGCGCCGGCCACTTACCCAAAATCATTATTAAAACATAATGGCAAACCTTTATCTATATTAATAAAGCTAAATTCTTGGACATTCAATCAAATTATATGCCTTTTATTTCTTCTTGAAAACCACAATTCTAAAAAAAACACCCTTTATATCTACTATAAAAATATAAAAAATATTAGTAAGGCGATGCATACCTTCCTTTTAACACCCATCACAATAAAAAAAGCATACATTTGGGATTCCTTGTTCGCCTCTTTGGGATACCTCGTTGAAAAATCGCATTCCTTAATCTGTTCCTTAAGAACTGAGGAAATGACGTCTTCCACCAATAACTGCAAACTAAATAATTTATATTTTGAGACGTTTAGAAACCAAAATTAGTGATTATTTTAATGCCAAAATATATCTGCTGTCTTGATCTTGATTATGATTTCTAGTGAAAAAAATTCTTTTTGACACAGCCCCCCATATAAACGTGATAAGGAATTTGTAAAAATATGAAAACATATCAACTTCGGCTTTTTTTTTTAATTAAAAAAAACTGCTGAAAATTGTTGGAAAAAAGTATCTTAATACCCCAGGAAAAATAAAATTTCACTTCGAAAAAATTCCGACAAAGCTGAATTCTGGCGGAGAGCTTTGTCTTGATGTCTTTACCATTTCCTTAATTTTGGGGGGAGTTAAGGGAGGTTAAATTTCAGTTTTTTCTTTATTTCTCGAAAATTATAAGTTTTTTTTGAGAAAATGTAAAGGAACAAATTGTAGCTTATGTCATTCTGTCATTATTCACAAAAAATATTAATATACTTATATTCATAAAAGTAATAGGTTCTGAGAAAATTATGCAAGAACTTCACGGTGGATTAAATTTTATCAAAAATTCCATAATCGATGGGCTAAAGTTCTAGTACGATTTGAGTTTGGCTATAAAGTCATGTTTTTGGGGTGCCAGGGGTAAGGGGATGGCCGCCATCTTGAAAAAGAAAGTGATTTGGTTTTTGTTCTTTTTTCCTTTTACAACAAAATCATGAAAGATTAACATTTAGACAATAAAATTATCTAAAAAATTTTTAAATTAATGAGTTTTTATTAATGTTGTGTAAAATTCTGGACAAAAAAGATTATGAAACTTTTTTTCGTAGAAGCAATAGATAGATGGTTTTATAAAGAAGAGATGTAGCCAAACTCAAATCGTACAAAAACTTTAGCTCATCGACTATGGAATTTTTAATAAATTTTTTGACAAAATTTAATCCACCGTGAAGTTCTTGCATAATTTTCTCAGAATCTATTGCTTGTATGAAAAAAGGATGTTAATCTTTTTTCTGTAGAATGACATAAGCTACAATTTGTACCTTCACATTTTCTGAAAAAAAAAACTTAAAGTTTTTGAGAAATTAAGAAAAACCTGAATTTTACCCCCTCAACAAATTAATTAAATTAATTTAACCCCCCAAACAAAAGGAAATGGTTAAAACGTCAAAACAAAGCTCTCTACCAAAATTCAGCTTTGTCGGAATTTGTTCGTAGTTTTGCCATATATTTTGTCTAATTTTCCTGGACCATAAGAACAAATAATGGTATTGGCTTGTTGGTAATTTTATTATAAACATTAGCTTATAGTAAATAAGTGATAAAATTAGTAAAAATATTGAAAGAAATTTTACCCAACATTTTTGAAATTTGTTTTGTTTCAAATATCTTGAGAACACATTATGTTGTTGGCCTTAACATATCGTCGCCTTAGAGTGTAAGGCAGCTAACTTCTATTTTCCATTTTTTACAAACAAATATTTTAAACAAAGTGTTAGCATTACTTGAATAAAACCAAAAAAAAATGTGGAGTTAGCCGCTTTACACTCTAAGCCGACGATATTTTTATTTTACACACGAGTCTATCATAAATAATTGATAGGATTTTCAAAAAAAAAATCGCCTAGTTTTTAACGAAAAAAAAGCTAAAAAGAAACTTTTCCAAAAATTGTTGAAATTTTTCTTTTCTCAAATATCCTGAGTTCGCACAAAATGGTATTGGCTTCGGAATATCAACAAACATTGTTTTTTAAAGTGAAAAAGCTACAAAAAACTTTACCAAAAAATTTATACAAATTTTTTCATCTCAAATCTGTGTGGGCCGCACCAAGCCTTTTTTCCTTTTTAAATGTATAAATTGTAATACCTTTGAAACGAAAATATAATATATTTTCGCATCGCGTTTTTAGAAGTAAATTATGAGCTGTAGTTAACTATGGGCCTGCAACTCGACATCATTTTTAAGACTCAACTGGCACATGTTAGATAAAAGTTTTTAGCAAAGATTTTTGAAAAATATGTTATAATAGAGTACTATAGCCAAAAATTACTAAGAATTACTGTGTCGGAACATGCTCAAATCGTGCTTTAAAGGTTTGTTTTCCAATATTTCATTATTTTTTCTTTAAAACTAGAAAAATAGTCAGCCAAAACTGATTTTTGGTGTGAACCTTTATTTTGATGTCTTATGCATGTCCTCCAAAACTTCTTAGCTTCACCAAAGATCTTGAAAGGAAGAAGAACTTGTAGAAGGTGTAAATGGGGTTTTACTCACGTCTTTTTTAAATTTCTCGAAAACTTTCAACTAAACAAGGAAAAAATCAATCCAAAAATTAAAGCTTGTGCTCAAAAACCGTCATGGCACTTTTTTTCTTAGAACCAAACGTCTGAATCAGAAATTTGATTTTCACATGGCAACACTATCAGAAGAATGAGAAGAGGGTTGCTACTTTTAAGGTTAAAACTGCGAAATTTTGTGAGTATTGGACCATAAATCGAGAACCAGATGTCAGATGACGACGCAAGGACTCTCGTTGGACTCAACCCCCAAGGCATGAGTTGGTTGGGAAAGATGTTGTCATGTTCCTTCTATGTTAATATAACGAATATCTATTAGATAAATAGATAGTTTCGAAAAAATTAAAACTGATTTGATAATGTACGTGCATACATAAAGTGCATATTAGGGTATCCGTTATTTCTGAATCATTTTTTATTAGCAGACACACCCCAACTCAAAAGTTTATTCTGTAAAATTTTGATTTGACCAAGAAATAAATATTTCCGAGGTCATTAACTCAAAGTATAGGATTTTTGTTCTTTTCATGCTTAGTTTTTTTTTCTAATGAGTTACTGCAGCTTTTATAATTGATTTTTGTTTTTTATTAATCTCTTTGAAAGACCTTGGTTAAAAATCTAAATCCAAAATTCTATATAAAATATTAGGTATTATATTATTATTATTATATTATTAACTACTAAAGCGCTACAAAAGTTTTTTTTAAATAAAACAAAAACGGTTTTGGATATCAATGAAATTCCTTATTATTGTGAAAGTGCGGTGGATGCCATTATGTATGGAACTCGAATTCTTTTGCATGGTCACCACGGGCACGCTTGCAGAAGTCCAGACGGTGAACCCAATTTTCGACGGTTTTCAAGCATAAATCGGCCAATACTGCTGCAATTTCACGTTCAATATTCGTACAAAGTTCATCAATCATGGCTGGCTTGTTGGCATAGACCATAGACTTGACGTAGCACCACAGGAAATAGTCTAACGGCATCAAATCGCACGACCGAGGTGGCCAAGCGACTGGACCATTTCGTGAGATAAGACGTTCTCCAAACTTGGTTTCCAATAAATTGATTGTGACATTCGCTGTGTGGCTTGTGGCGCGTGCCGTCCTGTTGGAACCACATGTCCTCTAAGTCCATATCATCCAATTGGAGCCAAAAATATTCGGTTATCATTGAACGGTACCCATTCACAGTAACGTGCCGGTTTTTCGGGATGCAATGATGAATCATGGAGTACGTGTGGATTGCTGCCTGACCAATACCGCATATATTGTTTATTGACGAAGCCATTCAGCCAGAAATGAGCCTCATCGCTGAAGATGATTTTTCGATGAAAATCCAAATCATTTTCTAGTTGTTGCTCAGCCCAATTCACGAACATACGACACTTCTGGTGGTCAAGCGGCTTCAGTTCTTGCGTCAATTTAATCTTGTAAGGATGTAGGCCAAGATATTTTCGCAAAATTCGACACAACGACGTCACAGAGATGCCCAACGCTTGAGAACGACGTGTGAGAGACACATTTGGGCTTTCTGCAACTGAAGCCTCAGCGGCAGCAATATTCTCGCACAACGGGCACTTCTTTGTCTCACTGGCACGGGAACATTTTGTACTGTGCCTGTGGATTCAAATTTTTCCACTAGACGCTCAATTTTTAATCTGCTAGGACGATTATGACGACCATAAATTGGACGTAGCGCTCTTAACGTTGAGGCCACTGACTCCGAATTTCGGTAGTAAATTTTAATAATCCTTCTATCATGAAATGGCAAACCTTACTGAAGAGAAATGTCAATAGAACGGCAAGAAATATGGTGTCGTTTGCTGTCCTTGTACGCTCTACTTTTGTAGCGTCCCTGTTGAAAAACCCTTTACTTTTAATTTTATGATATTTTTATATTGGAATACTCTTGGTAATATCGAGTTTAAAAATCCTACTGTTTTTATATTCCTTCCATATTTCCAGCCATGGGCTAATGACATCGGTTTATATATTTTTCAGTCAAATATTTTCTTAGGACTAAGTTTTCGGTTTAGAGAGTGTCTGCGATTAAAAGATGATAATGGGAAATAGCGAATACCCTAATATATGTAGTAGGTGTATGTATACATATACGGGTGGCGCTTAAAGTTGTAAAATTTTATTGAAATCGGTTTTCGGTTAATGTTAACTCGTGCCGGCAAGCACAAGTTTCTCAAAATTTAGGTAAAGGTTTGAAAGTTAATGGAAAATCTTCAAAATTGGTACACAAGTACCATAAGGAATACATAAAAAATAGTTTTTAAATTTTTTAACAACTTAAAAATTGCAAATTGATTTCACATTTTTACTTAAAAAATTCCCCGTTTTGCAAATTAATTTCATCCTATTATAATTAAAATTTGCTTACAAAAGACACCTTCTGCAAGTCAAATACCTATTCTTATGTTCACGTAGAGTTGATATGGAAACATTGCGCCGGTAGATAAGTCTTCTTCCGAGTATCAGCAAGATATTCGAAAAAGTTATCAATAGAGCTCTGTCTAAGTGGGCAGAGGACAATAATATCATACCGGATAATCAGTTCGGTTTTAAGGCGGGACATGACACCATTCATGCCGCGTCGAAACTCGTTTCTGAGGTCCAATAGAACAAATCTAAGAAGCAGTGTACGGGTGCCTGTCTGGTTGATTTGGAGAAGGCCTTCGACACCGTATGGTTAGAGGGTCTTTATCTAAAGCTGACCAGACTTGGCATTAGTAAACCACTATTATATATGCTTTATGATATGCTCAATGGCAGAAAGTTTGTTGTCAAAAGTGGCAATGTAACTTCTGCCACAACCTTTTATATTAAAAATGGTCTTCAGCAGGGAGCGGTCAACTCGCCGATTCTATTCAGCATTTACACCAGCGATCTGATAAGTAGTCTAACTCAGGCAATTGCGTATGCCGACGATCTGATTGCGTACAGAACAGCTCCAAAAGTCGAGGTCATCAGGATTCTTTTGCAGCGTGACTTCGAGAAGATTCAGCAATATTGCGATGACTGGAAGTTGAAAATCAACTTTCAGAAATCAGAAACTATCTTGTTTAGGACTCCGTTGCGTGGAGCCACAAGGGATACGAGAAAGAACTGGCGCAAGCTGGTGATCGTAGGGCCAAATGGACATCCACTGGCGAGTAAAAGTGTAGTAAAGTACCTTGGCATCTGGATGGATCAGTATTTGTATTTCGACAGACATATAAATGCTGCTCTGGCCAGGGCTAGGGGAGCTTTTGCCCTGACGAAACGGTTGTTTTATAGCAGCCGGCTTGACAGCAGGGTTAAGGTGATTTGCTACATGGCCCTTATCCGGCCGATGATTGCCTATGGATGCCCGGTTTGGTTCAACGTTACCCCATCTCAAATGGAAAAGATTCGGGTGTTTGAGAGGCAGTGTCTACGACGCTGCCTTGGATTACACAGAACACCAGAGTCGGAGTACAAACACTACTATTCCAACCTGGCTCTATACAACGGGGCCAACATAAACAGGATAGATAATTTCTTGCTGAAGCTTATTCGAGGTCACATTGCAAGAGCGATGTCCTCGTCTAATAGCTTAATTTTCGGGGCTTATTACCCTAAATACGAATACTACGAGAGTGTGCGTCTAAGCGGCTTTATTCCGCCCGATGCATTCCTCCACCTAGACAGTCGAGGGCTGATCCAGGATAGAGCGGCGGTTCCGCTAATCTACCACGTCGGCCGTAGAACTGTGGATCGGCGGCTCCTTTACAGTCGAGACGTCCTCGCACAAGACGGAGCTGAGCACCTTCGGTTCAGTAGGACTGTGTCCGAACGGGACCGAAGGGATAGGGTAAGGCAGGAGAACCAGTTCTGGTGGTTAAAATATGAAGAATGAAGTTCCTTCAGATATTTAAAAGTTGTCCTTGGTTTTTCTCTGTCATGGCCGACTTACATAGGTTTAGGTAGTTAGTTTTAAGTAGGGACAGTCTTAGGGTGGCAAAAAAAAAAAAAAAAAAAAAAAAAATATACAAAAAATTATAAAAACCGGAAAATGCTTGCTGTGGCTGTTCTAGTTTGTAAGTAGTCTGTAAGTAGCTTATAAGTAGGATGTAATTAGTTTATAATTAGTTGTAAATAGTTTTAAGTAGCCTTAAGTAGTTTTAATTAGTTCTAATTAGCTTTAATTTAGTTTTATGTAGTTTGTAAGTTTTATATAAAACCAAAAATAAAGACAATGATACCGAGTTTTTTGTAAATTCTTGTCGGTAAAAAATAAAACCGACCTGGATTTAGTATTAAGATAGTTCTTAGGCCGAAAGGCATTACCATTAAGTTATTATGGTTTAACTTAGAGCGCCCGGCTGGGGCCAGTAAGTTAGTTTTAAAATATTGATAAGTAGGCTAGTTTTTATGAATTTTTGTCTAGCTCTAAGATAGTTTTAAGATAATTGAAAAAAAAAAATGAATTTATATATATGGAAACATTGCGCTGTCCAAATAGCAATAAGTATTTTTTTTTAATTTTTGAGTTGCTGGGATTAATAAAAATAAAAATATACAAAAATAAAAAAAAAAAAATTGTTTTAATTTAAGATTATTAAAAAAACATGAACAATTTTAACAAATTTTTACTCGTCTAGTCATCCTGTATACAGATCCATGCATAAGACCTTTATGTTAAATCTATTTTTATTTCTTATTATAAATATAAATTTAATTGTAAATGTTAGATCTATAAATTTTGTTTTTGTTTTGTTCTTATGAAAAATATACGTCATATCACGTCTTTAAATGGTTTTCTACACATTGGACATTTAATTACTGAAGACGCACACTTTGTACATGCTACAACATGGCCGCATGGCAAAAACGTCGTATTATATTCGGCTGCATAGCTGATTTTACACAATTTCTCTTCTGGAATGACTCTCTTGACTCTTGTCAGAGTTGTTACTACTATCGCTTCGCTGAAGCAAATTTCTTTTTAATGCAGCTGTTGCCAGGGCCCGATCTAGCTTTTACGCCACCCTGGGCAAAAATAATATAAGCCGCCCTTTGCATGGACACCTTACAAGTCATATATCAGTGCAAAAATGGCTCGATTTTTTAACTGATCTTAAAAAAGGAGGTTATCGTTGCGACCGGTATGATTGTGATATGGTTGGAATTGTGTAGTATTCACATCCATATGGTAGTCTTTCCTATGGCTTCGAAACGAATATCAAATTTTATGAGTGTATGTTTGTATCAAATTTCTTTGAAACGACTGATCGATCGCATTATAATTAAATTTCGGGTTTTGGCGTACAAAAATGTCTCAAAATCAGCTCAGTAGCTTAAAAGATAAGACCAAAATGTTTTATAATTCGGATTATATTTTATTCTGCAATTTTGACTTTCTTAAAATAATTGTTGCCTTCAGTTTAAATGAATGAATAAAATTTATTACCCAAGAAATAATTTGTTTGTATTTAAAAACAAATACACAGTAATTATATAAGGCCACAAAACAATAAATCAAATCTTTTCGAGAATATTCGAGCCTAGTGACTACCTACGAGTATACAATATTTTTCTTAGCACTTTTTTCTATAGAAATCATAGCCAATCCATATTATCTTTGAACATGACACAAGTAGACCAAAGATATATTTTTTTTAAGTTTTTATTTAGAAAAGATCTTTTAAACTTTTATTGTTAAATTCAAGATCCTGAGCCCAATACTGATATATGGGCCAAATCTTAATTCTTCTATAAATTTTTATACGATTGGAGGAGAAAAATGACTATAAAAAACATAAGACCGACATCCCATTTGAAAGTTCTAATCCATGTATGTCAGATGAGTCGTATAGTGGGTTAAAATAATACCGAGATAACAAAGTTTTAACAATAATTATCAAAATAAATTTTCAAATTTTTGTTCTTTCATGTTTCAGCTTCTTGAACAGTTGAGGAGCTTGCATAGTTTATTTAAAAAATAGTTTATTAACGAGTCTTTTTATTATTAGCTATATAGGAATAATTAGTTTTTAGGATATATTTGTAGGATTTTTAATTAAATTCAATTTATTTCAAAGCAAAATGAGACAATTTTATTTACTTTAATATCTAAGAATAGTTTAAAGCTGATTTAAGCAAATTCAAAAAGTTAATTCAATTGGTAGCGTTTAACAAAAAGGTTATTTAAGTTGGAGTGATACGGACGTCTTGGTGGGTAAGCTTCTTATCATCCTCATATGGGCATCTTAGTTTCTTTCGTCGTTATCATCATCATGTGTGGATTTGGCTTTTTAAGAAAGCTTTTGGGCAAACACGTAACAGGGTGATACCATATGTATGCCAATTTTGCCGCCCTTAATATTGCTGCCCGGGGCAAAATGCCCGGCTCGCACACAATCACACACGTTATATTGTTGTTAAAAACAAGCTTATATTATATTTTTAAATTAGTGTTTTTTTCATAATTTATAATTATTTATTTTATAAATATACAAAGGAGACTACGAAACACAACTATCTTTTCTGAGAAGTGTACGTTGAACTCAAAATCTATATCTTGGTTCAGGTTTTTGAAATTCAACTGTTAGTTACGATAACCTTTTTCTATAAATAAATACAAAATATTTTTGATATTCTAGTCATTATTTTATTATTATATTAGTAATTACTAGGGCTAGGATTCTCATGGACTTAAAAATGGAAAATATGCGCTTAAAATATGCCCTTAAAAATGATAAATATGCACTTGAAATATGCATTTAAAACCATATACTTTACCTCATATCTAGACTAGAGCGTAAAACTGGAAAATGAAAACGCTCCTAGTAGAAGAGCGAAAGTTTTCCCAAATGTCAAAAATTGGCCACGTTCAATATTAAGAAACCTAAAGTACTTTTGAAGCAGTATATTGTCACCAGCAATGTTGTTTTCATGATGGATTTCAATAAATGCGAATGTGCTCATTCAAAATTGGTGAAAAAAGTATTTTTTACTTGCGATATATGTATGTAGGTACTATAGGGCATGTTTTGGATTTGTGCAAAAAAAAAATCAAACATGACATTACGATGGTAGAGAACGCGAAAAAAGAGTGTAGGACAATTCTGTCTGTCTGTCTGTTAGTCTGTAGGAAAATGAAATTTTCTATTAGGTCCAAAAATAACGCTACTAGCCATACAACCGTACTTGAAAAGCTTATTTATCTCAAAAACGACTCTACCGATTTTGATGAAAAAAATCAGTGTATTACTGTAGGTAGAGTGTACTTTTTGAGAAGAAAAAAAAATTACCAAAAATCGTTATTAACGGTACCTGCCATATAACGTTTTTTTTAATTTTCGAATTTGAATCAAAATTTTGATTGAAAAGCTCTTTTGAAATGTTATTAATACTGCACATTAAAATTTTGAAAGAACATACATTTTGGATTTAAAAAAAATTTTAATTTTTTTTTTTGAAAATTTAATATTTCAAAATTGAGTTGATGATTTTTTTTGAGACTTGGTTTAAACATGTATTTCAATACATACTCAAAATCGGCAAACCGAAATTTTATTTTGAAAATGTAATTAAAATTTTGTATATACAAAATTAATTTTTAAGAAAACCGCTTCAACGATTTTTGATTTTTTTGCATATATTCATATTTCTTCATGTAATCAAATGGCATACTTCTTTTTGAGCTTTAAGTGTTTTAACTAGTTGCTTATACAATGAATAGGACGATTTAAATACTTTTTCTACATTTTTATATTTTTTTATAATTACTTTCATATTTTAAAAGTGCTTTATTCCAAGCAACTTGAACATTAGAGCAAGTACGTGCGATCCAGTAGTTCATTTTATTTTTTTTTCATAAAGACAATGATACCGAGTTTTTTGTAAATTCTTCTCGGTAAAAAATAAAACCGACCTGGATTTAGTATTAAGATAGTTCTTAGGCCGAAAGGCATTAGCATTAAGTTATTATAGTTTAACTTAGAGCGCCCGACTAGGGCCAGTAAGTTAGTTTTAAGATATCGATAAGTAGGCTAGTTTTTATGAATTTTTGTCTAGCTTTAAGACAGTTTTAAGAAAATGGAAAATAAAAATGAATTTCAAAAAAAAAAAAAAAAAAAGTTCATTTTATTTAATAAGTTTTTATGTAATCTTAAAACAAAGAATTAAATGGTGGGTGTGCATTTCTTTGAAACACATACTTCTTAAATTTTATGTTTATTTTTTGAAAATATGCACGAAAAATATGCATTTATCATGAAAATATACAAATATATGCATAATATGCATTTATGGTAAAATTTGCAAAAATAAACACTAACGATTAAATGCCATTTCAATGGAAAGTTCATGACTCGTAAAGATAATTTGGTCTCATACTTTTAGAGTTTAGCAAAAAATTTCTAAAGTAAGTGATACCGTTACAAAGTCAAAATTTGTTGCCCAGTGTCATCATTAGGTATTTCAATGATTGTTCATGGCTCTTATTTTGCACTCCTTTTTCATTTCAACTGTGTCAAAGTGGAAAAGTAGTGCCAACGCCAATCCAAACGAAAACAAACCTTAATGAACCGACCACCCCAACCTCACTATTCACAAATCCCAAAAAACCTATATCACCAACGGCTACAAAGCGCCTACCTATGTATGCAAATACCTTCAACAGTCTACAGATATCCTATAATAATAAATATAAATAAATAGCAGCGTATTTTTTCTTACGAAAAAATAATCATACTTTGATTTCAGCTCACATTAGAGCCAAATATTCATACGCACCTTGCGTGCCAGTCGTTCGACATCCATGATAGTACTAAAGATTCTACATACAATGATCGTATCACAAATACCGATAAAAATGTGTTATAACAAAATTTTTGTAGCCACCATACACTATAATTATTCATTTGTAACATTCTACAATTGTATTGCGGATGAGCTCAGTAGCTAACATGTTGTACTGGTAAAAAGAAGATTCCAGGATCGAATCGTAGATAAGACAACTTTTTTTTCCTTTTTTTTTCTTTTAAAGGTTAATGGTTACATAACTGGTGAGGACCAAGGCAGTTTCGATTGTTACCCCTACTAGGCCCTTTTTAACATCAATGAAAAACTTTCTAGTACCTCGTTAAAAATTAAATAGCTTTTCCACTCGGGTCACAATTATTTTCTTTTAAAAACTAATTGTTGATCCGGTATCAACTAGAGCCACTTCATAATTTTAGTCCAGTAAATGTTCTTCTAATTTGAATTAATTTTGCTCTTGAACGTTTATGGTTTGGAATATAACATTCACTTTTCAAAAGCAAAAAGCATATCGTCGGCTTAGAGTGTAAAGCGCCTAACTCCACTTTTTTTTTACCATTATAGACCACTTCAAAAATTGCTAAAAAATACAAAAATCTATCAAATTTTTTCAATTTCACTGAATTTGGCAATAAGAAGTGTTGAAAAATATTTAATGTAATTTGGGTTTTATTCAAATATTGCGAACAATTTGTTTAAAATATTTGTTTGTAAAAAATGCAAAATGCGAGTTAGCTGCTTTACACTCTAAGCCGATGATATGACTTTTTTGAAAGAAGTACTGCAGCTAATTCCATTTGAAAAGTCAAACGGAATTTATTGTTTTTCATGTAAAATATTAAAAATATTATTCAAAATAAAAATATTTGTACAAAAAAATAGAATTTGGAATGAAAAGAACAATGGATAGTTCCAAAAAAGTAATTTTGCCTACAAACATTTATTTGCTTATGACATTTTTTTAGTTTAAACAGATAACCATAGAGAAAATCAATATAAAGTAAATACGTGTAAACATTTAAATACCATGACTGTATGACTTGACTTGAAATGAAAGCTCATTTGAGAAATCATAAAGAAATTATAATGATAGGTCATATGACTTCTATTATCGTGTAAGGTGGCCTTAAATCTCCAGTTACGACTTCTATAATTCTGGCTATTGCTACAAGACTTCCAATTGCTGCTTCTTAACTTTTCCTGATCTTTTTGTCTAGAATTATTGGATAAATTAACCAATGTTTCCAATATTTCCAATGTACCCTTCACTCTTTTATTGTCCAAGTTTTGTATGTCCTAAATTTTTCGTATTTAAATTTGTGTAATCTTGCCCGATGACTATCAACTAACTTCGAACTTCAGAAAAACTATTCTTGTTCATAATCCTGTATGAGAATGACCCTGAAACAATAGCTCGTAACGGGAAGAGGCATACGTAAAGCATACATAGTTATTTCGATATAACTATTAATAAAAAAGACTCTTCAGTAAACAATTTATTGAAAACTATTCAAACTGCTCATGAAACTGACAGATAAAAGAACAAAATTTAAAAACTTATTTTAAGCAAACTCGATAATACACCAATACAAGGGTGTATAATAGGCGCGTCTGGCCAACTAAAATTTCACTGAGCGCTTAATGTCAAGTTGACGCAGGCGAAATGCTTTGGTGGGACAAGATTCTCCGTTGAATTGTATAAAAACCATATTTAAATGTTAAAGCACAAAACTTTATGAAATGACTGCAAAATAATAGCAAATTCAATTTATTTTCTCAGTGCTCAGGAGAGATTTTTTGTCCCACTTAAAAAATCTCTGAGCGCCCAGAAACTTTATTTGGTGAGACGCGGCTAGTGCCTATACTAAGAGATGAATTGTTAGAAAATTATAACCTCGAGACTATTTTAACCATGAGGACTCATCTGATATCGTTCATGAATTAGAACTTTCAGAGAGGTTGACATTCTTATATAAGATTTATGATTGTTTTTCTTCCCCAGTCGTTTCGAATATTAAAAAAAAAAAATATGATATTTTAAAAAAATATGAACCCACCTATAAAACATTTTGGTGTTATCTTTCAAACTACTGAACCGATTTCGATAAATTTTTGTATGTCAATAGCCGTTATTTCAATGCGATCAGCCTATTCTGAGAAATTTGTAAAACAACATAACATACATACATACAATTTGAAATACTCGTTAAAAAGCCCTAGTAGACTTACATATACCTACATTGGTTAACATTAGGTACTGGGTTTTTTTGAAACTCTGACATGGATAGGCATTAAATGGTTCTTCATAAAAAAAATAAATACCCTAATTTTTTCAAAAACTATTTTACATAAGAACTTTATTTAGGAAGCATATTATAGAATGGAATCGTGGCCTTAAAAAAAGCTAAGACATGGCATTTTTAAAATTAATTTTTTCTGTTTTTAGGCAAATTTCTAAAAAATTACTCCTCCCGTCTGAGCGGGGGGAAATAGACCCCCTTCAGTACAATTTTTTTCTCGTCTGAATCTCATCTATACATTCTGATTTATTTTCACGTTTTATAAGAAAAATCCTTTACCCATAATTAGTACCTTAAAGTGAAAATAGGGAGACCAGGGGGGTGAAATAAAAATCTGAACAAATTAGGGAAGTTGTTTTGCAATGTTTTGATTCGAATGAGGGCTGTCCAAGACTACGTCCAATTTAAGGACCACCCTAATGTACATATTACAACCATGTTACATTCATACTGGTCGCAATAATAACCTCCTTTTTTTAAAGTCGGTTATAAATCGAACATGACATAATGTGGCTTGTAAAATGCCCTCTTAAAGGGCGGCTTATACTATTTTTGCTCAGGGCGGCGAAAAAGTTGGATTGGGCCCTATTGCAGTTAATATCTGCCATCATTGTACCGACACTTCTAATACAAAATTCAACACAAAACAACCCTACACAAATTTCTTTCGGTGGTTTTGTTTTTACGCGTTCCATATCTTTTTCTAAATCACTTTCCCTTATATTAATTAATGGCGGATAACAACGTGCTAGCGTTTATATGTATATACATTTGTTCTCAACTGAAAAGGTTAACTATCATAAGTCCATTTATAACATTTTTCAGGAGAGCAAAAATACTCTTCAAAGAAGCTTCCCAAAAAATCCTTTGAGCATAGACTAGTTGAGTTTAACTTTTTAAAGGCAAAATTTTATGATTTTTTTTTAAATTTAATACAAATCGATATTGTTTATATTTTGTGAGTAATAGGCACAAAAAAAAAAAAATAGCATAAGATAATATGCCTTTTTTCAATTTTTAGAATTTATTGACTTCAAAAAACTTAAGCCTACTTAAGATTATTTTCCCTGTTTTTTACAATACAATTCTCAGGTACTAAGTTGATTTAAGACGAAGTGCAAATGCTTAAGTAAAAACAATTAAGGCATAAGATGAAATTTCTTTGAATTTTTTAGAGGCAGATACAACCAAATAAAACTAAAAGTTTTAAAAAACGTCATATCGATACCTTCCCCTATGAATGTATTTGGCAACATTTAAAAAAATGTACAGGCATCGAAAAAAACCTCTTGTTCATTATCCATTTGCGTATTTAAAGGAATAAAAAGATATGGAAAGGGAATTTCATATCAAAGTCCCTTTAAAATTCTGTTTATTACTTAAAAATAGACAAATAAATAAGTAACTAAACAAGAGGGGCTTAAAAATTGAAGTTTAAAATTTTGAAAATTTGGCTTAATACATTTTTACGAGAAGGTATCAATATGCTTTTTGGAATCACAATCGTAGAAACTCAAATTAACAGTTATGAAAAAAAACTTTTATATAAAACAGTAAAACAATCGATATTCTTGACCATATTTTAAAATTTCAAGCAATGTACAAAAGCATTTTTAAACATTTTGTACACTTTCGAAAACTAAGACACTAACAGCCTTTTTTATAAACTTTATTTAGCGATGGAGTAAAGTTACTCTGACCTTGCAACACCTCTAATCCTGAAAATCTTATTTAAAAAATACACGAATAATAGAGGCGTAGTAAGGTAAAACTGGTTCATAAGAGGTATAAAGCCGTATTAGAGCCGTTTTAGTATATAAATGTCATTTTGACATGACATCGTGTGAAATTTGTTTTATCTTTTTTTACTCGTAAATTTTTCTTAAAATTTTCTTAACCATTTGTTATTTATAACTTTACCAAAAGTCAACCAAAATTAATTAATTGAAATAAATAATTGTGGAAATCAGCTAGGGTTTGTTTAGGTTGTTGATAACCAGAGTTTCAGATTTGTGGTTTTTTTGACATGACGAGGGCGTAACTAAAAAAATCAATTTTTTTTTATAAATAAGGATTAGTTTTACGTGGCGTAAGGTAGTGTTAGTAAAATCTAATAAATGCAACGTAATCATTGTAAAGTTGTTAACTACGTAAATCTTTCAAATTTTCCATACAAATTGTGATAGAATTGAGAAGTTTAAGACTTTACAACGTTTACGACGGCTTTACGCCAAAGTATCCTATATCTACTTAAAGAAAGGAAAATCACAGTTTTGAAATTATAAAATTATAAAATTATCTTATGTCAACATAGGATGATTTGCCTCTTCTCACTTTTCCACATTTTTTCGAGAGCTTTTATCTTAAGTCGACATAAGAATGTTTTTTTTTTAGTTGACACCAGTCAAAGTATCTTAAGTCAACATAATATACTTACCTTTCCAGAACAAAATAAAATTCTAAAGATAAAATAATCTTAACTCTGCATAAGGTTTCTGAAAACGATTGACCATAACATCTTATGTTGTTTTAAGATATTTTACCTTGTGTCAACATATGATTTTCAGACATAAGATGAAACTTTTTTGCCTTGAAAAGGGGGAAAGGCGTGAGATAGCAGGATGGCGATAAGATAGAACTGGGTGTCTGAAAAATGGCAACATGATTCATTAAAAAAAAGGAAATCATCCTAGGTCGGCTTAAGATACCTTAGCTTTTTAGTCGAGGGGGGCTTTACATGGATCAACATATCGTTCAACATTGTTGGCAACTACCGATGTTAGATAATTTAAACGGAAACAAACCAAACTAGTAGATTTTCTTACTGGTCTAACAAAAAGTTATTATTGTAGATACTTAGTTGTAGATACTTAATTATTAAATTATTTACTTGTTCATTTTGTTACTTGTTTTTTTTTTTTTAATATTAATTTATTTTTATATTCCAAAGCAATGAAATTATTAGATTAAGATATCAATACAAAATTTAATTCTAAGTTATCTGTAAGATATAACAGTTGTTGATTTAGAAATAAAAAGTTTTAAAAGAAAACCACAGTCTTCAACTTCAGAAGTGGGATCACCCTAAAAAATAAGAAATTTATTTCAATCAAATTTGAATTTAAAATAATTTTACATAATTGAAAAATTGAAATTATTCCGTATAATTATGTTTCTCTCACATATTATGAAGAAATAAAAACTGGTAGCTTGATGGTTTATAAGACGCAACATTGAATTTCCAGTAAATGCAAAGGTTGCTCAGTTAAGTGACTTTTATAAAGCTCATTCCGGCGATAATCATTCCCAAAACTCCAATCAAGCTGAAGATCCTAAAGGATCTAATGACAATAGAAATTCTGATTTTGCGTAGGTTCAACAAAATCAAGTAGGTACCTATAATTGAAAACGAAGCCTATCCAGATGTTGGAAAAAAGAAATAAATGAAGCTCATTAAACTACGCCGCGAATTTGCTCATTTGGAATGGGATTTTGTCAATCCTTTGTTTCCAAGGATTCAACGTATTTCTAAGGACGTCAAAGCATTCAATTGCGTTTTTTTCTGGTGACTCATACGATGTCAAAAAGTGGATTGATGCCTTTGAACGAGCATGTGATTCAGTTGAAGGTAATTCAGTATTTAGATTGAAGTCCATCTGGAGATTAATGAAACCTGATTCTACTGCTAAAATGTTTTTACATATTGACGAATCAACTACGTACGAATTACTATTTGCAATTTCTTAACCAATTTTATACACAATTATTCAATTTTGGAAATTATTGACACAATATATTTTAAAAAATCACGTTCTGAAATCGATGAGAAGAAAACAATTCTGTTCATCTTTAAAGGTTTATATAATCATTCCCCCAACATAACTGTGTTGTATCCAGCACGTACAATTGACGAATTGAACTGTTAGGCTCAACATTGAGAACTAAATTCCATAAACTGTGACTCAACTAATTCCGCTTCCTGCTCAGCTCCAATGGGAACAAAGCCAAAATTCAAGTTTTCCGCTGGTGAGTCTGAAAAAAAAGTTTATTCTGTGCTTTAATTGCTCTGGTACTAGAAATTACTCTACCACGTGCACACATCCGAAACTTGTGTTCCTTATCCAGTACTTTTAGGTCGCAATTTTCAATTGCGATCGTTTCAAATAAAATTATGTTATATTCCAAATACTATAAAGAAACCAAAAATCGAAATAAAAGAATTTATTGGTAAAGAAAATGAAATGCTACTCGAATCTTTGCATTTCCTTTCTAATCATGACATTAAGGATATTCATGCAAAAGAGTAAATTCATCGTAAACGTAGTAAAGTTGTAGCTTGTATACTGCGAAGTTTAAAACTTTATTGTGTTTACGACACTACGGCCTTACGCGCACTGTAGTATGAAAAGCCTTAATTAAACTTAAAATCGAGATATTTAGCGGGTTTTGATTTGAAGCACCATTATTTTTTGAAAACTGATGGTGTCATCGCTTCCAATCTTTACACACGCACGATTCTAGCTTTTAAATTGTATTTTTTTATGTTATTGTTGATAAGTAGGCAGGGCCGTAGCTAGAGTCGAATTTAAAGTAGAGCCAGCGATGGAATTAGGTAGTGCAGAATTAAAAATTTTATTTGATGCACCTATGTAATTTGGCAAAAATTTTGACTGAATCGCTGGCAGTGCTGCCATATTTATCGTATTGAATAATCATACAATGCGCTAATTTCTATCATACCAGAGTAAAAATTATCATGCGCAAAATAAAACGAAAACGATCGAACGAACGAAAATATAAAAAATAAAAAAATTTGTTTATTGAAAATAAAAAAATAATTATTAGCTTTATTAACATTTATGTTAGCAAATATAAGGAACACATTTCATTAAATTAAAGGTATTAATAATGGAAAATTAGATCTTTTAGAGCAATGCAAATCATTCTTTGCGCAATTTTTTTTAATTTAGTCATATATAACAATAATCATACATCATGCGAATGATAATAAACTTCAATATACGAGTATCATACAGGACCACAAATTATGCTGCGGTTTTCAGCACTGATCGCTGATAACGGTCACTGACATTTTAATTAATTAATTTTTTTTTATGAATTCAGTTTCTAAATATAAAATTCCAGATAAATGAAATTTCAGTGATTTTGAAGCAAAAAAATGAGATGACTATTTTAAGTTATTTGCTTTTTTTGTTATTTCTCTTCTATTGGGCATTCTAATTAAATTAAATTAAAATTTAGCAAACAAAAATGATAGCTGGAAATTTTTGTTGTGCGAATTTTTAAAATCCTTAACTTTTTTGAGTTAAATTCAAAACGCAATTAACATAAGGTTAGTGTTGCCTGGTCTTCTTCAATCGGACTTAGGTTACATATTTAATATTGAACCATCATACACCGAATACAAATAAAATAAGCAGCTTATATCACGAACTTTCAAAAACACCCACTGACTTAAGACCCCCGAATATAAAAAATGTTTGTGTTTTCTTATGGGAATTCAAATCCCTGCCCTACCTAAATTATTGAAAAACCTATACGAATATAATTTGTGGAGCTAGATATTTGCAATAGCACCATTTTCAATCCTATCTCTTAAAAAAAAAATGTTAGGGATCATAAAATATCCAATTTGTAACTTCCTTAACACCCTTCACTATCGTTCACGAAGTAGAGTGTTTAATACTGTTATTTTCTGTGGATACTACTTTTCTACAATACACCACCAACAAGTGGGTCATTTACATCACCTTGTGAAGATTCAATAGCGTATTTTAAGAAAATGGTAACTAGGCAAAAATATTCTCTTCTGATGTTTTGTATGATATTCTTTATAATGACTGAAAATTTCAGCTGAATGGGTTGAATTCGTCAGATTTAAGACCGCCTCTCTTACAATTAGATCCATGAACTACTGTCATGTCAAATATTTGTGTTTATTCGATCATCGATCATTTTATTAAATTCAATTTAGATCTATAAATTTTTGTTTGTTCATGAAATCAATATGACATTTCCTTCAAATTAATTTTTTATTTTATTGTTTTTTTTTTTTTTGTAAATAAAAGAAAATAAGAAAATTGTTTAAAAAAGGTTATTAGTATTTTAAGTAAGGGCATTACCCCACAATGCCCTACCGGAGCTACGGCCGTGTATGTGGGTATTTGATTTTGATGTTCGAAATGGATTAAGAAATTTTTTTCTCATTCCAAATTTTTGTGCGTTGGAAATTTTTGCATTTAATATTTTTATTTTTTATTTAGAGATTTGTTGCATTCGAGATGCCAAAAGTCAAGCAATTAAAAGTAGGTAGTTTGGCTTCCTTGAAAGTACTGCAAGGCACTAGTCCAGTAATGGCGAACCTTTTTAGAGACTCGTGTCGTTTTAAAAAAAATAGTTAGAAATGCCTTTGGCGTGACAACATACAGTCTTAACCTAGTTTTCTAGTGACTTCTAAAAAAACATAGCTTTATAGTACACAGCATAATCACTATGTTACAGAATCCGACTCTTTTTTGACATTCTAATTAATGTCAAAATTGAGTCAGACTCCTTTCGCAGCTCATTCGTTGGATTCTGTAATCGGGTGATTATTTTTTAATATTTTTTTGAAACTTATAGTTTTTAAAGAAACAAATTTAAGATAACAAAAAAAAACAAACAAAAACCATTAGATTCGAAGATCTCGCACTTCACATTCTTCATACATTTTTTTTTGTTTATTTTACAATATAAATTCGAAAATAGCCAATTGTGGCAAATCAAATAAAATAACGATTATTTTTTATAAAACGCTTATTTTGCAATAATAGGTTACTTTTTGATAAGCTTTTGTGTTGAAACAATCTTAGAAAACATATTTGCCTTTTGTGTAAAGCAAGGTTGTTTACTTTCCATTGGAAAGTATTGTAATTGGAAAACTAGAATTGGAATCCACCATTTTTAGAGAGATATCTGTGTCTGTACGTACGTTCCTGCGTTCGTACGTTCCTTCGCTTTTTTTCGTTCACCATATCTCAAGAACGAATGAAGATATCGACTTCAAATAAATTTTATTTTGTAGATAAAAGCTTCAATACGTACTGAAATGACTTTCAAAAAATTCAATGAGCGTTTTTAAGTTTCTTTAGTCTCGTATATCTCAAGAACGAATAATGCTAGGGATTTCAAGTTGATTTAATTCTACGCATATTAACGTAATAAAGAATTGGTAAAAATATAAAAACATATTAACTTATTGTTTTTTAGAATAAAAAAACGTTATATTTTTAAAATATCTTGAGAACAAATAATGATATTGGCTTCAAGGTATTATATTTTATGCACTTGTTTACTAATAAAAATTGGTAAAATTTTTAAAAATATAGAATCAACAGTTTTTTTTAAAGCGAAAAAAACTGCAAGAAAATTTTTGTTGCCCCAAATATCTTGAGAACAGACAATGATATGGCTCCCGGTTGATTAAATCCTACATATTTGTTAGTAATTGATATTTGATAGGGTTTTTAAAAAAATTTAAGAAACATTTTTTTTTTAAACGAAAAACTCTACAAGCATCTTTACCAATAATTGTTGAATATTGTTTTTCGTCTCAAATATCTTGAGAACGAACAATGATGTTGGCTTTGGGTAGATTAAAATTTACAGACTTGTTTATAATCAATAATTTATAGGATTTGCAAAAAAAAAAAACATATCGAAAAAAAAATGTTTAACCAAAAAAAAAGAAACAGTAAAACTGTACCAAAATTGTTGAAATTTATTTTCTGATCCTGCGACCACAAAAAATTGTATTGGCTTGGGATTAATTCGATTCCTTGCACAAGTTTATAATTGATATTTGATTGGTTTTGTAAAATAATTCAACAAACATTGTTTTTTAAAGTGAAAAAACAACTATAAACCTTACCTTTGGATTAGTTTAATTCTTCTCACTAATCTTCACTTGATTGCATATTGAATATATAAGAACTTTTTCAAAGTTAGTTAGTTATTTTCTGATAGTAAAATAACATCGGGCCTCTAGCTTGTGAGGGCACCAATGGGAAGTCACCATTCTTCTAAAGAAAATTATTCAAAAAAAAGGCCAAAATAAAAATGTTTTTCTAGTTCTATTCGTAAACTATAAAATTACGTGAAATACGTAACGTGAAACTGTGTTTTCTGCTTAATTTTCTCAGAACCGGTGTTGATCCTGACCAGTTTTCAGAAATATTAAAAGGAAGAAAAATGAAAATAAAAAAAGTGGCTCGACGGTTTCTTGTTTAAATGTCATTCTATCATTCATTTTTTTTTTTGCAAAAGGTGCTGCATTGGACTTAAGAAGCGCTGTTACCATTTGCCCAATTTCTCGTTTCTCTTAAAATTACCTATGGTGGAAGCATCTTAAGCTTAATTTAAGATGAACAGGAATCATCTGCCAAACGGTTTCTAACCGAATCGTTCATGTTATCATTTTCTTAAAATAAGGCCCCATATGTCACACCCATTTGTTTGTTTGGTGTCAGTTCTTACAATAACGTTACCGCAAAAAAAAATAATTGCAAACAAATATCGAAATAAAAACATAAAGCTGTAAGTGCTTTTTGTTTCAACTCAATGCGACCACTCATCACAAATATACAGGAGCCGAATTACCTTATCAGTTATCGAGCAATACGTGACTGAATTATGTGAGTTTGGCATTACCGCTCACATTTCGAGCAATCTAGTATACCAAAACTTGAAGTGGTTACACTTCGATCACTGGTGGCACTCACTTACTCGATCACTGACGCGGTAATTCAGCCCCAGCTCTTCGAAAAATACTAACAAAAATTGACATAACAATTATTATAGTATTACTAAAAAAAGTATTAAAATTTGGGATTTCCTCTCGAATGCGTTCGAGATTCTGTCTATTTAGGATTTCGATCATTTGGATTTTGTCCATTTGAAATTTAGTGCATTTGGGATATGGCAATCGGAACTCTGATTCTATTCGGGACCTTGGCATTTGGAATCCTTCCATCACATCCAAAGTATCACTGATTCTTGGCAGAGGTATCTTATTTGATAGCTCTTTCTCATTATCGGGTGTCCACACGTTAATTGAAATTTAAATAACTAATTCAGCTCTGGCATTTCAAGCTAGAAATGATAGTGAAAACTCTAATGGCTTGAATATATTTTCATATTTAAAAATTTTTTATAAAGAACATGTGCTTCATTAAAATTTTTTAAAATTTTTAATAATTTCTTATCTGAGAAAAAATAAGCCATTTTGAAATTTGTTATTCCTTGCCTTTGATTTCTAGATCTTTTCTAAGACTCGTTCATGGGTCAAACTTTTTGGTTTAATCTAGGTCTACACACATTCTAAATACCGAAAAGGCACAGACAAAAATTTAAGAAAAAGAAGCAATCTTAAAAAAGTACGTACATATACGTCCGATTGTCAAAAATTTGTACACTTGACTTGATTTTTATTTTTCCGATCTCTTACGGACGAGAGGTAGAAAAACAAAGAGTATCTTCTTCGTTTGTGAGAAAGCTATAAATTTTAGATGTTGATCGAATAATTTTTATCGTTCGTGAACTATATTTTCTATAGTTTGTGAGAAGATCGATAAAGAATGATAAACATCCGTATTTCATTATTCGCGAATGATATTTAACGAACCTTGCTAAATTAAGAAACGTTTTTGTCATCAATTTAACATGTATGAATTTAATGTTTCTATATAATTATTATTTTGATTTTATTTCAATCGTTTTAATATAGATGTAATAATTTTAATTTAAAAATAAATCGGCTTCGAATCGTCTTGCTTTTAGTTTATTTTATTTTATGCATGCTTCATAGCATAATATATTCCCAAAACACCTTGTTCCTACTTGAATCTTAATTTAATGATATGACTTCATTCAATGAAACGTCAAGCACTCTCTTTATCAACTAATTTCAACTAATGTACATATATCCATGTTAATGCCCAAAATCTTTATTTCCTGAAATTAACGGATTATAAAAATATAATAGGTATATGATTATGTTATTGGTGAATATGACCTTATGATTTATCTATTCAAATAAATTGTAATTAAAAATCTAAACTGATGTTCTATTGACCAAAGTAAGCCGAGCCTCTATTTTGGATATAACTAAATATATATTGAGTACATATTCCCTTATGAAGCTATGTAATATATTCAAACCGCGTAAAATATTCAAACCTATCATCTAAACAGAACATCTCGTGACTTGTTGGAATTCATTATACACATCAATGCTCTTGACCTTGGAGACTAAATATCTAGCATTCAATTATCATTTTCTGTGTTTTCCAAATGAATATAAGCGACCCACTTCTCCATTTTGAATCACTATACCAACCAGATGTATGCAACCTGCAACAACATCTTAGCACCGCGTTTAGTTGCACATCAGCACATCTGTTGTATCAAGCAATCAAACAAAGAGATTAAGCTTCTGTCAACTATTTTAATAATGCTTGTACCTATAACAACCAATAACTTAACCATAAGAGTTTATATTTGTTTTACCTATGTAGCTTATATTAAACTTAGTATCTAGTAGAATATAAACCTACTTTACCAGTTAAGACACACTGGATGGGACTAGATTAGCTTTATCAAATTCCATGTGAATGTGTTACTTTTGAGTTTGAGCTTCAAAAACAAGCAACCGAAAACAGGTTTTTGTATGCATAACAAAAATAACAACTCTTTGTTGTTGATAATATTTTATTTTCGATTATTGTCTTAGAATACATTAGCCATTTTTGAGGTAATGAACTCTAAAGTGAGGAAGATTAAAAAAAGTAAACTAATTTAATAATGGTTTGATAAACGTGTACAAGTGTACATATCTTTGTATATACTCGTAGTTAGACATGTTGTTTAATTTAAAGGCTGAATTACCCGAGTCAAAGTGCTGTGCACTTTGTACGGTGATCTTGAAAAAATCTCGTTTCGATTTAACACATCAGGTATGTACCTACTTACCCAGCTATATTTGTTGCAAGCTCATCACTATAATATACATTCGATACCTTTCCGTAAGAATGTATTATTAAGCGACATTTCCAAAACAAATATCTTACCTATTCACTTATTTATTTGTGTATTTTGTAACAATAAACAGATTTTCAAAGGGATTTTGGGGTAAAAAAAAATAAATAACTGAATCACAGATTTTTTCGATACCTGTAAAATTTTTGAAATGCCATTACGAAGTTTAAAACTTTACTACGTTTGCGATGGCGTTACGCCTTTGTATGAATGCCCTTTGTACACCCTTAATATAAGCTATGTAAAATCATTTTTTTATTTCCTTAAATGTTTAATTTAATCGTAAATTACCTAAAAAAAAAACTCTGTCAAAACTGAAAGCTTAGAATCGAAAAAAAATCAACTCAAAAAGGCTCCCATTCAAATATCATCACAAACCAACTATTAATAAGATGTTATAACCGTTTTTTTCTTTCAGCTCAGATTAAAGTTTCATATACATATATATATATGAAAGAAAAAAAGCTCAGATTACAGTTTCATATACATATATATATATGAACGAAAAAAACGGTTATAACATCTTATTAATAGTTGGTTTGTGATGATATTTGAATGGGAGCCTTTTTGAGTAGATTTTTTTTTTCGATTCTAAGCTTTCAGTTTTGACAGAGTTTTTTTTAGGTAATTTATGATATAATTTCAAAACGATATTTTACTTCCGATATGCTGTACTGTTTATAGGAATTGGAAAATTGTCGATTTTATTTCGTTTAGTTTGATACGCCGTTTTTACTTCCAATCACTAACTTTATCGACTACATTTTGCAGTTTTTGTAAAACCTTCGTAACAGATTTATCTGGCACCAATAGTATCATCAGCAAAGAAGACCATGAAAACGTTGATATCCAATGGAATATCCCAAGTATATAACAGATACAGGGTTGGTCCTAGCACACTTCTTTATGGTATGCCGGCTTCAATTCTCTTTAGTTCCGAGTAATTTTGGTCATACCATTGTACCATACTCAAGAGTCCGTTCGTAACGTAGGATTTCAATATTTCGTAATCCTACGCGGGAAGGTCACTATGCAGTTTGTACTCAAGCCCCAAGTGCCAAACCTTTTCAAAGGCTTGGGCAACGAAGTATATAGTCGAGAATACTTGTTCTTCTTCAAGTACATTTTCCACAACTTCCGTAATCCGATGTCAAGTGCATTGTGTCAATTGTGAAATATTTATTTTTAAATTCAAACTGATGGCTCGGAATTAATCTCCTATCTTCTATTACTTTACTAAGCCTTTCCAGGAGCAGTTTTTCTAAAATGTTTGCTATGACAGCTATAAGTGATATACGTTTGTAAGATGTTACTTCTGTTGGTGGCTAAGCAGTAATTAGGTTGAACCCTGGTGATTTTTGGTTAGTAAATTATGTGTCACACATGCTCTTTACTTCTTTGCGCGTGATAAGAGAAATTTCATATTCTTCGCTTCTATCAATAAACTGTAAAGGATCTGTGGCTGTGTTTGCTGGGAGTAACTTTAAGAGGGAGATTTAAAGAGATCAGCCTTTTGTTTCGGGTTTCCGACCCATTTACCATCTTGAAATTTTACTGGCGGGTTTTGTCTTTTGTGGCTGTGGTTTTTTTAGGCACCTAGTTGCTTTCCATAAGGAGTATTCGGTAGAATCATCCGCTGTCAGACTATTCAGGAATCTGCTAAGTGAGTCATTTTTAAACAGATTCTTTTCCGTAACTTTACGGTTGAAAATTTTCTTAAAACATCATTTATATGATTGCAAATTCTACGATAAACGGAAAGGAGAAATGCTCATTAAGTGTTTGACGTCACAATCATCCGCTTAAGTCCGGAAAACAGCAAAAAAGGCAATTTAATAATTTTCTATTTTTAAAGCCTTTTATCCCTCAAAAACAACTAATTGTATCATTTAATTCTTAGCTATGGTTTCACTAAAAAAGAAAATATGTAGTTATAAAAAATGGCAGAAGAAAAGATGATTGGTACGACACAAAAAAACCAAGATGACAGATCGGGTGTATCTAATGAACATACCTTGTTTCTGTTTGCCGTGGTAAATTCAATGTTTAATCATTGATAGCAGTATTAATTAAAAAATTGATATCTACTCCCTTAAACACGTATTAACGCATAGGCACCTTGTTCTTTTGATATCTTTTCTCATTAATAGAGATATGATATCTTTTCAGTACTTCATCAAATTGTGGTGATTTTCTAATAAATGTGTCACACACATGCGCTGATTCACGAAGTGTGCGTGTTAGTGTTAAGAAGATATTCGTTCATTAAACGCAGAAAATCCGTACGATAACACACGTCACAGGCTATTACACTTTTTTACTTGCGATATATGTAGGTACTATAAAGCCAGTTTGCAAAAAAAATTGAGATAACAATCAAACATGACATTACGATGATAGAGAACATCAAAAAAGTGGTTGGCACAATTCTATCTGTCTGTTGATACATAGTGGTTTTTGGTGACTATGCCAACAGGTTTTTTCATTCTCTTTTTAGAATCTAAAATAACGGTACCTGTCATTTAAATTTAGCAATTTTACATAATCGTATTTTTCTCAAAAACGACTCGATGACTTTACTTAAAAAAAAATTCAGTACATTAATCTTAGTAAAGGCTTTCCTTGGGTGGAAAACTATTTTTTAAAATATGGTTATTAATGGTACCTTCCCAAAGAACCATTATTTTAATTTTCGATTGTCTTCAAAACGGTATGATTGATTTCAATAATTTCTTTTTTGTACAGAGGCTTCCAAAAACTATAAAAATTTTGTATGAACTTAAATTTTAAAAAATGTTTTGGATTTTTAAAAAAATGGTTCAACATTTTTTCGAAAATCAAACTTTTCGAAAACGGTATGATCGATTCTTTTGAAACTCGTTGTTTAAAAGTTTTTAGTACTCTCTAAAATATTTTTAGAAAGAAATTTACATATAAATAACGGTACTTTCCATACAAAAACTCGAAAACCGGAAGGAATTTTTTTTTTCTCAAAAACGACTCTCACGATTTTTATTTAACTTTTTCCGTACATTAAAATTAATACGATCTATGTACTATAAAAACTATACAATTTTGCACTTAGCAACTATTAATAGTACCTGCCATAGAACGTGTTTTATTTTTAATTTTGAATTTTCTCACTATCGGCTCAACGGATTTACATAAATTTAATAATATTACATATTAAATTTTTCAAAAAAAAGTTTTTGAATTTTTAAAAAAAACTTTCAATTTTTTTTTGAAAATTCGATATTTCAAAAAGGTGTTGACAAATTTATTTAAAATTTATTTTTTATATACACATAAATAAATACTTAAGATTTGCATACAAAAGTTTTCCTTAAAAATCTTTTAAGAATTTTATATATAAAAACTATTTTTTAAGAAAACCGCTTTTTGTCCATACAATCATATTCAATAAAGAATTAAGATGACGTTTTTTTTCATCTCGAGCTCTCAACCATAGAGTACCTATATTATCTAGAGTCGCGACTCGTACCCCTCTTGCCTAAAACACCCGCAAATTTTATTTGAGCACATTAAGAGAAAACTCTCTTAAATTCCCTGTCCGTGAATACGTGTGATAGCTCTAAATGTGGCGTTTTCAATTTTTTCAATTCAATTTGTTGTTGTTTTCAGTCTAATGACCAAAATTCCATTAAGTTATCATTGTATTGGTGAGGTTCCATTTAAAAAGCATTGGGCAGCTAACACATGCTCAGCCATGTGGAGGAAATACTCATAGTGCAGTTTGTAGGGTGAAAGAGAGAAAGCCCTGAAGTCGGTTCTCTAGATAATATAGGTAATATGCTCTCAACGAAGCTTTTTTAGTTAATTTAAATATGGTATTTCATGCTTTTCAACATTTTTCTCTCATAATTTCCATGGTACAAAACTATAAACAGCCTTTTGTGAAGGACTAAGCATGATACTTGTTAACAATCTTTTAAATATTTAGTCAATTACTAGCTCTTTCAAATTAATAAACATTTTATTTTGTTTTGCTAACAATTGTCACACTAATTCAATTTTAATAAAAACCTTTGTAGGGTTTTAATAACCTTTGTACGGGTTGAAAAGCCTTTGTAGGGTTTTAATTTCATGAACATTGGTTCTATGCGCAAAAATATAAAAAAGTTGGGTATCCCCAAGATTCGAACCATGAACCCTTCGATTCGATCCTGACGCGTCGATCATAAAATTCCAATCAACACAAATGATGATGTTGCACAAATTACCAGGTATTCGTAGCGATAATTTTGTTATCTTCGTGTATTAAAACTGTATTTAATTCTGAAACAGGTACAATTGCCAAGATTTTTTTTGAAGAAAATGAAAGATATCATGGATTTAGCACGATACTACAAAAATTTAAATAGCCATTTGGCGATGCTAACATCGTTTAAAATTAACAAAACGCTCTTTTTAACTTAGTATCATGTTAAAATTGCTTTAGCATCGCACTAAATCGTTTATATTGCGCCCGTCTTAACATATAATTTTCCAAGACCCACAGCGTTTTCTACATAAGAGCAAGTACGTGCGATCCAGTCGTGCATTTTATTTATTAAGAATCAGAAGTTAACAAATTGAATGAATTGAATAGAAAAAGATTTATTTTAGTTCAATATTAACAATGTTGACATTTTTGTTTTAACAAATCTCTTATGACATGGCAAAAGCCGTCTGCTAGGTTGACAAGAGTAGACCAGTCTTTTCCATTCAAAAAGTTAAGAACTTCATCGGTTGCGAGATAAGCTTTATCAAAATATAGTTAGTTATCTAAGTTAACAAATATGTATGTTAATGCTAACATGTTATTATATATCGTTTATTAGTATGGGGTTCAATGTTTTCTCAATGACTAACTATCTATTATTGAAATGAAATATGAACATAAATTTTTATTTCTAAACTTTATTTAAACTGTTTTTATTTTAGCTTTTACTTTAAGTTGGACAACATTTTAAATTTTAAGGATTTCATTGCTAGGTTGGTAGGTAATTTTATAATTGATTTATAAAATTTTGGGCTTTAGAGGTCATTCACTTGAGCGACCAACGAACAGCGAATAAGGGAACAAATCGGAATTTAAAACATTTATAACCAAACATTCTTTGACAAAACAAGACAGAATGGTAGAAATCTAATTAATGTTAATGTTTTGTTACTTAAATTTGTATTTTATTGTTTTAATTGGTAAAAAAGAGATATTGTGGTAAACAAAATGGTGTTTGCGAATTACAATCTATTCGCGCGACGAACAATTTTTTTGCTCAAATTTCTCTTATTTTTATATCATTTATTTTAATTAATTTAATTTAATTTTTTCATTCTAATTAATTTTATAGTGACTCAAAATTAACGTTTATTATAGATTTCTACCACTTTGTCTAGTTTTTGGATGTATTTTGGTTTAAAAATGTGTTAAATTCCGCTCTGAAGCGAATAAATTGGACGTGAAGATGCAAATTTATTTTTGTACCAAACACCAAAGAATCATTTTTAATCTTTTTGAAATTCTTTTTTTTTCACAAAATAAGAAAATTTTCAAAAATCCCTCGCTTAAAAAAATGTAAGAACTGATGTTTTGAAATTTAGCTGCCATGTATCTTTTAAGGGACTAACTGCAGAGAGTGAAATATAAGGCAACAATTATTTAAAACTGTTAGTTTAATATTTTTTGTATACATATTTTTTCTCCCTGACCAATAGTTATTGAAATTAATGAATTTAAAAAATAGAGGAATTCGCTAATTTTGTCTGTTATACCACGATACCAAACCAAACGATACTTTCGTAATCGTCTTTGTATCGTCAAAATCGAAAAATTTCAGTATTGTCCCGGTACCGGTCTCGGTCTCGTATAACTCAGTCTCATTTGGTCTCGTATAACAAAGTCTGGTCTCGGTATCGGTATCGGTCTCGTCTTGTTTTGGTCTGGCCTGAGTTGCAAACCAGAATAAAATGCATGACTTGGTTACATGTTCTTACTCTAGTAGTTTACTTGCTTGGTATTTTTAAGGTTTAAGAAAAAAATCTTTATTAAAAAGACAATTTTTTAAACTTTAACTTAAGCTTGTTTCACAATGTCTAAGTAAAGTTCCGATTAGGAATAAAGAGAACCAAGTCTGAAAATTGCAACCAAGTCGTTGGTTTGAGAGAATGCCAGTTGTTATTAAACCTTCATGTAAAACTAATATTATGTTGAATAAGTCCTCCAAATAGATTTATTTTTGTTTACTAGGTCAACCTTATCTAAGACGGCTCTATCGTCTACTCTTTAAATCATTCATTATTTCAAAAATCATTAAAAAAACTAGACGTGATAGAAAGAATTTTTTTTAAACCAGATTAAATTTAAAAAGTCAAATCTCATAAGATTTTAAAAAATTATTTAAATGTGAAAAAAAGTTAATTTTTGCAGACCAGTGTAATTATATCGTGTTTCCAATAACTGTATTTTTGGTAGGCTTATTTTTATAAGTCTTTAAAAGTAAAATTTAAACAATTATATTTATATTCATATTTATATTTATATTTATATTTATATTTATATTTATATTTATATTTATATTTATATTTATATTTATATTTATATTTATATTTATATTTATATTTATATTTATATTTATATTTATATTTATATTTATATTTATATTTATATTTATATTTATATTTATATTTATATTTATATTTATATTTATATTTATATTTATATTTATATTTATATTTATATTTATATTTATATTTATATTTATATTATATTTATATTTATATTTATATTTATATTTATATTTATATTTATATTTATATTTATATTTATATTTATATTTATATTTATATTTATATTTATATTTATATTTATATTTATATTTATATTTATATTTATATTTATATTTATATTTATATTTATATTTATATTTATATTTATATTTATATTTATATTTATATTTATATTTATATTTATATTTATATTTATATTTATATTTATATTTATATTTATATTTATATTTATATTTATATTTATATTTATATTTATATTTATATTTATATTTATATTTATATTTATATTTATATTTATATTTATATTTATATTTATATTTATATTTATATTTATATTTATATTTATATTTATATTTATATTTATATTTATATTTATATTTATATTTATATTTATATTTATATTTATATTTATATTTATATTTATATTTATATTTATATTTATATTTATATTTATATTTATATTTATATTTATATTTATATTTATATTTATATTTATATTTATATTTATATTTATATTTATATTTATATTTATATTTATATTTATATTTATATTTATATTTATATTTATATTTATATTTAATTTAATCAATAAACGCAAAAATAAAACATTGATATACAAACGATTACCATCACTCTTCAGATAAAAAAGTTGTAGTTTATCAAAGTTGAAATTTCTTTAGGGCGCCAATAATTGTATCCGATACGCTACCTCAGTTCATACATTTTATATAAAAGTATCTGTGGTGAGTACATAGATACAGCTTTTCCCCTCGGTTTACCTTAATGAAACTTAAAGAATGTGTTCTATAGCTCCATAGCCTCAGCATCGAAACCAATTGAGTCGAATCTTTAGGTGGTCTTTTGTATCGGCCCTGACTGTTTTTATGATGTTTGATCAAAATCAGTGGATAAGTTTGCTTACTACTAGTTTTGAGGGCAATATACAATCCATTTGTACTTAGTAAAGTAAATATAGTACAAGTGTATAAATATAAATACATACATACATACATATTTAAATAATACACACGAGTATGTTATATACTTGTACATTAATTTAGAACTGATATGTTTATGAAAAATATTTGTTTTTATTTTTCCATATTATGTATTATTTTGAAAAATCTGATGGCGTACTTCAATTCAATTTCAATTGTAAGTACAATTGATCCCAAGTTCTGTAGTCGCTTTTTTCATTTTTGATTGAAAAGAATAAATATAATTATTGTTATATTCATCACACTTAATATGTAAGAGTCTAGAGCTTAAAAGTATTAAGCTAAGTAACTTGCAGTAACAGAAAAACCAAGACGAAGGCAAAACAGCAAACGATTTCTATAACAGACAATAAAATACAAATCTTCAAAAGCTTTGCGGCGCAACACATTTCATGGGTACCAGTTTGCTTGCTCTTGCTGCATTGAATATACCACCCTCTTGTTATAATAGAACTTAAGGAGAACTTCATCTCAAGCCTCATATATGTGTATAAAACAATTGTAGGTTTAAATTGAATCTTTAGTTATAGCTTGATTGTGATTACGTTCACTTAACGTGCGAATTTAATCCATGATATTTGTGGCATATTTAAGTGATTAAAAGAAATAATTAAATTAAAAGATATCCACAATAAAATTTTCGCGCAGTTAAGTTATATTAAGTTAAGCGATTCTAACTCTGGAGCAAGTGTTTAGTTATGTGAAGTGAAGCGAAGTGAAGTAAGATAGTTTCTCAACCGATGCATTTGCGAATTAACTGAGATTATATTAGTACGTAAACGTCTTCCAAATGAAAATATAGATTTTGAATGGAAACTCAAATCAACACTTGAATTTTTCAAGAATAATAAATATAAACATTGAATTCATAAGCAGTTTTATAGTGCAGGTAAGATCCATAATGTCTTTACAGGCAAAATAATTTTTTGTTACTCACTTCGTTTATAGTTTGTCATTGAAAAAAATAGAGTCTTGAAAGCTTAAATTTAAAGGGATAGTTAAAAAACACAAGTGAAGTAAAAAAAGTGCTAAGCATATTCTAATCTAATCTAGGTATTGAATACTGAGCGCGTTTTTCGATTATTTAAACATTTGTAGGTGATGTGGTTAAAATAAACTAACTGAGCAGTGAGCAAACTTTGTTTTTACATTGCTATAGGGTTTCTTTCAAATGGACAAAAGAACAAAAACACATAATAGGTGTAGGGACAAAAAATCAATGAAAGAATGAGTGTAACATTGCTTGTTCTGGTGGATAAAAGTTATTGCCAAGTTCAAGACGTGCCGTTCTACTGCATTTACGTATGTATATGTATTAGGGTGTCCCTTATTTCCCAAACTCATTTTTGTGGAAAGCACACCCCATAAATCGAAAGTTTATGTCGTAAGAAAAAAATATTGGCCAACAAAAATTTCATCCGAGGTCATTAATCTAAGGTCATACTATCCCCATGCAAAGTATGGGAATTTGACACTTTTCACATTTTATTTGTTTTCTCTTCAACTGTAATAGTTATTTCAAATTTTCTTCTTGATTCTAACTGATTAATTGTTTCTTTAAAAACTGCATTCAAATATTTTTTTTTTTAAATACAGATTATAGTTTATTTTGAGTCTTAAAAATATTATTTAGATACTCGTATGTAGATAGATAAATAGATAGAAAATTACAGTTTTAACAATTTTTATAAGTCATTGCACGGCACAGAGATATGATAACATTTTGAATCTCACTACTGAAAATCAATATTATTATTATGATTTAAATAAATATCAATAAATTTGAAGGAACAAATAGGGCTTTTATACAAAAAACCTTCATTTAAATTTTGTTTATAATTATATCACAGATGATGCTTAAATCTTATTAAAAAAGGTTTTATAAATAATTAAACACAAGAACTAAAAAATAAATAAGTTTGAAAGTAAATAAATAAACAAATAAATAAATGAATGAATAAATAAATTAATAAACCAATAAATAAATAAATTAATAAACAATAAATAAATAAATTAATCAATTGATTAACAAATAAATAAATAAGAAAATAAATAAATATAGTGTACGTATGAACAAATAAACCATAAACCATAATAAGTAAATTGACATTGAAATAAAAAAATTAGCATATAAATAAATAAATAAACATTTAATTTTTTTTTATTACCGGATGGAAATCTTCAAACGGCAATCGGTAAAAATCGGTACCGAGTAGTGTGGGACTCTTACCGTACTAAGAAAACCGGTGAATCAGGACCAATCTATGAATGATCGACAAATGATTTTTCATTCTTAATTTATAAATCGCATTGTGGGAAGTTTAAGTTATAACACTTTCCCATAGCTTTTAGACCATTAGCTCATGAGGCTTGGTTCTACTTAATCTCCGAACATTGTATCGTACATTTAAGACGCTCTCCATTTCAGAGTTGGTATGACCTTGCTGTCGCTGATTGTGTGATACAGCGTGTTTGTTAACCACTTCTGTAACCATTTAAGTTTGAAGGTCACGATGTAGATCGCTATTTCTTATATGCCAAGGGGCATTTATTATTCCGCGAAGGACCTTGCTTTGAAAATTTTGGATGGGTTCAGCATTTGTTTTCTTTGTACAGCCCCATAGTTGGATGCCATATGTCCAAACGGGTTTCAGTACTTGCTTATATAACATTAGTTTGTTCTGGATAGATTGGTCAGAGTTCTTTCCTAGTAACCAGTACATTTTTCTGTACTTCAAGTTTAGTTCTTCTCTTTTCTTTTTGATGTGCTCTTTCCATTAAAGCTTTGCATCCAAAGTCATTCCAAGGTATTTGGCAGTATTGGAGTAAGGTACTGCTGTACTGTTTGTAAAAATTGGAACATATGCGTCGATTTTGTTTCATTTAGTTTGATTCGCCATTTTTGCGTCCAATCACTAACTTTATCGACTGCATTTTGCATTTTGTGTAGCCTTCGTAACGGACTTATCTGGCACCAATATTGCAGTATCATCAGCAAAGGTGGCCATGATAGCGTTGATGTCCACTGGAATATCCCTTGTATATAACAGATACAGGGTTGGTCCTAGGAGTTAGTTAGTTCCGAGTAATTTTGGTCGTACCGTACTCTAAAGAGTCGGTTCGTAACGTAGGATTTCAGTATTTCGTAGTACTGCCTGGGAAGATCCCTTTGCAGTTTGTACTCAAGTCCCAAGTGCCAAACCTTGTCAAAGGCTTGAGCAACATCTAAGAATATAGCCGAGCATACTTGTTTTTCTTCAAGTGCCTTTTCCACAACATCCGTAATCCGATGCACTTGGTCTATCGTGGAATGTTTATTTCTAAATCCAAACTGATGGCTCGGAATTAGTTTTCTCTGTTCTATTATTTTGCTTAGTCTTTTCAGAAGCAGTTTTTCGAAAACTTTTGCCATGATTGGTATAAGCGATATAGGTCTGTAAGATGTTACTTCTGTTGGTAGCTTACCTTGTTTAGGTATAACAATGACTTCTGCAATTTTCCAATGATGTGGGACATATCTTAGTTGAAGGCATGCATTTAATATAAATTCGACTTTTTTGAAGGCTATAGAAGGCATTTCTTTCAAAACCTGAGCAGTTGTTAGATCGTACCCTGGTGATTTTTTGTTAGACAACTTATGTTGACACATACTTCTTACTTCTTTGAGCTTGACAAAAGGAATTTCACATTCGTCGTTTCTATCAACAAACTGTAAGGGATCTGTAGCTGTGCTTGCTGGAAATGGCTTAAAAACATTCGCGAGATGTTCAGCGAAGAGATCAGCCTTTTGTTTTGGGTTTCCGATCCATTTACCATCTTGAGATTTTACTGGCGGGTTTTGTGCCCTAGCTGGCGCTTAGCTGTTTCCATAAGGAGTATTCCGTAGAAGCATCCGCCGTCAGACTATTCAGGAATCTACTAAATAATTCACTTTTAAATTCACAGATTCTTTTCTTTAATTCATTGTTAAGATGGTTAAAAACTGCCTTATTACCTGGAAATCTCGAAGCTTGCCATTTTATTCGAGCTCTTTTTTTTCTCCAAGATCAGCTCCTTTATTTCAACAGGATATTTTATTTTTTTTTTTTTTTTGAGTTCGAAATTATTGGAGTACTTTTTTCTGCAGCCTGTTGTACATCAGCAAAAAATTGTTCTACTTCATGATCAATCTGTTCAATTGTTTGCATAGGGGATCTTAGGTTTATAAAACTTTCAAGTTTATCTCTGAATTTGTTCCAATTTGTTCTTTTATTCACGAGCTTAGGATTCCTTTTTTCTATTATTTCTGTTTCGCTCAGTGATAATGTTACTGGAGTATGATCTGACGATAAATCGTAATAACCTTCGACACTTGACACTTATATGGTTTCGTTTAATACCTTTTACTGCGAAAAAGTCTATAAGTCTGGTATTTTGTTAAAATCAGATGCCCAATATGTTGGCGAGCCAGGAGAATTAAATTCGCAGTTGTATTTGCTTGATACAGCTGTTTACCTTTCGTTGTTATGAGCCTAGATCCCCAATGGGTGTGTTTAGCATTGAAGTCGCCACCAGCAAGGAAGTTAGGTCCTAACAAATTTAGGAGTTCTGCAAAGTCTTCTTCAGTTGGAGAGCGCCTCGGAGGGCAGTATATATCTGCTATCTTAAACTCTTTCTTTTTTATACTAATACTAATTGTTGTTAAGCACTTTTTTATTAGTATTGCTGATCCTCCCCTAGCTGGGTGCGGAGCGTGATAACACGTATAGTTAGGTAATTTATTATCAAGATTTTGTTCTATAGCGAGGTGAGTTTCGGACACCAAACAAATGTCTATGTGTTCTATGTCTAAAAAGATGTTTAGTTCTGATACATGTTGTAAAAGACCGTTTGCATTCCATGTTGCGATTTTGAGTGTTCTGTCCATCATTGTTTTTTAAGAGCGACTTCTTCGCTAAGCTGTTGAATGCTTAAATCTTGTTTGTCAATCCTTTTCAGGATAAGTTCAAGCATTTCTTTAATAGATGCTTCTTCGTTCTTCCGCACATTTTTAACAATCTGGGAATAGGATTTATTTTCATGACTTTTGCTTTGTGCAATTGCTTTTGGCGGTTGATTTGTAGTTTTGTTTTCAACGGCTACTTTTTTGCTTTCAACTATTGCTTTTGGGTTTGTTGGGTTTCTTAGCTTGTTCCCAGTTTTGTTTTTTCTTTTTGTATCTTGGAATTTTTTGGCAACTGGACATCCTCTGTAACTTGCAGGATGGTTGCCTTGACAGTTAACACATTTCGCTTTCTGTTCTCTGTCCATGGGACGGGTTTTAGTTGCATGCTTGCCTTCGCATTTAACACAAGCAAACTCACGTTTGCAGTGTATTTTTGTGTATGCCCAAAGGCTTGACAGCGTCTACATTGTGGAACAATTCTTGACTTTCGCAGTGGTTCTATTTTGACAACTATGCCCATATTTGATTTTATACTGCAAATCTTATCGAGACTTTCTTTATTTTCAAAGGTGAGCATAAACAAAGGTAGAGATTTTTTTTTTGTCATTGATACTCCAGTGGAGTCTTTGATTACCTCATTTTTAATAAGATTATTCGCATCGAGGGCTTGGAAACCTTTTTGAATAAGGTCTTCGACAATATCTTTGGCAACACATGAAGAGTGGAGGCCTCTTGCTACTACCTTTATCGGCCTTGTAGCTTTATTTTCGTACGAGTGCCACTGAATTTTCTTTTTGTTCAGTTCTTCAGTGATAGATCTATACGCATCGGCGTCTTCAACAATGACTCTCCAATTGTCTTTATTGTATGATGTTTATTTACATGCTTTATTAGTGCATTTTTCTACTATGTTCTTAAGCTCACAGTTTAAGTGGTGCAGTGTACTCGTACCTTTAGCAAAAGACTTCTTTTGGGATACATCTTTTATTTTATTGTTTAATGTTTTTGCTGTTGCAGCAATACCCGCTTTTGAAGCTACCTGCTTAATTTTTTGAACAGTCTCTGGGCTACCCTCTGCTTTCCGTTTCTTGGATTTACGTTTATTTCTGTTACCATCTGTTTCAAAAAAATGCTCTTCCTCATCAGTATGAAATTCAATGGTTTTTGGTGGGCTTTTCACAAGTATTTTTGGAGTAATTTTGCTGTAATTTTTTGAGGTCTAGCAAGCTGACTTTTTCTTCAAGTCTCTTAACTTGTTGCTGGAGACTTTCAACGAGGACTTCAAGTTTCTTTCTGGCTATTATTTCTTTTTGTCATTCCTCGAAATAATTTTCGGATTCAACTTGGTGGATCTCGTTGCGTTTTTAAATACAACAAATAACATTCAGATGTGCAAATTTATAAATATATGAACTCGTATGAAATACAAAATAAATATGGTATAAAAAATAAATAATAAAGAAATAAATAGGTCAACAAAAAATAAATTTATCAGGTAATAAATAACAGGTTATTGAAATGAAAAAATAGAAAAATAAAATTCACGACTTGGTCGCACGTACTTGCTCTTATGTTCAAGGTGCTGAGGGCTTATGAAAATTATATGTAAAGACATGGAAATTATGAGAGAAAAATGTTTAAAAGCATGAAATCCGATATTAAAATTAGCTTAAAAAACTTCGTTGAGAGTTTGAGATGAAAAAAAAGAATGCCATCTGAATTATTTATTGAATATGATTGTATGGACAAACAGAATTAAAATCGTTCGAGCGGTTTTCTTAAAAAATAATTTATATATGTTTATAATATTCTTAAAACATTTTTTAAGAAAAACTTTTGGTATGCAAATCTTCAGTATTTATTTATGTGCATATAAGAGTTAAATTTGAAAAAAAATCGTCAACCCGTTTTTGAAATATCGAAAATTCAAAAAAAAAAATTTGAATTTTTTCTAAAAATTCAAATACTTATTTTTAGAAAATTTTTATATGCAATAGGTATTATTAAGTTTTATCTGAAATGTGTGTGGAAGAATTTATCTCTATCCGTTCAGCCGTTCATGCATTTATTTTTCCTTCGTTGACTAGGCTACCAATGGAACTTAAATTTTATATTTTTTTGTTGATATTTACAAAAAGTGTCTGGCTCGGATTTTTCAACTGCAGAAATGCCTGGCTTTCCGGACTAAGATTGCTAAATGGTTATAAAAAGCAGTGAAAAAAATTAACCGTACTAAAATTACTTCGAAAATAATTAGTTTTGCCTACTGGGAAACGCAACACCTCCCAATAACCAGACTGCCCTCTCGCGGAATCTAGGGAATTACAGAGAATATACTTATATCAAAAAACTAGCCAGACTAAAATGACTTCGCCAAAACGTTGCTAGCTCTTAGACTAAAAGGACATAAAAACGAATGCCAGCAAAAGATCCCCAAGATCTTAATACTCATATAAATTCTGGAAATGACCAATAAATTTAAAGTTGGGACCCATTTCTTCTGACGCTTTTTGAAGCATGTTCATCGTCAATTGTTCTTTATGGCGATTACTGAACTCAAGATTTCGAACAAAATGATCCAGCTGTATCTCGTGATATTATAAAACACAAAGTGCGATACGTGATATGCAACTAGAGAGAATGTAAAACACATGTACAATGCACTCAGCAAACATATATTAGAAATTGGTAAACTCATTTAATGTACACTCGGTCGTATACGTACTTTTATTGTATTGAATTGCGATATTATATCCCAAGTAAAGGCTCTCCCAAACCAACGCGAATTCGTGGCGACGGCGAATTTGTGTTGTTGTTTAGCGTTGTGTATTTGTCATATTTCTTACTACTGTGAATGATTTGCTTCGAATCGCTCCGTATTCGCGTTGGTTTGGGAGAGCCTTAAAAGGTTAAAAATTCAATACAATAAAAGTACGTATTTGACAGAGTGAACAATTGAGTAACCAATTTCTACTAGGTCATTTCTTGACATAAACGTTTTTTCATATCAATGTAGGATCAAGTTTTCCTGCACCTATTATGCTTAAAAAAGTATATCTTTATTATTTCTTCTCTTATTGTCATGTAACTCAAAGGAAAATTATATTAATTCTAAACTGAGCTTTAGAAAACAATTTAATAGTTTTTTCATTTCCCTAAAATTTTTTGAGATCTACCTTTTTCGAAATTTTACATTCAATTTTTTCATGAAGACATCTTCGTCATCATTTCAATCAGGGAAATTTAATTTTACTTATTTATACATATAAAATAACAAATAAATCGTTAAAAGGATTAATGTTGGGAGTAATTATGTGGGCTTATTTCCGAAACAGGTTCTTTAATTTAAGAATTAGAATTCTTTTATTTATTAAAATTTTCGAAATTAATAGATTTTTAGGGGCAAACTTTCATTAAAATCTTGAAGCTTATGAAAGGAAAATCCTTTATAATTTTTATGGACACATAAAGCATAAGACTTTGTTCATCTCTAGCCAAAAACAAATGTGCATTTCCAGGAATATATTCGCTAAGGGTGTGTTAGATCTCTTTCTATCGAGTTAGGTTATAAATAAACACATTTGGTGGTGCAACAGCTCGTGGAGAACCAGGGCCTAATGACTTACAACTCTCAACTATTCCTGTGTGGGTATTGTTGGTAAGAACGGAGGGGACCTACAATTTTTTCCGAGTCCAAATGGCTAGATGAGAAGCACTTATTCATGGCAAATATACTCTTGGAGGATTTGTTTTTTTAGGCAAATATGCTCGAAAAAAGTGATATTTTTTTTTTTCTTAAGCAAGTTGCACCTCATGCAATAATTTTATGTTCATTTAAATAGTTATAATTTTTATAAAAATGTAATTTTAATTTTTTTATCTTTAACGCATTTCCGATGGCTACATGGCTACAAGTTCCAGTTGAGCAAGGAGAACACCAAAAAATCAGGTGGCATAATTCTGTTTCTCTGGGAAAATTGTGCTGAAATGCATAAGAAAAATTACAAACTATACAACAAAATCTTAAAAATGATCCTAAACAAACAAAAATCTTAAAAATAGATACTAAAATAGTTTCTTTAAAAAAATGGAAATTTAGTGATAAATCTTTAATTAAGAACCTGATTTGAAGAAATTATTTAGTAAAATACAACCAAACGTTTTTTTTTACCATATAGGTACTATAGGACATGTTTTTGGATTCGTACAAAAAAAATCGAGACAACAATCAAATCATTATGATGATAAAGAACACTAAAAAAGTGGGTGGTATAATTCTGTCTGTCTGTCCGTATATCGACCTACAGTCCAAACCACAGAAGAAATTTACTTCAAATTTTGAACTTAAGGTTTTTTTTAACTTTCTAGAGGGAAAATTGAAGATTTTTTTAGCACCAAAAACTACGGTACTTTACCTAAAACCGGAAATGAAAAGCTTATTCATTTCAAAAACGGCTCTTACGATTTAATAAAAAAAAAAAATGCACGACTGGATCGCACGTACTTGATCTTATGCTCTAGTTGCTTGGAATTAACTTTTAAAATATAAAAGAGATTATAAAAAAATATTGAAAAATCATTTAAATCGTCATTTTGATTGCATAAACAACTAGTTAAGAAATTTAGAGCCCAAAAACAAGAATGCGATTTGATTGCTTGAAAAATTATGAATCTATTAAAAAAACATTAAAATCGGAACAGTTTTCAAAAAAAATAAATAATTTTTTATACATAAAATTTTAATATGATTTTTAAAAGAGTTTTGGTATACCAATTCTGAGTATGTATTAAAATACATTTTTAAACCTAGTTTCAAAAAAATTCATCCTCTCATTTTTGAAATATTGAATTTTCAAAAAAAAAAATTAATATTTTTTTAAAAATCCAAAATAAATATTTTTGAAAATTTTGATAGGCAGTATTACTAACATTTTAAATGAACTTTTGCATACAAATTTTGGTTTAAATCATTTGAGCCGTTAATGAGGAAAGCAAAAGTTAAAAAAAACCGGGCAGATACCGTTAATAACAGTTTTTGGTAAATTTTTTTCTCATCAAAAAGTGCACCTTACCTATACACTGATTTTTTTCATCAAAATTACTAGAGCCATTTTTGAGATAAGTAAGCTTTTCATTTACGGTTGTAGGGCAAGTACCGCTACTTTTGGTGCGAAAAAATTTCAATTTCCCCTCTGGAGAGTTACAAAAAAACCTGAAGTTCAAAATTTGAAGAAAATTGCCTCAGTGTCTTAGGCTGAAGGTCAATATACGGAGGCAGACACACAGAATTGTGCCACCCACTTTTTTAGTGTTCTTTATCATCGTAACGACATGTTTGATTGTTATCTCGAAAATTTGTGTTTGTACGAATCCAAAAATTTGCCCTATGGTACCAATATCGCAAGTAAAAAAACTTTTGGTTGTATCTTTCTCAATGATTTTTTCAAATCAGGTTTCTTATTAAAGTATTTTTACTAAATTCTCATTTTTTTTGAGAACTTCAATTTTAGTATCAATTTTTAAGGTTTTGTTTTTGTTTTTTTTTGTACTTGACAGAGTTGACCCAAGGGATTTCGCAGTAATTGGTAGTTAAGTTATGGCTATGTAAGAAACAATTTGTTTTTGGTGAAAAAGGTACCCTGACTCTTACCAGCATTAATTTGAATTCTCCAATGTTTGTAATATTCAAAAATAAGGACAAAGGCATTTTGGATATAATTTATTATATTCGCAGGATGTTCATTGGATGAATATATGGCTATGTCATGAGCGTACATACCAAAATCAAAGTTTCGTAACTTTGGAAAATCGATGTATAAATATTAAAGAGTGTAGGATACTAAGCCGATCCTTGGGGAATGCCGTCAGAAATAGTTTTTGGAGCGGAACCTGTACCATGTGGAACTTTAAACTGTCTGTCAAACAAAAAACTTTGTATAATCTTTATTAAAAAAGCTGGTCATTCATTAATAATAGGCTTGTGCATGAGACCGCAGTGCCAAACCGTGTTAAAAGCTATTTCTGCATCTAGCTGTACTTATCCTGTCGATTTTGTTTCTCTAAATTTTTCTTTCACATGTCTGCTTATTCCCAGAACCTGGTGTGATGTTTTATCTTGTTTTCTGAAACCAAATTGCTGCATTGGTATGATATTCTTCTCGTTCAAAAAATTCCCGTTTGGTTCGAATCATTTTCTCAAAAATTTTGCTAGAACTACTCAGTAAACTTATTGGTCTGTAACTCAATGGATCACTTCGGGCTTTTACCGGCTTCAAAATTGGAACAGATTTTCGCCAACTTGCATTTGACTAGAAAATATTGAATATTGAAAAGTCAAATATATTTATCCACTAACAGGAAGCTGTTTAAGGAATTGGTTTTTTATGTTATCAATTCCCTGAGCTTTTTAATTTTGCAGGTCACACACTGCATCTACATCTACTACAGATACTTTTTCGTTACTTTCTTCATACAAATTTGTATGGGAATTTCACACTTTTCCCATTTTATTTGTTTTCTCTTCAACTATAATTATAGTTATTTCAAAATTACTTCTTGATTCTGATTGATTAATTGTTTCTTTAAAACACGGCATTTAAATATTTTTTAAAAACAAACATTATAGTTTACTTAGATTTTTAAAAATATAAAATTAAATATTTAAAATTTTTATTGTTTTTTTGTCCTTCTCGACGTTCAGCAGTTTTTGTTGTTTTTTAATTGATTGTTATTAAGTTATAATGTTTTAAAATTTATTAAGAGAAATTATAAATAATTGATTTCGATTTTTTAAACTTTTTCATTAGGTACTTTTTTTGTGATTGTTGTCTTCTTTAAAAGAAATATTCAAAAATTAATTAAAAAAGCAATAAAAATTTTATTTCAATATTTGAAATTATCTTTTAATTTTAAATTTCTATTTTGTTGTACTTTTTATTTTATTTTTTTCATTAAAAACAGTATTTTAAAATTTTTTTTATTGTTAAACAATATCTTCTTCATAAAATACATGTACAAAATTTTATAAGAAATTATAAATAATTCATTTTAATATTTAACTTTAGTAAATAATTATAGTTTTAACTCTTTTTGGACACTTTTTTCATACTAAACATATTTTTACATTTTCTTTTCAAACATTTTTAAAAATATAATTAAAAATTAGTTTCGCAAAAATATTAATTATCAAAATCATTATCAATGACATCTCTAGATGAAAAGAAAAAACTAAAAATGTGTATTTTTGATACTACATAATTTTATGTTATATGATAAAAAATTTATTTTATATGAATAAAGTGTCAAAAAAGGGTAAAAACTCATAAAATAATCGAAATTAATTTTTATAATATGTTTTCATACCTGTTCTGATACTGCTTATATAAAAATTATAATTCAAAAATAATGAAAAAAAAAAAAACGATAAAAACTGCTAAAGATCAAGACAGTAAAAATAAAAAAAAAAATATATAAAAAAGGTAAAATATTGTGATATTTGAAAATTTAAGAAATTAATTATAAATTTTAATTCTTCCAAACAAAAAAAAAATGCGGCTTTTAAAGAAATAATAAATCAATCAGAATTAAAAAAAATAAGAATAACTATTATAGTGAGAGGGAAACAAATTAAGGTGACAAGTAATATATAAATAATATATAATTTTTTCTTGCTCCATAAACTTTCGATTTATGGGGTGTGCTTCCCAAAAAAATATCATATCGTCGTCGATACTGCAAGAGTAGGTATTTTTTTCTGATAATTTTCTAGACAACTAACAAACAGTTTATTTTTAACTTTTATTTTATTTTGTATGTTCTAATATTGTTGAAAACAATAAGCTATATTGTATTTTTGCTTTTTTTTACACTACTAAAGTTGGCTGTACACGACTGACCAATCCAATCCATTTGGTTCGGTTGGATTTCAGATTGCCTGAAAATCGAAATATGATCCACCCACACACGACCAATTTTAGGTCGGTGCGGAGCCATTAAAATTAAATATGATGCCATCTTGTAGGTCCATGGGAAACAAATAAAAATATGAAACGATTTGGAATTGAAAGACATTGGCTTGGGTCAAAATACAGAGGTAAATATCATAAGTGCCACGAAACTAAAATCAGGTTCCATGCGTTGACGGCTAAAAACGATCGAGGTCACAAAATTTAACTCCACAATTATTTAGTGTGCATTTCTTGTCTCTCAATAGGAGAATTGTAATAATTTTGTTTTGAACTAGTTATTAAAGCAAAGTATACAGTTAAAGCGAAACGAATTTCCATACAAGAAAAAACAACAAAATCATAAACGAAAAATTTCGTTGTAATTTTTTTTATGTAGTAAAGAGTTAAATAGTGAAATGTGAATTAAATAAAAACTGTTGTATTCCTTTAACCAAATCTGCACTTATTTTTCGCACGCAATTAATTCTCCGACGCAAAATTCTTGAAAAAAATTTGACAGTCTGTTTTATCTTGCAGTTATATTTTATTTTTAAATAGAAAATGAACAAAGAAGCAAATTAAGAATATAGACCACAAGACTTTTTTCGAAATTCAATGAGTGCGAACGAGAAAAAACATCTGATCTCCCCTTCACACTCATTTAATTGAGTCGTCTTGTAATATGGCACTAATCATTTCGTTCTCAAGTTGGAGACCAGAGAATATTTTCGTTTCACCTTAGCAACGTACTGGAACGAAAAAAAAAGTAGAGTTTTATCAGAAAGTCAGAAAGATGCCAAAATAAATTAAAAAAAAAAAAATCAAAATCTGAAGTCAATTTTGTTCTTGTTTGGTGTGAATTCTTCCATTTTTTGTTTTCATTTCGTCCGTTTGTTTTTTTTTTTTTTGTTTGTAATTCATTTTTATTTTCCATTTTCTTAAAACTATCTTAAAGCTAGACAAAAATTCATAAAAACTAGCCTACTTCATTTTCTTCAATTTTCATTTAAAAAAATCCAAAAGCAAAATAAAACAAATTGTCAAATTTTCGTCTGAAATAATTGTACGGTCAATTAATTATGTACGAAAAATGAGTGGAGACTTGGATCTAGTAATCTACTATTACTACTACGGCAACAAAATTTTTATGATTTATCATTTCGTTGTATCATTATTTTCTGTATGGAAATTTTCGTTTCGCTTCAGCTGCGTACTCTAATGAAAAATGAATATTATTTAACCTGATAAACCCACAGCAGATTTTGGGTGTGAGTGATAACAAAAAAAAAGAAGCATAGGCGTCGAAAGCTTCATTAAAATCTAATCAAAAAATTGAAGTCTTGCAGTCCACAACTGGGGCCTTTGTGAATAAACAGTGCCTCAAAAAAAATATGAATGCGACTTTGAAGGTAATCGTGTTAGCCAAAATTGGTTTTTATCCCTCCTTTGATAAGCTAATCGGATCACATATCACGGAATCTAAGACCATATGAATTCATAGTTCGACCTGCCTAGTTTAAGAAAACCATTTTGCACTTTGAATTTTGAATATTTTAAATGGTCTGGCAGGGCGAACTTTTTTTGATGCACTGTTTATTCACAAAGTCTCCAGTTGTGGACTGCAAGACTTTGATTTCTTAAATTGATTTTAATGAAGCTTTCGACCCCTATACTTTTTTAATTTCAATATTCAAAATATAACACTTCATTTTGTTTAAAAATTTATTTTCAAACATATTAAGACGAAAAGAAAAATAAGGATACGCCCACTATTTTAAAACGTCTTTTTCAAGATATTTTAAAGAAACGTATATTAACCCACAAACACAAATAAGAATCAATTTTATATATTCTTATTTATTGCAGTTGTCTGAAGAATTGTGTAAGCACATCCGAAACGTTACAACTCAAAAAAAACAAACTACTATCAACCTTGAGACTTGAGCCCACTTTAGGAAAAGCATTTTTTGTTAATAAAGAAAGGTCACGAAGAAGGGAAATATCTATCAAGAAATCTTATCAATGTAAATTTTTGTGTTACAATTTGAGCTGTGCTGATATAATTAAAATAGATTTTGTGCTAAATAATGATTACTTTACCTTACTGTGCGTGTATTGCTTACAGGCAACAAGCTGAGGAACATTTTTGGATCAATTCAGCGATAGTTTAAAGTGCATAAGAACAAAGAATTTGATAGTATTAGGAGATTTTAATATAGATATTTTTAAAAATAACACAGATTTTGACAATTACTTATTTCTTCATTTGAGTTTAAATCTATTATGAATGAGCCTATGCGAATTAATGAAACCTCTCAAACATGCATCGATCACATATTTGCAAGACTACAAACAAATTGGTTTGATGGCCTACCATGCGAGGTCCTAGATAACAAAATAACAGAGCACTGTATGTTAACCCTTCAATTAAAGCGCTTAATACAAGACAATACAAGTAGACACATTCTTTTTCGAACAAACAACTAAGTAAACTACTCTTCTCTTGTAGAGAGCTTAAAGTTTGAGTTCTGGGAAGAAGTATTTAGTCAAACAAATCCTTCTAGTGCATACGATATTTTTATTCACATCTTAAGAGCACACATCAATCAGTCTACATCTTCTTGCTCTAAAAATGTAAAAAGTTTGCAACCCCCCAAGCCCTGGATAAGTGAAAACCTTGTTCTTCTTATTAAAAAAAAAATAATTTAAAAAAAATACAAACGAAATTCTTTTAACAGTGCCTTGAAAAAATATTGTAAAAAACTCAGTGATAGCGCAAATAAGCAAATAGAAGTTAGCAAATACACTTTTTACTCTAAGAAATTTGAAAATTGTAGGAGGAATGGAAAATTGTCAATTGTCAATATTCTGAGTAGGAAAAATGGAGAGGACTCCATCCAACAAATAGAAATAAATGATGAGTTAATTTTAAATCCTCTTAGTATTGCTACTAACTGCAATAATTACTTTATCTCTATTGCCTCAAATTTGAAACCGTCTCCCACATTAAATGATTGTGATTGTAAACTGTATCCAGATTTGAAGGAAGATTGGTTTGCTTCATATCTCACTGGTAGACATCAAAGGGTTAATATTGATGTAGTTTATAGTGATGCTTTGGAAACAGTAGTCGGTGTACCTCAAGGCTCTGTTTTGGGTCCGATTTTATTTCTAATATAAGCAACCACTAAAAAGTAATATAACTGAGTTCGCTGATGACATGGCTTTAACATATACAAATAGCTCCGTATTTCAATCAATCACCGAGCTGCAACAGGATGTATTTGTCCTAAGACAATGGTTTGCCAGGCACGAACTTATCATTAGTGAAAAGACTAAAACTATGCTTTGCAATCTCAAAGATAATTTTCCACTCACAGATTGCAACGTTATGTTTCATTCAGCAATATGTAAAAAACTAAGCTAAAGCACTCATTCTCGTGGTAAATTTAGCTTCCTGAATGATGTTGCATGTTCGATTGGTTGTTTTGAGATCAAAGTTGTTAAAAAATTTAAATAGCTAGGAGTATTAATCGATGAAAATTTAAACTGGAAAGATCATATGGCTGATCTTAAGAAATATATGATAATTTTGACTCGTAAACTATTTGTTTTAAAACGAACCTGCTCAAAAAACCTTCTTACTACAATTTACTTTGGTCTTGTTCATTCAAAACTCCGGTACGGTTGTGGTGGTGCTTACAACAATACGCTTAACCAGTGATTTTAGCGCAGAAGTATATTGTCCAAATCGCATGTAAGAAATCAAGTCTAACAAGTAGTTGGCCTTTATTTCAAGAATGTTCTATATTACCATTAAAGCACTTGTATATATTTAAAGTTCTTAAAGTTTTTTGCATGCGAAGCGGATACAACTCAACACTCAGAAGTTCTAATTCCTATAGCTTAAGGATTAATACTCAAGGCTTTTTGAAAATTCCATATTGTAATAAAACACATTTCTCTTTTTTTTTTATTGCAACAGCACCTCAGCTTTTTAATCAATTGCCGCTTAATGTAAGAACTCCTTGCATTCATTTTTAAAATCAGTTAAACAATGGTTTTTTAATATGGATAGTTCGATGGTCAAAAATCTCTATTTTCATTACCTATACATTTTGGTTTTTTTTCTCTTTATTATTCTTCTTAATTTCAAATTTTCATATTTAACTTTTGTACCCCAAATACTTACTTTATTATTGAATTTATATTTTTTCATTATGGTTCATTCGCCTCTAGTTTTTAACAAATTATAGAATGAACCTATTATTCTTTCTCTAGTGTCTAATTCTCTCCTATCATACCAAATATGGCTGGGTGCGACTTAAGCTAAAGGCCCGATGTTATTTTATTTTTAAAAAATCGCCTATTGAAGATCTTCGAAAAAGTTCTTAGATATTCAGTATGCAATCAAGTAATAAAACTAACCAAATCCAATATCATTGGATGTTCTCAAGATATTTAAGAAAAAAATAAGTTTAACAATTTTTGGTAAAGTTTCTTGTAGTTTTTTTCACTTTAAAAAAACAATGTTAAATTATTTTGCAGAACCAATTAAATACCAATCATGAACTAGTGTAAAGAATTAAACTAACCCGAAGCCAATACCAATTTCTGTGATCTCAAGATATTTCGGAGAACAAATCTCAATGATTTTCGTATAGTTTCTTATTGTTTTTTTTTTTGGTTTAAGAAAAATATATGTAGAATTTTTTTGAAAATCCTATAAATTATTAATTATGAACTAATCTGTGAAATTAAATCAACCCAAAGCTAACATCATTCTTTGCATTTGAGACGAAAAACAATTTACAACAATAATTGGTAAAGTTGCTTGTAATTTTTTTATTTTTAAAAACCCTATCAATTATTAACTAACATTAAGGATTAAATTAAAGGGGAGCCAATATCGTTATCTGTTTCAAGATATTTTAGGCAAGAAAAAATTGTCAACAATCATTAATAAGATTACTTGCAGTTTTTTTTACTTAAAAAAAAAAACTAAATAAACTAAAAAATAGTGCATAAAATAAAATTATCTCGCGGCAATTTCATTGTTTGATCTCAAGATACTCGAGAAAAACTACTTTTTCAAAAATTTTCAGCAATTTTTGTTATTAAAAAAATTATGTGTTGATATGTTTTTTTATTTTTACCAATTCCTTATCACGTTATTATGCGTAGAATAAAATCAACTTGAAGTTGCGTGATTTGTTTTTGAAATATTCGAGAATAAAGGAACTTAAAAGGTTTTTTTTTTTAAATTGGTTTAGTAAAAAACACATATTGTTTTTATTGAAAGTCCTTTCTGCACGTACTGAAATGTTTATCTATAAAATAAAATTTATTTGAAGTCGATATCTTCATCCGTTCTTGAGATATGGCGAACGAAAAAAAGCAAAAGAACGTACGAAAGAACGAACGAACACAGACATTTCTTCAAAAATGATGAATTCTGATTCTAGATAGCTCGAAACGTGAAGATATGCTAAAATTTTCGTTTCGACAAATGGGGCCAATTACAATAATTTCAAATGGGAAGCTAAAAATAAGAAGTTTATCAAAATTATTTTCTTCCAACTGTTAGTTTTTTTTTGTTACTAAGTTCATTCCTTGTTTTTTTTTCTTTTTTAAATTTCTCTTAGTAATTATGCATACATATCATAATAATATTGCAGCCAATTATTCTTTTCCATTTGTATTTTGAACATCAATTTTTCACTCAATTATTGAGTTCTGCACAAAAGTACTAAATTAAGAGAGCCCTTTTCGACATCAACTTTTTTATTTTTATCAGTGCTTTCTTTCTTTCTCTTTATATTATCTTAAAACTCTCTTCTAATTTCTCTTGGAAATTCCTTTTTCTCTACTCTGTTGTTAGCATAGAGTACCTATATTATGTAGAGAACCGACTTTTGGGCTTTTTCTCTTTCATCCTACAAACTGCACTGAGAGGATTTCCTCTCTGAGCAGTTTGAGCTGAGCATGTGGTAGCTGCCCAATGCATTTTAAATGGAACCACATCAATACAGTAATAATTTAATGGATTTTGGCTTAATAGATTGAAAACAACAAAAAATTGAATCAAACAAATAGAAAACGTCACATTTAGAGCTATCCACAATTCACACGTATTCACGGACAGGAAATTTAAGAGAGTTTTCTCTTAATGTGCTCGAATAAAATTTGCGGGTGTTTTAGGCAAGAGGGGTACGAGTCAGTTCTGTAGATAGTATATGTACTCTATGTATTACACTATGAATCTAGATGCGTGCACCTTCTTCGAATTCATCTTTGTTTTTTCATCTGATGCAAGCGCCATTAGCATTCGCCTGGTAAGCAGTCATTAGATTTTTTCCAGAAATCTGCAATAATAATGAAAAAAATATGCAATGCAGATTTTTAAGAAAAAATGTGTCTTCGTAAAAAATATTATTTTTTAGATACCAAGACAAACATGAATTTAATTATTAAAAATTTTTTTTTTTTATAATTTATAATGTATATTATATTTATAAATTTTGTCTTACTTTATATCACAGTATTTCTTCACAAAGTTATTTATAGACTATTACAGCATCAATATTTCTGTAAATATTCAAATTGATTCACCGAACCGTTTTTCTTAACCAATTTTTAGTCTTACAAACCAATTAAATGGACAAATTGTGTTGTTCCTATACATTGGGTAGTCATCACCAAAATGAATCTATAAATCTGCATACCAATGCAAGTCATGCAATCAAAATTTGAAAAGATGTAAGAGATTTACAGAATGATCAAAAATAGTGGTTTTTAGTACTTTTTTAAACTAACGGTGAAGAGTCGAAAATAATTATTTCTAAAAAATCTTAAAAAAATGATGTTAGAAAACTGACCTTAAATTTTTGTAACGTCATTATTTGCTGAGATATTGGTAATCGAATCCAAATGAACCTTATTTCATTAAAAGTCAGATAAACCATGCAAAAAAAAATCACAATCAGGTACCTATACAATGACGAAAAGTGGCTTGATATTTTGGTGCAAGGAACTAAATCCACTTAAGCAAAGTGGACTTTGTTTTCATAGAAGGTGGGAATTTAATTCCTCTAAAACTGAGTAGTGTTATTTTCCTTTAAATCTGGATTTAATTATCATTTCCAAATACAAAATCAATCATATAAGTAAAATAGAAATACTTTTTACTAATACATATGTGACAAACAGTTTCTATAAATGCAAAGGATACTCTGCATACACCCAGCCTCGCACCTTTTTTGTTTTTTTTTTTTTGTGAACTATTGAATATGTATTATTCATAATAAAGGTTTTGCGAACTTTTGCGGTTCGCAATGAAGGCAATGGTAAGGATTCTCGCAAACAGTGAGGTATGTATTTGGGTTCATGCTGCCTCCCTGCAACCCCCCTGCTTGGGCTCATTATAGGATTTGAGGTATGTGCGAGACTGGGTGTATGCAAACTTTCTTTTGCATTTAGAGAATCAGGATTTAAATAAACTTTGAATTTATCCTACTGTATCCAACTGGTAATAATTTTTAATGTAGTTTGAAAGACTGAAAATAATCAAAATCGTGCATTTTTGCATTTGGGTAGTTTTTAGTGGGAAGTGGATTCAGTTCCCATCAAATGAGATATATTTATGTGTATACAAAAATAAAATTTTGAAAAAAATTGTAAACCCGTTTTTGAGATATCGAATTTTCAAAAACAATTGAAACTTTTTTAAAAATCCAAAAACTTTTTTTTTTCAACGTTTTGATATGCAATATTTTTTAATTGTTGTTTGAAATTTGCATAAAAAGTAATATACATCTGTTCAGCCAATAACGCGAAAATTAAAAATTAAAAAAATTGTTTTATGAGAAGTAAAAGAAACTATTAGCATTGCGAAGAAGCTTCTATATACAGAAAATGATTGAAATCAAAATAACCGTTTTGAAGAAAATTGAAAATAAAAAAAATGGTTCTATTGACATATGTATGGCAGTGTAAATATTCTTGTGGAAGAAGCTCTTGTGTCAACTGGATCTTAAATGGAAACAAATGCAAATCCTTGTGCAAAATTGTGGCCAAAGTTGTTCTTTGAAGACCAAGCTCCTGAGCACGGCGTCGAATTGAGGTTGATGGATTGTTTTGAACACTTCCTTGAGGAGCAGTAATGTTTTCATCCGATCTTGCAGTACGTTGTAATCCATAAAAGTTCATAAATAAAAATAAATTTGGTGGCACAACAGCTCGTGGAGAACCAAGGCCTAGTAACTAACAACTCTCAACCATTCCTGTGTGCGTATTTTTGACAGGAATGGAAGGGACCTACAATTTTTTGCCGAGTCCGAACGGCTAATGAGAAAGCACTTATTCGTGACAAGTAATACTCTTGGAGGATTTGTCAGTTCCTCGCAAGAGGCAGTACCTCGGAAAAAAACATTTCTGTTTTTAGGTGGCAGCGGCTGGGAATCGAAGCCAGACCTTTGGCATGACAGTCCTACGCACTAACCATCATGCCACGAGGTACTACAAATCATTCACTACACGATAAATAGTGCGTTTTGTTTCATTTCACGTAACTTTCTCATCGTCACAGTAATTGGTGATTGATTTTCATAAAATATTTCAACGATTAAAACACGTTGGTTCATCTAATATTTTTCCATAATAAATTTGCCACGAGTATTCTTCACGACTGCCAAATTTGAAATGTCAAGACTAATGTTTACCAAAATGGCGGCAAAACAGAGTAGTATACCTTCCCGGCGGACACACTCTAGAATGGAAAAGTGGCTTTAAAAAAAAAATGTAGCCTGGCCTTTAGTACCTTAAAGTGCAAAAAGGGTGACCAGGGGGGTGAAATAAAAATCTGAAGAATAGGGAAATTGTTTCTTAATGTTTTGAATCGTATGAGGGCTATGCAAGAATATGTCCGATTTGAGGACCACCCTTATGTACATGAATAAAAGCTAAAAATTTAAACTTACCTATTTATATCTTATGAATGAATGAATGGATGAATGAATGAATTAATTAATGAATTAATGAATGAATGAATGTAGTTTTTGTAGATGATAATCTTAAAATTTAACGTAGGTATCTCTCACGTTCAAAGACGGTTTCAAGCGATAGTTTGACTTAAATTTTTTTCTTATCTGATGTTTCAAAATAATAGATTAAGAGGAGATAATTGTCTTCTTAATCCATCAAAATTGTGGAAATAAGAACCACGCTTTTATTTTAGACAAAATTTCATAGCTTCCAGAATTTGTTTTTACAAAAGTCTGAAAAGTGAACGAGTGAAGTTTTGGCCGCAGATCAAAAAAATTTAATGCAGACCAAAAATGGTTTTCGAACTTTCAAAACTGTTTAAAATATGTGTAAATCAGTGATTATTCTCTTGAAAGATATAAAATAATTCAAAAAAACCGGTACCTACCAATGTATATATTTATTTATTTTTTTTAATAAAATTTATGCATTGATTGATTACATATTTAAGAAATCTGCACGAAAAAAAAAATTGATAAAATGTTTGGGACCCGTAAAAAATGTATTCCAAAATAAGTCCAAAATCCTTTGTTAAATTCAATTTTAATCTAAAATTTAATTTAGGGGGCATAGAAAACGATATAAATTTTATTTTTTTTATTGTAATATTCGTATAATATCGTTTGTTACTTTTTGTATTGATTGATTGATTTATTTTTTTTTATCGGAGATGATTTCCTTCACATTTTGAACGAAATTGTCACAACCGAAATAAGTGAAACAGATCAAAAATCATATTGAAAATTGTTTTTACATTACAGAGGGTATATCTGCCAAGAACATCATGAACCCGTGCCCCCTCCCCCCTGTGTACGCTTTTGTATGCCCTTCCAAAATTTAATAAAAAAAATTGTTTTATACCAGCTCAAATTTTGTTTACTTTTACTTTGTATTCATACAAAAATGGCAGCGCTTGGACGGCTCCAAGATCAGAATAATGCACTTTCAAGATAAGAGGTAGGTATGTTAATGCCTAAAGAGTGTTCCGGACTCAAATTGTGATTTTATGAAAAAGATTGTGAAGCGTGTCGCGATTAAGGTGTCTATGGACAAAAAAACCCTTACACTTTATCATTTTTTGCAAACAAATGTTTAGTAACATTAAATTCCTTATTTTGTAGTGAAGAGAATTTTTAATTTTCTGCCTGTATACTAAAACTTTTAGTAATACAAAAAAAAATGCTTCCAAATTCTGAAAAAAACACATTTTTTACAGTCTTTTTTCCATAGCTAACGGTATTTTTTGACATTCATTACGCCTACAAGTGACCAACTAGTAAAAATAAAAAGTTTTTTAAAATAAAGTACCCGATGAAAATAAACAAACGGTCTTATACATGCAAAAGTTAGCAAATGACTGGTTTTTGTTCAGTTCGGAACACTCTTTAGCCGGCCATACACGACTGAGCCATCCGATCCATTTGGCTCGGTTCAATTTCAGATTGTCTAAAAACCCAAATGGATCGGCGTGCGTGGTGGCCGGTCCACCCCATACACGACCGATATCGTTGGCTCTGTTGAGTATGGCCAGCTTTAAATTTTTAATTTATTAACGCTCCAGAACAAAGATAGCTATTTTATGAGTGTTTGACTGCTTGCATCGCCTTAGTTTTTCATTAATTGGATTCAGAATTAAAATAATTCAAATTTGAAATTATGAAGGTACCTTCTACATTACATTTATCTTCTTAGGTACCTACTTTATTAACAAAAATAAAATATTGGTCTCTTTTTATTTAATAATAAAATAATATAGGGCCTCTAGCTTCCGAAGGCACCAATGGGAAGCAACCACTGTGGATCGCACCTAGGGTTACCATAAAAATAAATTCGAGAGCCTGATCAGATCATGAAGATATAAAAGCCTGACAAAAAAAAACTGATTCTATTTTCAAAATATCTACATAAATCAACATTGAAAAAAAAAAAATTAAGAATAAGGGAAATTTAATATTCTTAAATAGTGACAGTCTACAATATTGAGCCAATTTAAAAAAATAATTTAATTTCCACCTTATCTTCCGTTCCAACACTCAATTTCAACAACACTCAACACATCTGCTTCAGCCAGCTCATTAAAGTTGATGTCATTGACTAAAATATTATTTTGTACAGTTTCTGTTGAAAGTTGAAAGATGACTTACACTTCTTATAACTACAACAAAGCCATTGCTCTAGAAAGTCAATATCTACATGAAACGATTTTCTCGTACCATACTGTTCTATTTCTTTTTCCGAGTAAAGAAAAAAAGTTGGAAAACAACTTTTGCCCAACCCATCCTGAAAAATGCGAGTCTCTTTCTCCTTCAAACTATCGACCACTTGCACCAAATGCATTTCTCCGATTACAAAATCCGATGAATGAGCTGCGGAGGGAATCGGGCTTAACTTTGACATTTTTTCTACGAGCCAAATGTCAAAATTAAGTCTGACTCCCTCCGCAGCTTATTCGTTGGATTCGGTAATCGGGGTGATTGTTAAAGCTGTTGCTAAGCAAAACTTGAGTTCATCAATATCTATTTATTTACTGTACATACATATGTTCAATTCAGTTCAAACTGGATAGTGGTGCAAATCATAGAAAAAGCCTGACTGAGCACGTGGCGTGGTGCTCAGCCTGACAGGGACGTTAAAAGCCTGATGCGTCAGGCTAAATCCTGACGGCTGGTAGCCCTAGTCACACCCAGCGTCTGTTTTTGTTGGGTGATTAGTACTAAGTGCTTCTGGAGAAAACTTGAGTAACAAATTTTTGTAGTAAATAAGGCTTTCTTTTATTGTATAAAATAAATGATTCGTTTAGTTTCCGATTACACTAGTTGTCCAACAAAAACGATTTTTTTAACAAAAAAGTAGTTTCTAATTTTCTCAAAGATTTAAAACCCTTTAATCTTCTGGGTTTCAACATTTCATTTAAGGCTAATAACAACATTAAATAATGAAAAACAATGGGCCCTACTAATAATCAAATTTAAAGAAGACTAAAATATTTCATTGAAATGGACCTAATGAAATGGGCTCTGAATAATAAACCGTACATGGTATGACTTTTATACACTCCCGTTCATTTGAATAGGAACAAAATGTTCGAGTGTGATTAACGGTTGTAACTCAGAACTGAGTGGACAAAATGAATTTTTGTAAATGGCATTAAAGAAAGCATCCAATGTAGCAGAGAATGAGAAAACACATAATCATAAACCTACCGTCATTACACGTTTTATTATCACTTTTATAAATTCATAATGAAATCAAAGCACTTTTTTCGTTCATTTGAATAGGTACACCGTCTTTACCATCACTTTTTCTTTGAAATAGTTGAAGGTTAGGCCTTTTAAAGCTTTCTTCCGGTTTATACCATAGTTTTTTTTTGATATAACACAATAAAATTAAGAAAATGGGGAGAATGGTTGGAGGAAAATGTCTCGGCGCGGTTGGAGTACGCACGAATTTATAGTTTTTATGATAAAAGACCAACGGGACATTAAATTTTGGAAAAAAGAAAACGAAATCTCTTCTTTGATCTTTAATTATCTGAGACATAAACAAAAAGATGATTTAAATCTGAAAGGATTATAAAAACTGGCTACCTCCGCAAGTGATAGACGAAAAATTCCGATGGTTGTGTCTAGGTTCTTCGGTTTAAGTGGCTAAAATAAGGGAAGAAGTTAGGGTCAGTACCAGAATTTTCATAACCCAGAGAGAAAATAAACCACCCTATTATTCAAAGAAGTTACAATGAGAGGGTACAAGGAAAATTAATTAAACCCAACATTTTTGAACCATTGATACACGACTATGGTTGAGTTTCAAAAAACGCTAAGTCATGGAAATAAAATTTTAGTTCATCTATATCGTCAAGTTGATCCCTTTTTCATTATGGAAAAAAAGATTTACGCTACTTGTTTTTTCAAGTCTTATGAAAGTTACAAAACTTCATTCGCATTGTTTTTGTACTTTTTTTGTTTACTTTGTTTATGTGTTTTTTTGTTTACTTTCTTCTTTTTGGGTATGCAGAACTTTTAATCATACTCTTGGTTGTAGAAATACTGGCACTAAACTTAGCTTATTATTTTACTTTAGCCATTTAAACCAACGAACTAGACACAACCATCAGAATTTTTCTTCTATCACTTGCGGAGGTGGCCAGTTTTTAGTCCTATAAAATTAAAGTCATATATTAGTTTATGTCTCAGATAACATTAGATCAAAGAAGAGATTTTGTTTATTTTTTCCGGAATTTGATGTTCCCTTGGTCCTTTATCATAAAAACTATAAATTCGCGCATACTCAACCGTGCTAAGAGCTTTTCTGCCATCAATTCTCCAGGGTGGGATTAATACCAAAAATACTGAGCCAAAAATGGTACCGTCATGAAACTTGGTAAGAATGTTACCATTACTTCGAGAATGTCGAATCCAAAGAGTCTATAAAAATATAAAGATTGGAAGGTGTTTTTTTATGGGAAGGGGAATTGTGGAGTTTTTATCCAATAACCTTTGACAAAAATGGTACCCTTATGAATCTTGGTAATAATGTTTTATTTGATATGAGGATGAATAATCAAAAGAGTCTATTGAAATATCTGGGGTGAAAGGGTGTTTTTTGGGGGGTTTGGTAATGGGTGGCCTTATAACCAAAAAACCAGAAACAAAAATGGTACCATCATGAAAATTGGTTAAAATGTATTCTTGACTATAAGAATGAAGAATCAAAATAGTCTCAACTGAAAGGGTGTTTTTTTGAAGGTGGGGTAGATATGGGATTATTGTTATAAAAACCTTTGACTAAAAAGGTACCCTCATGAATCTTGGTAGTAATATTTTATTTGCTATGAGAATGAAAAATCAAAAGAATCTATAAAAAATTTCTTGTACCTATAGTTAAGAATTGAGCAGATAGCCCTTAATGCTGTCCTTCCTTCATATTTGTGTTTAATTGAATGCAAGATAAAACCAACAAGTAGAAACAAGTTGTTTGTTTAAATCATGGTCGTTTTAATTTTTTAAATGGAACAAGAATATAACTATACAAACATGAGTTCTTAAAACAATAAACGAAGCAAGTAACAAATCCTAAAACACACCCTTTACTAAAAATAAATATTTGTATAGAATCTTTTCATTCTTCATTCCCATAGCAAATAAAACATTGTTACTAAAATGTATGTATATCATTTTTGTCAAAGGTTATTAGATAAAAACTCCACAACTTCCCTAAAAAAAACATCCTTCCAACCTTAATATTTTTAAACTCTTTGGATTCGACATTCTCGAAGTAATGGTAACATTGTTACCAAGTTTCATGATGGTACAATTTTTGTCTTAGTATTTGGTATAAATCCCATTTTGTTCCCGATCTCCGAAAAAAAGACCCTTTTGCCATAGATATTTTCTTAGATTCTTCTGATTATTGATTTACATGACAAATGAACTAAAAATGCCAAATTTTAATAATGGACCACTGTTTCCAATTGAGTTCATTTATACTGAAAAAACAGCCATCCTAACATAAAAATGAAACTAAACTTTTCCAAGGGAAGTCGTATACATTTGGTTTCACTGTCATTTGATTCAGCATTTAAAACTACCTTAAAAACATGTGTCATATGCCTAGGTTGTATCAAGGTACATTTTTCCGTTTGAAATATCACAACTTTCCCCCCCTTACCCCTAAAAAAAACACCATTCCACATGAAATATTTTTATAGACTCTTTTGATTCTTCATTCTCATTGTACATGAAACGTTTTTATTAAGTTTCATGGTGATACTAATTTCTTTGTTTTATTTATCCTATTTTACCTGCACTAGTAGCTTTAAATTAAAGTATGTAGGCAACGATCATTCATATCTAAAAAATTCAAAAGAAAATCTAATATTTCAGATAGTACATAACTAGCATCCAAAGCAAACACAACAATCGTTCTAGCATCCATCGTTTCCATATCAATTCATAATAAAACAAAAATAACAAACAAAAAAATTCCTTTTCGAATACATAAACTTTTCATAATTGAGGAAATTTATTTTATAGCCCAGGAAAATTAGACTTTCACTTAGAAAAAATTCTGACAAAGCTGAATTTTTGTAGGAAGCTTTGATTTGAAGTCTAAACCATTTCCTGAAAAGTTCCGTTAATTTGGGCTGAGGCTTAATTTTTTAGGGGGTAAAGGGTGTGAAATTCAGTTTTTTCGTAATTTCTCGAAAACTAAACGTTTTTTTTGAAAAAAATGTGAAGGTACAAACTATAGCTTATGTCATTTTACGCAAAAAAGATTAACATACTTTTTTCATACAAGCAATAGATTCTGACAAAGTCGTGCAAGAACTTCACTGTGAATAAATTTTGTCAAAAGATTTATTAAAATTTCATTAATCGATGGGCTTAAGTTTTTGTACGATTTGAGTTTGGCTACATCTCTTTTCTATAAAACCATGTTTTTGGAGTGCCCGAGGTAAGGGGAAGACCACCATCTTGAAAAAGAAAGTGATTTGGTTTTTGTTCAACAACTCTATGAAATTACGTTTTAGAATCAAAAAAACCTTTTTATTTTGTACTGTAAATGGACAAATAACGGTTTTTTGTTAATATCTTAGCAGATGATTTTCTCAGAATATATCAGTTGTATTAAAAAAAGTATTATAATCTTTTTGGTGTAGAATGACATAAGCTACTATTTGTACTTTCACATTTTATCAAAAAAATTATCGAGAAATTAAAAAAAAAAAATGAGTTTTACCTCCTTTAACTCCCTCCCCCCCCCCCTAAATAAATTAAGCCCCGTCCCAAATTTAAGGAACTTTTCAGGAAAAAGTTAAGACATCAAAATAAAGCTCTCTACAAAAATTGAGCTTTGTCGTAATTTTTTCGTAGTTTGGCCAATTTTTTGTCTACTGGGCTATTATGGATGACACCAACCTTATCAGCTATCTCAGGATTATGCGGACATTTTTCCGAGTGTCAGCTTCTATTTGTATTTATTCAATCGTTTTAGTTTCATTAACATTTGTTGTTTGCGTTATTAATTGATGAAAAAGGCAAAATTTGTTCTGAATAAGTATTTTATGTTAGTATTTAACTTTATTGTTCACAAGAAAAAATTAAAAATTAGGTTAATCCCAAGATTCGAACCCTGAACTATTCATTTCGATCCTGATGCATCGCTCAGATTTTTTTTTTATAGATATTTAACACTAACCCCTATCGAAAATGATATCGTCAGCCTTACATGATGAGGGCCGGGAAAAAACTGTCGGTTGTTCGCAGAGATACATAAAAACGTGCATACAAATTGTATTAATTCAGTAGAATTAATACATCATGCTGAAATTGCCTTAGCATCGTAATAAATCGTAAAATAATAATAATAATAATAAATTTTGCGCAATTTTTCATTAAAGTGTTTATTCAAAAAATTTAAATTATATCCTTTTTATTCAAAAAACTTCATTTGGAAACAAAATGAATACATTCCTGGCCTTAAAAATAGCTGTTGCATATTATTGTAGGTAGAACCATTGTTGTTGTTCTTAAAAATCCTTTTTAAATCTGTTTTAACCTAAACGCCTTGGCTTTTTGTGTGATATCATGCGAAACAGATGGTATGAAAATAAAAATCTGAAAATATTAAAGGATTATTTTTACTTTATTTAGAGTAGCGGTAGATCCCCATCTTTTATAATAATTCCCGTAACAGGCACAAATGTCATTCCAAGGATTTTAAAATATTGACCCATAAACAAACGTGTTGAGGGTATGGAAGGCATAATGAGACAAGCAGCCACTTAATTATTTAACATAAAACATAGTTAAATAAATAACAAAACGCTTGAATTAACATAAATAAACACATTAAAAACTAAATAAACGAAAACGCAAAATGATTAAATTCCTAAAAAAAGATTTAATTTTCGTCACAATATTTTTAGTTTAATCAAATTAAAAAATTAACATATTCTCTATTATATTTATAGATTTCAATATGATGCCATACTACATGTTGATGGCTTTGGCAGTAACAAGTTGTATTTTGCCGATGACCAAATGTGATGCAATAGGTATAGTATTTAAATAACCATTTTAAAAATTTTCAGTACCCAAATATTAAAAATATTCAACATAAATAGAGCAGCACGTAAGAAGGGTCATACCGACAAAAATGAATCCAAATTAGTACTCATAAATCCATAAGATGGATGGCTTTTCATACTAAAATTCTATTTGCTAAATTTAGTTTGCAAAACTCAGCTTTTCAAAGTTCTGCTTATTAAAATGCTACTTTCTAAAATTCAGACTTAACAAAATTAAGTTTTCAGAAATCTGCCAATAATATTTATGAAGAAGTCTTTGAAAATGCTAAAATGTGTATGATTAAAAAAAAAGAACTAATTTCTGTCAAAGCTGAGACCTACAAAAAGGGGGAGAAGATGAAAAAGAAAACATTTTAAATAAAATAAAGAAATTTAAAAAAAATGCCATATTGGTTATTTCCAGCGAGTATCAAATAATGAAAGTTTTTATACAAAATCTTTTTTAAAATTTTAATAATATTGCATATCGGAATTAAAAAAAAATTAATTTTGGATATTTAAAAAATATAAATTTTTTTTTGAAAATTCAATATTTTAAAAATGAGTTAATGAAATTTTTTGAAACTAGGTTTAAAATGCATACTCGAAATTGACATACCAAAATCTTTGTTTAAAAATGTCACTAAAAAAATTAATTTTTAAGAAAACCGCTCTAAAGTTTAAAATTTTTTTTGCAAATATTCATATTTTTTCAAGTAATCAAATGACATATATGTTTTTGGGCTCTAAGTTTTTTAACTAGTTGTTTATAAAATTAAAAGAACGATTTAAATGCTTTTTTATATTTTGATATTTTTTATAATTACTTCCATATTTTAAAAGTTCTTAATTCCAAGCAACTTGAACATAAGAGCAAGTACGTGCGTTCCGGGCTACCATCGTGGCTAAAAAGCCACTTGGACTCTTTTTTTCAGGTGTGGTTCTTTGAAACTTTTTTAAATGGCTCTTTTTGAGATTTTCGTGGTTCTTTTCAGAATAATATATCGATCTAAAATTTCCTTTTAAATAATTTTTCAATTTCCCTTTAAGTAAAAAACTCTTTGAAATTCCGAGTAAAAACATCCTTAAAAGCTGAGTGCGTTCATTTTCATTTTCATGTGCATAAGAGCGTATTTTCCGGAGAGATTTTCCTCAAAATTGTTTTCGATGAAAGATTAAGTTACAAACTCACTTAAAGTAGAAACATCGAATCTTTGAGCTTGAATTTAATTGTTCAAGATTGAACTACAAGATTGGAAATCAGATTCGGAACTGGTAAAGAAATACAAGAAATACATAAAAAGAGGAAAGTTAAGGCCGTAAATGAAAGATTAGACTTATAGTACAGTTTAATAATAAAGACCGTATTCATATAACTCCTTAAAGCCTTCGTAAACGTTATAATGTTGTAAGATTTATTATTCTGTTACAATCTGTATAGAAAATTTGACAGATATCATGTTTCTCCCAAACACTGCAAAATTGATTTTTCTAAATTTAAAATTATTTTTATGGATTTCGAATCAATACAATGGTTATTTTTTACAAATGTTTTTTAGAGAGTAGAATTAGTAAAAATTAGCGTTTTGCATAGAGTGCACTTGGTCTTTCGTGAAAGGAGTTTTGAACCCATTTGTTTGGCCAAACCGCAGTAGCAGGGTAATTCTTCGTCAGATTTCCACCAAGGTGTCATTCGAGGGATTGTATTTGTTCCACAATAGGTGTATTCGTTGACTACCTCGAAATAATACTGCTACCAACAGTGACGTTTTGTTGTAGGTGAGGGACAGATGAAGCTTTGTTTGTTGATAGCATATACATTGTTTTGACCTCATTCAGTTCAAGACCAACGCGTTTCTCCTGTTTACCAATAGCTGTGAATGCTTCAAGTACAGCTCGCTTGGAGTGGCCGATGATGTCTATGGCGTCCGCATAGCCAAGCAGTTGAGAAGACTAGTTGAAGATAGTGCCTTCCTGGTTACTACCACTCTGCGCACTATCTGCGCACAGCAGGAAAAACGTACAAAATGTGGCCCTAGCCAAAGTTTGAACAAGTAAGTAAGTAAGTGTCATTCGAGGGATTGTATTTGTTCCACAATAGGTATACTCGTTGACTACCTCGAAATAATACTGCTACCAACAGTGGCGTTTTGTTGTAGGTGAGGGACAGATGAAGCTTTGTTTGTTGATAGCATATACATTGTTTTGACCTCATTCAGTTCAAGACCAACGCGTTTCTCCTATTCATCAATAGCTGTGAATGCTTTAAGTACAGCTCGCTTGGAGCGGCCGATGATGTTGATGGCGTCCGCATAGCAAAGCAGTTGAGAAGACTAGGTGAAGATAGTGCCTTCCAGGTTACCACCACTCTGCGCACTATCTGCGCACAGCTGGAAAAACGTACAAAATGTGGCCCTAGCTAAAGTTTGAACAAGTAAGTAAGTAAGTGCATTCGAGAGATTGTATTTGTTCCACAATAGGTGTACTCGTTGACTACCTCGAAATAATACTGCTACCAACAGTGACGTTTTGTTGTAGGTGAGGGACAGATGAAGATTTGTTTGTTGATAGCATATACATTGTTTTTACCTTATTCAGTTCAAGACCAACGCGTTTCTCCTGTTCATCAATAGCTATGAATGCTTCAAGTACAGCTCGCTTGGAGCGGCCGATGATGTCGATGGCGTCCGCATAGCCAAGCAGTTGAGAAGATTAGTTGAAGATAATGCCTTGCAGGTTACCACCACTTTGCACACTATCTGCGCACAACTGGAAAAACGTACAAAATGTGGCCCTAGCCAAAGTTTGAATTAGTAAAGATTGATCCCGACTCTTTTCGAAATTTAATAAGTGAGAAACTGAGATCTTTTTTCTCATCCGCTTTCATTTGATTTTGAAATCTAAAACGGTTGTAATGCATCAGAATATAAAACTGATGCTCCCCCTCAAAATCAAATTGCCCCCCCCCCCTCCTGTGGTACGTGGGCCCCACGTTGGGAAAAACTGCATCGGAGCGACGGTTCCCAAAGTTTTTGAGCTATGGAATCCTAAACGATGTCAAAATATATTTTGGAACCCCAACACTTAATGATAACTTTAGATAAAAGACACAACATTTCAAAATCTGATTATTTCTTAATTAAAAAACTCCTCAGAGCTAGTGCGAAGAATGAAACAGATTTATCGTTTGATCAGTAAATTGTTTTAAAATTGTTGACGGAAAGCTGTTTTCGAAGATATGGGTAGTAACCAATCTCGTTCTGTATGCTTAGCGGTTAGGTTGTTTGTTAGGCTAGTTTTCATTAAAAATGGTACCTACAAATATTAGCTTTGAGTTCCAGGTTCCTTGTAAAAATTCAAATGTTTAAATAGTGGAAAATATTCTAATTTTCCCTGCACATCAGTAGTATTTTGTCAATTTTTCTAAATATTTCTGCTAGATAAGCTTTTTATTTTATAATTTATTGCTCATGTCACATTATGTGTACATAACATGATATAATACATAAAAAAATGCCACTTTAAACCCTGATAAAGGTTTTCCTCAGGAAAGCCATCGAATTTCAGTGTAAGGTAGAACAAATTCTTACTAGTTTAGGTACTATATCTCTATCAAAGCTCAGTAATCTTTTCGAACAACTACATATATTATTACTCCTGGCTGAAATAGAATAAATTCCGCACAGAAATACAAAAAAAGAGTGGAAAATAAATAAAAACCACTATATCTTTATTTATACTTTCGAGGATCGACTTTCTCGCTCAAAATCTTTCCTAGAATTTATCTTTTATAACATTGTTTGAATTAAAAAGCTATGCCTTTCATTAAGTTTCTTATGTAACTTACATAAAGCTCAATACATCGAACGCAGAGTCCATGTACTCATGTACTTCCATACAATATCAATGAACGCTTTTCTGATCAAATTTAATGTACAGGACGCCTTTTTGCGAAGTTTACAGTTTTTACAAAGAAAGTGTTTTCTCTAAAAATCACTTTAAAGTTATCTAAAGAAAAGAATAAAATTTTTTGTTTTAACTTCAAGAAATTCGTGGAACCCTGGAGATTGGTTTGCGGAACCCTTGGGAATACAGTACAGAATACAGTTTGGGAAGTAAAGCTCTAAAGAACATCCACTAAGCAGCAACTGGAAATGCTGCTTAAGCACGTCTAAAATTATTTCTCCACTGCAACATGGTTTTATCGGTGGGAGATCTACTATAACAAACCCCGCTATTTTTAGTAACAAAGCATTTGATAGGGTAAATCATGCTATTCTACTAGCTAAACTTAGAAACTTGGGTTTTCACTCAAATTAATTGAAATGGTTTGGTTCATACCTTACTGGTACAACACAGCATGTTCAAATCGACAACTATCTATCGGATCCCGTGGCTGTTACTTCCGGTATAAGAGATATCATTAACTATAAAATCAACTGCCCCTTTTTGCTTTCGCTGGTAAGTTCTTACGCACCTATGTGACAATCCCGCTTGCATTGTCTTTTTTATGTCCCTTTCCACAGGGTAAATTATCGAAAAATGAACTGTTTTGTAGAACCAACGAGTGTTGGTGGTAGTGGTAGAATCCTCGAGATACCTGAACTAAGATGCTGTGGATGCTCTTTTATTTCAACGCAGGTGTTTTTCTCTTTCCTTCTCTTTTCATGGTACTCTTATAGCATTTGCATTCGTGCATTTCCCGTCTCCCGCTTCAATTCCGTGCATTCCTTGTCATACCACGGGTTCTTTTTTCTTGGTGGTTGATAGCCTATGGTGGTCTCGGCTGGCTCCTTAATGATGTGATACTGGTTCCACTGGTTGTTGACACTTGTGGCTTGGGGTACGGCAGAGAGTTTCCCGGTCAATTGCTCACTGTAGTCTCTGGCTTTCTGAGATGCGTTAAGGCATGCAATGTTGAATTTCTTCCATTTGGCGGTCTTCGTTTTCTTTTCATTTTATAGTCTGGCTCTGAACTTTGTCACATCAAGAAAGTGGTCAAAGACCATTTTTCCACCTCGGAAAGTTCGCACTTCCAAGATGTTTGATGCTCGCCTTGCTCCAATTAGCAAGTGGTCGATTTGATTGGCGGTTTGATCCTCTGTAGATCGCTTGCTAGACTCCTTTATCAGTAGGGGCATGTACGCATAATAGGCTGATGTTTTGGAAGGTAGCTTTGATGGGGATCACAGCAAGGAGTTCGCTAATCGACTTTAATCGACGAATTTCACATGTGCAATCTTTGATTAAAACTGTAAAAATGTCGCAATCTTTTCTTTTCGTTATTCCCTTCCTATGCATCGTGTCTCCTAGATCGCTATAATGTCTGCCTTGTACTACAACAAGACAGATTCAAGTTTTTGAGTAACATGTATGGAGTGTCCTTACATTATAGGTGTATACTCGTAGATCGTACTCCATTTTCGTTCTGGGTCTGGTTACCATTTGAGAAGGGTCATTTTCGAAGTTTCACGCGTCTCTTTCATAACAACTGTTTTTTTTTTACTGTGGTCGGGTTGTTAGCCCAACGCACTAACCTTTAAATTTTGGGGCCATGGGCTGAATGTTGCAATTTTTTCCTTGATCAACATTCGCAATTGCAAGCTAAGCAAGTCATGAGATAAGGCCAAAACCAGTATCCAGCGGCTACCAACTTGGAGGTATAATGTAAGCACTTGATGTGTAGGAAAAGATACAGCTCGATGCCCTCAGTTCTTACAACATTCAACCACCAGATCAGTCATGTAACGGTAGTAATATCAGTTTAACTTTTCAAAAACGTCTGCACCTAAACCTTATGACTTGGATTGTATAAATATGGAATATCAGACTTGCCATGGTAGTGAAATTTTGGGGTACAAAATATTTTTTATTTTTAAATATATGAGCTATTGATTTTGTCGGAATTAAACTTACCATATATATTGAGCACATCATAATCTACAAGCCAAAAAATTTGTAAAAAGTGGAGAAAATGCTAAGAAAATATACCTAAAATCGGCGAAGCACCATAAAAGTATCAGCTTGTTGAGAATCACCCATTATATTCAAAGTACATTCTGAAACGTAGTTATTTGTTAATCTTAAATATGATTAAAATATAAAAATAAGTATATTTGAAAAAAAAGATTAAACTATTAACTTAATTATTAAGTTAATAGTTTATTTATTTCCTTATTGATTTTCTAATTTATAGAACATGAAAATTTTGGTGTGCAAACTAAATTTCAAAATGTGCAATTATTATTTAATCCACTGTGCATTTCGATATTCAACTGGGTTACAAAGATAAGAGCATTTGAATGTTCCATACAAAGTGCAATTGAAGCATCCAGGAAAAAAAATAGATAGCTCCATTCTTTGACGAAATATGGTTTTTGGTGCAGAAGAAACAAACAAAAAATCCCGCACCGTTTTGTGTACTTCAATTTCAGCTTTTCTTACTCTTAATTAGAAAAACGTAATTTTGTAGAAGTTGTCTTGTTTTTGCACCGCAAGTGAAAAATTTGAAAAATGCAAAAGTTGTTAGAGATACCGATTGTTTGGAGATTTGACTCTCAAATGGTGCTTCAGCTTAAAAAATATTATAATAATCTGAAAAACAACAGTTTCTGCAATGGTTTGTAGGTGTATGATGAAAAAAATCAGGTTTCCATTTAATTTCCCAGAAAACGGAGCAAAAACAAAACAACTGCAAAGACAAATCAATTTATTTCTTAATGAAAAATTCACCTAAAATATTAACTTATTCAATGTGAATATGTTGATATATGTTTTCTTGAGAATATTTTGTTTTTTTTCTTTTTTACTTTTAAAACAGTTTTTTTGTATTTTTCTCAACATTCAAAGCTAGGGAGTTATCTGGATTTTGTACCGGATGCTTCAAATTTTTATATTTACAAGAAAAAACAGGAGGTATTCAGTTAAAATTGTTTGCATTTATGAAATATCAAATTATGAATTCATCACCTGGCATTTTCTCCGCGAATATTGAAAGTGTATCGGCTGATTTTAAAATAGTAAAAATTAGTGCTTTAGAAAAAGATCATTGGTAATTATTCGGTGTGACAATAAAGCTATCATAATATCCGTGATAATTTAAAAAATGAAAAACTTAATTTAAATAAATGTAAGGCAACTGTTACTTTAAAACTACTGGATAAACGGTGAAATATGTTGAAAAAACGTAGTTATAGCTACATTTAAATACTTGTATTGCTGTTATCAAATTAAAAAAAAAAACATGTTTTTTCTCCCATACAAATCGTATAAAAAACCACATGTCTTATCTCGCATATTAAGACAGCTTAAATTTTCACATCTGTGAAATTTCGCTTAATTGAAACTTTTAAGGCTGTTTGCAAGGCAATTTCATTTTGAATAGTCTAATTAACAAATAGACTCTCCTTTGTTATTTAAGGTACTGGTGGACCAAGTTTGGTTATAGAAGGCAAAGATGCACTACTCACCTGTGTAGTGACAAAACCATACCTTAACAATACAGTTTTGTGGCGAAAAGGTTCAAATGAAATTATGTCTGCTGGAATGAACAGAGTTACACAAGATAAACGCTTCAGAGTTCTACATGATGAAAGTAAGAATAATGAAGCATGTTATGTTAGTACTTACTTATATCCAAAAACTGTTAATCTTTCATATATTTCACAGATCCAAAATCTAAAACTGGAAGTGGCGGTGATGTTTGGGTTTTACTTATAAAAAATACAAAACCAACCGATTCGGATATTTATGCATGCGAAGTAAATTCTGATCCTGTTATACGCAGTTTTCAAAGTCTTACTGGTAATATGTAATACAAAAAAAGTAAGTGAACTAATATTTACTAAGTGTTCTATTTTTGGAATTTCAGTTAGACCGTCAGTTAATAGTTCGAAAAGTAAAAAAGAAGATGAAAGCTCAACACAGATCACTCAGACCGAAATAAGTTTGCATGGCTAAAAATTTGTTTGAAAACTTTACTATTTTTTTTGTTTTAGCAGCCCCTTTAACACAACAGTTGTCTCATGACTTTACGGATTGCTGTGAAATACAAAATGTTTCGAAAGAATGTATTGGATTTTGCAATGTACATAATATTATTGATGGAACAACTGGTGTTGAGCCAGAGGTTTGTGAAAAAGACTTTCCGATTATTGTCAAGTGTATGGCTGATGGGCGCAATCATATACCTTGCTGTGAGCAAAAAGGAATTCCAGATATTTGCCAGGACATGTGCCGAGGGGAATATACTCCTTTCACAGATCTTCTAAAAACGAGGGTCTCATGCATACAGCATACCCTTCCGGGACTGCAGTGCATTTTGGAAGGCGTCCAAAAACTTCCAAGCTCACCTACTGATCCTTACGCAGAAACCATTACCGATACCTCACTGAAAATTAGCTGGTCACCACCCGAAAAACTTGCAGAAACCGTTACTTTTTATTCAATTAATGTATCCGCCTTACATAATTTTGATCCTGATGTTCTTCCAACAGTCGGTATTGCTCCTGCAGTGAATATTAAAGTATCTAGTGACTTGGAAACGTATGTTGTGTCTGAACTTAAACCTCTGACAATGTATTCAGTAACAGTAACTGCTCATAATAAGTATGGTGAGAGTCTCCCAAGCCAACGAGTACGGGCTTTGACTTTTAGTACTGAAGATTCTGCAAATAAATTAAACAACTCTACAGTGGTGATTCCACAGCTTCCCAATATAAGAGGTTGTTGTGAGAAGAATGGTATGTACCATAGAATGTGCTTAGACAAAATGTGCGATCCAAAAAGAGCTAGTTTAGCTAGCTTACCAGATTTTATGGTGTGTGCTCCATGGTCAAACGTTACATTCAACTGTTTAGCAAATGGGATTGACCATTCTTCGTGCTGCCAAATAAGAGGAATACCGCCAATATGCTTGCCACTTTGTTCTGGAAACATTTCAGTTCTTAATTTTAGTTTATTCAAGTAAGGTGCTTCAATTTCGAATTTAATTCCACAAAGAGAGTAATTTTTTCTGAAAATTAAGGTGTTTGCGATACATGCCAGACCTTAGCAGCTGCCTTCTTCATGGTTATGGAGTCCTACCAGGGTATCCTACGAAGTTAAGATCAATAGAAATTTCTTCAACTTTTGCAATTTTGGATTGGAACGCCCCTAAGATACGCCCTGAAACAGTGTCCCAGTTCTCTTTATTTTTCCGAAAATTAGGTGCAGAAAACGAATACTCAGTGGTCCAAAAGGTTAAATATATTTAAGAACTTCAAGAAACGTATAAATATTGTTTTGAGCATATAGGAACGGCCTCCGTTAATTTTAGAAGACCTGGAACCTGGAACATATTATGAATGTTATGTTGCAGCATTGAACGCTCTTGGACGAGGTATGCCATCATCGAGGCTAGTGTTTCGTTCAAAATTTATGGTAAAAATAATGTTTTATCTTTGAATACAGTCAACGCCACTTATCAATTAACTTATGCCCTTTTATTTTCAACCAATTATGCCACATTTTAATGAAACTCGCTTATCCAAAAAACTTTGATATCTGCAACATTTTAGTATAGGATCCGGCCATAGGACGGCCTACCCTCATAAAGGTACCAGATGAGTGGTATACAGTTTTGTAGGTAGTATCTAAAAAAATAATTTGCGCATTATCGAAATGTGGTCAAGGCTAAGGGTACCAAGCAATTACTCTCGATTTTTGGTGTTTTCCAGCTTCCTGTCCCAGTTTAGATGGTAGGCCTAAGGAAATTACCATATAAAGAAAATTTTATCTTAAAATTATAAACAACAAAAGTCTAGAATCTATTTCTCAAACGAAAAATTATAGAAACTCATTATACACGTAAAAAAATTTAAAATCTGCAAATCAAGATGTGAACATTTGGCAATCAAGAATTGCAAAATAGGGGTTTCAGAAATAATTCACCATTAATCAGAATGATACTCCATGAAAAATATTTGTATATTTAAAAAAAGAAAATTTACCCGTATTTGAATTTGAATTTACCCGTAGTGATTTTTTGAAAATTACACAATTATTTTTTTAAGAAATTTTTTGAAGATTTTGGATTTTCGAATACAAGTCGGTACAAAAGCTGACAGCATATTTTGAGAGTGGATATGTATAACCAGAATCTGGGTATGAGGTCTTACAGGTACATCTATTGAGATTTTGAATACCAAGGTTAGGTTAGATTAGGGTTAGGAGGGGTGTGCACAGCACGGAGGCCATTGCATACTCGGGGGCCTATTGGTCCATTGTGATCTCCTTACGAAATAAAAACAAAGATGCTCTTAAACTACTGGTTAATATAGACTGTTTCGTTTGCAAACCAGCCTGTATGTTCTATGAATTTTCTCTCATGTTTGCCATTGAGATCAGCGCTAGATCATCCAGTTCTTCAACAAACCTATTCCCAAAATAACAAAGGCGATTTGTTTGGGTGTTTGGCCAATCAGAGAGCAGATGTTTAATGGTTTCTTTTTCTTCGACATCCTGACAGCTCCTACATATCAGGGCTTAAATATACTGAATTCTCTTTTCATTAATTCTAGGCCATACATTTCTAGAGATAAAGCAGTCGTTCCTGGTTGCCCAGGATTAATTGATTGCCTCTTTCTTTAAAAGGTTTATTTTCCTTTAATCACGCCAATGGGGATGTTTGGTCCTTTAATATAATACCAAAGTCTTATAGTTTTTTTCAACTTTTGGGAGGTTTCCTAGCTATGTATCATGATCACTAACTCCTAGATTCACTTTTGAAAATTGAAAATGATAATCTGTCATTTTTCCAAAGTTTCAAGATTGTAATAATAGGAGCCGCACAATTTTTGGTTTTTAAGCAAACCTTATCAGCCTGTTTTGAAGACTTAATTTTGTTGATTTTTGTTTTGTTTAAAATCTCCAAAAAGGGATGATAAGGTTCGCATAAAATGGTTAAATCTTGAGTTTTTTTAATCGGACCATCAAGATAGAGGTGTGTATGCTTGAGAAAATTGACAGAACATCATATACATTTGTTTTTTAAATAAATTAAAGTGGTTATAACCTTGACAAAAAAGGAAACATAGCTCTTTCAACCACCCCTTCCAACGGCTGAGATAAAAACCTGGCAAGCTATGGTGTTCAATATCACGATAGATGTTCCTGCAAACCCTTATACCTAGACTTTGGTTATACATACATACATTCACTCTCAAAATATGCTGTCGGCTTTTTTAAGTGTATTATTATAAATGTGCAAATTTTAAAAATTTACTACCTTAAAAATAAAGGTTAAAAGCAAAATTTGAAAAATACGGGGGATATATTTTTCATATGTCATCATTCTGATTAATTGTGAATTATTTCTGAAAACTCTATTTTGCAATTCTTGACTTAAATGTTCATACCTCGATTTTTTATTTTTAATTTTTCATGTATGTATAATGATTTACTTGTATTTAAAAAAATCTACCGACCGAAAAAGAAAAATCTTCTTATTATTTTTGTTTGAAAAATAAATTATAGACTTTTCTCTTAAATTGAAAATTAAAATTTCAAAAAATCGGGGTGTTTATAATTTTAAAATAAAATTTTCTTTATATTTTTTTTATATCTCTTAGGCTTATCCTCTAAGCTAGGGCAGATAAGTGGAAAACTCCAAAAATTGAGAATAATTGCTTGGCAACTCTATGCCTTGGCCACATTTCACTACATATACAAAACTGTACACCGCTCATCTGGTACCTTTATGAGGGTAGATCGTACTATGACGGGATCTTCTACTATATGACATCCATTCATAGAAAGTAGCTCGCTTTGTTGAAAATATAGGCTATGGACATTAATGTAACAACAAAAATCGAAAAGAAAAAAACCCAATGGGTCTGGCTTAAACTCTTTCAAATCATTCTATGTTTTTAATATTCATAACTTAAATATATAAAATATATAAACCTCCATCGAGATCTGTTCTCTTAAATTTTGTTTTTCAGTTATTGTGATCCACGTAGCTAAACTTTTTTGAAGTTGTAATTAAGTTTTTTGTAGTTTCATTTAAGTGGTTTTGACTGCATTTTCATTTGTTACTAGTACATTAAAACCAGTAGTTGCATTTAAGAGAGTTTGATTGGGACTATATTTTCATTCGGTGCTAGTACAGTAAAACCAAATGATGAATTTGGCATAACCTGCACTGTGTATTTTATTATTTCTCACAGTTTTAGGCATAGAATTTTCCACTATTTTTCCCTGCACCTCAAACCATTTTGCTCCGTTATTAAATCAACTTATTTAAATTTGTATTGGAAAGGAAGGAAAAGTGTTCAGGCGAAATTAATGTTTAAGTCAAAATTTAAATATTTTTTTTAGAGGTTCGTCTCTCTGTTGTTAAAGGTTGAACTAGAATTGGTGGAATCTGTCGGAAGCTTATGTCAAAACTTACCGAAAAGTAGCTCTCCAAAACGTCAATTTCACAAGTCGCGCATAGTTCACTTAAGGGGTTGAAAGTTAAATAGAAAAATGCAAATTATTGTTTGTTAATGTTAATTTTCGTATACTTACTCACAGCACCACAGAGTGAAAGACTTTTAACTATAATTGCTTTAATTTGATGTGGCTTACATTAAATAAAAGAAAATATAAAATTTGATTTCACTCATACGTTGAACAGAAAAAAAGAGTTGAAAACTATGCACCAACCGCCAAATTATTTTTAGTTTGCTTTCACCATTTTGATTTAGCATATTTTCATTTACGAAACTTTAAGGAGAAGCTAATGAAAATTAGAGGAAGTGTACCACTTCACAATGATATACGCGTCAACGTGTTTTCGTCCAGTTTCGTATGACCACCTACGTTGGCTTCCGCCTATTCTAGTTCTACCTAAATTCCCAAAAAGATATTGAGGTGACATATTTTCCCATTACTATTTCGTTCCAAGCTTAAACCTCAACGAATTTTAAATGTAAAAGTTGTAAATCATGACAGAAAAGAAAAGTATTTTAATACCACAGATACTTTCCCATTCAGCCATTCCTACCATTTTTCTCTTTTTGATATCATTTTGATTTATTTTTGCTTATAGAAAAAATTCACTGCTTTTACTTAAGTAAGTAAGATAAAATGAAAGAAAAAGTAGTAGTAGCTTCCTATCTTTTTGGAAGCTCGTATAGAGAGCTTTTAATATTTGATAAGAAATGTTTACAATCTCTAACCAGAGGCGTTACTAGAATTTTGTTCTAAGCGGGAGGGAGTCAAAATATTGTGTATGCGATCAGATTGATTCAGGGGTTGTAGAATCCGAATAATAGGTTTGCTACTAAAATTTCGTGGCACTACATAGAAAAAAATTAATTTTTCGACTCAAGTGCAATAATTGAAAATTTACTTGAAAATCCCCTCGAAAATACTAATTAATTTCAGCAAAATATACTTTGCTGATTGTCATTGATGCGTTAAATTTGAATCTTTATCTAAGAATTTCTCTAGCACTTCACGTTTTGAGAAATTTGAATCTCAAATAAAACAAAAAAGATTTTTTTTTTTTGTCAAATTTGGGGATATATTTGCGGTGGACATATTTGCACAGAGAGAATAGGGTATAACTTTGTAGTAATCTTCAAAAGTAAGAACGAATTATATTTAATTAAAAGTTGATTAAAAATAAACATAATAGACAAAACAAAAAACCAGTTAATTGTATGACCATTAATATATAGGTTTTATTCAAATAAACTTTTTAGTGTAATTTTTTTTTCTAAAATTTCATAAGGATTTTTAAAGAAATTTTCAAAATTTGCACGTTCAAAGCCGTAATTTATAGCAGGTTATTAACGTTACCTCTTATATCTATGTTATCTATTATGTTATCTATTCTCGGGTTTCCAAATGTTATTGAAATTTAAACTTCTACAGTTGTAGCATTTTAAGCTAGAAATGATAGCGAATACTCCACTGGCTTGAATCAATAATATATATTTTCATATTTCATATTTTTGTTGCATAAATTGGAATAATTTCTTATTTGTAGAAAAATTGGCCATTTTGTTCTTCATTATAATATCCTTTGACTTAACTAACCTCGTAAAAAAATTCCTCGCCATTGATTGCTAGACCTTTTCTAAAAACTAGAAGATAGAGAAATAGTTTTAATTTAATGTTGGTATAGCCATTAAGATTCAAAATATCGGAAATGCATAGACAAACATTTAAGAAAATGTTTAAAAAGCATTCTTAGAAAAGTACGTATACGTCCGAGTGAACTCCAAAAATTTTGTAAAATTCAACCAGACAAGAATCGGAAAAGAATTTACAAAAAAACGAAGAAAAATATAATATTTCAGTTCGCGTCATTCATCATTTACTACTAAAAATTTGTAATAAAATTTAAAATTTATTTTAAATATAACCTAACGCTTTTTTAAGTAATAAATAAACTTAGTAGGGCCGTAAGTTTACGATATGAGAGCATACCTGTCATTTTGACCTGATGAAGATGATGGTAATAAGCCGTTTGGGAAGGGAAAATATAAAGCCAAAAAAGTAAGAAAAATATTTATATTATTAAAATTTAAAGATTATTGCCGGCGCAAATATCACCATCTACTACATTTCATCCAAAGTAAATTGAAAACCTTTTTTGGCTTTATAAAAAAACACTTTTAAAGAGATGGAGAGTGGGACATAGAAGTTAAATAAATTCAAATATTTATCTTGGTAAAATCTGAGCATACAACACATTTGACTTGAGGGTGTTTTTTTAATGCCCAATCTTATTAAAACAAAATTTACTCGATACAACCACCTTAAAAAAGTTATAGGTGCAAAATTATAAACGATTTAGTGAGATGCTAAAGCAATTTTAGCATGATACTAAGTCAAAAGAGCGTTTTGTCAATTTAAACGATAGCGTCGTTCTATCTCTTAACATTTTACTTAATTTAAATCACCAAATTAATGGCTATTTTAATTTTTTAGTACCGTACTAAATCCATGATATCTATCATTTTCTTCTAAGAAATTCTTGGCAATTGTTTTTCAGAATTAAATTGAGTTATTTGTATGAATTAAATGGAAGAATTCTAATGGACTAATACAGTTTTAATGCAGGAAGATAACAAAATTATTCATCGCTACGAACACCCGAAAATTTTTCCATCATGTAAGGCTGATATCATTTTCGATATCGACATCGATAGGTTTTAGTGTAAATATCTAAAAAAGAAAAGTTTCGTAGGAACATTTGTGTGGATTGGAATTTTCTGATCGATGCGTCAGGATCGAACCAAAGGGTTCAGGGTTCGAATCCTGGGGGTATCCAACTTTTTATTTTTTTTGCGCACAGAACCAATGTTCATGAAGTTAAAACCCTACAAAGGCTTTTCAAACCGTACAAAAGTTATTAAAAACCTACACAGGTTTCATTAAAATGGAATTATTGTAATGCTAGTAAGCAAAACAGAAAAAAAGGTTTATAAAATTGGAAGAGCTTGTAATTGACTTAATACCTATTTAAAAGATTTTTAACTAGTATCCTGCTAAGTCCTTAACAAAAGGTCGTTTATAATTTTGCGCCATATGGTCTTTTACATAAATAATGACTGAATTTTTAGTAAAATAAGTAAAATATTACCAAATTTTAACAGCAAAGTGACGAAACTTGGTTCATATATTTAATTTGTCAAAAGTTATAAGAACCCAAAAAGTCTGCAAAAATATTTGTAGTAAAAGGGTGGTTTTTTAATGAAATGGAAAATTTTTGAACTACTAATATGAAACCCCTCCCAAAACTAGTATGTTGATGAAAGTTGGTGAAAATTTTTGGTTATTCAAACAAACATTAATGTTTGTTGCCACCAGGTCAAAATGACAGGTTGGTTTTACTAACATCCCCACTAACTTCATTTTAGTAAATAATAATAATTTTTGTATTTTTAATCCTGGAAAAATGGTTTGGAAAAACCAAAAAAAGAGGACATTGGGAGGACAATTCACTAAAAGGAGGACATATTACTGTCCCCCTTAAGAAAATAAAATAAAGAGGACATGATATCTGAAAGAGGACTGTCCTCTTAAAAAGAGGACGGATGGTCACCATAGTTATAGTACTTCCCCAGCTGATGTTTTTCGAATAAGTTTTATGTTAATTCTGAAGTACATATAAATATTTGCCCTCGAAACTTTTTTTCAGTCTTTCGAGTACCTACCTTCATTCATCTTTGAGAAATCATTATCTATTTGTTACCCTTCGTCTAAAACTACCTATTGGGGCTGGGTGGGAAACAATTAAAAACGCCAAAATAAAATCATATTTTGATATTTGAAACCCAATGGGCATTTTTGCATTATGTTTTGCTTTTCTTCCATGTTGTTTCTCGAAATTTAAGTCGCAAACATAAGATTCGGATTCAGCACCCCCAAAAACATAAAACGGGATAGAAATCAATTTTACCTTAAACCTTGTATGGTAAAAATATAAAATGACTGAACTAATTTGTACATGCCTTCATTAATTAAGTAACATGTTACACATGTCTTAAAGGTAGTTTTTAATGTTGCTGAAACTTGGCATCAATGCTTCAATTGTCGTAAAAAACAACAATTCGCACAATCTAAAAAATTATCCGTGGGGAAAAAGTGTTTATTTTTAGGGATGGGGTTATGGTGGGACTAATACCATAAAACCTATAAAAAAAAATTGTGTCACCATGAAACTTAGTAGAAATGTATACTGAAGTATCACAATGAAAAATCAAAGGAGTCTATACAAATATCTATAATAAAGGGCGTTTTTAATGGGTGCAAGAAAGTATAATACCTTTTTCAAAAACAAATCATGTTTCCAAAAACAAGTAACACCCTTTACATGAACCCAAAAAAAAAAATACCCTTTCACCCTTGATATTTTTGTAAATTTCCTTTATTGTTCATTGTCTTAGTAAATAAAACATTTTTCTATTCCTTAAAAAAAAAAACACATGCAAAATATTTATATAGACTCTTTTGATTCTTCATTCTGTTAGTTCATAAACCATTTTTACCAAGTTTCATGGTGGTACCATTTTTACTTGCGATATAGGTATTAAAGGGCAAGTTTGGATTCGTGCAAAAAAAAAATGGAGATAACAATGAAACATGACATAACGAAAATAAAAAACACGATAAAAGTGAGTGGCATAATTCTGTCTGTCTGTCTGCCCGTATATCAACCTACACCCTAAGCCACTAAAGCAATTTTATTCAAATTTTAAACATACAGTTTTTTGCAGCTCTCCAAAGGGGAAATAGTTACTTGCTTTTTCCGATGGAAATCTTCAAAAGACACTTGGTAAGAATCGGTACTGAGTATTGTTGGACTCTTACCGCACTAAAACCACCGGTGAATCAGGACCAATCTATAGAAGATCGACAAATGATTTTTCTTTCTTAATTTATAAATCACACTGTGGGAAGTTTAAAGTCATAACACTTTCACATTGCTTTTAGTTTTTCTTAATCTCCAAACATTGTCTCCTACATTTAAGATGGTCTCCATTTCGGAGTTGGTATGACCTTGCAGTCGCAGATTGTGTGATACAGCGTGTTTTTTAACCACTTATGTAACCATTTCAATTTGAAGGTATCGATGTAGATAGCTATTTCTTATATACCAAAGGGCATTTATTATTCCACGAAGGAACGAAGGAGTTCAGCATTTGTTTTCTTTGTACAGTTGGATGCCATATATCCAAACGGGTTTCAGTACTTGCTTATATAATATTAGTTTGTTCTGGATGGAAAGGCCAGAGTTCTTTCCTAGTTCTTCTCTTTTCTTTTTGATGTGCTCTTTCCATTTAAGCTTTGCATCCAAATTCATTCCAAGGTATTTGGCAGTATTGAAGTAAGGTACTGCTGAACTGTTTATAAGAATTGGAATATTGTTTATTTTTTTGTTTGTAAAGCTTATATGCGTCGATCTTGTTTCATTTACATAGTTTGATTCACCATTTTTGCGTCCAAGCACTAACTTTATCATTTACGAATCTTTAATTTATCGATTGCATTTAGCAGTTTTTGTGTAGCCTTCTGGCTACAATATTGCAGTATCTTCAGCAAAGGTGGCCATGATAGCGTTGATGTCCCCTGTAATTTTTTTTTTAGCACCAAAAATAACGGTACTTGTCCTACAACCGTAAATGAAAAGCTCATTTATCTCTAAAACAGCTCTAACGATTTTGATAAAAAAAAATCATTGTCAATGGTGTACTTTTCGATAAGACAAAGATCGGAAACCGTTACTAACGGTACCTGCCATGTAACGGTTTTTTTTAATTTTCGATTTTCTTATCAACGGTTTAAACGATTCAGTGAAAATTTTTACGCAAAACACTTTTAAAATTTTAATAATATTGTATACCAAAATTATGAAAAATATAATTTTAGATTCTTAAAAATATATAAATTTTTTTTGAAAATTCAATATTTCAAAAATGAGTTGATAAATTTTTTTGAAACTAGGTTTGATAATATATTTTAATACATACTAAAAATAGGCATAGGTGCCAAAACTTTTTTTTTAATGTTTATAAAATTTTATTCATATACATATAAAAACTTAATGTTTAACAAAACCGCCCCAACGATATAAAATTTTTTTTGTGCACATATTCATATTTTTTCAATCAAACGACGTTCTTGATTTTGAGCTCTAAGTTTTTAAACTAGTTGTTTGTACAATTAAAAAACGATTTAAATGTTTTTTTTTTATAATAACTATCATATTTTAAAAGTTCTTAATTCCAAGCAACTTAAACATAAGAGCAAGTACGTGCGATGCAATCGTGCATTTTATTTGTATAGGTTTTATGGTAACAATCCCACTATGACCCCACTCCCCCATAAACACCTTTTCACCAAAGATATGTTTTTGGATTTTTCTGATTATTGTTTTTTATGACAAATGAGCCATTGATGTTGAGTTTTACCAATGGACCATTATTTCCAATTGATTTTTTGAAATATTTAACATTTATACTGAATATACAGTCATTCTTACATAAAAATGACAATAACTTTTTTCTTGGAGGTCGTATTGACTTGGTTTTGGCGTCATTTGATTCAACATTGAAAACTACCCTAAAAACATGTGTCATTTTCCCAGATTGTACCAAGGTAAATTTTTTTTCGTTTGGTACACCACAATTTCCACCACCTCTCTCCCCCTCCAAAAACACCCTTCCATGTGAAATATTTCTATAGACTATTTTGATCCTTCATTCTGATGGTACTTTAAACGTTTCCACCAAGTTTCATGGTGATACCAATTTTTTTTATTCGAAGGCATTTCTGTACTATTTTGCCTGTAATATAATATGATAAGAATAAGTAGCAAAAATATAAAATCTCAGAACTTTTAAATATTAAAATTATGTCAATTCGACGATTTTTTTTCTCAGCAAGTTATTAGATGATTTGATTAGACGATTGTCACTCACACTGATCATGGCTAAGGTCCTGGGGGTTGGGGGCAAATGGCCCCTTTGCCCCCCGGCAATTACGCCATTGCCTCGAAGTGAAACTTTTTAGGTCTGAACATTTTTTTATTTCCGACTAAAACGAATTTATGTAAAGAATCAATTTAAAAATGGGGGCAAAATGAGGGTAAGTGTGACAATAAAGTACAAATATACGTTTATATGTTCTGGTGGTGTCAAAAATGAGTAACATTTAAACTCACCAGGAAAACATCGAACAAACATCCTCTTCATACAATATAAGCAAATGTTGCGAAACAGCACAGCTTCTTCAACAGTGTTTGCCGCTCTGCTCATACGATATGAAGCTGAGTGATATGCAAGCCCTAGGAGCAGCATGCCAAGCTCAAATGGGTAAGTACATAGGTACACTTACACTTAGTTTACTATGAGTCATAATATGCATATATTTTCAGCAATAATAGTTAAATGTGCAGTGGGAGGTCGAGACCATGTACCCTGCTGTAATCGAAGAGGTGTATCACCGATGTGCACTCCTCTATGTCGTGGCGTCTTACCAACAATATCCCCTCACCTAGCATCATCAGAATGTTTATCTTATGCAGGGAATATATTACAATGCTTCGAAGAAGGTATAAAACTTTATTAAATCATAAATTATGTACATAGATTCAAATTTGAAAAAAAATATATTTTTCACAAATTTTAAGGCACGAAAAATATACCTGGCCCGGTAGAAGACATGCGTGTTACTGATGTTACAAATAGCACCATATCATTAGAATGGTCACCACCGCAAGAAATTTCTGAAAATTCGACTATACAATACGAATACATAGTTCAATATGGAAAAGTCAGTAACATGACAATGTATGAAACAGTATTTAAGCTGGAGAATGTAAAAAATCTATTTTTATTTTAAATGAAATATATACCCACTTTTTATTTATTTTACAAATAGGAAATTCATACCAACACTACTTACATAGAAATTTCGTCATTAGAAACGTCATCCTTATACAGAATACTTGTGATTGTCAGTGGGGCATATGGAACTTCATTACCATCTTCAATGCTTGTTATAAACACTTCTAGTTTAAACGAATTAAGTGAGTGAAATACTTTATTTTGAGGTCGAAACATATGCGTTCTTTTCACAGATAACTCGAGATCTTCATTTGGAGTCCCATCACCACCACATTCCTTGCAAGTGTCAGCACATAATGCTGATTGGGTCACAATCTCATGGCAACCACCAGAATTTTCGCACCCACATGAATCAATTTCATACAGGTAAATGCTAAGAATATTTTGTATGTGTAGTTATGGCTGAATATAGTTAACGGTAATCGTAATACTAACACTAGTCAACAAGGTTTTTATTTTTTTTACACTTCAGATTCTTTGTTGTAGTGAGCTTGGAGCAAGCTGCATTCTACAAACAGAGGCTCATCATGAGTGCATGTGTTAGTGGTTAGTTGAATTAAGCAAACTAGCACAAGAACATATATAAATACAAAAAACTAACAAAATTATTTTTTTTTTAACAAAATTACAACAAAATACAAAATCAGATATTACATAAAAAATTAACATTAAATATACAAAATTAAAATATTTCTACACTAACGAAAGTGGAGCACTGGTTCGAAATACTATTTTTAATCCTATTTTACTCATGTTAAAATCAATAGATGAGGCGTTTAAGTTAAAAAGTTTGCACATACGATTGAGAGGTGCGTGTGTGCCATAGTTTGTTCGTGAAAAGGAACGTGAAAAAGTTCAAATCTTCGCAGGTGGTGGGATCCTCCGCGATAATTAATGCCTACATCGCCATCGGCTTACAAGTCAGGCGCATCAATTTCACCATTGATAAGTTGATGAAAAAATACCAAATCATTATTAACACGCCTTTGATATAAGGTTTGAAGTTGCAGAAGCTGAATTCTGTGTTCATAAGGTACCAGGTTATACGGATCAGCCCAGGGAAGACCTTTTATGGCAAAACTAATGAATCTATGTTGTATTGCTTCAATACAGCTATTATGAATTTCGTAAAAAGGTGCTCATACTTGGGAAGCGTACTCAAGATGGGGTCGTACATAACAATTGTATTGTAACAATTGTTTTTTAGCCGAACCACACGAATGTGGAATGCTTTACCCAGCTCTATTTTTCCCTTCCATTTTGATATTCAGAATTTCAAAACTAATGTACATCGGTATCTCCTTTTAAATCCTTCCCTTTTTTCCTAACGCTCGCACTGTGTTCAATCATCTTAAGGGTAGTCACAACCCCTTTAGTGCGCGCATAGTATATATATACAGGGTGGCGCACCAATTGTGCTACAATAAGAAATTCAAATAACTTTTTTTTTTAATCGATGTATTTCATTTATTTTTTTTTATTGGTTAGAAAATTAAATTTTATTTTAAATAGTTAGTTGTTTTTAAAGATTATAGACCGCAAATGACCTCCACGCTCTCCCACGCATATGCGGCACCTGACCAAAAAATTGTTCATTGCGGCCTGAAGAGTTGAAGTTGGGATCGCCTCAATTATTGTCGTTATGGACTGCTTTAATTCGGTTAAATTCCTGGGCTTCGTTTTATACACCTCTTGCTTGACATAACCCCATAAAAAGAAGTCTGGTGCAGTCAGGTCAGGTGACCTTGGGGGCCAGCGAAGAGTGGAGTTCCTAGAAATTAATTTGTTTACGAATTTTTTGTTTAGCTCCGCCATAACTGGTCTGGCTATATGTGTAGTTGCTCCATCTTGCTGAAACCAAACGCTGGTGAATGGTATACGTCTTCGGAGCAGTTCTGGGTAAAAAACTCCTTCAACATCTTTAAATAACGGTCCTCATTGACAGTAACGGTTACACCGTATTCTTCAAGGAAGGACGGCCCGACAATACACCTTGATGAAACTGCGCACCACGCAGTGACTCGTTCTGGGTGCAGTTCCGTCTCATGGAGCATTTCTGGATTAGACTCATTCCATATACGGCAATTTTGCTTGTTTACATTGCCGTTAAGATCAAAATGGGCCTCATCAGACATGCACAAACAATTGATCAATGTGTTGTCTTCTTCGGCCATTGATATCATTTTTTGGCAAAATTCCAGGCGAACAGGCAAATCCTAAGGGTTGAACTTGCTAGTAATTTGGACTTTGTACGGAAACAAGTTTAAATCGTCATGAAGTATCCGTTGTAATGAACGTCTACTAACTCCAATTTGCCCCGATAAGTTTCGGGTCGAAACGCTCGGATTGGCCTGTATGGCAGATGCTACTGCTGCGATTGTATCCTGAACCCGAACATTGGCATCTCGATGGTACGGCCTTCGTGCGATGCTTCCAGATTCGGCAAACATGTTTACAAACCTCATAATGGTCCATCTACTCGGGGGATTACCGCCAAACTCCCACCTAAATTCTCTTTGGACGGAAATGACGGACTGCAAAGCATGGTACCGTTGCACTATCCAAATTCTTTTCTCCGTATCCCAAGCATCCATTTTTATAAATCTAAATAGTAACCTACAAAATAAAAAAAAATAAGCCGATTACTCACACAGAAAAAAAGTTATTACGTTTTATTTTTGTAGCACGATTCGTGCGCCACCCTGTATATAAAAAAAAAATAACGAAAGAGTAACATACGGATCGTTAAATTAAAATTAAATTAATTAAATCTATTTCAGAAACCAAATAATACTTTTCTGTAGGTTTTTGGTGTGCTGAATTCGCATCTGAGGTCAGAAAAATTCCATAGGGCTACGTTTTTGAGATATTCCCGTTATAAGATCAGAAAATATGGTTTTTTTGCTGTCTTCAAAGTTGTATTGTAACGCGAGGTAAATTGCTTCAAGAAAATTTATAATGGTTTCTAAAATAACTCATTTTCTTCTTTTAAAATCTGTTTAAATCTTCCCGGTATCTTTTATCGTCTCTGGTTAATTCAAAGCCTTTCATTTATAATATAAACACTATGTAAGGGAGAATGGGCAAGCATTTGTGGAAGCTGGTCAACTTCTCAACACAAAAGAGTCATACATCGTTGAAGAGGATAATTTGAGTACATCATTTCATTTTGGGGCTTTTGGGCTCCAATTCATGGGGTCAATGAGATATTCGGATTCAAAGTACTTAAAAGAACAATAATGCAACTCCATATTTGGACATTTTCTTCCTAGTCAACATCAGCCGAATATCTCGGGAAGCCCATGGCTAGGGCTTAATGGCTATATTATGAAATTATGTTCTCAAATGAGTCTTTTCAACGATGTGTGACATATTCGTGTTGAAAAATGGACCAGCGAGAATTTTTACCCATTCTCCCTTGCATTATACTTATATCGTAAATGAAAGGCTTTCAATTAACTAAAGGTTAATCAGACACAAAAAAGATATCAGAAATATTGAATCAGAATTTAAAAGAAGAAAAAATTTCTTTTAGAAACCATTTCAAACTTTCTTAAAACAATTTACCTCGCGTTACAATACAACTTTGAAAACAGCAAACAAACAACACGATTTTTGATTTTATGACGGGAATATCTCAAAAACGTAGCCCGATGGAATTTTTCTGACTTGAGATTCAAGTTCAGTACACCAAAAACAAAATAAGGTTTAATTTGGTTAACGTAACAAGAAAAATTAAATTTTGCTGACCAGTGTAATCGTGAACACTGAGAAGAGGGATTTCGTTGTTTAAAAGTCTACATCAAGTTTAACGTAACTTTAGTTAACTTCATATTGTAAAAGCAAATCTTACAAGGTATCTATCTAACTTCAAGTTGATATTAGTTTCTGAACTCACTTCTCATGCAATAAAAGATCAACGCTTATGTTTAAATCTTTTTTCTTATTTAAATTTCTTAGGGTATATCATAAAGCCACCTCATCAAGTGAGTTTTCGATCAAAAACACTAGAAATTTGTGGATACGTCTTGATAATTTGAGTCCAAATTCACAATTTATTGTTTATGTTGAAGCAATAAGTTCAAAAGGAGTATCACTAGCTTCGGAAACACTAGTTGCGTGGACAGATCCAGCTTTGCCAGCATTTGTGGAAGTAAAGATTTTTTCTTTAAAATTGTAAAATTATTTAATAAAATATTGTTTTTAGGCTCCTACTGTACAACCCTCAGACATTGTTGCAGAGGGAGGGTCTATGACAGTTCTTTGCTTGGCACTTGGAAATCCAGCACCCACGATTTCATTGTACGTCGGGGGTCATTTAGTACGGCAAGAAAAATCACGAAATATGGTGACTGTAATTCATAACGTAACAATGGATATGGAGCATGTATCTTGTTATGCCGATAATGGTTATGGAATGCCAATGCAGGCGACTCGGAAAATAAACATAAGTTGTGAGTTCAAAGATGACTATTTAAAAATAAAAACAAACAATAAGAGTATTCATGCAACAGTGTAAGGCCACCGTAAACGCTGTAAAGTCTTAAACTTCGTAATTCTGTCAAGATTTGTATGGAAAATTTGACAGATCTACGCAGTTTACAACTTTACTATGTTAACGATGACTCGCTGTTGCATGAATATCATTAATATCTAAAAAGTTTCAAATGTGATTTCAAAACAATTGAAAATTACAACCAGCAACTCCTTTTGTATCGCTACTTTAATAAAGTGTTTTCTATTGAAATAGCCAGTCACATTTTTCCCTTGAACAATTCACAGGGATACTGTAGCTTCTGGAAATGTTTTTCAGTTCACCCTCGAATCTAATTTCTATCAAGAACGGATAATGTTTTCTTTACCTTCTAGCTCTACTTTTCCTCCCATTGAATATAATTTCCAGACATTCAAAATCAGTATTTTTTGTTGAATCATTCCCTATTTCGTTTAATGCTCGTAGAATTAATATTCAAAAGTCCTGAATGTCTTCACTGCACCATTTTCTTAAAGCTTACAGTTTTAATTTGATCGGAAAGCGAGATATCACAAGAAATGTCACACCATCGCCAAGACATGACTCATAGGTGCTTCTTGACCCACTATAACTCATGGACAAAACAACTTTTAGAGGTCATTAAAAGTTTATTTTGTAGATAATTTTATATACATTATTTTATCATTTACTGTTGTAAAATAAAATGTGAAAGAGTTGTTTAATAACAACCAAACCAAGTTGAATATAAATCCTTAAGTTTTGTATCAGCTATTATGTTAAAATATGATTAAAAATAATCCGATCATCGAAAAGTATCGATGATTGAAACCACAAATTTTCATTTCAATCGATCTCAATCTTAATCATTCCGATTGTTCTCTATTTTCCATCCTAATCTTAATCATTTTGCTGATTCTCGATTTTCCATCCCATTACTAATTATTATGATGATTCTCGATTTTCCATCCTCATATCAATCATTTCAATAAAGAATCTCGATTTTTGGTATCAATCTTTTCAAAAATGTCTGAATTTTTATAGGTTTTGTAATCAGTTGACACCATAGCCATCCTTCAATGGAATTGGACAGTTGATAGCTTGAAAGAGAGGAGACAAACTATTTTTTGACAGAAAATGTGTATTTTGATTCAAATGTCACTCAATTGCCCTAAATTCACCTTTTTCCGGAGCATTGCAATTCAAAAATTTCTGAGTTTTAGAGGTTTCTTAATCCATCGACATCCTTCAATGGAATTTGACAATTGATAGCTTGACAGATAGACGATAAACTCTATTTTGACATAAAATGTGTATTTCAATCCAAACGTCACGCTGTTGACCTAAAATTAGGTTTCTACCGGAACGTTTAAAATTTTTCCACAAATTTCTGATTTTGTATAGGTTTTTTAATCCATCGATACCAAACCATCCTTCAATGGAGTTTGACAGTTGATGGCTAGACAGATTAGGAAACTAACAATATTTTGACAGGATAAGTGTATTTTGATCCAAATGTCACTTAATTGCCCTAAAATAACCTTTTTCCTGGAGCAGTAAAACTTCTTCAAAAATGTCTGATTTCTTAGAAGTTTTTTTATCCATCGACATCAAAACCATCCTTCAAAGGAATTTGACAGTTGATGGCTTGACAGATAGGAGACAAACTATGTTTTTACAAGATATGCGTATTCCCATCCAAATATCACAAATTGTCCTATAATCAACTTTTTTCGGAGCAGTACAAATTGTTGAAAAATTTCTTATTTCTTAGAGGTTTCTAAATCCATCTATATCGTAACCATCCTACAATTGAGTTTGACTGTAGATGACTTGACAGTTCGGAGACAAATTATATTTTGGCCAAAAAAGTGTTTTTTTATTTAAATTCATTTACATTTTCCATTTTCTTAAAACTATCTTAAAGCTAGACAAAAATTCATAAAAACTAGCCTACTTATCAATATCTTAAAACTAACTTACTGATCCCAATCGGGCGCTCTAAGTTGAGCTATAATAACTTAATGCTAATGCATTTCGGCCTAAGAAATATCTTAATACTAGATCCAGGTCGGTTTTTATTTTTACCGAGAAGAATTTACAAAAAACTCGGTATCAATGTCTTTATTTTTTTGTTGGTTTTGCATAAAACTTATAAACTACATAAAAGCTAATTAAAACTAATTAAAACTACTTAAAGCGACTTAAAACTAATTATAAACTAATTACAATTGTATTTTGTCGGTTTTATAATTTTTTTTTGTTTTGGTGCCACCCTGACTGTCCCTACTTAAGACTATCAACCTAAATAACCAAAAAAGTGTATTTGGCTATAAATGTCACTCAACCGACGTAAAATCTCATTTTACCGGAGCAGTAAAAAAACTTAAAATTTAAGATTTTCTTAACAGTTTCATAATCCAATCAAATTGTATTGTTTGTTGATAGTATTGAATTGAAGATTGGATTTAATCAAAATCGAAATAAAAATCGAACGTTCGAAAATTTTTGAACGATTCGATCATTTGAAATGAACCATTTACACATCTCTAGTTCTGAGGAGTATTTGTGATAAGCTTGGTATTCTTCGTCTGTATCTATCCGCTAAGCTATCCACAATCCAAACAAATTTCAGATACTTTGAGATGTTTTTCCATCAGGTGACATTAGCTGTTTATCAAGGGATTACAATAACACAAACATATCCGGATCGCTACAGATACACAGCCATTTATATATACTGTAATTGTAGCCTGAATCACAATTCAAAGAGATAACGAGATGAGAGCGTGGCGTGATTCGCCAATTCACGATACAGTGAGATTAAAAAAAAAGAACTAGTTTTTGTAAAAAAAAAAAAAAAAAAATAATAAGGGTATTCATGTAACGATGTAAACTTTTCGACGTATTATTTTTGTTTTAGTTTACAATGCACGTTTCATGAACACCCTTTTACACAAACATCGTAAACTAATCTATTGTTTGTTTAACGTCAAATAAAAAGATACTTTCGTCCAATTTTGTTTTCAATTTTTATTGCTTTTCTTTTAATTGTATCTTTCTTAAGCCATTTTGAATACAAATTTTCTCGTTTTGATGTTTTCATTTTTTTGTTTTTGATTCTTTTTTGTTCAGAATTAGTTTAAAAGCTTACCACGTTTACCATTTTTATTTACGATACAAATTCATATCGGAAAGTTTACGATTTGTTGGAAAAGATTTCTCATACAAATGTTGATAGTTCGTCGATGATAACGATGTTTACAATAGTTTTCCGACGTTGCATGAATACCCTTAATATCAATTCCAAAAATAGTACTAGGAGTTATTTCACAATATTTTATTATATTGTACACAGTAAAATTTTTTCGGACTTAACACGATTGTTTTGATTTTTTTTTAGTTTTAATCAAGCGATTAAAATATATATATATATATATAATAATAGCCTTAGATCTAATATTTTATTATAGTTTCAATTTAGCAACTTTTAACTTATTTGTCAGTTGTAAACCTTATTTATGTTTCACAATACCCAAATGAATCTAGTTAATAATTCTGAGTATTTTAATGGCCAGATTAAATACCGATTATCGAATCTATCTGGCAATCAAAACGTTCACAGATGTGAGTGTGACCTGTAAAGCAAATAAATATAATGAAATGGAATTAAAATGGAAATAGAGAACTACAATTTGATTGTTTGCATGACGAGAACAAGTTTTAAAATTATACTATACAAGGGATTTTTACGATCCAATTCAAATCCGGGTGTGCTTTCATATCATTGTCATTTAAAAAGTGTAAGAGTACAACATTTTACTGCAGTATACCACAGCAAAATATGTTGACTTTAATGTTGCAATAGTTTTACACTTCAGACACACATAATCAAATCAGTATTGCTACAGATTAAGATTTAAGAATAGTGCTTTTTTAATTTGCAAAAATAACCTTAGCATTGAAGAGAACTAACATCTACAAAATAGTTTCATTGACATTTGCATATTGTTTCATCTTATAAGCTATATATTGGGTCAAAGTTCAAAGCACAGGAAAGTATCACTATATTATGCAGCAGACGTATAGGTATTCGTTATAATCATCACCACAAGTCTGCAATGTGCAATTTGTTGCGAAGTCTCAGTTTCATTTTGATGATGTTCATACATTTATTGTTTCGAATATTTTGCATGGAAAGTTGGAAAAACTTATGAATAGCTATTCGATAAACTTCGATCATTGTGAAACGAAAAGTTCCAGTAGTAGATTTATTTCAACAGAAGTGTTCTACCTTGATATGTACCTACTTATACACATTTAGACGAGATCGGAGGCAGAAATGCTTATATGCTGGCCAAAATTGAATGTTCCAATTTGCAAATATTTTATTAGTAGTAGAGGAACACTTGTGTGCAAACTAAATTCACAGATATGAGAGTTACATACTTGTCATGAATAGCCGTTTTCCTTTGGAGGTGGCGAAGTACTTGGGAGTAGATGAAAACCCTAATCTAGTACTATCAACTGCACATGCTTTCATGGCGAGTAGATACATTTTACATGGGAAAGCAGTTTGATGTGTTCCATTGAAAAAAGCTGGCGAAGTACTTGCCAGTACTTCGCCACCTCCAAAGGAAAACGCCTAATAAGTGCTTTCTCATCTAGCCGTTCGGACTCGGCAAAAAATTGTAGGTCCTCTCTATTCCTGCCAAAAATACGCACACAGCAATGGTTGAGAGTTGTAAGTCACTAGGTCTTCGTTCTCCACGAGCTATTGTGCCACCAAATTTATTTTATTTTTACAAGAGTTACATAGATGTCGCTTCCAAAACGAATACAAATTAAATTCTGTTCAATATTTTGTGTTTGCAAGCTCTTTTTCTGTGATGACTTTTGGTAGATGTTTTGTATTTATATCTACAAGTACGTCCAGGCCCCGAAACTAGAGAGCTAATGATATAATTTGTCAATAAAAACTGTCTTTAGCGTAGTGAAAAACTGATACCTTGTTTACATGGAGAATTGAATCTGAATTGAATCAGGATTTAGGTCCATGTAGACCTGGATCGGATTGAATGCGGATTACTCGATCCCATCCAGCTCGTTGTCATAAACCTGGGTCGAAATTTTGATCCGGATTTAATCCGATTCTTCGATCCGCTCATATAAACGTGGTATGAGCTACTTATTATTATATGAGCTACTTATTATTATTTTCTGCAGCACTGAATGCAGCCATCAGACACTCCAGTCAGTGCTATAGAAAATTGGTTGGTCGGTGGGTGGAAACAATCGAAACGTCACATTTAGGTTACGACAAATAAAAACAAATAATTGCTCGATCTCGCTCTCGCTCTCTCACTCGGACTTATTACGCAATTTTGTTTAATTGTTTTTAGTGTTTGTGGTGTAGTTATTTAATAAATGTTTGCATTCTGCACCAATGATATATATTTTAAATGCCTTCGGCTTTTATAGATCGCGTAAATTGGACCACAAAACTCGCGTTTTCCGTTTTATTATATGATGTAAGTTGTAAGTAAATCTTTTATATCGTAAATAGTCTATACCTCACACAATATTGATATAACTGGGACGTAGCTCTACGTCTCACGGTAAAAAAATGTAATTTTTATTTGCTCTGCGTGCAATATCATTGAAACTTTAATATCCGTGCATCAAGTGTATACACCAGTGTGTATGGAATACTTTTAACGAAGCAACAAACACTCAACTCCTTTCAAACACAGTCCCATTTTACAAGATTTCACATAATTGCGATAAGGTTTTCCCGTGGTGCAAAAAATCAAAAACAAATCGTAGCCTTGAAGTAATTTTCATGTATTCTATACATACACGATATGACTTTCCATTACGTTTGCTTTATCTTCCTTTTTTGTGCGTAGTAACAATCTGATGGCTTTTGTGTTTATGATCCAAAATAAGGATTTTTGAAATGTTGTGACTGAGTTTGCTATGTATGTGTCTTTGTTTTCATATTCTGAGTAATGATAATTGCTTTATTGGCTTATGGTGATCCTTAATAAGGATTCCATGTTCTTAGGATCGTCTGGCTTGGGTGCCACCAAAGTGGATATATGTATGTATCAGAGGTGAAGCGTCCATATATTGAATGGAATGCGTGCTTCAGTAAGAAAATTAAAAAAAATTATCAAAGCAAAGAATTATTAGTAATTTGGTTCTATTGATTTAATAGTTAAACGAAATCACGAACCAGATGTCATCTCTTTGCTATCTACATCTACCCAAAACCAAAAACTTTCCCTTCTACTCCAAGGCAAGCTAAACCAACTCAGAATGCGTAACATCACTCCATTATAACATACCTACTATACGTTTAGTTATAGTTATAGTTATAGTTAAGTTTTTTTTTCAATGTTTTGAAATTTTGCTTATGAGTACCTGCAAATGCTCAATAAAGAATGTTTCAAATAAATATTTCGGCTAGATGCTAGAGGATATATGTATATTAATATTAATTGTATGCTGCTTCTTTTTGAGAAGAGTAATTTTCTTCGGAATTGAGTAGAAGTAACGAGCACTGTTCCATTGGATTCAGAATGGGTGTCTTCTTGAGTAAAATCAATGTATGCATGCATGTAACGTACACAAAACTTTAAATTGTTTTTAAAGAAGTTTCACTTTAAAAATCAATTGAAATTATTTTCATCGCTTAACATGAAGGCAATTTGAAATTTTAATTGCTTCCAATCGCCTACCCGCACTAGTAAAGTTTGTTGTCATCGAAACCATAATATAAGAAATACACGCGTGAGTAATACTACGTTTTCATTAGACCAAATGAGGTAATTTCCAAATTCTATATGGAATCATTTCATTTAACCCACAAATTCAGATTTCGAAATGAAATAATTTCAACCAAATTTCGAAATTAAGTCAAAACTCAAAGAACACACCCAATTTGGCATAGCTTTAAGAGCTTTGAAAAGATTTTGTATGAAAATCTCAAAGCAGAAGCTTAAAAACAATAGCAAAATGCCCTTAACAGCCAGTTGAAATTAAAAAATGGAATGAGCTGTCAAATGAAACTACCAAATTACAGATCAAAACACTTTTTATGTAACCTGCGAAACTACATCAATTCGGCTCTAATGAAAACGTATTATAAAAATCGCTTTCACCGTTACCGTCAACGCGAGTGAAAGTTGATTTGGTTTTCATTGTTTTGTTCGTTAAAAATATGATTATAGAGTAAAGTTTTTTGGAGATTCGCTTGTGTTTTGCAATAGTTCTAGAAATATTTTCTCAATCCTCACGGAAAGAATTCTTGGATTAGATCACAAAAAATAAGCCGCAAATTACGAAAAATGAATCCCGATTTATACCTTGGCTTGGGGTTTCGTAATTTACGACTATTCGTTTGCAATTTGCAAAACTGAGTAAAATGAAGATATTGATACTCAAACATCGTAAATCAACACTCTTAAGTATTAATTATTCTATCGAGAGAAAATAAAAATTTCGAACAACAAATCGCAATTTGATCAAAATCTCAATTGCACAATTTGTAAATTTGCAAAAAAAATATCTGAGATCACCGCTTTTATTTCGTGATATTGCCACTTGAAAGATTAATCTTGATCAACTCTTTATTTTGCAGGTATACGCATTTAATTTGTTTGTTTGGAAATAAATACTTTACGCTTGACTACTTGGATTTGAACTCGCAAGTCGCAACCCTCCAGTTGCGTAGCGAGCATGCAACCACTATGCGAATTTGCAATACAGATCATTGGTGTTACACACTAATGATTAGATATATTCCATGCTGTGGTGCTTTATATCATCGAGAAGTAAATTACGACAGGAAAGTCGTAATTTACGATGCTTTTGTTGGTGATTTGCGACCATTCTCATGGAGTTGCAATTTACGAAAATAAAAATCGTAAATCAGTGATTGTTTTGTTTTTGTATTAATTTGCGATCAAATTGCCTTGATTTACGAAATTTTTCAATTGGTGATTTTTAAATTCATTCCATGTGTAAAGTAGCTACTCACCTCATGTTATTGGGATCCCAAATTCTATTTATTTGATAAGAAACCTCTCTAGTGAATCACATATCTTTGAACTTCCACACCACACACTTTAGAAAAAAATAATTCATTGCCTTTCTTTGAATTTCAACAATGCCTACATAACTTCAAAACAGACATAATTTATTGTTTTACTGTGAGTTTTAACAACAAATATGAAACGGGTTTTTCAAACGGGACGCTACAAAAGTAGAATGACAGGGACAGAAAACGACGCCATATTTCTTGCCGCTCTTTTGACATTTCTCTTCAGTAAGGTTTGCCATTTCATGATGGAAAGATATACGAGCCAACAACGAGTCGAAATTATTAAAATTTACTACAGAAATTCGGAGTCAGTGGCCTCAACGTTAAGAGCGCTACGTCCAATTTATGGTCATAATAATCGTCCTAGCAGATCAACAATTGAGCGCCTAGTGGAAAAATTTTAATACACAGGCACAGTACAAAATGTTCCCGTGTCAGTGAGATAAAGAAGTGCCCGTAGTGTCGAGAATATTGCTGCCACTGAGGCTTCAGTTGCAGAAAGCCCAAATGTGTCTCTCACACGTCGTTCTCAAGCGTTGGGCATCTCTATGTAGTCGTTGTGGCGAATTTTGCCAACAAATCTTGGCCTACATCCTTACAAAATTAAATTGACGCAAGAACTGAAGCCGCTTGACCACCAGAAGTGTCGTATGTTCGTGAATTGGGCTGAGCAACAACTAGAAAATGATTTGGATTTTCATCGAAAAATCATCTTCAGCGATGAGGCTCATTTCTGGCTGAATGGCTTCGTCAATAAACAAAATATGCGGTATTGGTCAGACAGCAAACCACACGTACTCCATGAGTCATCATTGCATCCCGAAAAAATTACGTTTTGGTGGGGTTTATAGGGCCGGTGGCGTCATTGGTCCGTACTTCTTCCGTGATGATCAAGACCGGCACGTTACTGTGAATGGGGATCGCTACCATTCTATGATAACCGAATATTGTTGGCCCCAATTGGATGATATGGACTTGGAGGACGTGTGGTTCCAACAGGACGGCGCGCGCCACAAGCCACACAGCGAATGTCACAATCAATTTATTGGAAACCAAGTTTGGAGAACGTTTTATCTCACGAAATGGTCCAGTCGCTTGGCCGCCTCGGTCGTACGATTTGATGCCGTTAGACTATTTCCTGTGGGGCTACGTCAAGTCTATGATGGTCTATGCCAACAAGCCAGCCACGATTGATGAACTTCGTACCAATATCGAACGTGAAATTGCAGCAGTATCTGCTGATTTATGCTTGAAAACCGTCGAAAATTGGGTTCACCGTCTGGACTTCTGCAAGCGTGCCCGTGGTGGCCATGCAAAAGAAATTGAGTTCCATTCATAATGGCATCGACCGCACTTTCACAATAATAAGGAATTTCATTGAAATCCAAAACCGTTTTTGTTTTATTTAAAAAAAATTTTGTTGCGCTCTTATTAAACAACCCGATACAATGAGAAAAATGATACTAAATACATCACCCCAACATTTTAAGGATAGTTACATAATATAATGTCAAAAAATTGAAATTTTCTTTGACATCTTCATATCAGTTTATAATATTAAAATGAAGTTTTGAATTTCACGATCATTTAGGTTATGCAATTATCCGATTGAAGTTTTTATAATATCAAGTTGGTACACAAGATGTTAAATATTTTAAAATATCAATTTCTGTTGCTTGAACAGACCTTACTATTGTAGTTGTAGCGTTATTACCTCTGGAATAACCTTCACTGCTTTTTGCTATACATGATAGTGAAGAATAAAACCAAAAAAAGAATTATATATTATAATATAAAAAAAAGTATTATGTGTCTAAATTTTTTCGAATTAATAAAAGCTGTACATACATATTTAGATAAGATAAGTGATTTATCAATCCTTACTAATATTATAAATGGGAAAGTGTGTTTGTTTGTTTGTTACTCTTTCACCCCTAAGCAGTGCTTTGAGATCTCAAGACACTTTCTCAAAGAAATAATTATGCTATATTCCTAGGCCAGCTATGTATGAATTGTATATGTATATATATTGTCAGCCACTTTAAAGCTTATTCCTTCTGATGAATTTAACATGGGCGTGTCTTTGGCGGAAAACACATGCCACTTTCTTGATGAAGATTCATCAACGAAATCACTACTTCGTTGGAAGATGTTTGTTCACCATACCAGGTGATGAAAAACATGGTGATTGCTTAATCTGTGAATTCACTACATACATGTACTTGCCATATCAGTTCAATATTTTCGATGAAAAATGTTATGAATATTCAATTGCGAAATCACGAAATTTTCATTAGTTGCTTATTCAGCACCCAGTTGTTCAAGATTTTTTTTTTTCAACGAACCAAAAAGTATCTCTCTTCTGAAAACTCAAAAGTTATATTTGCGTTTTGGTGAAAGCAAATTATGTTATAAGGTTCATGTTTCATTGATTTTCTTACAAAAAGCCACTATGAACTATATCCAGCAAGATGAGAATCTATAGTCACAAACAAATCACAAAATATGAACTAATGAACTTGTACATTCCTTTTCAACAGTTTTTTCATAGCATAATTTTCGGCTTGTAATTCGGCGAAAAAAGGTTTTTTTTAGCACAAAGCGGAAAGTGGAGTAAAATCGATGAACTGAGGAATCTTTGCATTACTATTCACTTAATTAATCATGGCATATCGCTTCTTTTATGATTTGGCAAGTGAATTCATTGATGATTTAACTTGCAGCATGAAACTATCTATTTTTTTTTTCATAAGTTCACAAACTTTAATTTTAATGATCCAAGTAATTGAACTCATGAGTCTCTGAAGAGAAGCTTATCGGCCCTATCTTGGAAACTTTAAATTGATTTTTGATTTTTTTCAATCTCCAATTTGGCACACCAAGTTCTTTTAATCGGATTGTCAAAATTGGTGCTGAATACTTTTTTTTATTCTTTGTTTCATATGGTTAAAAAAGAATCCGTTTCTAGAGTTCCATATATCTCTATATAAAAATTCATCAAAAAAAAATTAGTTCCAGGGTCATAGGTTCTGTCTCGCTGCGAACTGAAGATTCCACTATTCTAGAGCTGTTAGCAAATTTTTTGGACACACGCATATCTAAAATATTAGTTTCATGAGATGCATGCATCTTAATTAAGAATTCAAACGTCCGGCAAGATTTTTCGAAGCCCTTGTTGGAGATAGGGTGTTGAAAATAGCTGAAACAATACAATTTTGATATTTCGTTTGAGTGATAAATTGTTTCCTACTATTTTTCGTATTGATATCGAATACAAAATCTGGCAGAAATTTTTTGACGCCCGGTTATGGCGACGACGGGTTGAAAATATTGCTTTTCAATTTTGTGCCAGAGGTATGTACAACCACTTCAATTCAATTTCTCAAAATTGGTAAACAATGCTAATTAATTTTTCCTTAGAAAATAAACTATAATTTTAACGATCCAAGTAATAGCTCTCAGGATCCAGGATATGAGCCTCTGAACCGAATCTTATCGGCCATATTTTTGAGACTATATTTTGTTGATTTTTAATATTTTCAAATACCAAAATGTTTCTCGATATGGTGCACCTAAAACGTTTACATTTCAAGTACTATTATCGTCAAAATTAAGTCTATGGGCGGCGGCGTAGGGAAAATGACAGAGTATCATTTCCTATTTGTTATAAATGAATTGGTGTGGCTGTAGCTGTACCCATTGTCCTTTATCCTCTGCATTTAACTTAAAAGAAATGAACATACAAATATTTTGAATTGTAACTGCCAATAACATTGTTCCTGGTACATATTCCAATGGAAAGACAAAATTAATTTTTCCAGGTCGTGAAACGTTGGGATTTTGTGCTCGAGAAGTTCTCGACAAAATTAAATAAACATTAGCGAAGCTGCGGGTAAAGGCTAGTAAAATATTATTTTATATGATGTGTTTAATTTGACTGTTATTGAGAAAAAATAAATTTGGATATTGGATGAAAATTTGTACGTACATAATATTAATAAATAAAATGTCAAATTGATATGATTTTTTAACATAGCAAAATGTTAATTTAACATTTTCAATACTAAATTGATATTTTTAAATATCAAATTTATGTGAGGAAATTGATATTTTTTAATGTTGTTTAAACATTATAAATATCAAATTGATATTTTGTAATTAGTATTTATTATTATCAATCAAATATTGCTTCAAAACATAAATAACTTATTGTTTACTTTTTTCCATCTGGCAAACAATTGAGACAATTCACTTGAGAGTCGATTCAGTTATCCTGAACTATCAAACATAACATGTTATTCCTATACCATGCTTAAAATCAACTTTTGAGGTGCGAAATGGAATGAAGTTCATTTACTACCTCTTCTCTTGCATCAATTGGCCTACTATTATTAAAATTTCTGTGGACGTGGGTATCAATAAGATAAAATTCAAAAATGCGTATGCTACACAGGATTTTGATCGGATAGAGGCAGGCGCATTTAATAAATGTGTCCTTCATTATAATAGTGAACTATTTCCTTCAAAAAATTGTATATAAGTTTGTGAAGCAGATTTCATGTAAAAATCGGGTAATTCACTGTTACAATGAACGATAAAAAAACTTATTCATACCATTAACTAGTATCTACGATTTAATTTAATATGCATCAATTTTGAATTTCTTTTCGATAATTGAACAGATCCACCTAGAGTTCAGGCTTCTGGTATAACTGTCGCTGGTATTGGGGACACTGTAGACTTAAAGTGTATGGTCAAATCAATTCCTCATCCAAAAACTATGTTTTGGCGTGATAAAGATGGCCAAATTCCTATAATTCAAGGAGGGAATTTTAATATATCATTTAAAAATAATGTTTCGAATCCTGCTCAAAGTACCATGAATCTCCGTATCTTAAATTTGCAACTATCTGACGTTGGAGATTATTTTTGCCATGCAGAAAATACATTAGGATCAGCAACAAGCCCAGTTTCAGTAAGGATCCGGAATATTCCTTCAATAAACAACATAACTGAATGTTGTTCAACTCAGAATGTGTCTATGCCTTGCATGATTGCTTGTGGTTTTTACGTTGATATTGATGCAGTGATCAATAAACCGGAATGCATTATTGACTTTAATAAATTAATGAAGTGTGCTGCTGATGGGTCAGACCACCGAAAGTGCTGTGCAGACAGCAATGTCCCACGCAAATGTCTCAATTGGTGTAGAGGGGAACCGGTTCTTAATGCTGAAATATGCAGTCTTCAGTATACAAGGACAATAGTTGGTTGCTTCGAGTCCAATCGAGACAAATTACCAGGACCACCTAGGAACCTAGAAGTGAATGTGATGTCTGACCATGAAGTCAAAATAAGGTTTGTGTATTGTTTAAAATTAATTTGCGCAGTGTTTTATTATTCAATCAATAGTTGGGACCCTCCAATAAAAAATCCTGATTCTGTGGACGGTTACAGAATATTCTATCATGAAGCTGCTGTTAGCGAAACTGTAGAACAAGCAATAAATTCTACCGAAGTTAAACGGATTGACGTTACGGATACGAGTGTTAAAATCGATGGACTTAAACCGGAAATTTTATATGAGTTAGTAGTAAAAGCTGGTAACACATTTGGTATGAAATCTCTAAACATTTGAGAGTTTTTAAAAACGACTTAAATTTAATTTTATAGGTGCGAGTATCCTCACAGTTCCAGTTCGCTTTACCATAGGCGACAGTGAATCAACCTCCGCCTCACATGCTAGTACTGCAGGTACAATATGTGGAATCATAGCTGGAATTTTAGCAATTATGTTCATAGCGTTGGGAATATTTTTCTATAAACGGAGAAGAATTGGTGAAAAGGCTGCTAGTGCGGTTGCGTTTGAAAATCCCAGCTACCTTAGGGGCGTTGAACGGGTTCAGGTAAGAAGTAATCTGATTTTATATGTATCTATAATGATGTAGGATTATAGTTGAACAAATAGGTAATATTTTTTGTAGTTAAATAAAATGTCATTTAAGATAATTTTTTTTTTTTTTTTTAAATGTCACGCAGATAGCCCCACCACAATCACTTGCTACATCACCTTCGTCAGTGTCCAGAAAACATACGCAATCAAAAACTGAAAGTGGTACATCAACATTAGCAATCCCTGAAAATTCTAAGAATCGATTTGTAACCGCTGTTCAAGCGATTGGAAGCACAAACCCACCATATTATGAAGAGTTAAAGTTTGGCCAAGAAGGTATAATTTTTTAACATTATAATTTGAATCTTTTAGTACAGGTCAAATAGTACAGATAGGCCTTAGAATAAAAAAAAATGGGTACCACCATACATGAAACTTGGTAGAAACGTTTCATGTACCATGATAATGAAGAATCAAAAGAGTATATAAAAATATTTCACATGGAAAGGTTTTTTTTTGAGGGGGAGAGCGGGAAAGTTGTAGTGTATCAAACGGATAATTTTACCTTGGTACAACCAAGGCAAATGACACATGTTTATAAGGAAGTTTTAATTTTGAATCAATAGACACCAAAACCATGTCAAAACGACCCCCGAAAAAAAGTTTTTGTCATTTTTATGTTGAGACAACTGTATTGTCAGTATAAATGTTAAATATCACAGAAACCCAATTGTGAATAATGGTCCAATAGTGAAACTTGACATAAATGGTTTAATTGTCATACAAAAACAATAAATCAGAAGAATCTAAAAAACTGTATGTGGTGAAAAGGTGTTTTTTTGGGTGGGTGGGGTTATAGTGGGATTATTACCATAAAACTAATAAAAAAAAATGGTACCACCATGAATCTTGGTAAAAATGCTTTATAAACTAACAAAATAAAGAATGAAAAGAGTCTATAAAAATATTTCGCAAGGAAGTGTGTCTTTTTGAAGCAATTGGAAAGTGTGGTGTTATTTTTCAAAATTCTTTGAAAGGGATGGTAGCCCCAAGACACGGGGTAAAAATGGTTCATTTACTACGAGAATGAACAATAAAAGAAATTTACAAACATATGAAGGGTGAAAGGGTGTTTTCGTGGGTTTGAGTAAAGGCGGTGCTACTTGTTTTAGGAAACAATATTTGTTTTTGAAAAAAGTATACATTCCTGCACCCATACAAAATGCTTTTTATTAAAGATATTTTTGTAGAACCTTTTTGTTTCCTCATTTTGATAGCTCAGAACACATTTAGACCAAGTTTCATAATGGTACCATTTATTTTATTAGTTTTATGGTAATAATCCCACTATAACCGCACTCTACAAAAATATACCTTTTCACCACAGATATTCTTTTGGATTGTTCTGATTATTGTTTTTTACGACGAACAAACCATTGATGTCAAGTTTCATCAATGAACCATTATTTTTAATTTGGTTAAACTTTTGTACTGAAAATAGAGTTATCCTTACATCAAAATGAGAATAACTTTTTTCTCAAAGGTCGTTTTGGGTTTATATTTGTATCATTTGATTCAGTATTAGAAATTACCTTAAAAATATGTGTCACATGCTTAAGTTGTGAGGCAAACATGTTTGAATTGCTTTTACACTTTCCGACCACATCATTATCAATTATTTACTTTTCAACTGAATTCATGAGGCAAACATGTTCGAATTGCTTTTACACTTTCCGACCACATCATTATCAATTATTTACTTTTCAACTGAATTCATGAGGCAAACATAATGATACCTCGTGGTACCTCGTGGTATGATGGTTAGTGCGTAGGACTGTCATACCAAAGGTCTGGGTTCGATTCCCAGCCGCTGCCACCTAAAAACAGAAATGCTTTTTTCGCAAGGTGCTGCCTCTTGCGAGGAACTGACAAATCCTCTGACAAATCCTCCAAGAGTATACTTGTCATGAATAAGTGCTTCTCATCTAGCCGTTCGGAGTCGGCAAAAAATTGTAGGTCCCCTTCATTCCTGCCAAAAATACGCACACAGGAATGGTTGACAGTTGTGAGTCACTAGGCCTTGGTTCTCCACGAGCATTTGTGCCACCAAATTTATTTTTTTTTTGTATTCTTAAGTTCTAACAAGGCTTATTTTACAGTTTTATACACCAAAACTTTCCCCCTCTATCCCTTAAAAAAAACCATTCCATATGACATTTTTTTATAGACTCTTTTGATTCTACATTCTCATGGTACATAAAACATTTTCACTAAGTTTCATGATGGTATACTAATCTTTTTGTTTTATTTATCCTATTTTACCTGTACTATTTATAGAAATTGCTTACAGACCTGTTGGAATGATCTCATACATTTATTTTATTTTTGTGTGCTCAAACTTAGTATTAAAGATTGTTGAGGACTTTGTTCTATGTATTATAGGTAGTTATAACATAAATTAATTTAAATTTATTTAAAGCTGGAGAAAAAGCTTGCATACTTTGTAAAGTGTAGGTACCGACCTGTCACGAAAGTAAAATGCTTCCTCAGTAAATGGTTGATTTTTCATAGGGACATATTTTTACTTGCAGAATTCGAGATAACAATCCAACATGACTTTACGATGACAGAAAATACCAAAAAAGTGGGTGGCAAAATTCTATCTGTCTGTCTGTCGGTTCGGCTACAACCTAAACGGCTGGATCAATTTTCTTAAAACTTGGTACATAGTGGTTGTTGGTGATTCTTTTCACAGTTTTTTTAGAACTAAAAATAACGGTACCTGTCATACTTTTTTTTACAATTTTACAAAATCTTATTTTTCTTTAGAACAGCTCCACAACTTTTTTTAAAGAAAATTAAATAAATTTCGTTCAGTAAAAGCTACCTTTGTATGGGAAACCATTTTTCAAAAAATGGTTATTAATGGCTCTTCCATGTTTTTTGTTTTCGATTTTCTTCAAAACGGTTATTTTAATTTCAATAGTTGTTTTCATACAGAAACTCCTAAACAATGCAAAAAGTGTTTGTTACCAATATTGGAAAAAATATTTTTTGGATTTTTAATAAAAGGTTATTTTTTTTTTGAAAATTCAATATTATGATTGGTATTTAATTGTTTTTGCACTTTGTAAGGTACTTAAAATAATTAACTTTTTTGAAAAAATAACCTCATATTTCAAACAAATTTTAAATAACCGTTGGGGAAAATATTTGTTTTCTTAAAAAAAGGGCTCCTACGATTTTTGTTAAACTTTTCCTGTTTGCGATATATGTATATGCAAAAATTTATATCGTTGGAGCGGTTTTCTAAAAAATTATTTTTTATATATAAAACGTTGATAATATTTATAAAAAAAGTTTTGATATGACAATTTTGAGTATGTATTAAAATACATTTTTGAAGACAGTTTCAAAAAAATTCCTCAACTGATTTTTGAAATATTGAATTTTCAAAAAAAAAAATTTTAATACTTTTTTAAAAATCCAAAGTTTATTATTTTCAAAATTTTGATATGCAATTTTATTAACATTTTAGAATAAATTTTGTATTAAAAATTTTATTGAAATCGTTGAGCTGTTAATGAGAGGATTAAAAAAAAAACGTTATATAGCAGGTACCGTTAATAACAGTGTTTAGTAAGTTTTTTTCTTATCAAAAAGTACACCTTACCTACAATAATAAACAGTTTTTTTTTCGTCAAAATCGTTATAGCCGTTTTTGAGATAAATAAGCTTTTTATTTACGGTTGTAAGGCAAATACCGTTATTTTTGGTGCTAAAAAAATTTCAATTTGCCCTACAAAAAACTTTAAGTTCAAAATTTGAAGAAAATTGCCTGAGCGGTCTAGGCTGTAGGTCAATATACGGACAGACAGACGAATTCAAAACTTGCCATCAGCCATCATATAAATTTTGCAACCCCATTCTCATTTTAACATCCATTTTCCTTGAGGCTTGAACAAAATTTCTCAGGCATAAATTGCTAAGCCCCAACTTGAATTATCCGTCTGTCTAGGGGCTTGGAAAAATAGAGCCTACGCACATTCAATTTGTTTTTTCCATCTTTTCTTCGGGGCTTAGAAACAATATACTTTCATTCAAATTTGTCACCTTTAACCTTGTATTGATAGTACAATTTCGTAGGGGCTTGGTAAAACACAACTAACATTATTATACACATTTCCCCGGTCTTGAATAAATAACTGAAACATAATGTATTGCATTTTGCCTCTAAATTTATTTAAAGAATTGGCTGGGGAGGAGGCTTCAGTTCATATAGCCCCCCTGCATCCGCCACTGAATATCATACCGAGTTCAAAAAGTGCATTTTAGTATTTACATGATACATCAATGCTGACAGACGATATATACCATTAACAAATAATATAGTGCTACTTTCTACATCAAAACTGTTAGCTTCCCATGTTTGTATTTCGTATGCTAACTATTAGTTTCATTTTGAAAGTCCAAGCATTTACTATAATAATTCTCTAACTAACAGGTTTGATAGCAAAGCGTTTTTCTATTTAATTAAAAAAATTTATATTCGGATAAGTGTTTACAAAAATCTTATTTATTTTTAAGACGCACTTAGAATTAAAGTACATTGGGTGAGTTTATAAAATTAAATTAGTTAATAATTTATAAATCAGCATTGCCACGAACACAAAATTAACAAAAAGTCTAGCCATTAAAAGAAAAAAAAAATAATTACATATATTTAATCAGATGCCAAGGATCAAAATATGTATATAAACTAATAAACTAAACACTTTTGGCAAGACTGATCTAGATTTTTAAGTTTTCAGGTTTTGTAGTTTTGTATTTTTATATTTATCAACAACGAATATTTCCTTTGAACTTTATCTATTTACAGGCTTATGAATTTTAAGATAGTCGAGAGCATCTAGTCATGAATTTTAAAGCCTGTGAGGAATCACCTGGTCACATCATCGTTTTTTATACGAGCATCAGCTTATTCTAGTAGTGAATACATAGATATTGGAACAAATATTTTGGTATTGGTTAGTTCGACAATTTACTATTATACTGAAAAAATAAAAGAATTAAAATTATATCACCTTAATAATTATTTATATAACTTTTATAAAAAAATTTAAATAAACAACTATTGTATGTATTTGTGTTTGAATTTCTTTCTTTGCATGTAGCTGATGAGATAAAATCAAAAAAAAATGCCATTGTAAATGAAAAAAACGAGCGCGTAGATGCAAAAAAACGTTTCTAGCTTATAATTGACGCCGAATTGAAAATTTTGATTTGTGCTCTACTGAAAACAATGATGCATTTTTCAGAACTATAGTTCTCACTGCTTCAATTAGGGTATATCTAAATCTACACTTTAGAAAATAGTATGTGTACCGCCTATTTTTATGCATGTATTTGTTAGTAGGTACAGGAAAATTAAATGAGTATTAATGAATAAAGTTTAAATTAATATGAGTTTAAAGCTTTCAAAACAGGTTAACTAAAAAAGAGTGATTAGAGACCTGCCTACATTTTATAGTGTGACAGTGGGTTTTTTTGGTTAGTTTCTATTGCAGGAGCGAACTAAGTCTACGTCAACCTGCTTTAGAATCCTGGGAATATTTGTCTCAAAAATTTTGTTCTAGCAGGCGATGGGGATATGAGGCCGGAAAGGAAAATGCACAAAAAAAAACCCAGAGTTTCAGATATGAGTATTTGTATGCAAAATCTTAACAACATTATTTTATGTCTTGATTGCAGTATTTTCATCTCAAACTAATAAAAACCAAAAACCGAAAATAAAAACAAAGTTTTAAGTTTTTGCACTGTTTGACAAAAGAAAAAAAATATTGTAACGTCTTTCACATTTGTACTATAGTGATTCTCGTGGCATGATGGTAATTGCATTGGACTGTCATGCCGAAGATCTGGTTCGATTCCCAGCCACTGCCACCTACAAACAGAAATGTTTTTCCCGAATTACTGCCTCTTGCGAGGAACTGACAAATCCTCCAAGAGTTTACTTGTCATGAAAAAGTGGTTATCTAGCCGTTCAGGCTCTGCAAAAAATTGTAGGTCCCCTCCATTCCTGCCAATAACACGGACACAGGAATGGTTGAGAGTTGTAATTCACTAGGCCCTGGTGCTCCCCGAGCTGTTTCGAAACCAAATTTATTTTATTTTCAATATAACGACTCTCGAATGAACTATAACGACTCTCGAATGAAGAAGCACCATTTATACTATAACTATAAATGATACAAACCAACCCTGGGAGTGCTGGGGTGAGCTTAAGAACTTTTAGCTCTGTCAAAATGAAAGCTTTGGAAAGGGAAATGTATGGAAAATTTCCCCTGCGGAAAGCTCTAGAAGCAAGCTCTAGAACCTTCAGGCGATTTCTGGAACCTGTGTGATGGGTATAAAAGGAAATATTTGACTGGCAGTGGACACAGTTTAATTTTAATCGTGAATGAGTAAAGTTGGTTGTAACAATAAGTGAAAAGTAAAGTTGGTGATTTAATTTCAGTATAGTCGAGTGGTGAATAGTAAATTGTTTTGTAGTAAGAAAGTAAAGTGTTTTGATTTACGAAATAAATAAGTGGAAGTGTAAATTTATTAAAGTAAATAAGATTTATTAACGAACCTGAGAAAATATTGCAATATTCATACGATTAATCTATGTATGTCAGCCATGACATACAAAAAAGCAGAGTCAACTTTCAAATATCCGAAGAATCGCCCCTCTATCTTGGATCAGCTCTCGACTGTCTTAATAGAACGCATCAGGAAGAAAAAAACCGCTTAGCGCACAATCTCATTAAATTCGTTGTTGGGGTAGTAAGCTCTAAAAATTAAGCTGTTGATCGAGGATAACGCTCTTGCAATGTGACCCCGAGAAAAGAAGTCGAATTAGTTTTGAAGAAAAAAAAAGGAAATAGATTGAGGAAAATCGAAGTAGATTTCGAAATTAACTTTTTTTATATAAATCTAAATTCAAGAAATTAAATTAAACGAAATCAAAACCAGAAAAAAAAACATCTTTCAGACTTCACATTAACATATTTATTTCAATTTTAAAAAACAAAGTTCATTTCTGCATTTCCATATTTCGCATTTGGTTTTATAACAATTTAGTTTTTAGTTTTTATTTATTATTTAATTTTTTTTTATTTTATTTGAGTAGTTAAGGGTCAAAACTCGTTATATCCAAAATTTTCATTTTGTGCAAATAGAAAAAAACTTTACAAGGATATCATTTAGCTTGTTAGAAATGATTTTTTTTTAAATTTTATTTTGTAAAATAAAAGATTTTTAAATCTATATGCTATGATTAAGAGCAAAAAGATATTGAAAGTTCCGTTAAAAAGATATTGAACAATTGAATTTGGATATGAAGAGTTTTGCTACAAATTATTGAATATTGCCAGTCTCCATACCGTCACCCCTCTCCCAATTTCACCCTCTAATACAATACCACTCCACAACTTTCCAACCTTCAATGACCAATTAAAAGATTTTTACAATAAGAACACATAAATGTTTTAGTTCCATCTTTTATGAGATTATCAATAGCCTATGATGGATAAGAAGAGTTTTGAAAGCAAAACTACTGCAAACAATGGATATGAAAAGTTGTGATGCAAATCGCACTATGGATATGGAGAGTTTTGAAAACAATTACGATTTTTGACACCAATATTTAAGGGGATTGGAGGAGTAAAGCTGTCAAATTTTCCTTAAAAACTATTCAACTATTCAATACACAATCATCAACCAAAGTAGAAAAGAGTGCATTAAGAATATACTAAAATAAAGGAAACCCATCTGAAATTCACACACTCAGCGAACTTTTCATAAAATTCGTTAACACAAGAGTGCGGCGCGTTTGCTTTGAAAAATTACTCCTTTTTTTTTAAATTAAAATTGTGTAAATTAAATTTTTTTTAATGGAAATTCTGGCACTATGCACTATATGTTATATACTTGAGTAAAGAAGAGAAAAAAGAAGTACATTTGACCTATTTACATACGTAAAATTGAAAAAAGTTGAAACCGAGATTTTCAAAATGAAGTAGATTACAATAATTTGGTGATGGTGCGAAGTAGGATGTCGATTTTTTTTTTGAAGAAAAGAAGTAGATCTACTTTAGTTGCAGTAAAGGGGTAGTACTGCCCCGAAGTCCGAATAAGTTTTAACAAGAAATTATTTATTCTATTAGTGTGGGTGCTTCCGTTGGATAGAACCAAGATGGAATAGTTTTTTCTCCGACTGTGCAGTTCTGTGTCATTTTTTTTACAATGAGTAGATGCAAAAAAAAAAAAAACAAAAAAGTGTATGTCCACACAGGACTTGAACCCATGAGAATCGGCTGCCAGGTGGATACTCTTCCATTTTTTTTTTTTTTTTGCAAATTCATTTTTATTTTCAATTTTCTTAAAACTACGAGTATCTTAAAGCTAGACAAAAATTCATAAAAACTAGCCTACTTATCAATATCATCAATATCTTAAAACTATAATAACTTAATGCTAATGCCTTTCGGCCTAAGAACTATCTTAATACTAAATCCAGGTCGGTTTTATTTTTTACCGAGAAGAATTTACAAAAAAACTCGGAATCTATGTCCTTATTTTTTTTTGGTTTTATATAAAACTTACAAACTACATAAAACTAAATTAAAGCTAATTAAAACTAATTTAAAACTACTTAAAGCTACTTAAAATTATTTACAACTAATTATAAACTAATTACAACCTACTTATAAGCTACTTACATACTACTTACAACCTAGAACAGCCACAGCAAGCATTTTCCGGTTTTATAATTTTTTTGTATTTTTGTGGACTTTATAATTTTTTTTTTTTTTTTTTTTTGGTGCCACCCTGACTGTCCCTACTTAAAACTAACTACCTAAACCTATGTAAGTCGGCCATGACAGAGAAAAACCAAGGACAACTTTTAAATATCTGAAGGAACTTCATTCTTCATATTTTAACCACCAGAACTGGTTCTCCTGCCTTACCCTATCCCTTCGGTCCCGTTCGGACACAGTCCTACTGAACCGAAGGTGCTCAGCTCCGTCTTGTGCGAGGACGTCTCGACTGTAAAGGAGCCGCCGATCTACAGTTCTACGGCCGACGTGGTAGATTAGCGGAACCGCCGCTCTATCCTGGATCAGCCCTCGACTGTCTAGGTGGAGGAATGCATCGGGCGGAATAAAGCCGCTTAGACGCACACTCTCGTAGTATTCGTTGTTGGGGTAATAAGCCCCGAAAATTAAGCTGTTAGTAGAGGACATCGCTCTTGCAATGTGACCCCGAATAAGCTTCAGCAAGAAATTATCTATCCTGTTTATGTTGGCACCGTTGTATAGAGCCAGGTTGGAATAGTAGTGTTTGTACTCCGACTCTGGTGTTCTGTGCAATCCAAGGCAGCGTCGAAGACACTGCTTCTCAAACACCCGAATCTTTTCCATTTGAGATGGGGCAACGTTGAACCAAACCGGGCATCCATAGGCAATCATCGGCCGGATAAGAGCCATGTAGCAAATCACCTTCACCCTGCTGTCAAGCCAGCTGCTATAAAACAACCGTTTCGTCAGGGCAAAAGCTCCCCTAGCCCTGGCCAGAGCAGCATTTATATGTCTGTCTGTCTGTGTCATCCTAGGCAGCGTAAGACACTGCCTTTCAAACTCCCGATTTTTTTCTATAGGGGCAACGTTTAACCAAACTGGGCATCCATAGGTTATTATCGGCTGGATGAGGCTCATATAGCAAATCACTTTCACCCTGCTCTGTCAAGCCGGCTGCTATATAACAAACCTTTCGTCGAGGCAATTATGCCGATTTGTATTTCATCGACATCCCCAAACACCAATATATAAAAAAAAAACAAATTACCTACTCACGCCGTAAATCTAAATAAATTTAGTACAAGTGCATTAATAGTATAAAGAATGCCGATATAATGATTGATAGATATTATACAAACATTTTTTGGAAGCCCATTTGGTGTTCTATATAACGAACAAATAACGAACAAATAACGAATTTCACAAAAATGAAATACATTTTTTTAAGAATAAATAATATTTCTGTTACGGACATCAATTAAGAAAATAAATGAAATGAAACTTGCGTTCGTGATTTTTAGTTATTTGCAGTTGGAAATTTGGGTTTTAAATTTTACACAAACATAGTAAACAATTTAACGGTTCCAATTATGATACTAACTCAATTTTGCAATTTTGGCGTTTACACCCTTTTATCTTTTTTATCTTAGGACGGTAGTATAGTAAAAGGTTTTGTTTTTAAACTATTTTATAACGCCCAAAAAAATGCACTTTAAAATGCTATACAAAATATTCTTCCTTGTGGTCTTATGATGCTTCTATTGCTGCCAGGTTGATGGCATATAGTTTGTAAGAATATTAAGTGCAAGCGAACGAAACTTGGGTGTTATAAGAGGTTTTTTTTTTCATTTTGAAGGTCCATTATATTAGTCATTGGGCCGGCTGTCCAAGCACCGCCAGGTTAACGGAATGTATTTTGTACGAATAAAAAGTAAGTTAACAAAATTTGGCCAGATAGGTATAAAACAGTTTAATTTTTCTTTTGCATTTTGGAAGTGCATTATTTGAGCCTTAGGGCTATCTTAGCGCTGCCAGGTTGACGTTATATAATTTGTGCATATAATTAAAGTAAGTGAATGACATTTTGGGTGGTATTAAACATATTTATTTTTTGTATGCATTTTGAAAGTTTATGTTAAGGAGTTGGAATATTGCTCCCAGGTTGGTCGCATATACTTTGCACAGATAAAAACTAAAAGTTCACAAAATTTAGAATGGTATAAAAAACTTTGAGCAAATGTTCACCAGCTCTCGGTCTGATTTTTTTTCTATTCGGGACGACAAAAAATTCAAGAATATTTGGTATAGTTGCTTTTTTGTTTTTTGCTTTAAAAATAAACTATTTGTTGAATTTTTTTGCAAATTCTATCAAAAATCAATTATAAAGTAATATGTAGAGTTAAATTAACCGGAAGCCGATATAATTGTCTGTTCTTAAGATATTTAAGACGGAGAACAATTTTCAACAATTATAGGTAAAGTTACTTGCATTTTTTTTTGTTTAAAAAATACTATTTCTTGAATTCTTTTACAAACCCTATAAAACATCAACTACTAATTAATTTGTAGGATTAAATTAACCAGAAGCCAATATCGTTGTCTGTTCTCAAGATATTTGAGGCAAACAAATTTCAACAATGATTGGCAAAATTACTTGCAGTTTTTTTAGTTTAAAAAAAACTCCCAAGTAACAATTTTCCTCTCATAAGAGTTTCCTAGAGGCTTGTGAGACTTTATTTCGGGAGTTATATTAACTCTAGGAGAGTACTCCTACATCCTTATAAAAATCTAAGAAGCCTTAAATGGCCCACTTATAGGAGTTAATTTCCTCTTATAGAAACATTTTTATTGTTCCTATGGGATGACAAATGCTCCATTAATCTTGTTAGGAGAATGCGTCACTTCTTGTAGGAGTTGATGAAAAGAGAAGGAGTATGCGTTTAGTAAAAAAAAAAAAACAGATACTTATCTTTCACATTTGTATACTTCTTTCGGAAACTTGGTACGAAGTATTTATGTCTGTATGTGTCATCGTCATTGTCTCATGTTGAAAAATTAATGTGTGAATTTATATTTTCATTTCATGGCGACGTTAGCATATGTAATTATAGTTTGTCACATATGTGGAGTTAAATCTTAGTGCGATTGAAACTTTTTGTACTATCTTACACATTTTACTTCGAAAAATAACGAAGCGCTTTCAAAATAATTGATATTTAAATTATTTTAATTTTATTTTTAATTGGAAAAAGGGTTACTTTGATGTTTGCTTTGAACAAGAATAGTACTTTTTATGCTGACATTATTTATGGTACTTATTCATGGTATATGACGAAAAAGATGTGGTAGCGGATAACATGTCGAATTGATGGTCTTATTCTTGAATGCCTGTTTTTTGTAATCAAAGAAAATACAAGAGGTTCAGAGACGTTAATGAAAAAATAATAAGTTAGAATTTATATTTGTAAATATTTGTTTCACGTTTCTTATAACGAAACTGTCAATGATTACTGACTTTCAATTTCGTCACTATACAGTGCGAATTTCTGATGCTCTGTAAATAAATGTCATTATTTCAATTTGATGATGCTCCTAAGAGACAAAGAACTTAAGCACAGATTTAAATACAAAACTTCACATTACGAATATACTTGTACAAATACTTCTTTTGCATTTAATGTTGCATAAAATAAACATCAATATCAATACACTTATATACGTAAATATACCTTAAATAGATTCATTATAATGGAAACTAAATAAATTATTTCAAAATTTAATTTCATATCACGGTAACCCTCAAACTATACAAAAAATACTTCGTTCAAATTTAAATATGGCTGCTGTCGTATCGATACTTTTAACTCTTAAAAAGACATTTTTATGAGAGTGTTGTCCATTTATGTTGGTATGCAAATAAACACTTTTTTATGAGAAGTCTGATGCTTTAATGCGACTTTATTTTGACATCTATCAAACGAACCAAGAACAAATCGGTGATGCGTTCCCTTTTTTCTTAACAATGTGAATTATTGTTGATGTTTAAAAAAAAGATGAAATCTCAAAGCTTGAAATATTAAATTTTATGCATTACCTTTTCTGAACAATAAATCTTCATTATAACGTCATAATTTTTGGAATAAATGAACAAAGAATATCAAAAAATTAACTTTCCGCAACAAAACTATAGACGTAGTAAAATTTTAAGCTTCGTAAATCTCTCTAATTTTCCATACAAATTGTGACAGACTTACGAAGTTTAAAACATTAAAATGTTGGGCTTACGCCGTTGCATGAATATTTTAGTCAAATTTTCAAGTGTAATTTTGTCAGAAAAACCTTATATTACACCGAAATAAAATAAAAAGAAAGTCTATCACTGAAAGTTCACATTCGTCACAAAATTAAAAACATTTTAAATAATAATCGGCATCAGCATCAATGTTTCCTTCAGGTAGCCAGACCCATAGAAAACTGAACGCCAGAAAACAATGTACATACAAAACGTTAAAAAAAGGAACGACTGTTGTATGAATCAAATAAAGCTGCATCTCATATGAATCCTATAGTTAGAGTTTTGTAGTTGTTACTTTATTAGCTCTTGTTAAGAGATTTTAAAGACTTAAAAATGATGTTTAAAGTTTAAATTTGAAAACAAAATTATTATAAGACTTTCAATTTAAATACAGGAGTAATAATTGTTCTAGGTATAAGATTAGAGTGATTTGATGCAAAAAAATGCTTAAATCATTTATTGAAAACACTATGAGACAAATTTATGTTTCATTATGAGAGATCCAGGCTTAAGTTTAGCAATAAGATCTAAAAAAGTACTATGGGCGTTTTTTTGAGAAAATGAGAACTAAGCTGTCGAGAGTATGTTAGTTGGGCTGTTAATTCAATATTAAAAAAAATACAATTTATATTAATAAACTAGTGCATAAAATAAAATTACCTCAAAGCCAATATCATTGTTTATTCTCAAGATAAATAAATAAAAAAACATTATATGACAGTTTTTAATTGCAAAATTTTATAATTTTTTGTAGTAGATTGTTTTAGTTTTAGTTAAAGTTTAATGAAAATTGTAGGAGTCGTTTTTGAGAAAAAAAATGTTTCCTTTCCGGTTTCTTAACTTTTGTATTGAAGGTACCGTTATTTTTTCATGTAATACATAAATACTAAAAAACCACAGCCAATAACTTCAAGTACAACAGCAAAATTCATCGCAAATGTCCGCATGTGCAGTGTTCGATTTTCGTGCTTTCGCAAATGGTTGTGACGGACGCGAATACCCGCAAATTGTCACAAATTATTTTTCTGTGTGTTCACATGATTTGCCAAAATGTCTCAAATGCATTTGCGACTTGGGCCTCGTAAATCATACGCAAATGATTTGCGAGCATTTGCAGGCTGTCCCAAAGTTGTGATCAGAGACGATTTGCGATCAAAGACCGCAAATTGTGACGTAAAAATTACGTCATACTCGCAAATATTAGCGACTTTTGCAAATCGTCTGCTCGTAGCTTTATTGACTTGCAGCTAGCTTTTGAGTTTATTTGAGGATTTTTGCTCTTCAATATCTCATTTTCTTTTCGAAGAAGATCGACTTCTTTCTTTAGCTCTTGATAAAGTTCCATTACTTGGTCAAGTCTTTGTCGAAGTTCGTTATTATCTTTTTACATATTTTTTGTTTTATCTGAGTCTTTTTTGGCGTGCGTAGACGGGACGGGTGGACACTTTTTCCCGAATTTTGATGGTTTTGCAAATCTGCGAATGAAAAATTCGCTGGGGTATAACCTCAATTTTGTTTTGGCTCTGATTGAACTGGTTTATTTTTTTTTAAAGTTCGCGTCTGTCAGTGAACAAACAAATTACTTATGTGAAAAAAGGCAAAATTCATGATCATTCTTAATTTGCAGCTCATAAGCAAAACACTTATCTCAGGTGCATTTGTGGAAATAAAAATAACCAATAACATCATGCATGAACCCAACCCGTTTGCAGACTATGTAGAGCAGCTATACTAAGTAGTTCACCTGGTATACTTACATAGAGGCACGATATTATAGAAGTACTGAATACCATCAATCGGAAGTTACAGGCATAGACGCTTTCAACAAAATGCATTGTTTTTACAGCTGATTAAACTCTTATTGAAATCGATTTTGAGAAGTTTGACCAGTTTTGATAAAAACTTAAAAACAAAAATTTAAGAAAAAATAATACTGTGAAATGTTTGACCACCATTACATTTTTACATAGATTTAAAAATAACATTTTTATTATTCAATAGAGAACATCCGTTTGGTTGAAGACAGATTTTATAATAATGATATTAATTTTATATTTTGATGAGTGACAAATATATCAAACAATTTACATATATCTATGTATGTATGTAAGTATATACACAAGTACTCAAAGAACAAAGTTGTATATATATAATTCTTCACACCATAATACACACTATGAATAAATGAATGAAATATTGGGGGTTGTTGCTCTGCGACCTTAAGATCTATTGTGCCCCACTTTAGATCGGATGAGGTTGCTCGTTTGGAGGATTTTTAAAGAGGAAAGATCACTCCCTTCTACCTGGTAGTTTCCCAGGTGTTTTTTTCGTTTTGGTGCATAATTGACACGCATTTTCCTAGAATATGGTCTGGAGTTTCCTCATGTGTGCAGCAGAATCTGAGTGTTAGACTGGTTACTACACCAAGGATAGGCAGCTGTCTTTTAAGCTTACGGTGCCCTGTGAGGAGACCAGATATTTGTCTAGGGTTATTTCTATAGTTAGGATGATGCAGTCCTTAAATCGTGCTCGGTTGTAACTACCAAGTTATAGTTTTGCCTGCCTTAGCTTGGGGAATTCTTACCAGTTTTTGGATCTTTTGGCCTCCTCCAGTTCTTTAATTTTGTGTTCTATCACATTTTCTCCTAAGTCACAACAGGGTTCAGGCCCCATTAAGGGAGTCATTGCCCCTATTTTTGCTAAGAAATCTGCTTCTTCATTACCTTGGACACCAACGTGACTAGGTACCCAATAAATTGTGACACAGTTGTTCTTGTCCAGGACATTCAGCTTGTTCACACACTCCCAAACTATTTTAGAGCTGATGGCGTAAGAGCTCAGAGCTCGAGTGCAGCTTGACTGTCGGACATAATGGCAATGTTTTGGTTTCGGTAATTTCTTTCGAGATTACGCTCTGCGCATTTTGCTATGGCGTGAACTTCCGCCTTAAAAATGCTATTAGATTGTCCCATTGGTATGGAAAGTTTGGTTCTAGGCCCAAAGATTCCAGCCCAAGTCCAAAGAAGTAACCATATCCTATCAAAATCACTTGGAAGTATAATACATTTAAGAATCATCGTTTTTACGAGTAAATACATAACAGACAAAATGTGCATCTATCAAATTCGATGATAGTGGTGAATCAAGGGTCCATTTACTTGTCAAAGCTCAATTTTGGTTTTGTTTTTACGTGTTCTTTGAGTGGCTTTTCAAAAGAAATTTTAAATTACAGACACTTTCAATTTTGACTACCTGCGCAATTTGTGTACTGTGGCGTTTACTTACTTTTTATACAAGACGCCGATTTGAATTCTTAAGATTTTAAGTTTTTCATTGATTATCTTCTCATTTAAACTTGGTTTGGTAGCATAGGTGATAACGGCCTTTTGTTAATTGTGACCATTCACTGAAAAGAAGACAGCGTCATGTTTTGACTGCAGATTGCAGACTTGATAAAATACATAGATCAACCACAAGAGGTATGCGTTGCTTTTTGAAAGTATTGAATTTTATAAATGTTTTAATGTTAACAACGTTTATGAACATGATGGCATGTCAGAGTTTTGTTTTAACTTGCGATATACATACATAGGTACTATAAGGTATGTTTTGAATTCGTGCAAAAAACAAATTCGAGATAACAATCAAACATGACATTACGATAACAGAGAACACCACAAAAGTGGATGGCAAAATTCTATCTGCCTGTCTGTCTGGCTGTCTGTAAAAGAATAAATCGATTTTCTTAAAACTTGGTACATATTACATGTTTTCTAATTTTTTTAGAACTAAAAGTAACGTACATCTGCCATAATTTGTTTTTCTTAGCAATTTTACAAAATCGTATGTTTCGCAAAAACGGCAACGCATTATAATTAAAAAAAATCAATAATTTTTTTTTGGTAAAAGCCACCTTTGGATAGGAAACTAGTTATTAAAATGGTATACCTGCCAAAGAACCATTTTGTTATGTTCAATTTGCTTTAAAAGGACTATTTTCCTTAACAGAAGCTTCTTAACAGTGTTAATAGTTTTTTTACCAACATTTTCAAAAAAAATATTTTTGGATTTTTAAGAAATGGTTTTGTTTTTAAAAATTAAATATTATGAAAACTGAAAGGTCAATTTTTATAAAACTCGGTATTTTATGGTTTATTTTTACACTCTGTAAGGAATTTTAAGAAAAAAAAAATACTTTAATTAAAAAATAACGGTTTTCTTCCATACAAATATTAAAAAACCATAGGGAAAATATTTTTTTTTTAAAAACGGCTACGACGATTTTTATAAAAAAACATCTTCTATGCTTGAGTTAATGCGATATACTAACAAAAATTATTAAAAATTACAAATAGCAACTATTAATAGTATACTTCTAATAGAACGTTTTTTTTTTTTAATTTAGAATTTTCTCGGTATAGGCTGAACGGTTTATAATTAATTTTTATATACAAATTTGAAATGAGGTCAAAAATATGGCATATCAAAATTTTCAAAAAAAAGTTTTAGAATTTTTGAAAAAAGTTCCAATTTTTTTTTGAAAGTTCGATATCTCAAAAACGGGTTAATACCACACATAAGTATATATTAACAATTTCCATACTAAAAATTTTCCTTTAAATACACCAACTATTTTAAATATTTTTTTTTTCTTAACAATCATAGTCAGCCAAAAATAACGTTGACCTTCTATTTTCATTTAATACTTTCAACGAAGTTATTTTAATTAAATAATTTCAGTATCGTATTTCATGCTTTTAAACATTTTTCTCTCATAATTTCCATTTCTTTACATACAATATTATGAAAATCTCAGCGTTTTGAAAATAAGAGCAAGTACGTGTGACCCAGTCGAGCATTTTATTTTCTCGGTTAAAAGTTGCTTTTGATAATTCAAGACCCTGACATCCTCGTTAGCAAGAAATAGATGGTACAATACACTGCCACTATCATGCAACTGATACTATTTTTATTGGATAGAAGGTTTTGAGGTGCCGTGTTGGATTTGGAACAATGCGGTTTTGTTGCATATATTCCCTCCAAACAATTTAAGTCAGTTAAGAACTAAGAGTGCTGATAAGTCATAATTTTTGACAAGGGTACGATTTGTGGAAGAAAAAATCAACTTTTTAAAATAATAATAAGTATTTATTTTAACAAAACAGTGATCAATACAATGAGTAACTTCAAAATAGCAGTATTCCTAATTAAGTTCCTTTCACATGAAATGGGACCTGTGAATGCAAGCATATTTGTTTAAGCCATCTTAAGCGCAAATATTAACTAGTTCTTGTTTTAGATTGTCGACAAAAATAATAAACGTTTCTAGCTACAATATAAAAAAAAACGGCCTGAATTTATTTAAAAATTCTTATATCTTGCCAGATATTTTCTGCGAAATGTCGAGCACTAATTCGCAATCCACAACATCATCAGGGCACATTACACACATCAAAAATTTGCTCGAATTAAACTTCAAATTTTTTTAGCTCTAGTGTAACTGGTTTATTTTTTGAAAGTTCGCATCTGTCAGCGCCAAAAAAAATTACTCATGTGAAAGAAATGGCAAAATTTGTGACCTTTCGCAATTCGGAGCTCATAAACAAGGCACTTAACTCAGGCGCATTTGTGGAAATAACCAATAACATCGTGCATGAACCTGACCAATTTGCAGAATATGTAGAGCAGCTATACTAATAAAACCTGTGACCCGCGGGCCATATGAGCCCGTATAGCTTTTATGGGATTTATAATATTTTGGATTTTGTCCTTCTTGCCAGTCTCTATACGAGTGAATTTAAGTAATAATTTTATTTCTTATCATTGAAGTTTTGCTATATAACCTTTTTCGATTCTATGTTTTGATAAGTGTGTTTTCAAAGTGAAACCTTGATACTACAGGATTCAATTTACTTATTCTAAATAAATAATTCTTCACAATACAATACACACATAGATCACTTTGAATTTTGGAACACTTCTCCGTTCAAAGAAGTATGCAAATCCTTTGAAAATCACTTTGATTTATAGTACGTTTGGGAATCATCGTTTTCGTAAATTAATAAGAGATAAAATACCAAAATAATCCAATGAACCAATCAAATTAGAGTGCAGGAACTTGCCGCATCTTCAAAAAGTGTTTTTAATTTTAGAAATATAAAAGAAATTTTATCAAGATGTATAAGTATTTTAAAGTTAATAAACTATTAAATTTAAATTACATTTCTTATTAACACCTATATAAGTACATTAAGCAATACTTGTTGCGGCTCATGGCACCAGTGAAAAAAAGGTTTTGTAAGGCTGATGTAGAGGAACAAAATATGAACCAGCAAAGGAAAGGACCTTAGACTTTCCTAGACTAACTTACCAGGAGTTTGCTGGTCAGAGGAGCTTAAGACTTTGAGGTGTAACATCTTTCCACGTGCTTTAGGGGGGTACATAAAATGAAACAAACTTCCTTGTTACTCAATGCTTCCGCCTAAGAAAATCCTTAAAATGAGAAAATTAATCCTTAAAAAAAATTAGAATTCTAGTATACCGTTGAACGGAGATAACGGCAGTTTTTGAGTGCTTTTACTTATAAATTCATATCTCTTGAGTGCCTGAATGCATTACTTTGGTTTTCCTTTTTTTTTAAGTATAAATAAAATTACAGTTATTTTGATACCTCATTTATTATCCTAGGTTATGTATAAGCACCACAATCTTGATTTTAAGTTGATAAAAAAATTCCATTTAAATTACCTGCTAGGACTATTGTTCACGACAATCCACCAGAGACGGTTAAAACAAACTGAATTTTTGTTTAAATTTGATTAACCACTTGAAAAAAAGTCTGGGTGCGATACACACTGGTAACTTTCCATTGATGTCCTCAGAAGCTAGAGGACCGATGTTATTTTATTATAAAAAATCGTCAATTCAAGGTCTTTGAAAACGCTTTCAAGAAGCTACACAAGAAATTTTAAGAAAAGCTGGAAATATTTGCAATTTTAAAATATAATTTCTAAAATTTTCTATTTTTGGCTTTGGAATATGACTATTAATTATCTTCTTTTTTTTTTTTTTTATAAGCACGCACTAAAGTGGTTGTGACTACCCTTAAAATGATTGAACACAGTGCGAGCGTTAGGAAAATAGGGAAGGATTCAAGAGGAGATACCGATGCACATTGGTTTTGTAGCTCTGAATATCAAAATGGGAGGGAAATACAGAGTCAGGTAAAGCATTCCACATTCGGGTAGTGCGACTAAGAAAAGAATCTCTATACTTAACAGTACGTCCGAAATTGGGCTCAAGGGTAAACTGATGAGCATTCCTAGAAGTACGAGTATTACGGCGGAATTGTTTAAGGGGAGGAATGCAACTGGCTAATTCACTAGAACATTGCCGGTAAAAATAGCGATAAAATAATGATAGACACGAAACATTGCGGCGGTGTTCGAGAGATGCAATTTTTTCCGTTGTAGCTCTATCACCTATCATTTTTAAAACTCTGTTTTGAATTCTATCTAATAGACTTAATTGGGTCTTAGGAGCACCCGCCCAGATATGAAAATTATGCTCAAGCTTTGGACGAATGAAGGCTTTATAAATTGCAGCCAGATCAGAAGAGGAAAAAACTTTTTGCATCTTCGAAGAAAACCTAAACATTTTGCAGCGTTTTTGGCGATGTCGAATATATGATCATTCCACAGAAGGTGGTCTGTGATGCACATACCTAGAACTGAAAGATGTTCGGTTTCTTCGATGCAAGTGCCACTCATGGATAGTGGCAAAGGGGGTGGATTTCGCTTCAACGACAGAAGACAGCATTGAGTTTTCGAAGCATTAAATTCTACACGATTTTTTATTCCCCATTCGACAATGCAAGATTAGAATATCATACGCTGCCGTTCAAATTCAACTTCCGAAGAAAAAGGAAAGAGAGCAGTAGAGTAGGAAAGATGGAAAAGCTTACGCAGTGGCTTTGCCAGCGTTGAAGAACACCTCTTCAGAACAATAGGGGGGATACTATCCGGACCAGCGGATCTGGTCGTGCCACTGCACGAGTGCGAAAGAAGATTCGTCCCATAAAATCGTTGGAGCTCTCAAGTGCAGGAGGAGTCATAACACTCTCTGGTAGCGTCGAATTAACAGCAAACTGTGCTGCAAGCAAATTGGCTTTCTCTGTTGAGCTTACGTAGGGAGAGTCATTGAAGACGAGCGTTGGAACCGAAGACGAAGTTGTATTTCTAATATTTTTTACAAATGACCAAAAATTTTTACTACCTTTGGGACATTGTAGTATTTTTTGCCTTAACTTTTGATAAGGCAAAAATTTTGTTCTTTGAATATGACCGTTACAGGTCTTTCTAGCTTGTTTAAACTTGATCCGGTTTTCCTCAGTAGGGTTGGCTTTATAATATCGGAAACTTACTTCTCTAACCCTGATAGCCTCTTTACAGCTCAAATCAAACCATGAATTCTCTTTCGGGGCGATAGATTTTATCCTATGAGGGATAAAATTTCTCATTCCGTAAAGAATCAAGTTTGTGATCATATCTGCACTGGAGTCTACGTCACTATCGAGGAAGGAAGGAGTGACCAGTTAAAGTCCCTGAAAAAACTGTTCAGACCGTCCCAGTTGGCTTTCTCGTATTGTCAAACGGTTCTTCTAGGGTTTTTTTCTTTAACTGAGGTTTGCTGGCACGAGAAATTGGCAGATATGACACAATGGTCTGATGTGCCTAGAGGCACCTACCATCCTATCAACAATTCGATACTTATTTTCACGATTGACAAACTACTGCAACCAATTTCGTGGCATTTTCTAGAAAGGTCAGCTAACGTGGCATGATAACGTTAAAATTGTCAATCAACCATCACTGTTGAGGTTTAATTGGTGAAATGAATTTTTTTTGAGACGATTTTGACCATTTCGCCATTGGGTAACAGAATTTATTTATTTTTGGATTTAAAATCAATTTGGCAGATCTACATTTTTGGCAGCTATTCTCTCTATAATGCTAAAACAATTTTCAATATTGTTTTGTTTTGTTTTTAAAACAATTTCGGCTATGGAAATTTTGATAAAAAAGGAATCGGTTTATTCCACGTGCTCATATTTGTCAACTTGCAGTTGATCAAACAAATAATAGCAGAGATGAAATTATACGAATAAAATGATAAAATAAAATTCAAGTTTAAATCATGTTCCATCATACACTCAAAAAAATAATACATTTTTATTATTGAAATCTGAATTTACTAAAGGATCTTAGGCTTGTCTTGGAATAAATTATTACTGGTTTCAGATTTCTAAAATTATCAATCAATGCATTAATTCTATTCAAAATTATATGAATAGGTACATTAGTACAAGGTTTTCACAATTATTATAAGCCTTAAAATTGTCATAAAAAACTTGTTTTTCATAATTAATCAGAAACAAAATAGATATTGATTTCATGAGTTTGTTAAAATAGATCCGGAAAATAATGTTTTAATAAATAAAAACATCAAGAATATTTATTTTTTAACTATCAATGAATTTCAATTCATTTATTTTTTGGTCAATTTTAAAATGTTTACGGTTAAAAAAAAAGAATGTTGTCTCTTTTCAAAAATGTTTGTATGTACACATTTAAAAACCATGCAGAAAGTTATCTTAAATTTACACATATTTAACACATTTTTTAACTTTCGTAGACCGTTTTTGGTCTGCATTAACTTTTTTGGATCTGCGGTCACTTCTGTTGTCCAATGCACATTAGAGCTGATCTTACTCCAACTACCGCAATTGATCGGGTGAATTGAATTAATTGATCTATTAAGAAGAAAATAATCTCCTCCTACCTAAACAGTACTATTTTGAAACGTTAGGCAGGAAAAACATGTAATGCAAAGTGTAGCTATGCTTGATTCTTTCAGTTCCTTCTGTTAAAACTATGACTTATTGTCAGAATTATATAACCAGAATTTGGAAAATCAGAATTTTGAAAGTAAGATTTTGCAAAACGAATTTTGAACATGCCAGAATTTATTCTAACTGATTAGAATCTATAAATTTTGTTGTGGGTTTGACCCTCCCAAGAAGTGAAGCTGTATACGCCAATGTGTTCAATAAGCAGTCAAGTGAAGATTGGTGAGTAAAATAAAACTAACCCAAGCCAATATCATTGATTGTTATTTGAGAAGACAAAATTGGTTTAGCAATTTTTGTTAATAAAGTTTCTTGTAGTTTTTTTTACTTTAAATAACAATTGTAAATAAAACGACACTTGACGGACTTACCGCGATAATTAGATGAAAATCAAAATTATTTTGATCAGGTTTTGCTCGACGTTTTGACCAGATTTCATTTCATTGGATGTTGTTTTTCTTTCTCTCTTTCTTCTGTTCTCGTTCGTAGATTGCGCCGGTGCCGCCGGTGCGTTTGTGCTTGCAGCTGAAATGGTACAAGTTGTTGCAACTGCTTTGACTAATAAGGTAATTTTGATTTTCATCTAATTATCGCAGTAAGTCCGTCAGGTGTGTGTCGTTTTATTTACTAAGTCTCAGTAAACAATATTAAAAAACAATGTGGGTTGAATTAATTTTCAAAACCAATCAATTATCAATTATGAACTAGTTTAAAGAATTTAATTAACCCGAAACCAATACCATTTTGTGTGATCTCAGGATATTTGAGATATCAAAAATTCAAAAAGTTTCGTCTAATTATTTATTTTAGCAAATTCTATTATTTATTAACTTTAAACTAGTGTAATTAACCAAAGTCAAAGTTATTGAACAAACAATGATGTTGAATTTGGGTAATCAAGATATTTGAGACGAAAAAAAAGTTTCGAACATTTTTGGTAAAATTTCTTGTAGTTTTTTTGTCGCTTTAAAAAATAACAGTTTATTCAATATTTTTCCAGTTTGTATAAATTATTTATTTTAAACTAATGTATTGAATAAATTCCCCGCAGCCAGTATAATTGTTTGTTCTTAATATATTGGACCCGAAAACATTGTTTCAACAATTTTTAGTTCTAGTTTTGTAGTTTTTTTTTTAATTTAAAAAAAAAACTGAAATTTGATATGTTTTAGTATTTTAAATATAATTTATAAAATTATTTCCAAGTAGATAACATTAGTCATTCTTGAGTTATTCGAAACATAAGAAATTTGACAACGTTTTTTTAACTGCTATGGTAAAAAAAACCACTCATTGAATTTTTTTGAAAGTCCTTTCTCCATGTATTAAAACTTCTTTCTACACATAAAATAAAATTTAATTGAAGTCAATTTCTTCATTTATTCTTGAGATATTTTGAACGAAAAAAAGCTAAGGAACGTACGAACGTACGAACGTCTGAGCATACGAACATACGAACGTACAAACATACAAACAGACGAACGTACATACAAATGCAGACATCTCTCTAAAAATGATGAATTCCTATTCTAGAGAGCTCGAAAACGTGAAGAAATGCCAAAATGTTCGATTCTACAAATAGACCAATTACAGTAACTTCCAATGAAAAGTTAATAACTCATCGGGTACTCAAAAAACACTTCCAATCCAAAGATAAAATGACGATCTTGCATTGCTCATTACTCCATCATGGCTAATCATATAAGTGGCAATGTTATAGACCATGTTAGAAAAATTGTTTTAATCGTACTCATGAGTCTACCCTATAAGTATAAGGGTGGCGCTTATTTTTGAAATTTTTCAATTTCTTTCATCGCTCCCCTCTTAAAATGATCAATACAATTACAGAATTTTGTGTTCATTATGCTTTTTTTTTTAATTGGTCAACGTTAGTGCGTGCTGGCAAGGACTTAAAATTTCCCATACAAAATACATGGGGATTTCTCAGTCTATTACTCAAAATTAAGGTAAATGTGTAAAGGTGGAAATAAATAATATTTATTAAAAATATTTTTAAATTTTCTTAAACAATATTTACCATGTTAAAAATAACAGGAATTGAACAAAGACAAGGTAGGTAATTACTACTTACGGTTATTTTTAACTGTTGAGCTGTTTATTTTTTTATTTCGAGATTACAATCAAACTTGACATGACGATGATAGAGAACACTAAAAAAGTGGGTGGCAAAACTCTGTCGGTTTGTATCTGGATCTGGAACTTAAGGCTTTTTGGTGATTCTCCAGAGGGAACATTTTATTTTTTTGTTTTTGAAAATTCAATATTTCAAAAATGGGTTGATGAATTCTTTTGAAACTAAGTTACTAAATGTATATTAATATACTCGTATACTCAAAATTTGCATACCAACATTTCATGTTCATGTTTCTTAATTTTCTAACGATTTAAACATTTTTTTTTTGCATGTATTCCTATTTCTTTAAGTAATCAAATGAAATACTTGTTTTTGAGCTTTAGGTGATTTTACTACTTGTTTATACAGTTAGAACGACGATTTAAATGCTCTTTTTTTATATTTTTCTTAATTGTTTTTGTCTATATGTAATTATTTTCATATTTTAAAGTTTTTAACTCGAAGGAACTTGAACATAAGAGCAGGTTCGTACGATCAAGTCGTGCATTTTAGCAGCAGCATATATTGGGCAAACGAGAAGAGCTGCAGAGATTATAGATTTAACGAGCATCTTCGCTCTGTCAAACAGAAAGAGATAGGTAAAGCAATTGCAGCCCACATATTTGATCCAAATAATGAAACTCCACATTCAATCACATCATTTGACAACAATTTCAAACTCATTAAAGTTGTTGAATCAAAACATATTCATTTAAACAACAATTTGATGAATTTGGAACCTGGACCAATTGACTCTCTTTTGTTCAACGCGATTAAGAAGAAGAAGATATAGAAACTGTTTTATACAGCTCTCTTTAATTGTTTTATTTTACTCTGATAGATTCTAACTAATTTAATGTACCTACTATTTATTTAATCATTCTCTTGGTACATTTTTAATTGTCGCTCGCTGATGTTCCACAGCCGAGAGCCTAAATAAAAATTAATAAAGAAATTTAAATTTAAACATGGACGTAGTCTCGGATAGCCCTCATTCGATTCAGAACATTGAAACACATTTTCCCTATTTTCACTTTAAGGTACTTAATACGAGTAAAGGATTACTATTATAAAATGCGAAAATAGATCGGAATATATAGATTAGACTCAGACAAGACAAAAATTGTATTGTAAAATAGAAATTTGGACTAAAAAAGATTAAAATTATTTAAAAAAACGGGAACACTTACAATGCCACGACTTAGCTTTTCTTAAAGCCAAGATTGCATTCTATAATATGCTTCCTAAATAAGGTTTATATTTTAAACAGTTTTGAAGAAATAATTTGTATCTTAAAAAAGTTATACTTTTTAATTTTTAAGTTTGAAAATTATTTTTTCAAAAACTATTTGAAATAAAAACTTTATTTAGAGAAAACGAAACGAAAAAGATAAAATCGAGAAAGAATGAATAAAAATCTGAAAAAAATTAGGAACAATTCGTTTTTCTATGTAGAACCATTTGATGCCTATCCATCTCAGAATTTCAAAAATATAAGGACCACCCTAATATACATGCATATAAGTTAAAACGATTGTTTGATTTTTCAAACAAAAATCGAAATGAATTTTTATAGTTTGAATAAGTCCAAAGGCATAAGCAGTACATTTTTTTACTAAAACCAAATAATATCAAAAATTGAGTAGTTGATAACCAAAACTCTAGCAACATCCAAAATGTTCATTTTGTGCAAATAAAAAAAAACTAAATAAGGCTAAATGATAAAAAATAAATAAATTTGGTGGCGAAACAGCTCGTGAAGAACCAGAGCCTGTTGGCAGGAATGGAGAGGGAAATACATTTCTGTTTGCAGGTGGCAGCGGCTGGGGATCGAACCATACCTTAGGCATGACAGTCCAACGCACTAACATCATGCCACGAGGTACTACTGGGCTAAATGATATGATTATGGCATAATTGATAGCCTATGATGGATAACAAGCGTTTTGAAAGAAATTCTTCTTCAAACAATGGATATGGAAAGTTCTGATGCAAATCGCAATGGGGATATAGAGGGTTTTGCAAACATTTAGAATGTTAACTTCATTTATTATTTTCTGTCCTTTTTTTAATAGTAGCATTAAATACTTATAAATCTTATTAACATATAAATGTATTTCTATGTATATTATAGAATTACATGTATAGTTACCATGAACTTAATTGATATTCAACAAAAAAGTCAGCTTGCTCTAATTTTTTAATTGGATTCTTTTCTCTGGTTCTTCCCATTGCATAATAAGTCACGAAAGGAAGGACTCTATCAACAAAAAACATAGAGAAACCCAGACATCGAGGTGAATGTTTAAAAACTGAAATATATTAAGAACCCCATTTGCCTCCTTCGCAACCTAGTAAAAAATACAATTGTTACATAATAAAAAATATAATAACTATAACAGATGTAATGGTGCAACAGTGGTCAAAATATGGTCAATGCATGAAACATTTTCCCTTTTATGAATAAACCTTCAATGGAAGTGTTTTATTATAGATATTCATACTACATGTATTTGTGTACATACTATACATGTGACTATTAGCACCTAAATCTAGCCTTTTACACGGATGTGTTTGTATTGTTGCTATTACTCCCTTATTTCCAATGACCGAAAGTAATTTGTTCTGTTGCTATAATGTCCTGCTAGCAAATGAGTTCTCAGGTCATCGAATGCGACCGAACGAAATAGAATTTGCACGGTAGCCAACCGGTGAAGTAAGACCAAGAAAACGTAAGAAGTGGTTCAAAAAATGTGTAACTTTGTATAAACTTGCTTTTTCATATTGTTGTTATGTTTTAGTTAGAAAACTATTAATATTATTTCAAATAAAAGTGCGTTTTGCTATATTTTCAAATGAAAGCATACTACAAAAAAAGTAGTTCATTGAGTGTTGTCTAAATAAAAAGATTCTGGTCATGTCAGGCAATACTGAACAGCAAGAATTAAGTTCACCGAAGGTTGATTTAGATGAAACGAAATCATCGCAAGTTAAAAACACTGGAGATATAACTGATAATAATTCAAATCAAGCCCAAACGTTTCCTAATATGTCAGAAAATTCCTTGGACATTTCCAATGGAAATAATGACCATCAGTTGAACAGTGAAGAAGAGGAAGAAGTATTTGTAATTGGAGAAATACAGCGCAGAAATAACGACCCTACATCTGTTATGGGTGGTGGAGCTACTAGTGTTGGTAGTGGCAATGAAACCCCCGTTGGTATTGGTAATGGAAAAAATACACAAGCTACTGACTATTGGAATCGCAATGGACATCATAACCGAGCAGTGAGTCCAAGTGCGATGGACAACATGAGTGAAATTTCATCGCAGCCACCAGTTGTGCCATTGATACGTTCAAAATCTCGACCAGAATTATCATCCTCTAATCAATTAAATAGTGTTATGAGTGCAGTAAGTCGTTATTCAAATTTGTCATATTGGAAGGCAAGACGAGTGGTATTCTATCGAAATGGTGATCCTTTTTTTCCGGGGGTAGAGTTGAGGTACCGTCCTGGACGTGACATTACCTCAATAGATAGCCTTTTGGATAAGATTTCTCCAAAAATGGACTTACCACGTGGAGCACGTTATATATTTTCAATGGATGGAGATCGCAAGTATAGTCTCGATGAGCTTGAGGATGGAGCCAGCTATGTTGTTTCGTCGTTTAAATCATTTAAAGTAAGTATATTTGTCAACACTGAATGCAAACATTTTATTATTGTAAAATTATTCTGAAGTAACAAATCAATAGCGAGACCAAAGGTGTAATATAATGGCTGTTTCACACTGACCCGTTAAACTTTAGTAATATGTTGTTGGAATTGCTCATATTTTCAAGAAGTAAAAATGTATGATAGAAAAAAAAAATCGATATAATTTAAATATTTTCCTTGGACGAAACTGTTACGTGTTTTGGTTACTATTATGGAATCGTATATTTTGTAGGAGAACGGGCGAGTAAACTTTCATTCTTCGTTTTGAATTCTTATCGAGCCCCTTGTTCGCGTGTGTATATTCACTTTCAATAGAAATCAAAAGCTTAGCTAGCTCATGTACAGTCATTCAAATTTATATTCGTACTCTTTTTAACCAAAACTGTGGTTTTTTTCAATTATATTCGAATCAAATATTATTCTTTAACATTACCTCGTTGGTCAAGAAAACATTTATCAAAATGTCAAATGCATTTTTGTGGTCTAACTGGTATCTTTTTTCATACGTTTAGTGGAGAATATGTTTTCCGTTGGCTTTTTTGGTCGCATTAACTTAAGCAATGAAACAAAATTTGTAACATATACTTTTCCCGTTTCTTTTTTCTGTAATGCATTAAGGATTGAAGAAAAGAGATGAAAAAGATAACAAAACGAGAAAAAAACGGTGAAATGTGTCGGTAGGCTTCGCAAAGATGTTTTTTAGATTATAATGATTGTCAATCTCTTAAACAAATACCAAACCTAATTGAAAGACCAAGATTAATTATCCAATCAGTTGTTGAAAGGCTTAACATTGAAAATCGAACAAAAATAAGTGGAGAAACAGCACCCGGAAAATGTTCAACAATCTTGATAACGTGTAGGTAATCATTATCAAAATAAAGAAAAATCTCTAAAATAATGCACCAAAATTGCACGAACTTGCAAAAAGTTATGTCAAAAACTTAAAAAGCAGTTTCGCACAAAAAAACAGAAAAATTGCAAATGAAATCATACATTTTTTTCTTAAATTCTTGTATCTACATATATATACAAATCTTTATTAAATACCTTATCGTTTCAAAGAAGTTCTTAAAACTAAACTTAATTTTCTATTTATTGACATATAATAAATTACACTGGTCTGCAACGAAAATCGCGTTTAATCAAAACCATACTTTTCTTATAGATTTTCGCATGCTTAATCCGAATACGAAGTCAAAATTGTTCAGACACCTCACGTTTTTGAGATATTTCAACATAAAATGATTTTTTTCACCATCAATTATGTTTTTGCAAAAATATTATTGAAATCTTAAAGAGCTGTATCTCATCTTTCTAAATCAATTTAAATCTTTTTGAAATTCATTTTGTTCTCAAAAAAGCAAAGTTTCCAAAAACAGCTCGCAAACAAAAATTTAAAAACTGATATTTTGAAACTTTGCCGCACAATATCTTTTGAGGATCTTAATACAGAGAGTCGGATCTATGACAACAATTGTTTAAAATTGTAAGCTTAACATATATTATCTACATATTTTTTTCTCCCCTACTAAAGGTATTGAAATAAATCAATTTTAAAAATAGAGTTGTCTAAATAGGTTGGGAACCGTTGGGAGGAGGTATACGATTATTTTGTCTCTTATAATTTAGACTTTGAGGAATAATAATATTCAAATCCAACCTGCAGTGAATTTTTGTGATTTTGTTCAAAACCTGGTTGACTGTACTACCCGTGAATTAATATACTTAAATGTTTCTTTTTTTTTCTCTGGTCAAAATGTTCTCTATATAATCGACTTTATGATTATCGAAGAGAAGTTCCACTATCTTCCAAATAAGATGTTTTTCTATACAGTGTAAGCTATAACAATTACGGATTTTTTTAGTTTTTTTTGTTTTAAGCTTTTTTAAATAACGGCTTATTGTCAATAAACATTGAAGAATAAAGACAAATCTGGTATCATGTGAAAAGTTATATTGTGTGGAATAAGTCCTCCAAATTTGAGCTGAATAATCATAATAGTTTTATTTTTTTATCAGGACAACCTAATCTTAGAAGGCTCTTTTCTGCAAATCATTCACATTTTTCAAAAATCAATCAACAAAAACTGGGCGTGGTAGAATTTGTCTGAAACCAGATTCGAATTTAGAATGTCATAATTAAAAAAAATTATTTGAAGGCGAAAAAAAGTTATTTTTGCAGACCAGTGTTATATGTATAAAAACGAGGAAGGAGTGTTTTTACAAACAATTTAAAGTATTAATGTTGTTAAAGTGTTAAAGTAATTTTCTTTAATTCAAAATATAACATCATCCTCCTCTTTAATAAAAGTAATACAAAATAAAACCCGAGTTCACATTTTATGAAAGTTCACTTTCATCCGAAACATTACCAATATGTACATAAATGCTCGCAAATGATCAATATGAAGCTCTGAAATACTCTTTGAATTTTCCGTTTTAATGCTGCAGGTATTTGAACCTAAAATGTATGAAAAGAATGGTGTGACGAACTTTGTTTTTATTTTGAGACCGATTTGCACATGTTCTTACTAAATCCAGTCTTGTTCGCACGAAAAACCTGTCTTTCACTTGTAGTACTGTGAGGAGTTGATCTACAATGAAATAAATATTTTGAAATTAGAACTTCAAGATTTCCACCATGTTCTAAGATTAATTTTCTTAAAGCTATTTTAACAGATTTTGCACAATTTTAAGCATTTCCGTTTGACGCTGGATGATAAGGTGGAGTTGTAATATGTTTGAAACTCTGCTTTTGTGGAAACTATGCCATTGTCAGTGACAACTACTTTTGGCAATCCAAATTTGCCAAAAATTTATCTTGATTTTCTAATTTTGTTGGACCCATCTTCGTTTCTAACATCAAAAACCTCAGGCCATTTTGAAAAACTATCTACACAAACTAGAATCATTTTATTTCTAAAAGGTCAAAAAAAAAACTAAATGTAGTCGTTCCCAAGGATCATCTGTACGTTGCCATGGACAAAGCGCACCCCGTGGTGGATTATTCAACTGTGAAGCACAAATCTTGCAAGACTTACAATCTTATTTCTTGAACTTGAAGGCATTATAACTCTATAACCCTAAAAAATACCATTTTTTACTACTGATAACTCATTTTTTCACAAATAATACGGTTTTAGATTATTGTGATTTTATCAGGCCAACGTTGTCTTATAAATTTTTTTACTTGAGTAAGCACCTCATCCTTAGAAGTCTCCTCAGCAGCTCTATTTACATCCATAGGAATCTCAAACTTTGTCTAATATAATTTAAATTAGCATAATTTTCATCTTGATTTTCAAAAACTATTCCACTATCCAATGGAAGACGTGAAAGAAAACCTACACCATTTTCATTCTATGTCACATATTAAAAGAGGCTTATTATTAAGCTCTAGGTGCATGCGTTTTGTTGAAGCTCCGTTGAAACTTCACAAAAACAATATTCAGACAGGGAGCGACTTCACAATGCTCAGAGAGCAATCCGCTAGTGTTTATTTTACAAACAATTTGTGTGAAAGTATGAGTAATTTTCCTATACAGCCGCTTTTTGTGTAGCTTTGAAATGCTATTTTTTGAAGTTTATGAAGAATCATGCGATAGTGTTTTGCGCATGTCTAGAACAAACACTACAACGTTTCTTTATGCACTCATGTCAATAGCTTGCTCGTTTAAGATATATTGAACGTTATTGAGGAGCATATTTTTGAATCTTGAGACGATTTATCTGTTTGGTCGTCTGCAGCCAAAATGGCCTGACCGATTTCCTTCAAACTTGGTAATATAGTGGTTTTCGGTAATTTTGCCCACACGATTTTTTGATTTTCTTAAGAGCCAAAAACAACGGTATCTGCCATATAATAATAAACGCCTCGACAACTTTTCTTTAAAAAAAAAACAAAAAATATTTTCAGTTTTCCTTTTCCTTTAATTTAATAAATAAATTTAAAAAAATAAAATATTTTTTGGATTTTTAAGAAATGTTTCAGTTTTTTTTTTTTTTAAACAAATATTTTGAAAACAACTTGATCGATTTTTAAGTATTTAAAAAAATCCCTTTAGAAAAAAATAACGCTACCTTGTATACAAATTTTAAAAACCGATTAGAGTTATGCGCACACTCACAGTACACATATTAGGTGTATTTGTTAACGTGAAATTTCTTTCAAATTTTCAAAATTTGCTCTCAGAAACCACAGAAAAAACCCAAGTTTGGAAAACTTAGTGAAAATTTCACGTTACCAAACAGGCATATTATAAGTAATATTTTCCGAGTTCTTATTTTCGTTCAAGTTCGCGCATGTGTCAAATTTATCAAAGACCCTTTTCAGTTCTTTGAATGTGTACTGTTGCATGTTCAACACGCTTCAAATTTAACATTTAGATTTTTAGATTCCTGTACTTTCTAAACTTTCGATTGGCCACAATTCAGAAATCTGAATCTTCATTACTGAAATTGAGGCATTGAATGCAGCCACTGCAAATTTGACAAGATCTCTGAGAATTATTTTATTTTTGTTTGTTTATTATCTGATAACCGATTTTTGACAACATGCGCAGTAAAGGTAATACTTTTAATACGTGAACTGTGGGTGGGGCTATTTGACAAGTTTGATTTGGTGAGAGAAGGAGAAGTGGTATCATGAGTGCCTGAAGAACCATGTATTACTGTTGTCGATTTGATAAGATGATCGCTGGAGACAGCCTTAGATGTACTGGATTGGAGGTTTGAGTTTGTAACTGATTGCCGGAGGAGATTTCTAGCAACAGAAAAATAAGAAGATAGGAAAGATGATAGAACCGACTCACTCACTCACTGTAGTTTTTATTGGCTCCTGCCATGCAACATTTTTTAGTAGTTTTAGTTTTAAGTGTTTGTTTAGCTTGAATGTTGTACATTATAGCTGATTATGTAAGGAAACTATTATTGGCCAAAGATTTGATAGGGTACTTTTTGACTGAAATAAATTGACAATTTGTTGTGATTAAACTGGAATCAACATATTCCCATCTCGAAATTGGGTAAGATAGTCGAAAGATGTATACTTATGCCATCTATTACTATTTTTAATAGAAAACTGAAAGAAGTGAGAAGTTTTTCGGGATCTGCAAGAGATATAGTAGTAAACTTAGGATTTTTTGATTGTAAGTGAGGAGGATGGTCCAAATCAGTATCTAAGGGAGAGTGTGAGTTTTTTCTTTTGGCTGGTCGGTTCGTCGGTTCGTGTTTGCCATTTTATTAAATGATATATAATGAAACGGCGAACACAAATTTGGTGGTACAATTAACGCGGTCTACAAAAGCCGAAGGCATATAAATTATATATCGTTGGAATGGTTTTTATGCACAGAAGTGCAAAATACAAAAGTGTATTAAATAATTGCACCACAAAAACTAAAAAACAATAAAACAAAACTGCATAATGAGTGTGAGTGAGGGCAAGAGTGAGACTGAGTATTTATTTTTATTTGTTGTAGCCTAAATGTGACGTTTCAATTTTTAACCACCTATACCAACCAACCAATTTTCCAGCACTGATCGGAAAGACCCCTTCAACCAAACGAGTCTGGTTTGGATCCACAAACGTTGTGAACAACGTATGAAAGACTACGTTCTTAGATCCAAAAGTGGATCCTCAAAACTGTGTTTTACGGCTCAGATTATTGTGTAAATTAGAATCACCGCGGACCCACTTGCGCATGTATTGTGAGATAAAAAGTTCACAATATTTAGTAAGTACCAAAACCAAGAGGTATGAAAAGGAAATTTCCTTTTCGGGGTTTTCAACTACAGACAAATAAAGAACAAAAAGAACTTTTTTTCCTCCCAAGGCACATTTATTTGGAATTTATACAAATAATTACAAAGATACAATAATTTGCACTATTAAAGATTAAATAAATTATAATTGCATTTGGTTTGTATTATTTATCGAAAATGTGGTTAAGTTTTCACGATAAAACGTTCTTAAACCCCCAATGATCTTCACCGCACAACCTACACAAATTAACTAAAAATAGCAAGTAGGAAAAAAATAAAGTCCCTGTGTGAGGCTCGTTCTTTTAAGGATCCAAGACGTTCCGACAAAGTAGCTCATTATCATGGTATAAGAATAACAAGGTATGCTTGAAAATTTAGGGAGACAACTATCTCAATTCCTTGCCAGATGGAAGAAAAAGTAAATAATAATTTATTTATGTTTTGAAGCTATTTTCTATTTGAAGTCAAAGTAAAGCAATAAAATATTGTGTTTTTTGATATTTAAAGTAAAACAACAAATAATTAGTTTTTAAAGTTATGTGTTGTGGGACACTCGCTATGACGTCACATGAGAACAAATATGGCGACCCGTCATCTCATATACAACATACCTTATATTTTTTTTATTACCATGAGTTATAATAATAAGTAGTTCAGTTTTCCTCCAGACTGCTAAAGACTGCTTTTAAACGATGGATTTATTCTTACGATTTTTAACTTTAATGTTGGAGTTCATGGGGGTGGTGCGCTTGCCGCAGTAATCAGTATTAATATCTTAAATTTTGTGATGAGTAGATACGTAATCAAGGGCGTATGCACAAAACTGTGTAACCAGCGCGAGTAACTTGCTATCGATAATTTTTATAGATAGAAACCTCAATTTTTAATTATTTTTTTAACATGGTTATTCTAATGTTATATCGAAACAAAATTTTAAGATTTTTATGCTAGTTAATATAATGTATTTTAATATATTTTCTTGAAGTTTGTCAATTAGACAATAATGTTATTAGCACTTAAATTTTGAGTGCTGGACGTACTAGGAATGATTAAACCCATCAAACCGATTGTCCGATAGCAAATTTGGCAATATTAAAATATTAAAAATCAGTGCATTATTGTAGGTATGACGAACTTTTCGATAGGAAAAAACATTACCGAAAACCGTTATTAACGGTACTTTTCATATAATGGTTTCTTTAAATTTTCGATTTTCTCATTAACGGCTAAAACGATTTCAGTCAAAATTTGTATGCAAAAGCTCTTTTAAACTTTTAATAATACTAGTACGTCCAGCCCTCGAAACTCGAAAGCTAATAACAATATTTGTTGTAGAGAAAAACTGATACCTCGTTTACATGGTGAATTGAATCCGAATTGAATCAGGATTTAGGTCCATGTAGACCAGTAGCTCGGCGAGATGGATCGAATCGAAAAATAATGTTTATACCTAGGTCGAAGGATTGAAGAATCGAGATTTCAGATGCTTGTTGGTGTGTCTGGGTAATTGTGTATTTTGTTTGTTTAATGATGTATCTTTGGCTTATTTTGGTTGTTTGTTATTTGTGGTCGAAATTTTTTTTTAACAACGTCGCACCCACACGATGAGAACAAAAATTTCACTTCAATTCCATTTGAGTTCAATCCTTCGATCTGGAATCCGATTCTTCGATCCGCTCATGTAGCACTGAACGCTGCCATCAGGCATGTTCAGTCTCGCTCTCTCTCTTGCCCACACTTATTACGCAATTTTATTTTATTGTTTTTTAGTTTTTGTTGTGCAGTTATTTAATAAATTTTTGCATTCTGCACTTCTGTGCAAAAAACCGTTCCAAAGAAATATAATGTATGGACCGAATGGATTTTTAAGAAATATTCTATTCTTATGAAAATTTAATATTTCAAAAGTAAGTGGATGACTTTTTTTTTGAAACTTGCTTTAAAAATTTATTTTAATATACTCTCTAAATTGGCATACCAAAACTTTTTTTAAAAATGTTATTAAAATTTTATATATAAAAAATTAATGTTTAAGAAAACCGCTTCAACCATTTAGTTTTTTTTTTCACATATCCATATTTTTCAAAATATTAAGTAGTTTTTTATACAATTAAAAGAATAATTTAAATGCTTTTTTATATTTATTTTAATAACTACTTTGATATTAAAAGTTCTTAATTCCAAGCAACACTCGTGCATTTTATTTTTACTTGTGATATAGGTTATGTAGGGCAAGTTTTGGACTCGTGCAAAAAAATCTTCTAGATAACAATCAAACATGACATTACGATGATAGAGAGCTAGATAAAAGTGGGTGGCAAAATTCTATCCGTCTTTCCGTATATCGACCTACAGCCTAAACAACTGAAACAATTTTCTTCAAATTTTGAACTTAAGGTTATTTTGTAACTCTCTAGGGGGGAAATTGCAGTTTTTTGCATCAAAAATAACGGCACCTGCCCTTCAACCGTAAATGAAAAGCTTATTTATTTCAAAAATGGCTCTAACGAATTTGATACAAAAATCTGTGTATGGTGTACTTTTTGATAAGAAAAAAATGTACCGAAAACCGTTATGAACGGTACCTCTGCCAATGGTTTTTTTTTAACTTTCGATTTTCTCGTTAACGGCTCAAACGATTTCAGTCAAAATTTTTAGGAAACTTTTTATTTTAAATTTCAATAATATTGCATATCAAAATTTTGATAACAAATTATTTTAAATTTTTAAAAAAATATAAATTTTTTTGAGCTCTTAGTTCTTAACTAGTGGCTTATTATACAATTAAAAGAACGATTTAATTGCTTTTTTAATATATGTATTTATATTTTTTTATAATTACTTTCATATTTAAAAAGTCCTTTATTATAAGCAACTTGGATCCTTGTCGTGCATTTTATATAATATAATCACCGTCTTCTGAAGCAAGAACCATTTTAGAAATATCTTGGTTTTTGACAAAAAAAAACTGCCTATACCACGTTACCCCTATGAATTTCATAAATAAATGCTCTCAAGATTCACAGCAAGCGCAATACTAACTATAAAAACCTTGACATATGACTGCATGCCTTTTGATGTTATGAGTTTGATTTTTAAAGCCAGATGTGACGTTTAACCTTTTATTACCTTTTTAACCTTGGAGGCGTGGCGCTGAAGCAATTTGCACCCTATTCAACATGCGTGAAGTTGAAAATACTTATCATTTTCTAAGTAGATGCCCTGTATTTGCTAGTATGCGCAATCACTACTTCAGTAATGTATTTCCTTCCTAGTTTGATTTTACAAACATTCTTAGAGGAAAAAGCTGGATGAACATAGGTATATGTAGGTACTTGTTTTCAAAAATACTTTATCATACTTTATAGGTGTTATATCATTAATTATTTTCAATAATAGCAGAGATTTTTTGGTAAGCTTCTTAATGTTTAAGTTTATTTATTATAATCACTTCCTTGCCACCTAGTCGAAAAGAGCAAGTCAGTACAGCCTTGGGCAAATCGAAGCGGAATGCGGTAGCATTGCGGTAAAAAACAATACATAGACTCGATACCATAAATCGCTTCGGTTTTTCCGTGGCTTATAAAGTTGCGTCATATAATACTGGCAACAGGGAGCATTAAAAAGTTGATCGTAACTTAAGCAGTTGTCAGTTGGTTGGCTATTGGATCTTGGGACCCCATATCTGGCATATTTTCAAAAAGAAATTATGCCATCTTATTGTTCTATTAATTGGTCTAAAAGTGGTTCGGACATAGAATCCCGGGATTCCGATAGATTATTTGATCCCGATATTTCCAGGATTACAATGCTTCAATCCCGGGATTGGTGGCTTTAAGATTTGAATACAATATTTTTGTTCTTGCTTGCATTTATAATTTCAATTCAATTCTGTGTTCTAAACAGGTTTTTCTGGAGACTGTACTTAGGTAGATCGGGCATTATATAGAATATGTGACTCATATGAACCATCGAGCTCTTCTCGCAACCCAGGAACACAATCTTAGGAAACATTTTAACAATGATGCGCAAGCACGCAAAACTAACATAAGTTTGATTTAAGGCATCGATATGATCGTGGTTGCTTGTTTGTAAAGATATGGAGGTTGTTGATAAATACTTCTTCGTTCAAGTCCATCTTTTTTAGCTATTAAGCACCAATTTTTCAAATGCATGAATGAAAAATGAATATAATATTTTCTTTTAAAAAGGTTGAATACAAACAAATTTTTTGTATTTAAAATCTTTTCTTTCCAAACCATTTAACCAGCGTACAATTATTTTGAAATTCATTTGTTCTTTTTTGCATTCATTCCTTTTTTTCAATTTTTGCTACTGCTCAGGGTTTAAAAATCCAATAAATTTCTGTACTTTTTGCAGACCTTAAAAAATCATCTCCAAAACCAATTTTTTCAAGTATACTTTGCGTTAAATTCTTATTTTATTATTGCATTTGAATGGGTTCGTTAAATTAATTTTTGGTTGGAAAGTATTTATTGCGAAAATATTTTTTTATTTCAAAAATAAATAGCAATGCAAAAAACTTACATTTTCTATATTTTGCTGGAAAAAAATGAAGTGCTAGCCTATACCTCCTTTACCCTACTCAGCCCCGGATCTACGATTTTTCCGAACCGGGGCAAAAACTTGAATTTGGTGCCTCTCCAGTTTTTGAGATTAATAAAAAAATGGCATATAGGACCTTAGTTGAATTTTTTGTAACCGGAAGATAAAAAGTTTTTAATGATTTGCACTCTATACAATACAAAAAAAAAGCTAGATATATGTATATTTGTAAATCATATATTTTGGGTTCAGTATAAGAAATTTGTAGTTAAATTTAATTATTTATATTTTAAAGCCTGAATTCATGCTTTAGAAGTCAAATTTTGTTTTAACATGTACACCAGAAAGAACTGTTTTGACCAATGAAACGTCTAAAAATATACCTAAGAAATTTTACCGTCAGAGAAAGACTTCTGGATTAGAGTAAATCTCAATTAATCGAAAAATTGAAACTAACACAGAGGAAGTTATAGATATACCTACATATTTGCTGCAGGCCAGAGGATGAAATGGTGAAACTTTTTTTTGAAAAATTTAATAGTCCCCCACCCTAAAATAAAATTATGTCTGGCTACGGCCATGTACACACACATGGCTGTAATCGAAAAGTTTCTTCAATCTTTCCACATTTTTCAAAAGGAAGGAATGCCCAATTCGAAAAACCAGAAAATAAGCTAAAATTGAAGACGCTGCACAAAAATTAGTATGAACAAAGACTATTTTTTAAATTTGTTTTATAAAATTAGCTTAAAATGAGAAAATAAATAAAAAGAAATAATATTTTACTTAATTTTTTTTTAAGACGGTACAAATGTGAGCGTATGTCTTCTTAAACTGACTTCTGCAAGGACTTTTGTATGCCTGTGGTCTTTTGGAGAAACATGATAAGTCCATTTTCAAGTTTTTACATCGAGCTTCATAGAGCTTGGACGGTAGAACCGAAGTTTTTCAAATTTTGAAAACATTCATTTAAAGATAATCGGTAAACTCGTTTAGGCTCTAGCTCAATGTAAAGTGGACGTCAAATATTAAAATGGAGTTATGATGTTTCCCAAAACTCCAAAGATATTTATGTCGTTTTCGATTGGATGTTTGGAGTACTCCTTTTTTACTCCTACCACTACAATTTTTCCATAAGTCATAGGAATGAAACAGATAACAAAACCAAGCGAAAGCGGCATTATGTTCGTGACTGAGCGTTGGTTGTTTCGAAATACTATGTATTTTAATTGATAAGATGATAAAAAAAACTGCTAAAGGCTTACTGAAAATGTATTTTGAACTTCCATTGCCACATCTCATTCCATTTTTTTAAGTGTCGGCAATTCATGGATTTGGCGCCCCTCGAGGCTGCTGCCCAGGGTAAGGCCCCGGTTTGCCACCTCATAGATCCGGGGCTGACCCTTCTGCTGAAATAAATCAGTTAAGTAGAAGACTTTGCAATTTTTAGTTGTTGTTATTGTACCTACTTGTTGAATTATTGATTAAAACTTTTTACATTTACAGCCTTTGGTCTACACAAATTTGCTTTTCGTCCAGATGATCTCCCTTGGACTCATCAATGGCATAGGCATAGTAAGGGCCTTGTCATACGCATATTTTGTAGTCAAATCCGTTCACCTTACAAGAAATTATTTTTTATTTCTTGAGGACAATACAATAATATAAGTTAAATAGTACAGAAAGAAATATTTCAAGTTGTGATGTATCAAACGGAAAAAATTATCTAGGCACAACCTAGGTGAATGACAGATGTTCTTAAGGTAGTTTTTATTGTTGAATCAAAAGACACCAAAACCAAGTCAATACAACCTCCAAGAAAAGAGTTATTGTCATTTTTATGTTTGCATGGCTATGTTTTCAGTAAAAAAGTAAATATATTAGCGAAAACCAATTGGAAATAATGATGCATTGGTAAAACTTGGCATCAATGATTCGTTTGTCATTTGGGGGTAGAGTTGTAGTGGGACTACTACCATAAAACCTATAAAAAAATGGTACCACCATGAAACTTTGTAAAAATACTTTATGAACTAATATAACGAAGAATAAAAAGAGTCTATGAAAATATTTCGCATGAAGGGTTTTTTTTTAAGAAACTGGAAAGTGTGGTGTTATTTTTCAAAATTCTTTGAAAAGGATGGTATCCTTAAAAAAATACGTTTAAAATGTTTAATTTACTACGAGAACGGACATTAAAAAAAAAAAAAAACAATTATATCAAGGATGAAAGGGTGTTTTTGTGGGTTTGATTAAAGGATTAAACTTGTTTTTGGAAACAATATTTGTTTTTGAAAAAAAGTATTATACTTTCCTGCACCCATAAAAAATCGCCCTTTTGCTGTAGATATTTTTATAGACTCTTTTGATTCTTCATTTTGGTAGTTCAAAACACATTTCTACCAAGTTTCATGGTGGTACCATTTATTTTTTACTGGTCTTATGGCTATAATACCACTATAACCACACTAGCTACAAAAACGCATTTTCACCACAGATATTTTTTTGTACTGTTCTCATTATTGTTTTTTACGGCAAATGAACCGTTGATGTGAAGTTGTATTAATGGACCATTAAATCAATTGAGTATCGGTAATATTTAACTCTTATACTGAAAAAATCGTCATCCTAACATACAAATGACAGTTACTTTTTTCTCGGAGGTTGAATCGTTTAATTCAGCAATAAAAACTACCTTAAAAACATGTGTCATATGGTTAGGTTGTAACAGGGTTAATCTTTCAGTTTGATACACCAAAACTTCACTCCCCCCACACCCCTTAAATAAACAATAAACACTTGTATAGACTCTTTTGATTCTGCATTGTAATGGAGCATAAAATGTTTTCAGTAAGTTTCATGATGGTACTTATTTCAAATGGATGGACTTTTTTTCAAACCCCGGGACTATCTCGGGATCCCGGGATCCCGAAATTCAAAAATTTCAAATCTCATGATTGAAAAAAATATCTCAGAATTTCAATCTCTATCGGACATAGAAAAAGTTTTAAATCAATGGTAACAGTTTTTCCAGGTACCGCACAATTTTTGACGCCTTTTTTGCGGGATATTCCGAAACAAATAAAGGGGGTAGTTTAGAGCATTGGCAGAATAGGGCAACGGTCAAAGAAGTACCAAAACAAATACTTTTTAGTACTTTATTACAATTGTACAGTGGCGATTCTTCCTCAATTACATGTCTGATGATATTTGGGACGATATGAACTTTTAAAAAATAAGTTAAAATTAAAAATTGTTTTACATTTTACCCGTTGTATTTTTTGTCGGCTTAAGACGTAAGCGTTAATAAACAGAGCAAGCTGAGATCAACGCAGAAAAAGTTCTTAATTGTTATGTGTATTTTATTAATTTGTGATGTTATTAAAAAATAATTTTACTGTTCAACATTGTTTCAAAAAATATATTAAATCCTTAGCTTGTAAGTCCTGTGGGCACTTTAGGACTGTGGGCAGTGGTGGACTGAGGGGGAGGGGGGTGGGTAGAGTGGTCTGCTCCGGATGGCAGACTAATATCAGTAACAGCAAAATAATAATTTGGAAACTACACAAAATAAAAACACAAATAAAACCATAAATTTGTTTCCCAAATACTTATATATATGTATAATGCATATATTCACATTCATGAATCTCGTTTCTGACTTATTCCTTCAAGATGTTTCGTTTTCAAATAACGGTACGTGGTTTATATCACTGTATCTGGTCTCAAGGATATGATAATGCTGCGACTATGGCGGGTATTAATGGAGGAGTTTAAAAATTAACTTGGCAAATTAATCCAAGAACTTTGTCTTCGCCATATACACACCATTCTTTAAACCTTTGTAGAGTTTGCTTTTGAGAAGAACTCCTTCAAGTTCAAAGTTTTTTGGGACTTTGGAAATACTTCACTCATTTTTCTTAACATCTACGTATCGTTGAGATATTCTCATTTAAAATTTAGAAATGTCAGTTAAAGGACTTGTAAACACTGGATGGAGCGCTCATCACGGGGCTGTTAAGCCTTTGAAGCAAAATTTCAATAGTTTCAACCATTGACCTACTATATATGGGCTGCTAAGAACCAACTTCACTTCTGTTCAGTCTATTACTATACGCCACTAACGCTGCCGTCTAAAAGGCGGCAGACATCTAGTGTAACTTTTGACAAGTGGATGGAGTGTTTCTTTTGTTTTTTATTTTATTTTGAAAAACAATAACAACAAACAAATAACTAGTGTTGAAAACCTTCGTGACTTGACAATTGTATAGTTTTTTAGAAATTCGCATTTTCTTTGGCGAAGAAAAAAAAAACTAAAGAAGAGCTTCCTTTATCCGCTGAAATTTGTGTCTTTTTTATTGGATTTGCCAGTCAGTTGCCACCCCTCTGAATTCTGAAGAAAAACAAGATAGTTTGAAGGGCTTTTTATTTATATACATACATATGTACATACGAGTATGTTGCTATCACTTGATTTTTGAGTTCGTTTCTGACTTACCATTTTGCAATTCCTTGTATCATGTTTATGCTTGGTGATTTATATTAGTAGGAAGGTGAAATACATACCTATCCTTTAAGTTCGAAATGGTCCATGATTGTCTTAAGTTATTTTTTTAAATTAAATAAAATGACAACGGCTTTTTCAATAAAAATAATAATAAATTTTGACTTAGATTGACAAGTATGATAGAGTGATCGACATACAGAGACGTTAGGATAGTTGTTTTGCTCGCCGCATATTCTAAACCCCTTTCTATTGAGCTTTTGTATGGAAAAAAACATACGACTAGCAGTCCATATATGTATAATAAGTCAATGGTTTCAACGCTTGAACAACTTTGTGATCCTCAAAAAAAAAAAAAAAGAATTTAGATACAAGAGGTGCTACAACCATACTCTTATCTGCTGTATGCAAGTATTATTATCTTTCAACCTGGTGCGATATTTTGGATGAAGTTGATGCAGCAAAGAAATACTTGCCAAAATCCAGACTCACTCTAGAAAAGAGTGTAATTTGATGATGTAACTTGATGACACCGTGAAAAAGGCCATAACATTAGCAAGAGAAATATGTGAAAAAGCTCAAGATGCCGGTTTGACGTTGGAGGAGATGTGAGGATTCATTTTATTCAGAATTTTTTAATTGGTCTAGGCCATGGAAGACATTTAGTCAGTTTTCTTAACGAAGCTTTTCAAAATTATTTTATGTACATAAGACCAACAATGCGCTAAAATAAGTTCACTAATATGACTATACTTTCAATCGAAAAGGAGCACATAAAAATATAGATTTTAATGATTTAATCGAAACACCTTTAAGTAAAATAATTTTTAAGGGATATGACCTTGGTTTACTGCCCCAGGTGCAACTGCCTCTTAGTCCACCCCTGACTATGGGCAAGGTGAACATGTTTGGACATGTTCACACCAGACTAAAATTTAATGCAAGAAATATTGTTTTTATAAGTGGACAGTTGGCAACAGCTTAAAATATACTTTCGCTCAAGTATATTAAACACAGATTCAGATTCAGATTAATTTTTTATATTCCTTACGAATACGTACATACATACAGTTGAAAAAAAAAATAATATCAGTTATAGTCACACAATATAATATATTATGTACTTATAAGAAAAAATGAAACATTCTGTATTAAATTACAATGTAATTAAAATAGCGTTGAATGTCCCTTCAGAAATACAAACAATAATATAAAATTATGTATGGGTTGGGTACCCCATGATTTATACATTATGTTTATAATTCATAATAGTATAATATGGAATGCATTTCGAATAAAGTAGAGCCCTACAGTTATAATTCAAGGAATAGCAAAAATAATACCTAAAAAAAAACTAGAAAACACCAATTGAGCAAAAGTTACATAATAGAAAATAAGCTAATTAAAAAAGATTCAAAACCAGAGTACCAGATGCAAAATATTCTAGATTAAGATAGTCTAGCTCTAAAAGTCACAATTTTAGTCTTTTTGTAAACAAAACAGGAGCAGAGATTGTTTTCAGGAAATTAGAAAACTTGTTATAAAAACGATAAGAGGAGATCGAATAAAAATTATTATATAAATTATATATATATATATATATATATATAATATATATATATATTAAAAGACATTATGCGGAATATTGATTAAAAGATTAGAAGAGTTTCCACGAAGATCATGACTCGATATACGTCGAAAATTACGATTACCTGATCTCATAAAAAAGGACTTGAGTACTTTAAAACAATACAAATGACGTACGGGAAGAATTTTCAGATAAAAAACAAAGGGAAACTTGGATGTCTTCTAGGCTTACCAGAAATCCTTCTAATAGCCTGTTTTTGCAAGATTTACAATGGTCTAATTTTGTTTAAATGAGTGCCGCCCCAGCAAACAGTTCCGTATTGAAGCTAAGAATGAAAAATAACAAAGTAAATAGTTTTTAATAGATCAGCTGACACAATATTTCTTAAGTGATAAAAATATCTCATTGTGGAACGAAAATATTTAGCTAAATTTCTAGTGTGAGTGAAAAAATTCATGTTAGAGTCAATAGTAAGCCCTAAGTATTTAAATTCATTTACTCTTTGCACTTAAAAACAACTGTCACAACAATTAATGTGACCATTAAAAGTAGAGCGAACTTAGGTGAAAAATTGCTAACTGGTAGTATGAATCTCTCACATTTAGGAGAATGGAAATAAATATCAACATCAGAGTTACTTACTGAAGATAAATTGAAAAACATAAATTTAGTGTTTGAGCTTATAACCAAATTATGTTCAGCAAACCAAATCCTTAAAATGCACATATCCCAATTTATATCGGATATTAAGTCCAAACGACAGTTTGCAACAGATAAAGCAATGTCATCAGCAAATGCAGTTGGCTTTCCTCTTAAGTTTGGCGCAAAGAGCGAATTGATGTATGTATATGTATATCAGGAACAAAATTTATGCAGTTATCTCAATAAATAATTGTGGTTTACCATATCAAAAGCCTTTGTTATGTCGACAAACAAACCAGCTGTGGATTGTTTTCTATTCAGATTGAGCATTATTTGATCACAGAACTGTATTAAAGCATCTTCAGTAGATTTTCCATTAAGAAACCAAATTGAACAGGGTTAAAAAATTGGGTCCTAACTAAGAAACTGATCATTCTTGTTTTAATTACTTTTTTAAAAATTTTGGTAAACACAGGAAGAAGGGAAATGGACCTGTAGTTACACATATCAGAATAGAACCTTTTTTAAATAATGGAACAACATCAGCACATTTAAGAGACTCTGGAAAAACACCTGAGAAAACAGAGCGGTTAATGATGACAGCTAAGACATCAAACAATTAAATACATATTTTTTTTTACAGTAGAAATGGATATATTGTCAGCACCATATGAATTAGAATTACTTAAACTTGTACAAGTTTTAATAATTGATTCAAAAACAAAACTGCTGTTTTCAGTTGTTTCGTCGATTTCAAAAAAAGGTTCACAGGGATATGGTTTTAATGTACTAGCAATATTAATAAAATATTCATTAAAAGCATTAGCTATCAATAATTTATCATTGACAACGCAATCATTAAAATTAATTGCATCTGGAACTTTTGATATTGAAGATTTGTTAAGTATGCTGTTGACTATTTTCTACTCCTTTTTTAGATCGCCCTTTGCGGAATTGAACTTATTTCGATAAAAGTCATCACGACAAAGTGGGATTTCTCTTTTCAATTCAGCACACACATTCTTATATTTACGTTTAAGTAAAGTATTCCTTAAGTTTTTATAACATTTATGTCTTTATTTATTTATTTCTGACTTTATTTATTAAATATGTGTTCATCAAGGGTTTCAACCTTTTATATGATTTTCGAGGTTGAGAGAAATTTGACGAGTTAATAATATGACGATTAAGGCCATCAATAAATACCGTATAAGAAGTTGAAACATTAGGACACGAGTACACATCTTCCCAAAACTCATACAGTAGAACATTTTTTAATTTAATAAAACCAATTTTACATACAGGACTATCCGAAGGCTTGCAATTACTTTGCCTCTTATATACATTATTAAAAAGAATACCTGTCATAAAATGATCAGTTATCCTTAAATCTAACAAAAAGGATTCACATTCACTGTCAGGAACCTTATCCAAACGACCATTAATATGTTCTAAGCGACTACCTGAAACATGAGTGGTCTCATTAATGAAAGAAAAAAGGCCATGCGAAGCTAAAAGTTAAATAATTGCAAGTAAATACATTTGTGGCAAGAATGTTAATATTAAAGTTTCCTAATATGATTAAATTTTTTTAATTTTCCCTCTCTAGCAAAGCTGAAAATTCTTCCATAAAAACAAGTGGATTTAAAGAATGAAATCTGTACAAGCAAAGTATAATGTACATATTACGATTAATTTCAACGGAAATCCTCAGGAGAGGATATGTAAGCAGTTTATTTCTTAAAATCTTCGAAAATAAACTATGGCCTGATTTATATTCAAGACTGTAAGAAAATCTCTTTCGACTTACTTTAACTAATGTAATGTTTCAAAATAATTTATTATTATTTAGTAAAGAATAAAACTTAATTAATGCGTTTTTTAAGGTATATCCAAAACCGCCCCATAGTTGTCCAAAAGTATCCTCCTAGGGGGGCAGTTTTGGACACTTATAGCAGTTTTTTAAATAGAAAAAAATGTGTATATAAAATATAAACTGAGGTATGAAAGGGCATCTATTTCCAAGGAAAAAAAGCAACAAAAACAACGTCATTTAAAAATAACATGGATATTGTGATATGAATATTCCAGGATGATTTGTGTAAAAAGTGTCCTGGTCAGCTTTCTTTTAAACCTGGTATGTCATAAAATGCAATTTTCATATATTGTAGATCAAAACAAATTACTAGATTCTAATATTGTAGCTCGTAACTGTGTCATGGTTCCTTTTGGTTCCATCGACCATCGTTTTAAAACCTTTTACGATCCCTGAATTCCATTGTATTACCTTTTAAATTGGTTGCTTGTGCCTTCTTTTTTCAAAACAGATTTACGAGGTTTTGACAGAAAGCCGAGGTATACTTGTTCCTGCATTTGTTCCCGTATTTCTCATTATTGCCATTGTATTAGTAATTTTTTTTTATAGTTAGCCTCTTCATAGCTTGCCCATAAACCAAAAAGGAATTTCGTGCGATATGGCCAAGGCCATGCGTTTTATTTTACATCACCTGGCCTATTTTTATTTAATTCTTTTTCTATTCAAAGTTTGAATTGTAGGTAATGCTAAGAATGAATTGGCAGTCTACATAAGTAATGTATGTATTTATTTTTCAATAAAATATAATAAGCTTTTTCGTGAGTACAAATATTCAAATATCAAGATACATATATCATATTCAAACGACCTCTCGTGATACTTACAAACTTTACTTTTATTGGTAAGAACTATTCCAACCCTTAAAAATTTTTTCTTCACAAAAATATATTCATGGTCTCTAGGATTTGAACTCATTGTTTATCTGGCCTAATTTTTTATTTCTTTTTTATTCAGAATTTGTATTGTACTTTAATGATGTGGTTAGTGCTGAGAATAAAGTGAGTTATGATGTTTGTATACCTTATAAAAAAACGATAATTAGGATAAAAAATAATTGCCTTGCATATGAATAATTCTTTAATTTTGCATGTTGAAAAGGATTGGAGTTCTTACACTATTAAGATCAATACCATTAACTTAGCTATGGATGTACATACATATATAGCCTTACAACTTACTAGAACTCGTCGCTTTTTACATTTTGAGGCTTGGCGATATGGACCTTCTTTTATAGTGTCATTGCAAGGCAAACGGGCGACTGGTGTTTTCGGATTGATTACTACCCAAACAAAAATGTGAAATAGCTATTCTAACCAAAATCAAATTTTGGGTGTTTCGATAAAAATGAACAAATTATGCAATGATTATTTAAATTGTTGTTGTGTTTGAATTTTATCTTTTGAAGGAGTGGGGCTAGGAGGCTGAAATTTGGCAGATGATAGAAATTATTGTCCTGAAAAAAAAAAATTAAATCTTGGATTTCTTTGTGGGGTTTGATCCCCACTGTCAAGGCAGCAGCATAGAAAAAAATATTACATAGTAGGTCGATCTTGAAACCAATTTTAGGATAGTTATAATGACTCCTCTTTTGAGAATTTCAAAAGTCTATACCTTTCATACCTTTAGAAAGCCGAAGTGTTCACGTAATTTAGGAAAGAAGTACGTGTTAACAGATTAAAAAAAAACTTCATAACATAGTAGATAACCACTGGAAAATATTTTTTTTTATTTTTTTCTAGAAAAGTCATAAGGCCTGCTATAACCAATTTTGCATTTTTTACAAACAAATATTTAAAACAAAGATTTGATAGATTTTTGTCTTTTTTAGCCATTTTTGAAGTGGTTGGTAAAAAAATGTGGAGTTAGGCGCTTAACACTCTAAGCCGTCGATATATCGAATATCGTCGTCGTTGAATGAAAACTCCCTAAGTCCATTTTGTTTTATTTTACATCTGTACTTTTGATGGATTTTTAACATTGCTTGAGAATACTTATGAATTGTTTTTGATAATTTTTGGACCTGATTGAAAGCTTTGTTTAGTGCTTAAATCAATGGACAAATAATCAAATCAGACATAATGTTCATTTTGGATCAAAATAATAGTAAGAAAGCCGCTTAAGTGAACAATCTTGAAAGAGTGAATAGACTTGGGCCCTTATCACGTTACTTTCCTGACGACTGTCGCGTCGTCTGTGTCTATGCGATAGTCATGAACGATATCGTCAATAGTTTACTTCACGTGATACTACTGCTCTCGTATCGTCTATTATTCTGCAGAACATATACAGGGCTTTTAATTCCATGAACAGCGTTGCCACAATGTGCCCGATCGGGCCTTTTGGCCCCCTGTTCTATAATTTGGCTCGGGCCTATTAGAAATGGCCCTCAGAGCTTTAAAGTAGAAGATCTAACAAATCAAAATTTTTATAGTGCTTATAATAATTAAAAAGTTTGTACAAAATTAAATATAAACCAATGCCATTTGAAGCGAAAAAGTTATAATTTTGGACTAAGTTCTGTTGAAATAATAACTCTGTTAATAAAATTTCAGAGCTTGCTCATTTGCACTAAAAATATTCAAAATTGTTCAGAAGAAATAATAAAAGGTCACGATATTGACATTGTTGAATAATGGGTTCAGTTTATAGAGTTAAACATTTTTGCTGGTGATCAATTTTTGTAAATAAGTATTTAATGTTAATAATATCGGCTTATGGTAACTGCCGGATATTGGTCTTGGCTGTATGTCATGACATGTTAAACTTGTAAGTGCGAGGAAAGGAATCGCAACACCAGACACATGACCCTACAGATTGGAAGTTAGTGCGTTGAGCTTATGACCCTGCCACGATAAGAAAACAATTGTTATGAAAGAGACGCGAGAAGCCTTGGATAACGACCTCCCTAAAATGGCAACCAGACCCCAAACGAAAATGGACTACGACGCCAGGTGCTACTTAAAAACTTGAATCTGTCCTCTCATGGTTCAAGACAGATATTACCGCGATACAGGAGATACGATGAACAGGATCATCGATAGCGAAAAGAAAAGATTGCGACATTTATTTCAGCTGTCATCAAAGACTTCGTCATGAGAAATCGACTCAGATCAAAAGTCATCGATTTTAAGCCGAGTATACGATGTCAAAGTTGTGTTTGGAGACTTCAATGCTAAAGTCGGGAAGAAAAATATTCGAAAACGAACCGACAACGGCTTTCGACTAATCGACTATTCTGAAGCTCGTAATACGATGATAAGCACTTGGTTTCCACAGTATTCGCACATCAACCTGGATCTTCAGACTGTCGAACCGCCAGCCAAATCGACAATGTGCTTATTGGCGCAAGGCACGCATCAAACATCTTGCATGTGTGAATTTTCCGAGGTGCAAATGTGGACTCTTGTTGAGACTTAGTTCAGATACGGACTATCCAACAAAAAGAAAGCGAAGACCGCCCAAAGGAAGAAATTCAAGGTAACATGCCTTAAGAAAGCCAGAGACTACAGTGAGCAATTAACTGGGAAACTCTCAGCCGTACCCTCAGCCACAAGCGTCAACAACCAGTAGAACATGTATTGCTCCATCATTACTGCCTGAACAGAATGGAGACGGAGATGCAACTGGAGCTGCAACTGGAATAGCTGTCAAAATGTTGAATGCACACAAATCAAATGATACGGACAGAACACGACGCAGCTGTAGACGGAGCTGCAGACGCAGCTGGACAAGTTGGCCAACTTTTAACTTTTGCATGCAGCTTTTTTGACGTTTTAAAATTGTGAGTGCAACCAAGTGTTTACATGGGGGTTAAAGAGAGTTTCAAACCCTTTTTAATCTCTGATAATGACCTAAAGTAATTTTAGCTTCCATTTTATCATTATCCAAGTTTATTTTTGTTTTAATTTTAATTGTTGTGTTGAATTAATTTCGCACAGCTGATTTGAAATGCCTAAAATGTCAGAAAGCTGTTCAGCGCATTGAAGGCGAGTAAAAAAAATCACGTACAGCATATTTTGACAGCTATTCTAGTTGCAGCTGCAGCACTCTATACTGGTCAGGCAATCAAGGAGACAGCCGAGACTACCATAGGCTATTAACCACCTAGAAAAAAGAGCCCGTGGTATGAAGCAGAAGATGGAAAATATACGAATGCAAATGCTGTAACGGAAAACAACAGCAGCAAGAGGGGAGTACCGTGAAAAGAGAAGGAAAGAGAAAAATCCTGCGCAGAAAGAAAAGCGCATCCACAGCCTCTCAGCTCAGGTATCTTGAGGAGTCTAGCACCGCCACCAACACCCACCGGTTCTACAAAACAAAATGGCATGTGGATATAAAACCGGCACCCAAGCTCTTCGAAACAGTGAAACACAGGGAATTGTAGACGTGTTAAAGCAGCATTTTCAGCAGCTGTTTAATGGACATTCTGTAGAGGAAGTAACAGGAGAACAAAGAAGCATGAGACCAGTCAGTAAAGATCCAGTCCCAGCGCCAAGTACTGAAGAGATCAAAAAAGGGATCCACAAGCTTAAGAACAACAAATCCGCTGGCTCGGATGGCCTACCTGCGGAACTGTGGTAGGATGCATGAGCCATGAACCACCGACTTCAAAGCCTCATATGGTAGCATAAGTCACCAAGATGTTCTATTGGCGATGTCGGAACTCAGGATCGCGAAAAAACTGATCTAGATATACCGCATGATGTTACAAAATACGCAGTGCAACGTGCAAATGGGTAACAGCTCATCCCAGCTATTTCAGACATTTGCAGGGTTTAGACAAGGAGATGCGGTATTATGGAATTTTTCAACCTAGTCCTCGAGCAGACATCTTAGTGAAAAATTACCATAGGAAAAACCGCTGCTACTTTGGTTTGGCCAAACAAATAGGTTCAAAACTCCTTCCCTGAAAGACAAAGTGCACGCTATACAAAACGCTAATTTTACCAGCTCTACTCTACGGCACCGAGGAGAAGATTCAATCGTACCAAGATGTGGATGTAGTCAAAAAAGCCAAAACAAGTCGACTACACGGGCTCAGCCACATCGAGTGAATGGAGAAAAACGCTCCAGCCAAGAAAATCGTCCACAGTACGATAGTAGTACCTCGTGGCATGGTGGTTAGTGCGTAGGACTGTCATGCCAAAGGTCTGGGTTCGATTCCCAACCGCCGCCACCTAAAAACAGAAATGTTTTTTTCGCGAGGTACTGCCTCTTGCGAGGAACTGACAAATCTTCCAAGAGTATATTTGTCACGAATAAGTGCTTTCTCATCTAGCCGTTCGGACTCGACAAAAAATAGTAGGTCCCCTCCATTCCTGCCAAAAATACGCACACAGCAATGGTTGAGAGTTGTAAGTCACTAGGCCTTGGTTCTTCATGAGCTGTTGTGCCACCAAATTTATTTATTTACTCTATGACACCGAGGAGAAGATTCAATCGTACCAAGATGTGGATGTGGTCAAAAGAGCCAAAACAAGTCGACTACACTGGCTCAGCCACATCGAGTGAATGGAGAAAAACGCTCCAGCCAAAAAAATCGTCGACAGCCTCCAGGTTCAAGAAGACCGAAACTCCGCTACAGGGACCAGGTGGTTTCAGACACAAGAACGCTTGGTCTCGATGACTGGAGGGAGCGTGCGAGGGACCACAACTGATGGAAGACCGCAATATCTCAGGCAGAAAACTTCAATAAATTTGGAGCTGGATAAGTTGGTAATAATATCGGTTTAACTTTATTGTTAAAAAAAAAATATTAGGTATCCCCAGGATTCGAACCCAGAACCCTTCAGTTCGTACCTGACGCATTGGTCAGAAAATTTCAATTCACAATAAACTTTAAAAGTGCTGAAACGAAACTTTTGTTAAGGTTCTTAACACGAAAAACTAGCTAATTATAATCACAATAAACGATTATAAACGACAATCAACCGTCATTATTGTAGATTCTATTAAAATTTTGTATCGAGAGTTCCAAATTCTCTTTTTATTTTTATTATTCGAAGTTTTAGATCGTAGATCTGTATAGATATTATACAAATGTTGAAGGGAAACTTTTTTTTTAATATTAAACACTAAAAAACTAACAAAATACAACTCAAACGATAGCTCAATAGCTGTCATGCATTAGCTATCGAGGAGACGATAGTAAATGGCAGTTTTTTTTAATTACGTGAACTAAAAACCAAATCTTCAAGTCGATACCATTTTTAGATAATAGAGATATCTTAAGCTAACGTGAAGCATAGCTATAGATGACGATATCGAAAACGGCATCGTTAGCCTTACAAGATTACTGCCCTTGTAGTGCAGGCTTATGAACATATTTTTACTCGAAAAAAAGAAAAATTGTTATAAGGAATTTAAACTTTATCGATTTCCCAGGAGAGAGTTGGAAGGAATTTTTGGGCGGTGAATAAATGGGGGAAAATTGTATTCTTTCATTTTCTGATTAAAGTTGACGTCAAAATGATAAGTAATGATAAGAAAAGTTGTAGTTAGTAACCTCAAAATTTTCAAGAAAATGGCGAAAAACCGTCTTTTTCTTTTGCTTTGGTTTTTTATTTTTCATTTCCCCAAAAATAAATAAATAATAATAAATAAATAAAAATGTACTTCAGAATATCATCGTACAGAGTTCACTTGGGAATCATTTATTTTGTATTTATATCTTATTGTTTCGTATAAAATAATGACAACATATACTAACCACGGTCAATAATGCGAAAAATCAATAAATTAATTTTACAACAAGTAATTTGTCAATAAGTGTAGATAAATTATTTTAAATTTTTGGAAAATGAAAAAATTTTAACACCGCTGCATTCTATCGAAAAAAAATAAAAAAAGGTGTTTTATATTTGACTCTAAACTAAATTTTTACCGATGCCACAACGATATTGCTAGAAAGATTCATTTCAGTACATACAATTTTACGAGTATATGAATAACGAACAAAAAATAGTCTAAGAGCCCACAGCAAATTTTGGGAGTGGAAGTATTACCAAAATCTGAGTATGAGAGTTTAAAGGTACATGTATGGTGGTATAGAATACTAAAGTCTGGCAGATTTTTTTCTCAACTTTTGGTTTTGGTTTCCTATTTAAGTGTTTGATCCAATAATTCCTGGATTCGCTTAAAAAAGGAGTAAATGACGCTCTGTCATTTTCCCTTAGCCTGAAGACTTTTATCTTGATAATCCAATCAATTATATTAGCTTTTTAACAAACCCTATAGTTTTTTTTTACTTTATTTTGTTGATTTTTTTTTGGTTGATATCTACAAAAAACGGCTGGTAGAGTTCGCATAAATGGTTATATCTTGAGTTTTATGTATCACACTATTATAATTAAGGTGATTATGCTTAGAAAAAATGACAGAGTATCGTATCCAGTTTGCTTTAAATAAATTTAAGTGGTTATAACTCTGATAATAAAATACGGGAAATTGCTCTATTTAATCCTCGCCCCCTCCAAGAACTGGGAGAAAAACCTGCCTGATTTTTGTATTCAATACCATGATGCATGTACCTATTAACCCTCGTTCTCAGGTGTTGGTAATACATCCACTCCCAAAATTTGCTGTGGGCTCTTAGACTTTTATTTTTGCTATTCATATAAAACTGTATGAACTGAAATGAATCTTTCTGTATAGCAATATCGTTGTGGCATCGCAAAAAATTTAGCTACGCGTCAAATACAAAACAGCTTTTTTTATTTTTTCGGTAGAATGCCACGGTGTTATAATTTTTTGCATTTTCCAAGAATTTTAAACAATTCATCAACACTTATTAAAAAATTACTTCTTGCAAAATTAATTTTTCGCTTTTTCACATTTATTTCTGAGACTCCAACTTCTTATATTTATGTAAAGTTCTAAGAAATATGAACGTAATTTGGAATGATTTTCTTTAAAATTTGAAGCTAATATTGAAATGAGGCCGTGAGTAGAGATTGCAATCAAAAAATGAATCGGGATCCCGGGATCCCGAAAATCCCGGGATTACAATGCTCCAATCCCAGGATTTTCATAATTGGTGGCTTAGAAGGATTTTATAATACAAATTGTATAGAGAAAGATCTGGCATTAGGAATATGTGGCTGCCACAGAAATACAATCTTGGGGAACATTTTAAAAATGATGCATCACAAGCATGCAAAACTAATCTAAGTTCGATTTAAGCCGCCACCGATATGAACGTGGTTGCTTGTTTTATAAAGATTTTAATGATTGGGGATGTTGATTAATACTATTGTTTGTACAGGACCATCTTTTTTTAGCTGTTAAACACCAATTTTTCGAAAGCATGTATGAAAAATGAATATGATATTTACTTTTAAAAAGGTTCAATACAAACTATTTTTTTTTATTTGAAATATATTATTTCCAAACCAATTAACCGGCTTGAAATTTTTTTGTTCTTTTTTGCATTCAATACTTTTTTTTTTTTAATTTTTCCTACCACGCAGTGTTTAAAAATCCAATATTTTACTGTAATTATAGCAGTTCTTAAAAAAATAGTCTCCACGACCAATATTTTCGAGTATACTTTGGGTTACTAATATTTGGTTGCAGGGAATTTATTGCGAAACAATTTTTTTTTGTATTTCAAAAATGAAAATGAAAAAAATTACACGTTCTTCGTTTGATAGAAAAAATATTAATATAGTAAGAAGAAATTGTTATTGTACTAGTTGAATTATTGATTCAAAATAATTTTCTACAGCCTTTATTCTTAACAAATTTTGCGTTTCGTCAGAGTGATTTCTCTTGGACTCATCAGTGACATATAGTAAATGCTTTTTGATACGAAATTTGTAGACATCATCAAGAATTTATTTTGTATTTCTTGATGGCTATTATTTTTTTTTCTTCTAAATAAAAATTTTACATAAAACTTGTTTATTTTTGCCAAGCGGAGGCCCAAGAAGAAGTATCAACTCTCTGCGTAAGACGCTTTCCTTTAAATTTGAGAAATAAAAAAAAATTAGACGAACAAATTTTCTGATAACGTTTTAACGTTTTAAAAAACTTGGATTATCCCGGGATTCAAACTTTTGAATCCCGAAATCCTGGGATTGAAAAAACATCTCGGGATAGCAATCTCTAGCCGTGAGTGCCATACTGCATTTTTTTCAATAGAGCAAAAATAGGGAACAGATTATTTTCAAACACTTGCAGTTTCAAATATTTGTAGTTTTAAAATAAAGAAACATTTTTTGATTTTAATATGATCAAATAAATGATTTTCAATTTGATGTTCCCACAATAAAATTACAGGTAGATCAATATTGTTCACGGCCTCAAATATGGTACCAATTTTTGAAAAGGAATAGATGAACTTGGGTTACCCATATGCCACTGTTTTGTAAATCCTTGGTTTTTAAATAGCTTAATAATTCATAAAACGAAAAAGTTAGGAAAGTAACTGAAGTATATATGTAGTTGTGTGTTTAAGACTGAATTTTATTTTTCATAAAACTAAAAATATGCGCTACCGCGTATTTTACAAGTTCATAATTCACAAAAATGCTTATCATAAAGAATTTTTAGTTAGCTGGCTGCGCATTTAAAGATTCGCATTTCACAAAATGCCTAAGATTTCAATTACAAAGATTGCTAACTAATGCGCATTTACATATTCGTATTTCGAAATGCATAATTAACAATTTGTTTTTAACATTGTTTGTTTGTGAGTTTTAAGTTACAGTAATACAGATAGTAAGAAAAATAATATAAGTTGTTTAATGTTGGAAAGGTGGTAATGAATTTATTGTAACTCCTCCCCGCCCTAAAGTTTTGCATGATTACGAACGTACATTCCTTCACTTTTTTTCGTTCACCATATCTCAAGAACGCATGAAAATATCAACTTCAAATACATTTTAATTTTTACACAGAAGTTTCAGTACGTGCATAAAGGACTTTTTAAAAAAATTCAATAAGCGGTTTTTTACTATAGCAATTTAAAAAAATTGTTAAGTTTCTTTAGTCTCGTATATCTCAAGAACAAATCATGCTAGCGACTTCGAGTTGATTATTCTACGCATATTAACGCAGCAAGGAATTGGTGAGAATATAAAAACATATCAACTTATAGTTTTTTTTAATAATAAAATTGCTAAACATTTTTGGAAAAAGTGGTTTTTCTCAAATATTTTGAGAATAAATAATGATATTGGTTTTGAGGTTATTGTATTTTATGAAAAAATTGGTAAAAACTGCAAGTAGTTTTACCGAAAATATTGGAATTTTTTTTTGCCTCAAATATCTTGAGAACAGACAACGATATTGGCTCACGGATGATTGAATCCTAAATATTAGATAATAATTGATGTTTAATAGGGTTTTTAAGGTAATTCAACAAATAGTTTCTTAAACGGAAAAATCTACAAGCTACTTTACCAATAATTTTTGAAAATTGCTTTTCGTCTCAAATATCTTGAGAACAAACAATGAAGTTGGCTTTGGGTTAATTTAACTTTATAGATTTTTTTAAAATTAATAATTTAAAGGATTTGCAAAAACAATTCGACAAAGAGTTTTTTGCTAACCAAAAAAAAAAAAAAAAACAACAAGAAATTGTACCAAACCGATGAAATTTTTTTCTCCCAAATATCCTGCGATCAAACAAAATGGTATTGGCTTCGGATTTGTTAAATTCTTTACACTAGTTCATAATTGATATTTGATTGGTTTTGTATAAAAATTCAACAAACCTTGTTTTTTTAAAGTGAATAGTTTTTTATAAACTATAAACTTTACCAAAAATTGTAAAAAATATTTTCTTCTCAAATATTTTGTGAGCAACCAATGACTTTGGGTTAGTTTTATTCTTATCACTAATCTTCACTTGATTGCATAATTATTGAATATCTAAGAACTATTTCGAAGATCTCTAATAGGCGATTTTTTGAAAATAAAATAGCATTTGGTATGACGTTACTGTGAGGTTTCTTCATTCTTGTACGTTGCTGAGAGGACTTAATTCCTTGAGTTTTTTTATTCTCAGTTTTCTCATACTGTTTTCAGTTTTTGATTCCGAACTAATAAGAGCATTGAAAAATCGACAAAAAAATTGTACTTAATTACGTGAAATTTGGAGAAAAATTAGTTTGAAAACAAAATTTTTGATTTTTTTGTCAAATATTTTTTATTTGAAAGTTATTAAACTCAAAAACTGCTTACAAAAAAAACTTTATTTAAAAAGTGCATTATAGAATAGGTTGCCGGCTTTAGGAAAAGCTATAGCATGGCATTGTTGGTGTAGCCGTTGTTTTTCAATTAATCGTTTTCTATTTTATGAGATTTCTTAAAAAAATTCCCCCTTCTGCGTAAACGGGGGACTTAGACCCCCCTCCCGTACGATTATTTTCTTGTCTCAGTCTAACTGACACGCTCAGAAACTTTTGTCATTTCATTCTAGTAAACTTGTAAAAAAGACTTGTATTCTTTCAAGGCAAATGTAAGGAAATTTTGAAAAGTTCACCTAAGAGCCACACAAAATCCCTTATAACTCGAAAAATACTGCTCCGACCAAAAACGTTGAGGTGTCTTTGGAAAGCTTAATTTCATACAAATATTTTTTATATAAAAGTAAGTAGGTGTTGATACGATTTAGGTGATTAAGAAGCTTAAAAAGCTAAAAAGTCAAGTTTTTCACACAATGAGAGTTTTTCACACAATTGCCACACTATTTTCTATTTAATTTTCAAAATTTTTACTTTAATACAATAAACCAATCAGCGGTCATTTTGGTACATACGAAATTGATGTACGTTACCCACAGCCTCAGATAAACCGGTTTAAGGATATTTCAACAAAATTTGTTTGAAAAATCCATACTGTCGTTAAAATTTGTTGTTGAAAAATTATGAAAAAAATACTAAAAATGGTCTGGAAATGACAATGGATATGAAAATGTTCATTGCCCTACAAAAATTTTGAAGGGGCGTTGCATAAAAAGAGGGGGCGGGGCTTCAAAAAAATAAGTTATGGGCGTGACCTAAATGGGCATGGCATAACAAAAATTAACTAGGGGGATGGCCAAAAATGGGCGTGGCCTAACAACAAATCAACAATGGACGTGGCCAAAAAGTGGGCGTGGCCTAACGGAAAATTAACAGGGGCGTGACCAAAATAGGGGCGTGGTCTAACGAAGAATTAACTTGGGGCGTGGCCTAAATGGGTGTGGCTTAGCGAAAAATTAACAAGGGGCGTTGTCTAAATGGGCGTGGCCAAAAAAGTGGGCGTGGCTTAACGAAAAATTAACAAGGAGCGTGGTCTAAATACTCGTGGCCAAAAAGAGGGCGTGGTTTACGGAAAAATTAACCTGTGTGGCCTGATAAAAATGTAGTGAGGGAAGTGGTCAAGAAGAGGGGCGTGGTTTTCCCCTAAATTGACAAGGGACGTGGCCTATATCGATATGGCTTTTTTTTAAGTTGGAAACGGGAGTGACCAAAGAAAGGAGTGAACTATCAGTAATTAGAAAGAGGTTTGGTAAAAAATGGGGTTCTGATTTGTTAGGTGACGTGGGTTGGTAAGGCCAGGATCTGCCAGGGCATTTACTATTAATACCTTCTTCTGCTGAGCTCTTGGGAGAATGTTTCTGAAAAAAAAATTGAATTTAGTTTAGAGTATTTTTCCTTTTATTTCTTTTTTTTTCATTTTCAAATCTTTAAACGACTTTTCTATATGCACCTTCATAGTTTCACATGTTTTACAATTTTCTTCACATCTGCATTACAATCACTACATAGTAGTTTTTTTTATTAATCGCTAATACAACGACTCATATATTTAGTTTTTAAAATCTCTAATAAATTTGTTACAATATCTAATATATCTTTTCTAGCTACTATGTTTTCATTTATAGCTTGTGCTCAGATGTACGATTCTTGTTTACCTTATTTATTCTTTTTTCCTTTTCTTCTGCTAACCTATTTGCTAAAGTTTCAATTTCATTTCTTTTATAATTTTTATTTAGAAAATCTATTGAACGTTATTTTGTTATAGTGTGAATTGTGTTTTTATAGATTGTAATTACTTTAAATTTTTGTGTCAATGTCATCATCATTGCTACTGCCTAAGCTTATTATGCGTAAATGTTCGTTTAAGGTACCATGCAAGATGCAACCGTTCTATATATCAGCGTTACCAGTTTTGTTTCCTGGAGTGGTAACATGAGATTCTATGTTATTCTCCTTTAAAAGTAATTCTACTGCATTATGAAGGATACATTTTTCATTATCGTATACTAGTTTATTTATTATTTCTAAGAATTGAATTCGTTCTTTGAGAGCTTACAGAATTGAAATCCAAGTTCTATCTATCAATTTATGTATGGTAGCAAATTTGCTGAATTTGTCAATGGTCGTTAAGAACATGACGTCTCTGTTTGAAAATAATGTATCTAAATGCGCTACGGCATTAAATTATTTGCTTATTCTGTTAACCTGAAAGGAAGTTTAACCACATATCTGTCAAGTTTAGCTTATATGCATGTTTCACAATTGTTTATGTATTGTGTAAAAATGTTTAATAGGTTTGTATGATAGTACGCTTGCTTTAGTTCATTTAAGACTTCTTGGATGCCTCGATAATTGTTTTTTTAAATGTTCATTTTAAATAATGTTGAGAATTTTTTCTTTGTTTGTAACGTCTACTTGTTTAATACTGGATTTGAGAATTGGTAAATTTTTATTATTTGCAAAAAATTTAACATAAATATCTTTTAATTGAACATATAACTGGGCCCTCATTATGTAAGGCTGACGATATCGTTTTGGATATCGACATCGATAGCTATGCTTCGCGTTAGCTTAAGAAATTTCAACTTGACGATTTTTTTAGTTCACGTAATTAGAAAAACTGCTATTAACTATCGTCTCCTCGATAGCGAATGCACGACAGCCATTTAGCTTGGTTAAATTTTGTAAGTTTATTGTGTTAAATATTTGAACATAAGATTCCCTTTAGCATTTTAATAATACCTATTCACAACTACGACAAACTTCGAATAAAGAATAAGAAGAGAACTTGGAACTCTCCATAATAAATGTCAATCGGATCTACAATTAGAACGGTTTATTTTGTTTACAATCGTTTGTTGTGATTACAATTTGCTAGTTTATAGTGTTAAAAACCTAAAAAAAACATTCGTTGCAATATTTTGATGATATATATAATATATTAGAATTTTTTGATCGATGCGTTAGGATCGAACTGAAGGGTTCTGGGTTCGATTCCTAGCGGTATAAAACTTATTTTTGTTTTTTTTTTGTTTTTTTTTCTTGGGAAAAATAAACTAAAAGCAAAATTACTAAAACTAAATATTTATTCAAAACAAGTATTGCATTTTTCATCAAATAATAATAAATTTATAACGCACAAAACAAATAAATTATGTTCATGAAATTAAAACCATACAAATGCTCCGCACAACGGTAGACATACGAGAGCAGTAGTACCTAGTGAAGCGAACTATTCACCATATCGTTATTCTAATGTGAATAGTAGCAGCAGTAGATTTAACGTTTTTAATCGTATCATGTTAGAAAATGTTTTTTTTTAATAAATTCTTATTTTTCCATTTTCTTATAACTTTCTTAAAGCTAGACAAAAATTCATAAAAACTAGCCTAACAGTATCTTATAAATAACTTACTGGCCCCAATAGGGCGCTCTAAGTTAAATTATAATAACTTAATGAGAATACTAAAATTCATGTCGGATTTTATCGGTGAATAAACTACTACTCAGTTTTCCTTAGTGAGAGTAAATTCTCATAAAAGCTAGTGGAAAAATAAGTATGTCGTCTAAATAGACAACCCAAATTTTATTAATAAATCTTTAAGAACGTTGTCAGCACTTTGGGGCCCCGTATTAAAATTTTTTAATTTAATTTTTCCTGAGAGTGGCACATTGAGTTTGAGAGCTAAGAGAAGCTTTTATTCAGTAGCTTCTAAGGCCTTTCAGCTCTTAGGAATTTTATTTAAACATTTTTTAAGAAGCAGTATTTTTGACAGCACTTTGTTTGTATGAGTATTTGGGTTTGGGTAATACAAACAATAAAGTAAAATAATATTAGAATGATCTATTTTATGTGTGATAGTAACATTCAAGAATTTCATATGTTATGATGTCATAAATTAAAATTCCTAGAGAACTGTTCCATGTTAGTGAATTTTTAGTGTGCGCTTAGATTTATCATACACGTACTGAATGTACTTCGCAAAATTCCTTATATTACCCTGTGAAATGTTTAAAAAATTTAACTTAAGCAACACAAAAGTTTGTTACAAAAATTTATTTAAATCTGAAATTAAATATTTTTGTTTTCATTACAATATTTGCAATATTTAGTGTATTTTATATAGAAAATAAAGCTTTTCATGCGTTTGAAATAAAATGAAGAAAATTAATTAATTCAATGCTTTTTTCTGTCACCATACTTTTATCGATATTGTAGGGCTAGTTTCCACAGAATGAGAGTTTTGCAATCAGTTGAAAAAGAGAAGAGTTTTTCGAAAATTTTAAGTTTTGAATAATTCTAAATTATGGACAAAATTTCTTATTTATTTATTCACAATTGAAGTGCATTATGCTTTCCCAGTAAGCAAGCACTTGTGTGACTCAACCGTAGACTTTATTTTATTTTAAAACATTTTATGAAAACTGTTCAATTGATCTTAATAAAAATTTATTTAAAAAACTTCGCATCTAATTCGACGATTAAGGTGCATACTCTGCATTCCTTAAATATTGAAAGGAATTAATTTATTTTCTAGTTTTGGTTAAACTTTCTTCGTGAAATTATCTTTATTGTATTTAATTGCGAAACACCCTACTTATTTTAGAGAGGTTTAGTATTTAAGCTTTATATTTGTTTTGTTGTAGCTCTGTTGAGCCTACACATTTCACAATGCTCAGAGAGATTTAACAATACTTTGACATTTCTGTAGAGTCATGCAATAGTATTTTGATCATGTTTTAAGAAATTTTTTTTTGAAAATTTTAATTAAATTACGGGCTTACACAAAACAGTTTTCGAGAAAATCGCAAAGACGAATGTGCCCCGATAACGAATGTGCCCAACTTTACCATAAGTACACAATCCAACGTAACGTAAGCAAGCAGCTGTAACGCAGAAGTAGAAATTATTCAACTTTTGCACGCGTTTTGACATTTTGATTTTCAATTTAGGTATCTGGCCATTTTGTGTTGAAAAAAAGTTTGATTTTTTTCTCGTTTTATTTTGAGCGTCCGTAACGCTTGTTAAATGTAAAATGCACATCTCGAACACGAACGAGCCATTGTAAAGCAGCCATTAAGGGAACCTTTTATTAAATGCTTGAGACTTTATAACGAATCTCCCATCAAAATTCAGTGTTGTTAAAGCAGAACATTTTAAATATGTAATCGATTTTGTATGTCGTATTCATCTCAATGAAAAATGTTTTATACACACATAGTTTTTTGTATCTTGGGGGCCCCTTTAACTCGGGGGCCCCGAATCATTGATACGGCTGATACCGTGGTAGCTACGCTACTGAAAGTTGTTCATAAGGCGCTGAAAAGTCACAGGTGTGTTTTTCAGGCCAAATGACATACTAAAGAACTCGTTGTGGCCATTTAAGGTAGAATATGCTGTCTTAGAGCAATTCCTTGGTAATACATCTGTTTAGTGAAAACCCTTTCCTAAGTCTATGCTTGAAAATAGGTGCACTTTCCGATTTTATCGAATAAGTTATCAATTTTTGGCATGGGAAATCGATCATCGACAGTAGTTTGCTCATTTAGCTTACGATAATCTACGACGATTCGCCATTTCTGCTGTTATCTATTTCCTTGGGTACATCCCATATTGGCGAATTATAAGGGCTGTTACTGTGTGTTATTATATTTTGCTTAAGCAAGTCTTGTATTTGTCTTTCGACCTCTGATCTATAAAATTCTTGGTAGTGGTTTTATTTACCATAAATGGGAAAATTGTTTTTAATTTCTATTTCGTGTTGTATTTCATTCGTTAATGGGAGGTTACCTCCTTCCTTAAGAAATACATCTTTAAACGACTATAAAAGTGATATTAATTTATACGTCACTTTTATATATGTAGGTGTTTTGCAAAACTTACTATTGGTATGCTTGAATAAAATTCGTTGCTAAAAACTTCAAGAACGTTTGCCGTATTAGCAAACGCAATATGTTCATAAGATTCTTCTTCTTCATTCAGATAAACGGATTTTGGCAGAACGTGTGCGTAGTAGTCAATCTTTGTAATCGACTATCTCCTCTAGTCCAAGCAAAATATTATTCCCTATTATACCATCTAATTTTTAGTGGAACTTATATTCTAAAACGCTAACATAATAATCTTTTTCATTAAATTCTTTAAATCAAGGAAAGCTATATCCAATGTTAACATGTGTTTGTCATCCTAAAACTCTTAAAATTTATTTGACGTAGCTATGTATTTCCCATTTGGGATTACATAAAAAAGGATTTTTTGTACTTCTTCTGCGCCACTATCGATTGTAAATTTTAAATTAGGTAATTTATTTCGAATTTCTATAAGGGTAATCGTTTTCGGAGTTGATCTAAAAATTTTGGAAAAATTCAGGGCAATACTTATTGATTCATTTTTACATGCAGTAATATTTTGTTTCCTACTGTCATTGTTATTTGTATTATTACGATTGTTGTTATTGTAATTGTAACTATTTTGATAACTACGTTGGATATTTCGTCGCGATTGCATGCTGGAATCGTTGTTTTTATTACTATTGTAACTGTTACTATTTTGATAGGAACTTGGGTTATTTTATCGTGATTGCATCCTTGAACTGTTATTATTGCTATATTTATTGTAATTGCAATTGTTATGCCTATTATAAGACATATAAAGGGTTTCTATTAATAATAATGCCACTTACCGCTTCTGGAAAGTTATTCTTTAAAACGTCTATTATTCATTGTGGCTTGCTCTGCTGACATAGCTTTTTTTAATAAATACGCATTAATAAGTTTTACTAATAAACTATTTAGTTTATTGTAACAATCTTCTACGGTCGCATAACAGCGACAAAGTGAAATCTCATCCAGAACTTTTTCAATCGGCTCCGATTCGCCGTGAGTACGGATTAATATTTCCTTTAACTCTGAACAGGTTTCCACATGACCTTGTGCTAAAATAATCCCTCTAGCTTTTTCCACAATTTTATCTTGAATTGGTCTAGCAAAATTTTTGTCAAGACTATACTTAGTGTGTTAATAATTGGTGTGAATGTTCCTATTCGGTTTATAAAACTAAACAGATCGGATTTATTCCCTTTAAAAGACGTAATATTCGATATGTTTTTAAAAATGAAGTTTTGGATTTCGTCCAAATCTTCCATTTACATATGTATATTAAAATGAGGAACTAAGTTCTGTTAATGTTTTATTTGATTTACAAAAAAATTTGAAGTAGTAAATTATAGTAGATCTTATTTACATACATACATAAATACATACATTAATTGACTGGCTTACTTTTGCTGTATTTGTTTCCACCTGTTGTTTACAGATCAATTGATGTCCAATTACAGTTTATAGATGTCCTGTTACAGATGTTCAATTACAGATTAAGTTTTTATTAGTTTGCAGATAATTTATTTTAGCAAATTTCTTTTGGAAATCCGTGGTTTTGAAAATAACTTTTGGTTTTCAATTTTATTAAACTGAATTATTTGTGTTCAAAAATAATTTGTTTTTATTTACTTGCGTAGGTACACTTTTACCACACATTTGTCTAAGTTAACTTTGTTCAAAGATTAAGTTTTTTATTTATTTTGATTTAACCGGAGGGAGTGCATTTTGTATTCTCTATAATCTTTCGTGAATTAAATTCAAATCCGCAACAATTAAACCAAAAATTCAAGAACTTTGCAGGAAGCCGCCAAGTACTGACTGCGCCAGTTGGGTGTTTAAGACTGAACTTTATTTTTCATAAAACTAAAGATATGCGCTACCGCGCGTCTTACAAATTCATGTTTTACAAAAATACTTATTATAAAGAATGTTTAGTTAGCTGCGCATTTACAGATTTGTGTTTCGCAAAATGCTTAAGATTGAATAAAAGTTATAAAAGATGCAGTAGTATGAAAAAAAGGTACCGTATAAAAGTTTCCACGCAAACTGTGAATCGAAATTAAACGAAATTTAATGTTACCAGACTTCATAAAGAATGTTTTAAGCTCCTTAAAACACTACAAATGGTGCACAGGGCGAATTGTTAGGCCACAAAATGAAGAAAACTCGGATGTCTTTGTGTTGTCTACTCGCTTTACGACAATTTTTTCTTAAAACGTATTCCTGATAGACTAAGAAAGGTTAAATTTTATTTAAGTATGCACCACCCGAACAAGCAGCTTGGACTGAAAATTTATAGTAAATAATTTTTAAAGGATCGGTTGGAAAGATATTAAGCAAATAATATAAGTGTTTAAGTTTGTATCGAAAACATTGTCTCAAATTATTCGCGTGATTTAAAAAATTAATTGTAGAATCAATAGTGAGTATTTAAGTATTTAAATTCATAGGCGCAAATTTTAAACAATTAAAACCATTTCTAAATCACTCTTAAAAGGGAAGTCAGCTCTAAATACAATTTTTAGAACGAAAGTCACCTCTTTTGCAATTTTAAACGATATAAAGTATACTTTAACACTTAAGCACTCGTCTAACTTTAAAAGCAGCAAAATCCTTCTTTATATCATTAAAAGTAAGTATACTTTACCCACATAGAAAAGTTTCAAAAGACTTGACTTAATAGTTAGCAAAAACATACAAAATGCAGTAGAATCAAATTTAACGATCTTTAATTTTGCAATATTGCGGCGATGAACACCTATACACTGTACCCACTTACAACTTTACCAAATATAAAAATTTTGTCTCCTAGAATAAGGTATGTACAATGATATCTAAACAATCACAATTTAAATTTAATCTTCATAATGTATATGGCACTTTCACTTATAAAATTTTCCTTATCCAGCGAGTTATTTTTTCGAAGTATTCTGTTGTGTAGCTGTGTCTCTTTCCTTATCTGTCAGATTTGTACAACATAAATTTGCTTACGTTCTTTTAGAAACCATTACAAATTATCTTAAAACAATTTACCTCGCGTAGCAATACTACTTTGAAAACAGCAAAAACACGTGTTTTTTTGATTTTATAACGGGAATATCTCAAAACCGTAGCCCGTTAGATTTTTTCTGACTTCAGATTCAAGTTGAGCTCACCAAAAACCTACAGAAAAGTATTTTTTGGTTTCTGTAACAAACAAAAATAAAGTTCTGTTGAACAGTGTAATCGGAAAATAGATTCAATATCAATATCTACCTATTTACCATGCTTTACTATGTGTTTGTATAACCAATTTTTCTTGCTAACCTAAAATTTGTTTGGCAAAATCTAATCGTGAAAATTGAAAAATTGCTTTCAAATTCGAACATATTAAACAAATTTTCAATACAAACAAATTTCAAAACTTTCTTTTGTCCTTTTTATATGAAAGTACATATTCATTTGAGTACATATTTAAGGACATTCCATACAAAAACTTGACTCAGTTCCTGACTTCGACAATACTTTTCTCAAAATTTTCAAATTTTGGATAATGTTCTGACCTAAATTGTGAAGTCCCTGTTTAAAATAGAAAAAATAGGCATTACCATTGAATTGAGCATTTCCAAATCATTAAGTGTACCAAATTTAATTAAGTTGTATCAAGAATTAGCATGAGAAATGACCTTTGAAATGACCATCCTCAGTCACAAAACATATATGGCCTACATTCTGCAGTCAAAATATATGTACATATATTATTTTTGACTACTTGAATATATTTGATGATTATGTACCATTAAAATTAGGTGCTGTACTAAATACCTTTACAAATATTAACATATAATGGGTTATAATTTACTTATTACTATATACTTACAAGTATACATTAGGATCAACAACTTGTGCTTCTAGTCCATTTCGTGTTTATCCACCACTATCCCATACAAAAAAATGAAATAATGGAACATTCTCAATGAAGTTAGTATAGCAGCCTGACTCCTAACCACTAGCGTATATTGAAACTACGTCAGCACCTTACAATGGCAATAGTATTGTGATGGCTATCCTCTTTTTAAATTTGTGCTTTGGTTTCTTTAAACACCAAGCAACCGTTACCGACCCTAAATCCACATTATGGAAAAAGCCTTATTTCTTTCTTACATTACAGCTGGGTGGTTGGCGCGTGTTGACTACAATAATGTGAAAGTACTTCTTTTAAATGGATAAATTTTGAATTGCGAAAAGGCTTGTCAGTTGATTCAGACCCGGAAGAGTAAACGACACTTTACTTAAGTGTATGACATAACCATTTTTATGAGATACAGAAAATAAAGTTAAAATTACCTGTAAAAAGTATATTCTTTCTGCCTGATTAATCGAGACACTTAAACTGTGTAAAATGTTCATTAAAAATTTTTTAACTTAAATTTGTGACATGAATTCGCTTTATACAACGTAGTTATTTGCATTCGAAATCAATATCATATTTAAGTTTTAAATGTTTCAAAGTGAAGAAGATTCAATTTTTGCGGTGCTTCCTTCACCCTCAAAGAATTGCAACGTACTCGTATGTTGTTTTTTTGTATTCTGAGATGATAAAATATTAAATCAATATTAATAAACATAATCATATCAATTTTAAGCAATTTTTATTTATTTATAATTTTCGGTCAAAAGCCTGCTAGCTACGGTAAAAAGAACGGCATGTGGTATGCATCTCCGGGAAATCAGGGTTGGGGATCCAAGCCAATAAGTCGAAAACCCTCTATAATGGAAGCCGATTTGGGAACTCTATCAACTACATCTGGTTCAATTAAACGCAGTGCTGGACGAGTTATAAGAATTATTAATAGCTTGGACCATTCAGTTCAGGTGAGTTTGTCTTAAAATCTTTGAATTTATGAACGAAAGTAGAGTTTTTGAAACACAATTTAAAAAAAATTTAAACAAGAATTATATGAGTACAAGACAAATAATTCAAGTTGTTATGAATTTCAGTTTTATGTACATATGTACGTGTATGTGACCATGATTAAGGTAGAACTATTCTTACCTTGGCATAAAATAAAAATGTAAAAATTATTAGGTATGCACACCTTTACCACCTTCAAAATGTTCAAAATCAAAATAAGAAATCTAGGGCAAGTTCGGTGTATTATTTGTTAACATCAATCGGATGTTGCGTGACAAGCATTACCTTTACTAAACACATTAGATTCAAAACATTTCTATTTATTTTTTCCTACATTTGGAGGTGAAACCAGAACAATGCAAAATGTATTATAAGTTAGTAACCCCTTTTTTTAGTAATTAGTTAATTTTGTGAAAGTAACAAAAATATGATATTTATCTCACATATTCCATTATATTCTTAGTGCCGTGTTCTTCTCAATTTACGCACTTCGCAACCTTTTGAAGATGTTTTGGAAGACTTGGGACAGGTTCTTAAAATAAGTGGAGCAAAAAAAATGTATACTGGCACTGGACAAGAAGTAACTTAAGAAAAAAAAATTAATCAAAAAATAAATAATTTAATAAATTTCAGGTACGAAGTTTCTCACAACTTCGAAATGAGTTTGCAGATGTAGACACATTTTATCTAGCGACAGGTACTGCAATTATTGCAGGTTCTCCTATTCGAAGGTCACGATCGCGACCTTCAGTTGTTGCTGCACCAATTTCAACCGATGAGCTTCCAAAAGTTCCCGTTCGGGGAGCAAGACCCAGAAGTAAAAGCCGACCAAGAATCTTATATGCACCTGAGAGTGAAATCCTTCGACCAAGTGGTGAATATTCCATGTTGGATATTATAAAAGAGGAACCTAGCAAAGTCACAATAAGAGGTTTGAGAAGAACATTCTATCCACCGATTCATCATGCGCCAGCTGATAATTCTCCACCTGATAAAAAACTTCAATTGCAATGGGTGTAAGTATGCAAATTTACAAAATACAACTAAGTAGGTGGGTAATATCTTTGGTATGGCTATCCAACATTTCCTTGAACATGGGAGCATAGGCATCTGGAGGGGAGGGCATAAGGGAACACTTACCCCCCACTCCGGGTCTAGAAAAATATCACGCCACTAACACATTTTTTCAATTTTATCGTGAATTTTAACAAATACTTCTTGTGTCGGAGTCCATTCTAGTGAGTGATTCTGCTTTCGATTCTTGCATCATAATTAAAAACCATTCCTTGCGTTCAAGTACCTGTCTGCCAGACCTTGAGTTGCTTTTGTATCAAGTGTTCTTTTCTTCAAGAGATTTAAACATTTATTTGAATTATGGAGTTAGCAGGAAATTTTTGTAAATTGCGATTAAATAGTATCCTATCGTTTGTTGAAACTTAACTGAATTATCTAAATGATCACCATCTAAATTTTCTCTTACTTATAAAAAACTATTTTTTTGGTTTTGAAAGATGACCATTGTGAAAAACTCAATTATCTTACCTTTAAAATTGTTCTAACTTATCAAAAAGTATTTTTTTAATTTTGAAAGATGACCATTAAAAAATAAAAAATAGTTTTCGATAACTTAGAGTAATTTTAGAAGGTGGCCATTTAAGATAGTTCAGTTTTTTACTATGTCCATCTTACAAAAATCAAAAAATAATAATAAAGGCTGGGTGCGACCCACACTGGCAACTTCCCATTGGTGCCCTCGGAAGCTAGAGGCCCGATTTAATTTTGATTTTAAAATATCCCAAATTTAAGATCTTCGAAAACGTAAGCAATTAAGTGAAGATTAGTGGGTAGAATGAAATTAAAAAATTAAAACTGGTTGTTCTCAAGATATTGAGAAGAAAAAATTTGTTTAGCAATTTTTGGTAAAGTTTGCTGTAGTTCTTTCACTTTAAGAAAACTATGTTTGAATTATTTTACAAAACCAATCAAATATCAATTATGAGCTAGTAGTGCAGGCTAATTACAAATTTATAAAAAAAAAATTATTATATATATTAGGTATAACCCCCTTGACTGGAATTGAAAATAAATCTATTTCCCAGGAGCGGAGTAGGAAGGAGTTTTTGGGGGGTGAATAAAGGGGGGGCAAATTGTATTCTTTCGTTTTCTGATAAAAGTTGACGTCAAAATGAAAAGTGCTGAAAAGAAAAGTTGTAGATCTCGCAAAAATCTACAGCTTTTATATCAATCAATTTTTAACATAACTTCAAAATTTCCGAGATAATGGCGAAAAACCTTCTTTTGCTTTAGTTTTTTATTTCCCCAAAAATAGTTCAATTTAAATGAAACTTTGTGGAAATATACCTTGTTGAATTTTTAATTACCACAATTTTTTTTTCAAGTAAAAGTAGTTTTTGGGATATTCAATTTAGTTTGATAAAAAATACTTTTTTTCAAATTAAAAATGTACTTCAGAAAATCATCATCCAGAGTTCATTTGGGACTTATTTATTTTGTATTTGCATCTGCTTTCGTATGAAATAATGACTGCATTATATTAACCATGGTCAAAAATACGAAAAAGCAAAACATTAATTTTGCAACAAGTAGGTTTTTAATAATTATTGATAAATTGCTTAAAATTTTTGGAAAATGCAAAAAATTATAGCACCATTACATTCTACCGAAAAAAATAAAAAAAGATATTTTTATACATGACTCGAAACCAAATTTCTTGCGATGCCACAACGATATTGCTAGAAAGATTCATTTCAGTACATATAATTTTATATTTTTTTCTCAACTTTTGGTGGGGCTGGAAGTTTAAAACCATGTTTAATTCGCTTAAAATGGAGGAAATTGTGCTCTGTCAATTTTCCTTAGTCTGAAGGCTTCTATCTTGATGATCCAATCAAAAGGATCCAATATACTCGTTTTAGCTTTTTAAGAAAACTTTTTATTTTTTTGTTGAGACCTTATTTTGTTGATTTTGGTTTTGTTTGATACTCGTATCTTCAAAAAACGGCTGATAAAGTTCGCATAAAATGGTTGTATCTTGAGTTTTATGTATCGCATTATTATGATTGTGGTGATTATGCTAAGGAAAAATTACAGAGTATGGTATCCAGTTTGCTTTAAAAAAATTTATGTGGTTATAACCCTGATAATAAAATAAAGGAAATTGCTCTTTTTTATTCCCCGCCCCTCCAAAGACTTGGAGAAAAACCTTTCATATAAAACTGTATGAACTGAAATGAATGTTTGTTTCTAGCAATATCATTGTGGCATTGTCAAAAATTTTGTTACGTGTCAAATATAAAAACATCTTTTTTTTCGGTAGAATGCAATGGTGTTATATTTTTTTGCATTTCCAAAAAATTTCAACAATTCAAAAAAAATTATTCTGGTCTTAGGGCCGTCCAATCACCACCGCCAGGTTAACGTCATATGTATTTGAACGAATGCAAAGTGTGAGTAAACAAAATTTGAGCACTTCTAAAACAGTTTTTTTTTTTTAGCGTTTTGGAAGTGCATTATTCGAATCTTAGGGTCATCTTAGCGCTGCCAGGTTGACGGCGAATAATTTGTGCATATACTTAGAGTAAGTAAACGACACTTTGGGTGGTATTAAACATGTTTAGTTTTTGTTATGCATTTTGAAAGTAAATTTTATTGGTCAAGGCCTGCAGCATCGCTGCCAGGTTGGTCGTATATAGTTTGCAAATATAAAAACTAAATGTTCCCACAATTTGTAGTGGTATACAAAATTTTGAGCTAATGGTCACTAGCTCTCAGACTAATTGTGTGTTTTCAAGATATTCCGGATAAAAAAATCTAACAATATTTGTTATATGTAGGTTTTTTTTCTTTCTTTTTTTGGTAAAGTCGCCTGCAGTATTTTTCGTAAAAAAAACTATTAGTTACATTTTTTTACAAACCCTATCAAACATCAACTATTAACTAATTAGTAGGATTAAATTAACCAGGAGCCAATATCGTTGTCTGTTCTCAAGATATTTGAGGTGACAAAAAATTTCAACAATTATTGTTAAAACTAATTGCAGTTTTTTCGTTTACAAAAAAAAAACAATTAATTCAATATTTAAAAAAAAAAAAAATCAAATTTTATTAATAAACTAGTGCATAATATCAGCCCCGGATCTACGATTTTTCCGAACCGAGCAAAAACTTGAATTTCGCGCCCCTCCAGTTTTTGAGATTAATAAAAAAAAATGGCATATAGGTACTTAGTTGAATTTTTTTGTGACGGGGAGATAAAAAGTTTTTAATGATTTGCACTCTATAGAATACAAGCACAAAGCCGTAGAAAGAGGGAGATTACATGGTTTAATCTCCCAACTCGAAATTTTTTAGAGATACATTTGTAAATCAAATATTTCCAGTTCCATTTACAAAATTTGTACTCAAATTTCTGCGATGGTTACTAATTGTGTTTAAAATTTTTATAATTTACTACTAAACTCGCGTATTATACAATTTTGGGGAGAGTAGAATAACTTGAGCACCGAAAATTGATAACGGAGATTTGCAGAGTATTCAAAAACAAGCATTTTTACTATTGGAGGGGGGTCTATCTCACCCGTTTAGGAGGTAGGGGCGATTTAAAAAAAGAATTACTTAAACGGAAAAACTAATATTAAAAAACAACAGCAATACTAAAAATGCAAAACAATAAAGGTTTTAAAAGCCAGGAATTTGTTCTTTAATCCTACACTTCAATTATGTTATTTGTGTCAATAGTTTTCCAAAAATTTGCATTCAAACTAAAAATTTTGATTAAAAAAACGCAAACAAAAATTTTTGCATCAATTTTTCCCAAAATTGTGAAATAAAAATGAAAAAATAAATTTTGTTCTTGCGGTCAATGCTTGTATTAATTCTGAATCGAACACAAAAAAGCTTTTATGTCTACCAGTTTATGAGAAAATTGAAAAGTACTATAATTACTTTTTCGTTTTTTGATATTTAATGTGACCTTTTTTTGATAAAAAATTGGTATACACCGAGCCTCTCACATACCCAAAATCCTTTAGTGAGCCCAAGCAGGAGATTGAATATATACCTCACTTTAAAAAGGCAGCCGTAATGCTGGCAAGGGAAACAAATTAAAAATATCTTAAAGAAGTAGTATCAGTAATTTTCAATTTGATCAAAAACTAGAACACCTAAAAGCTTTCGTTTTTTTTTTGTTTTTGATTTAGAATTAATATGAACATTGACCACAAAAAAAATTTGTTTATGCAAAGTTTGCATGAACGACCTTTTTTATACACTTGATTAAATGCTAGGTAATTCAATCACAGTAAGAATCAGAATGACGTTTGGATAAGTTTAACCAGTTTTCTTAATTTTACGCAACAAAATCCTTTGATACGTTTGACCAAATTGCGTAAATCAATTCCCAAGCAAAATTTGACAGTTCATTAACCAAAAGATAAACTTAACCAATTTGTAAGCTTATCTAGGGTTTTACAAAGTTGCATGAATAGTGAATACCGTTATTATTTTGTTTTTTTTGTTTGTTTTTGGGAAGTTTAGAAACTTTGAAAAATTTGTTGATTTTGATTACCTACCATATTTGTGTTGTTCATTATTTTCAAGTTCAATTTCGTTTAGTTCCTTTATAACATTTCCGAGAGAAATATTTTGTGATCTCAAATTTGAACATGGCTTAGTGGAGTTATCATATTTTAAATGGTATTATTGAAATTTATAGGACACTTTGTTTTTTAAATCGCTTGGTCACCTGCCCCAAGCTGAAGTGAGAGTCTGCAACCATAAGGTGGTGGTCCGCGTGCAAGAGGTCTATGGCTATGACATTGCTTGTAATATAACATAATTGCTCAAAAGCTATTAAATGAAATCTTTGTTGTCATAATCTTTCATCTCGTGAGGCAATAACAAATCCTTACCTTAATAAACATTGGTTTTGCTCTTAATAACAGTCGCCGTACTGTGGTCAAAAATCCACAAATTATTACTTTTTAACGCATAAATATATCGCTACAATTTTGTTCTGCTTAATAAAATTTTGATAAAAAAAAACACTCCTGTCTGTAACTTGGTAATTGTCGCGTCGGAATTTTTGTGATCGAGTCCCAGCTTATGCCTACCCCCATTTTCGAGCGATTCACAAATTTTTCCAGTATATAAACTAGCCGGAGTCAGCAGAAAATGGTAGGTGCTCTTCATTGAAGCCAACCCACAATATGGACACTGTAAGCCAGGAAGCCATCACTCAACCATCGTTTTCCAGGCAGAGGTGGCACTAGACTTAAATTAGGCGTGTACGATTTGAAATTTGAGAGGTCTTGATGAAACGAGGACTCTCCTTGATTCTAGTGTTAATGCAAATAACGACACGAGTTTAAGGTTCGATGGTTGAAATATTATTGCCATAGAAAATTATTAATTTATTTGACTCCAACTCAACGTCAGTTGAGAGGAGTGTTTGAGTGATCCATAATATGAAAAGCGTAGTATCAACGATAATAGAGTTGCATAACCTGCGTTTTGTTATTTCCGAGTGTGGGTTATCTTTTAACACCTATTACAAAAATATCATGGAATCCAGGTTTCTATCGAGGTTTATGTCAATAGCCCACATACAAGTTTTCACTCTGACTGGCAGACGGCTATTTTTTAGCTATTATTAGTGCACTACAGTGTTTAAAAAAGCGTGACAGGCTTTGCATAAAAAATAAGTTAACAAAATGAAAAAAAAGATGGGTATATAGCACTTTTTTGCACTAACCCACATCGTTTTATTGTTACGAGATGAACCACATTTGGGTTATGAGCGGTAATAACATGCGGCTAAAGTTATCGCATCCAATACAAATAAAAAAGACATTTTTTTCAAAAATGTTCTCTTCTCTCCAAAATATTAAATCAGTTGATGGAACTACCAACAACTACATCTTCACAAGGCTTTATTGAAAAGAAATAAAGTGTGTTAAAAAATTAAAGCAAAATTTGTTATTTGTGTTTGGCAACAGTAAAAAACAACTTGACAAACAGTTAAGGGTTGATTCAAAATGGAGCATTATATTATTATTTTACCAAAATCATCTCATTTCCCATACAAATTCAGATTCGAATTGTCAGCTCTTGTTAGACTATATTAAGCCACAGTACACATATCAAAGGTAACTTGTATATCCAGCTGTCGAAACTCGAGAGCTAATACCATTATTTGTAGATAAAAGACCACCACTCCGTCAGCGGGCTGACTTTCAATTTTCGCAAAAAAAAAAAAAAAATGCCACGCGATGTATTTCAAATTGCACGTTTCAAATATGAAAAAAAATTTAATTGCACACCCCCAGATTTTTAAAAAAAATATAAACTGCATATGCACTTTGTATGAAACTTTCAAATGCCCATATCTTGGTAACCATGTAAAATTTCGAAATGTACAGGGGCTTAAATAATTGCTTATTTTGAAATTGAATTTGCACACTAAAAATTTTAATTTTCACACCCTCCATTAATTAATAATTAATTAATTAAAATTTTGCTAAAGGAAAGAACTAAATAATTGAAGAAAGACTTATTACAAAATAACCCAATTAAAATATATCAATATTTTTAGCAGTTTTCTAGTCATTGATTTATTTATTAATTAAAGGTATGCAAATTCAAATTTGTAGTGTGCAAATTCGACTTTGAAACGCAAGATTTTTTAAAATTTTGAACAGTTAAAAATTGTTTTTGGTTATTGAGATATAGCCATTTTAGTAAGTTGTGAAAAATGCATTTTTCTATGTTCTTAGCAATTTCCTGATATTAAATTACTATTTAACCAAAGGTGTGCAAATAAAAACTTTTAGTATTCAAATTTTTAAACGGTTGGAAGAAATTTGCTGACACATTTAGCTCTCAAAATTGAAACTTTTTTGCGAAAGCGTCGCTTTGTGACGTTTTGTTAGTGTCGGTTTCGGAATTCGTTTAACGTATTCAATGGCATTATCTGAAATGACATTAAAAAATTTGCTGACACATTTAGCTCCAAAATGTTTACGATTTCAGAAAGACTAATCGATTTATTTACAGCAAGGCGTCTTATCTCTCTAATATCCCTAGGTGTTAATGTTGGCTTCCTACCTGTACTTTGCTTCACTTCATAATTCAGATTTAGGTAATTTGCTATTACAGTTTTACTTCTGTGTAGAATAGCTCCGATTTGCCTTGTTGTTCTCCCATGTTCTCTCTAAACTGCAACGCGCCCTTGCTCCTCTTTAGTCAATGGCCTTCCACGAGGCATTATAATTTAACTGTTTTAAATTATAAGGACTTAAAATTAATTTTAATAATTAATGAAGTCTTTTAAGAAATCAACCTTTTTTGTTGAAACTCAGCTTAATTTATAAATTTTGTATGATTTTCTCTACTTATTCAGACGTGCCTTTGCCAATGTTTCGTATTACAATGGAGATCACTCATTAGTTTAAGAAGACGCAATAACAACCAAAACTAACATTTGCCGTGTTTTATTATCATAGGGATCTTGATCAGGATTAACTTTTACATGTAATACAAAAACAAAATAATGGGAAATTTTCAAAAATTGTTTTTGTAGAACGTGTTAATTGTTAATCCAGATCCAGATCCCGATGATAATAAAACACACCTATAACAGTTATTATGATTCGGTAAGATCAACCGAAAGTGTTGCCACATTCCATTAATTATTTTTCGTCAATATGGGGAAACAACAAAAGGTTTTTGTTTGTCATTATTTATATTTATATTATATTATATTTCTCCTCCATTCCAACATAAAAAAAGCGGTCTCAAAATGTAGCTTGTTTTATCTGCTTTATTTATTTTCTATTCTAACGGATTAGAATAATAGAACAATAGCAATGCAGTGTTCGTATCAAGAAAATAAGTATGTTTATTATATTTGTACCATAAGATTTAAATTAGAGCATTCATAAATTGTAGGCAGCGAAAATCATCCATATCTACAAAACTCAAAAGAAAATCCAAATTTAAGATTACATACATAGCATCTTAAATAATCACAACAATCTTCCTGACACCCATCGTTTCCATATCAAACAAAAATAAAAACAGAAAAATTGCCGAATTCGAATACACAAACTTTTTATAATTGAGGAGATTTATTTTATGAAATAAACCAACCTCATCATAATATTTTAAGCGAGAGCCAAAGTTACCTCAGAATTTTGCGGATATTTTCGGGTGTCACCTTCTAGATATTTGTATTTATTCAATAGTTCGAACGTGCGAACGTGCGAACAAACACAGGCATCTCTCTAAAAATTATGGATTCTAGGGAGCTCGAAACGTGAAGATACTCGTATGCTAAAATTTTCGATTCGAAAATTCGGACCAATACAATAACTTCCAATGGGAAGTTAATAAGAGCATTCTAAACACAACCACCTGTTTTACACCCCAACTTGCCCTCACAACGTCACTGGAATGACTATAAATCAATATCTACTCACTTTTTCCGTTGTTTCTGGGTAGATTTATAAAAGAACAGTAATTATGTAAGCCAATAACATTGTTTTTTAAATGTTTGACATTTCTACTTCCCGTATCTCTCTTAATCTTGCTCTTACCGAAAATATGAATAAAATTTGTTGAGTAGGAAATTTAATTAACTTCTAAATACACGATTGGATGCGAGATTTCTTCCTGGACCTCCGTCGCCTGCCAACGGGAGACTATAGTTCTTTGGTTTGAATGAGAATGGATTTGGGGTATGGTAGTTACGAGTATCTTTGTGGGCTAGTGCCAACGCCAAGAAGTGGGACGAAGACACTTACTCGATTGGATCGCTTCTCGCGCACAGCCAGCTACGATATGCCGAGGTAGGCAGATAGCAGAATGGCACCGGAGCGCAAATGATCGTCGCGTTAAGAAAGAAAATCAAGATTTTGATTTTCATTTCAGAAAGTTTGTTGAGGTCGTCAAAAAATGCCGCTCCAAATGATTGTGCTCTCATTTTAGCCAGAGCAGGATATTTATAAAGAAAGTGAAAGACTGTTACCTTTTCTTGTTTGGCCGTCGTAGCTACGGCAGTGAGGGATGTAAGGAATACCCAGTCTCGCTGAATGTTCCCTTACTGGCCAGTGTCCAGTGCAGGTCGTAATGACCCTAGCTATGTCTCGCCAGGGTCTACATAACAGATCAATTGTTTGGAATTAATTACAGGCGGGCCTGATTTTTCTGGATATTTTGCATTTGGCTATGCTATTCCATCTACGATTGTATTCACTAAGGAAGATGGACAATAAATTGCACTTCACAACTCCCAGGAGAATTTTGACTCTTTCCGCAAGTGAGCTGTGAAGGGCTGTTCCTTTCCTGGTCAGTTCATCTGCCCGTTCAGTTCCCTTGATACCCATATTGCCAGGAACCCAGATAAGGGTGACCTTGAAGTTAATATTAAGGGTTCCGAGCTCCTCCCGGCGTTGCTGAACTTATTAAGAGGATGATGTAGCCGAATCAATGGCCTCTTTGACAGCTACCTGACCTTCTGTAAGGATAGCTGTATTACGATGTTGGTTAGGATCTAGTTCAAGTATCCTGCATGCCTCCCTAATTGCAGGTAATTCATCCTGAAAAACACTAGCATAATCGGATAAATGAAAGGACCTTGAGATAAGCAAATAATTGTATTTGTTATAAATTTTACTTGTTACACATATTGGCGACGCCATCCTCCCACCGACGACGGGTCTTGGTCTCACATTATTTTAATTAACAAACATTATATTAATTTCAGTCATGGATACAGGGGAATTGATGCTCGGCGCAACCTCTGGGTGCTTCCATCTGGTGAACTTCTTTACTACGTTGCTGCTGTGGCTATTTTATTAGACCGCGATGAAGAAGCTCAGCGGCATTATATTGGGCATACTGAGGACATTATGTGGTAAGTTAATACTTATAATTACAAATAAACTAATCAAAGAAATTTATGGAACACAATTTTTTCAATTTTTGTAGTGTTTTTTGAAGATCTGTATCTTCGTGATAAGTGGTCATGTTGAGATAAAACAAAAAACATTATACAGGCTTATATTTTTTGTTTCGATGTGTGTTTGCAAAACGTTTTTTTTGTAGTACCGTTATTGCGTTATTGTAAGAACTGATACTATACAAAAAAAATATTTGTTTGTATTTCATTGATCATTTTATTGAGTCAATCATATTATATGTAATAGCCATCTGTTTATTCAGCTTCCATTAAATTTTGTTCGTCTGACAATTTCTTTTTGCATGGTTTATCTGACTTTTAAGCCTAGTTTATCTAAATCTATGCAAATATTCTCGCATGTCAAAAATAATAATGGAGACATGCAAAAGTAATTGCTCGCATGATTGTTTTACAGTTTCATGCAAAAAAAACATTGCTGTTATGAAATGTCATACGAAACAATGGACCGGCAATTATTTTGCATGCGAAAAAAAGTGTGGTGAATAAAATATTTGTTTTTAGAAGTCGGCTTACACTTTTTACACGTTTTGCATCCAAAAATAATTACTTTCCATTTTTAGGACTATCGTTTATTAATTTAGGGTAAATTAAGACTCAATGGGTGTTTTAGGCCAAGACAAACATTTTTACCTTGAATATTATACAATGTAATTTGGTGCACATAATAGGCGGATAATTTTTTTGAACATTTTATTTTTTTTGTTGCATGGGAACTGTAAACTAGGCTTTAATGAAAAAAGTACGTTTGAATTTGGTTATCAATATCTCAGCAAATAATGGCGTCATAAAAAATTCAAGGACAAGGACATTTTTGGAAATTTGACTAAGATTTGAGTGATGGCTGAATTTAAAATAACAGTTTTCGGGGACTTTTTCACAGTTTCACATTGGTTAGATATTTTTTTTTTGACTTTAAATGAAAAAAATCGAAAATTTTTCTTACAAAAAAACTTAAAATTTAGTTTTAAAGTTTTTTGGAAAAATTAACTTTTTATTTAATTTTAAATTAAAAAAAGGCGAAACTGTGAAAAAATTAGACGAAAATTGTTGTTTTTAATTCATTTTGATGACAACAAAGCATCATTACGCAATTTACCTATAGGAACAACACAATTTGTTCCTTTAATTTTTAAGACTTCGAAAATTGGGTGAAGAAAAACGGTTTGGTGAATCAATTTGAAAATATATAGAAATATTGATGCTGTTTACGCGTATAAATATGCATACCAATGCATGTCATGCAATCAAAAGTCAAAAAGTCTTAAATACCTTTTTTAAATTAACGGTGAAGAGTGAAATTGTTATGTACGTCCTCATCTAGATTACGCCTCTAAAGTCACGGAAAGAATTCTTGGATCAGATCACCAGAAATGAATCCCGATTCATACCTTGGCTTGGGATTTCGAAATTTACGACTATTAGTTTTTAATTTACGAAACTGAGCAAAATGAAGATACCAATCGATACTCAAAAATCGTAAATCAACACTCATTAGTATCAATTATGCTATCGAGAGAAAACCAAAATTGCGAACAACAAATCGCAATTTGATCCAAATATTCCTCAATTGCACAATTAGTAAATTTGCTTATAAGATTTGTGATCACCACTTTTATGTCGTTGTATTTCCACTTTGAAAGATCAATCTTGCTCTTTATTTTGCAGGTATACTCATCTTACCTAATTTGTTTTTATTTGTTTTTATTTATTTTTATTTATTGTTTATGAGTTATTATTCATTTGAAATAAATACTTTGCACTTGATTCTATTTAGGCTGGTCGCGCATTGCAATTTTCAGTTTCGAAACTGTTTGGTTGCAAAATTGAGTCCTATGGACTCGTATGAGACTCCGCGCTCATGCAGAAACTATTCCATCGTCGATTCGAGCAACTTTTCAGTTTGTGTTTTGTCACAAACTGGACGATAGCCCGAAATGAGTTTTCAGTTTGTGTCATATGGAATAATATGTAGCTGCGGGGACATTCAACCAAATAGTTTCGGATATTTAACCACATCGTTGAATTTTGTTCTTCCCAAAGCGCGTTATGTTCTCTGTGCGAAAGAGAACAAATGTATCTTTTCTTTAATTTGCTGAGCTAAAGAATAGAACGAAGGCGATAATATTTCTCTTTGAATGTATGAGATAGAAAAACTGAATAAACATTGTCGGTGTGTTATTTAGGCTCATTGCGATTGCTTGTGGAGTTGCTCATGTGCGCGCTCAGTCGTCAACTTCTGACTTAGCTATTTTGTTGAAGTAGCAGTTGCATGTGCGCGACTAGCCTAACTTGGATTTGAACTTGCAACCCTCCAGTTACGGAGCGAGCATGCAACCTCTACGCCAATTTGCAATATAAATCGTTGGTGCCGCACATTAACGATTAGTGCAAATTCACAAACGCATCGTTGCAGAGATGATGCACAATTGTTTCCGCCAAACATTCATAAATGCATCAAACCCGCATCACTTTTTGAGTAACGTGTTCACTACTGCAAACTTGCATTAAGTGATGCACAAACTTCAAACAAATGAGAATCAAGACAATTCCTGATGCCTTGTTGCTGATGCAATTGTATCAGCATCAGCTGCGTCACGCATCAGCATCGCAAAAAAAGCAGTGATGCGGAAACATTTGACGTTTATGAATTTACACTTACATTGGATGCGAATATCTAATGTACTAGACATTGCAAAAGCTTTTGGTTTTCACAAACGGAAAGATTTTGAATAAAAGATGTAGAATTTGAAAACCGAAACCATTTGCAATGCTTGGCGGCGGAGATACATCTAGGCAAAGGCATTTTCAGGCTAAATGCAAATAATCGAATATCACTTTGGATGCCGTTATGTTGAGAACCAGATATCATAGAAGGTTCTGGATTTCAGTTCTGAAAAGCTCTTGAAAATTTCTGTCCCACATTTGCTTACTTAAACCTCCTTCAAGGATTGGTTTTCCAAAGACATTAAGGAAGGTATTTGGAGGCAGAAAATCAGTAAAATCACTTCGAATGCGAATATTTCCTCAACAAGCCTATGCAAAAAAATTTGGCTTCAATGTGTCTATAGGGTTGGAAAAGACATTTCTATTAACGTACGGCATGATTTATTTCATTAGTTTTGAAAAAAAATTTGTTTTTTTTTTTTTTTTGAAAAATGGCAAGGGGTTATAGCCCATGGTTTTTTTCCGAAATCCATGAAAAAAATTTGTGACAAAATTTTTACATTTTTGAAAGGTGTGCGAATTTCCTATTCAGCACTGACAACTGGAATGATTTTGAAGGCTCGGTTCTTTAGATATTTAACGGATTGCGTAAAAATTCAGTAAAATTACATTGGATGCGAATATCTAATGAACTAGACATTGCAAAAGCTTTTGGTTTTCACAAACGGAAAGCTTTTGAATAGAGGATGTAGAATTTGAAAACCGAAACTATTTGCATGGCTTGGCGGCGAAGATACATCTAGGCGAAGGCATTTTCAGGCTAAATGCAAATAATCGAATATCAATTTCGAAAATCAGATATCATAGAAGGTTTTGGATTTCAGTTCTGGAGATATCTTAAAAATCTCTGTACCACATTTGGTTACTTAAACCTCCTTCAAGGCTTGGTTTCAGAAATATCGCCATCCAAAGACAATAAGGAAATATTTCGTATGCGAATATTTCCTCAACAAGCCAAAGAAAAAAAATTTGGCTTCGATGTGTCTATAGGGTTTGAAAAGACCTTTTCACTAACGTAGTGCATGATTTATTTCATTAGTTTAAAAAAAATTTGTCCATTATTTTTTCCGAAATCGATGAAAAAAATTTGTGTTAAAATGTTTACATTTTTGGAAAGGTGTGTTAATTTCCAATTCAGCACTGAAAACTGGAATGATTTTAAAAGCTCGGTTCTTTAGATATTCGCATTTAACTGATTGCGTAAAAATTCAGTAAAATTACATTGGATGCGAATATCTAATGAACTAGACATTGCAAAAGCTTTTGGTTTTCACAAACGGAAAGCTTTTGAATAGAGGATGTAGAATTTGGAAACCGAAACCATTTGCATGGCTTGGCGGCGAAGATACATCTAGGCAAATTCATTTTCAGGCTAAATGCAAATAATCGAATATCAATTTGGTGACTATATTTCGAGAACCAGATATCATAGAAGGTTCTAGATTTCAGTTCTGGAAAGCTTTTAAAAATCTCTGTACCACATTTGGTTACTTAAACCTCCTTCAAGGCTTGGTTTTAGAAAAATCGCCATCCAAAGACATTAAGGAAAAATACATAACGTAAATAATCGTATTTGTGAATTTTTCTCAAAATAAGAAAAACCAAAGTAACCCATTCATGCACTCAAGAAATATGAGTTCAAAACTCAAAGCACTCATATACTGTCGTTATCTCCGTTCAACGGTGTTCTAGGACTCTAATTTTCTTAATTCATATTTAAATCAGTAATTTTTATGATCTATCAAAATTACAGCCTTCTAGTCTCACCCCTTAAAAAGGTAAAAATCAAATACTACACAGATTCAAATTACCATTGCATAGTTTTCAAATTTTAACAATTTTTCTTTAAGTTGGAAGCATTGAGTAGCAAGGAAGTTGGTTTTAATTTATTTACCATCTTAAGTGCGTGGAAAGATGTTACACATAAAAAATATACAAGATATACAGTCGTATTTATTAGCCGCACAGTAGTACACATACACATATCTAAGGGTATTTCAAATGAACACAGAACAAAATATGAAGTGGGGGTCACGGCATTCACCATTTTTCATTGTTTTTTTTTCAGATGCGTAGGACTCAACAAAAATGAAAATGCTAATGATATTACCTTCAGTGTACTGTGGTTGCCCAGCTAGCAAATGCCTACATAGTTGAGACATCCCAGTATTTATAAACACACTCCAATAGTTGTTCAAATATGACTTCATTTGTTCAGTTACCTGTTTTCGTTCATTTTTGAATGACTTAATCAATTTCAGTAGGGTTTTGGGCACGTTCAATTAATTTTTGATTCATTTCCAACTCAAAAAATAGAAAACTAGAAATATTTGCCTTCCTTATTTGTTGAACGAGTCTACTTTAAAAAAGATTCGGACAACAAATTTCAGTGGCTAAGTTACCCACGAGGTGCAAAATGTTTATAAATATCATTTTGGAGTATAACAAGTGTCTGATGTTAGACAATGCTTAGAATGGGTTTATAAATACCACTGATGATGATGTTATAAAAAGTAACAACAGGTATTAGTAGGGCAAAGAGGCATTACATAAATATATGTAGAATTGTAGATATAAATATTTACTAAAGCACATTAACTGATAAATGTGTATATAACAAATATTAAGAAATTAAAATACACCTAAATTATGACTTGGTACACACGAAGTTTATAAAGCTCAATTGAAAATAAAATATAAGAAATACGTTTTTAAAAAGTCTTGCATTATAAAACTGCTCAATTTTGCAAGTTATACGGCTTATATTTTCCGACCACTCAAGTGGTTTAAGTTTTTAAAAAATTATATTATATTTTAGCTGATCCACCCCAGCTCCGCCCGGGTAAATTAAAATTCGAAAAACATTACCAAAACAAAGTTACAAATAAATTTATCAGTACGTGCTATGCATAAGGTGGGTATTATGTGTGGTTTTATGAACGAATTTGTTTGGTTTAGATAAAAGTGAACGAAAGAAACTCCATCACCAGCTTCTTCTATGATAAATGGTCCAAATGCTGTTTTTATATCCACTTAGTTCACGGGCGGTATGGCCACTTCTATGGGCACACGCCACTCCCGTGCTTTATAAAAACTATATAATAATTTTGAGAACACCCAGCTTATAGTCCTACAAGACGATACTCTATATATAACCTTTCAAATACAGAAAGAACGTTAAAAACGAATTCCATATTCTTTTACCCCATTTCACCCCATTAATGTCTACATTTTAAAAAGTATTGAGCTTCTAAGCTTTTCACAAAGAATACGGGAATGACCTTACCAACACAAAAGTTGCGATTCCAAGAGTATCTATATTCCCAAATGATGTATAACATCCCTTTGTATCGAGTAAAGTTATTGAGCTGTAATTTCGCGTTTAGTAATGTTTAAAAATTAGTATTTGTTTCACTTAAAAATATGATTGATATGTATCAAAACAAATAAAATACACGACTGGGCCGCACGTACTTGCTCTTATAATTAATGATGCTGAGGGTTTAAGAAAAGTATATGTAAAGACATGGAAATTATTTTATATAATTAGGGAAATATGTTTAAAAGCATAAAATGCGATATTTAAATTAACTGAAAAAACTTCGTTGAGAGATTGAGATGAAAAAAAGAACGCCATCTTAATTCTTTATTAAAAATGATTGTATGGACAAAACAAATTTTTAATCGTTTGAGCAGTTTTTTTCGAAAATAATTTTCTATATGTAAAATTCTGAAAAAAATTTTAAGGGAAACTTTTGGTATGCTAATCTTAAATATTTGTTTATGTGCATATAAAAAATAAAATTAAAAAAAATTGTCAACCCGTTTTTATTATTTATTATTTTGATATTCAAAATGTGTACATAAAAAGTTATTCAAAATCTGTTTAGCCCATATTCAGAAGATTCAAAATTAAAGAAAACGTTCTATTAGAGGTAGGTACCAGCTATTAATAGTTGCTTGTTGATCAAACTATTTGAGCATACAGAAAAAGTTTTATAAAAATCGTAGAAATCGTGTTTAGGAAAAAAAGTATTTTTCAAAAAGCTTTTTTAACATTTGTATGGAAGGTACTGTTATTTTTTCATATAAGTAAATATTTTTCTAAAAATACTTTAGAAAATGGTAAAAAACATTTAAATACAAAGTTTTATAAAACTAGTTTGGAAAATTTTGGAAAAAAAACTTTTAATATTGCTTACTTACTAAAAAAACTAACAAAGAAAATCAATCCAGCCGTTTAAGCTGTTGCCGAACAGACAGACAGACAAACAGAATTGCGAGACCCACTTTCTTCGTTTTCCCTATCATCGTAATGACAACTCCGATCTCGAGTCCAATTTTTTGTACGAATGCATAACATGCCCGGTACTATACCTTTATATAGCAAGTAAAAATTGAATGATCGTATACAAAATTAGAACATAATTGGTATATAGTAGAAAACTTGCATCTTAGCTTTTCGCAGCCTCTCAGCTTACCCAAAATGTATGCAATAATTAAGGTATGCTATATAAATTTGAGACAGATAAATCTTTCTACACTGAAACTTTCTGAAAATCAAAGTAGTATTCCTCGACTTATAAATAATTTAAGGCAGTTTTAAATCTCATTTTTGTAGAAAATACTAGTGGATGGTCGTCAATTGCGGCGTTTATACATGACGTAGGATAATAAATGATAAATGCAAGCAACCGTAATTTTATTTATATACTTATATACAAAAATAAGAAAAACCAAAATAGTCCATTCAAGCGCTCAAGAGATTCATAGACGAAACCACTTGAATACTGCAATTATCTCCGTTCAATAGTATTCTTGGAATCTAATGTTTTCAATTCATAAACAAATCAATAGTTTATATACATAATCTGTCAAAATTTTAGCCTTCTAAATATTTCAATTTTACCCTATATATATAAAGATAAATCTTCAAAAAATACCCAACCCTAAAGTAAAGTGCACATAACGCGTTGGATAAAAAAGAGGACATTTTCTAAAATCCAAATTTCTATTGTCAGACCTCCCCTCGCTGAAACCATTCGTATTTTGCATTGCAACTGTGTGTTTTTCAATCATGTGTTGCTCGAAGTCATTACGTCCCTTGTTCGTGACTTATACTAAGAATTTTGGCTTTTTGATGAAAAGTTTAAATTACCTTTGTAGCCTTGATTAAAAACATACTTCCGCTTGCTCAACTCCTTTCTCTTGTACCTAATTATAGATCTTAAATAAATCAGATTTATCGTCGGCTTTCTGTCAAAACCTAGTAAGTCCAGTCTATTGGACGCTGCCTTAGATCATAAAAGTTTTTTAAACTGGTTGATAGATCCATATGGAATAATAATACAATAACAAAACATTGATATTTAATTTCAGAGATTTGTTTTGATCTGTAATACATCAAAATGTTTTTTAGGCACTGGCAAGGTTTTGACAGAAAACCGAGCATGTACTGCTAATTTTTATTATTTTTTTCTTTTCAACAACGATGGTAGATTTTAACTTCAATTTGTTAATGCTTTATTTTAGGGGACAATACAAAAGTACCTACATTAATGAAAAGTGAGTAATACTATGTTCCCACCAAAGCCAGATCCGATGTTTCAGCTGAAAACTATTGAGATTACAAATTGGTGTTCACACTGCTAAAATCAGGATTTCGTCTCATCCATTGTGTGCTTATTTGTTTGTATTTCTCTCCACACAAATGTCAAATACAATATCATACTATCTCTTTTTGCTTTTGGATTGAGAGATCGTAATTTTTATCAAAAAGCTGGATATGGGTCTCTTCCTAAAGAAGAGTTCGCATCGTTACAAGATTAAATTGAGATTTTAACGAAATCTCGCATTTCGAAATCTCAAAACTGTATGCGAAAATATGAAAATTTGGACTGAAATCCGAGATTTCGCTTCGGTGGGAACATAGAATAAGATTAATATTTTGCAGATGAATACTTAATTTTTTAGAAAAAAGAAAAAAAGAGACAAAAAAGAGTAAATAATTAAAAAAGAGAACAAAAAAAGAATTTCATGAAAAAAGAAAGAATAAGAAAGATCGGAGTCAAAAAAAAGAACATGTTCTCTTTAAAAGAGATGTTCTGGAAACCCTACGCCTAAAGCCATATAACCTTCCAAACATAGAGATATTTATTTAAATCGGAAAAACTTAGTAAGCCAGTGATTTTTAAAAGTCTTGATTCCCTTTAATTGGTTTTACCCCCATTTCACCCTTAGAATGAAGCTATGGTTAGAAAAATATTTAACAGTAAACCCTTTGCTAGAAATATTTACTTTATAACACAAAAAGAAATTCAAATCAAATACTTTTCTGTTCTTACCCCATTTCACCCAACAATTAAAACTGTTTTATTCATTTTAACACTAAAGCCTTCCCCTGAGAATAAACTGAGAATAACAAGAGAATTTTTTTAAATCAGATCTCTACATTTTAGTTTTTAAAAATATGAAAAATTAAAAACTCTCACAAATACCAAAAAACATTGTAGCCTTACATAAGTTAAAGAATTTTTAGGATCGGTTCAATAATTCCAGATATTAACCCCTTCATACATAGATACAAACAAACAAATAAATGTTTAAGCTTTATAATATAGTATATAGATTACTAATCCCAATCAATTTTGTTTTACATAAAACATTGCTGTACGTTGCTTACAAGCTTCGCAATTAATTTAAATAAAAAAAATTAATGAAATCAAAAACTCTCTATTGAACTGCTTAATCTTGGCTTTAACTCGAGAAATACTGCTTTGATTTTCAAAAATAAGTTGTCCATAGAAAGATCAAATTTTATAGCTTACTATAATTACCTATATTTGCATAAAACTTCAAAAGCTGATACGTAGGTTAAATTAGGTTAGGTTAAGGTGGCTGTCAGGAAAACTGCTGACACACTTAGGCCAGAATAGGCCCATTGTGATACCACATAAAGAATGCGAGATAATCCTCGTTAAACCAATTGGAGCTTTTAATAAAGCAATGGAGACTGTGAATGTCGATTTTATTTACGTCACTGGGATCATCAAAGAAAAAATTTCGTAAGAGTGTTTTGCGTCTTTGAGAAAGAGCAGGACATGAGCAAAGAAGGTGTGGGATAGTTTCTTCCTCCTCCTCGTCCATGCAGCTTCTGCAGAAATCATTTGGAAAAATACCGAGTCTATTGGCGTGTTAACCTATGAGGCAGTGTCCAGTAATGACACCAATTGTGGAGCTAATATGCAATATACTCAGAGATAACAAACATTTCGATCTGTTCTGCCATCTCCATTAGAGACGATCGACAGTTTCGGGCAGTTACGGAGTTTGTAGAAACAGATCCTAATGATTTAAGGGCAGTTTGGCTATCTGAATATAGATAGGTTAGATAGATAGGTAGGCTTGGAAAGGATAAAAAGCAAGTTTTTAACAATTATGTCCTCATTTTTCATACGATGATTAATTTTATTGTACAATAATCTTGACTATAATAACCAGTTATTTTGGTATATCCATTTTATTTGTATGTGAACTAAATTATTTTATTTAAATTTTTTAAACATTTCTCAACGCAACATTTTGCAAAACTACAGCCTATATGTCGTTAAAATTTGAGATTTCATAAATTATATATAAGCTCGCCGAAAATTACTTATAACTTTGTTATTGTTTTTTCTTCAAAGGTGAAGTATCAAATGAAAGATATGAAAAAAGGAACAACATTTTCATATAAATTATAAGAATTTATGAGAAAATAAATTAATTATAAGAATCGCAACTACATTTAGAGTGAATAAATCATTATTTTCCGATCCCATTTGCCTATAGAGTCAACATATAATAAAAATATCAAAAAATCGAGTTTATCTAATATAAAATAATGAATCCTTATATATATTTGAAAAGCACACAAAATTAAATTATTAATGATTCTTACTACCAACTTTTCAGCTTTTCAATAACTTAACTCGATACCAAAAGATGTTACACATCATTTGCGAATATACTCTTAAGGCCACTTTACACGATTATAGAAGTCATATGACTTCTCGTATGACCTGTCAAAAAATTCATACCATATCGTCTGAACACACTCATATATCTCATATGACTTCTCAAAAGCAAAAAGCATATGACTTTCTTGACACTAGAACTGCAGCTAATTCCATTTGAGAAGTCAAACGAGATTTTTTATTTTCATGGAAAGTAGTGAATTCAGAGTATTGAAAATAAAAATATTTCTACAAAAATAATTTATTTTGAATGAAACCAACAATGGATAATTCATAAAAAGTAGTTTTTCTCCACAAAAAATTTTTGTTAATGACTTTTTTTTCTTTTATTTTGGTTTTGACAGATAACCATAGGAAAAATCAAATGCGAAGTAAAGACGTGTAAACATAAAAAAATTATAACCGTATGACTTGACTTGAAATGACAGCTCATATGAGAAATCATACAGAAAATATAATGACAGGTCATATGACTTATATTATCGTGTAAAATGGCCTTTACATACGACGGTTTCATATTTTGATGCAGTTTTTTTAAGAAATTACTTCTGCATCGCTGAAGGCATTCATTTTATTGCTAGCAGCTGTCAAAAGCGTTTAATAGTCGTTTTTTATGACCTCGTATCATCTTAGACCCTTAAATATGACTAAAATATCTCCTATCATTACATTTGGTTCAAACTTTGTGCAGACAGAAGGACCCCTAATTAGTTTTGGGTATATAATTTATTAAAAGTTTAAGTATTTATTTGATTTTTGTCTTTTTTGAATTGAATTTAGTATTTTTATATTATTGAAGTTCAAAATTGTATGGTTTTTTTGTTTACACTTCAGATTCTCTGTTGTGGTGAGCTTAGAGCAAGCTGCAAACCTACAATCAGAGTGCAAGTGTTGGTGGTTAGAAAAATAATGCGAGCTAACACATGCATAAGAATAAACTACATAATACAATTACAAATTTAGACGATAAACAATAAACTTAAATAAACAATAAAATGTAAACTTTTCAACATAGTAACTTTTTTTAGTTTACGATGCACGTTTCATGAACACCATTTGAAAACGGCTTGCGTAAACATCGTAAGCTGCTTGTTTAGCGTCAAATAAAAAGATACTTTCGTCCAATTTTGTTTTTCATTTTTATTATTTTTCTTTTAATTGTATCTTTCCTCAACCATTTTGATTGAAATGTTTCTCGTTTTTAAGTTTTAATTTTATTTTTTTTTGTTTCTTTTTCATTCAGTATACTTTAAAAGTTACCACGTTTACCATTTTTATTTACGATACAAATTCATGTACATAGGAAAGTTTACGATTTGTTGGAAAAGATTTCTCATTCAAATGTTGACAGTTCGTTAACGATGTAGTAAACTTTCCAACGATTACGATGTTTACAATTGTTTTTCGACGTTGCATGAATACCCTTAATATATATAAAACATTTAAATCGAATATAATCAAAAAATTTTAAAAAAAATCACGAAAGTAAAGCACTGGTTTGGAACAATTTTTTTAATCTCATCTTACTTACATATGCTAAAATCAACAGAGGAGCCATTTAAATTAAAGATCTTCCACAAAAGGTTAAGAGGCTCATGTATACCGTAGTTAGTTCTAAGGAAATTTACATTTAAAAGTTCAAATCTTCGCAGATGGTGAAATCCTACGCGGTTATTTTTCTCCAATACTGGCTAACAAATCAGAAGCATCAATTTAACCATTTATCAGTTAGTGAAGAAATATGAGGTCATAATTTGCCCGCTTTTGATTTAAGGTTTGAACATGCAGTAGCTGGATCCTATGTTCATATGGTGGAAGGTTGAATGGATCAGCGCAAGGAAGACCTTTCAGAGCAAAGCGAATGAATTTATGTAATTTGATTCAATACGATTTTTATGAATTTCAAAAAAGGGAGACCATACTTGAGAGGCGTATACTCTAGTTGAGGATGTACATAACAGTTGTATAAGGAAAAAGTAACAAACGGATCGTCAAATTCCTTTGCCCAACGTTTTATAAACCCAAGAATGGAACCTTGCATATTATCAATGATGTTAATATGTTCGGTGAATTCAAATTTGAGCTGAAGTTAACAATAAAGTCCTTGAAACTAAAGACTCGACAAAGTCTGTGTTGTGAAATAGAATAATTAAAAGCATTTGCAAGTCCCTTTCTTGAGAAAGTGATTGTTTGGCATTTAGCGGGGTTAAGAGAAAGATAACAAACCAATATTTCAACAATAAACAACACAAATCATAAAACTAGCCAAAGTATGTTAGGAAACATTCTGTTTGGTAAAACTGGTGCCATAACATCTCCTATCAAAGAATTTCTCTTGAAATTTTAATTTTTATCTCAGTTCTTAAATAAATTAATTACTGGTCGTATCAAAAATTACCCTTATCAGCATAAAAAGTTACTTTTTTTTGTATTACAATATCTCTGATCTATGATCTATTTCACATCATAGAGATTCAAGAATGATAATACTTTGGAAAATGTCATTGTTATACATTTGTGTTTTCAGAAAATATTCAGTTTTTTGTGTCTCCTGTAAAGTTCACAAAATGCGACTCAGGAGGTATTGATGGTTAAGTGTCCATATGTGAATGTGAGTTATAAATAGAGGCGTTTTATACAGGGTGTCCGCCGGGAAGGTATACTACTTTGTTTGTTTATAGTTTTTGATTAAATGAAAGAGAATTGATCTTATATTGGAAAATGTTTTATTTAATGTTGGAAATTAAGCATGGAATACAATATCAGGAAAATGTCCCCCTCTGTTAGTCTCACAAATGCGAGCCCTTTTGAGCACATTTTTCATTACATTCTCAAACATTTCACGCGGTATATCATTAATTTCATCACGAACATTTTGTTTGAGTTGCTCAAGCGTTTCTGTTTTGTTTGCATAAACCTTGTAAAAAAAACGTCGGGAGCGGGAGCAGTATAATCAGGCGACCGCGGAGGCCAATCAACATCACCATTTCTTGAAATAACTTGTTGTGGAAAGAGGTCTCGCAGTAATTCCATTGTAATCCTGGCTGTATGCGATGTGGCACCGTCTTGTTGATACCAAATGTTAATCAAGCCAAAAGTATGCAGTTGTGGCGTAAAAAAGTTTTCAAAGTTGTTCTTTGAAGACCAAGCTCCTGAGCACGGGCGTCGAATTGAGGGTGATGGATTGTTTTGAACACTTCCTTGAGCAGCAGTAATGTTTTCAGACGATTTTGCACTACGTTGTGGTCCATGTTTTGGCCTATCACCTACAGATCCTCTTTCTTCGAAATCTTTCTACGCGATAAATAAAGCGTTTTTTTGTTTCTCCCAAAATCACAGTAATCGATAATTGATTTTTATAAAATGTTTTAACGATTAAAACACGTTGGTTTATCGAATATTTGTCCATAATAAATTTGCCACAAGTTTGCTTCACGACTACCAAATACAAACTGACAAGGCTATTGTTTACCAAAATGGCGGCAAAACAAAATAGTATACCTTCCCGGCGGACACCCTGTGCATTAAAATATGCCTTGTAATGAAAGAAGATGTTCTAATAGCTCACCATCAAAGTTTTTTTTACAAGTTCGGATGAAAAAGATAGCTTACTGTCCCTATTTTGAATAAGAAATTAGATATCTGTAAAAGTAATAGATGAACAAAATCTTGGATTCAAGTATTTGAAGACATTCTTCCCTCAACTTAGTGATGCTAAGGTGAAGAAGGTGTTTTATAGGTCCAAAATAAGATAATTAGATAAGGACGAATTGTTTATCTACAATTTAGTCAAACGGAATTGCCACCATGAAACTTTTAGGTAGCCGTCATGAAACCTTTTTCGGCAATATAAATCAGAAAACTATTAAATTTTAGAAAATAAACGGATTCAGTAGGAAAGTCACATCCAATGTGATAAATAAGTTTTGCGCAATCACTGGAGATTTATTTTAATAAACGAAAATGCTATCAATAAAAGACGTAATTAATGACTAACTACATAATAACTAATTTTGTCATATTTTTACTTAAAGCATGGATGTGCATCCGTCAAGAGAGTTAGTAGCATCTGGGCAAAAAGCAGGACGTGATAGAAAATCACAAGCACACGTTCGTATATGGAGCACAGAATCCCTTCAAACTTTGTATGTTTTTGGTATGGGTGAACTAGATACAGGCGTGACAGCTGTTACTTTTTCGCAATTGGTAAGAATTTTGATTTTTTTGTTAATTGTCTCAAATATTCTTTTTCACAATTTTACGTTGCTTGTGCTTTATTATTTTACTTTAGACGATATAAAATATTAATAAAAGAAAAACTGTAAGTATTATGTACGTCTAAATTTGTTTTGTCAGCTGTACATGCATGTAATATTCAACCTGCTTCAATTTTACGTTAAGGCGTTAGCCCTTATTGGGAGGCCGTTGCATTGTTTCGTATAATTTAAGAAAAAAATAAATGAAGAAAAAATAAGAATAATAACTAAGTCATTAAGTGAATTGCTTTTTACACATTTACATTTTGTATTTTGTTTTTGTTAAACATGCACTCTTTTTTTTTTAGAATGGGGGCAGCTATATTTTGGCTGTTGACAGCGGTCGTGAGAGTATTCTTTCCGTTTGGCAATGGCAATGGGGTCATCTCTTAGGAAAAGTGGCGGTAAGGCTTTTGTATATTATATACCTACTGATTTTCTCAAATAATACAGGATTAAAACACTGCAATGTTGATATTGACTACACCGAAAAAAAAATTTTGATAAAACAACTGTAAAATCAACATTTTTAGGTGATAAAAGTTATCCAACATTTAAAATATCACAATTGATATGCCAAGCATATTGTTTTGACATTTATGTAATGTTTATTTAAAAGTTCAAATTATAAAAATAATATTAAAATATCAACACCAATTTGATGATTTGAATGTAATCTTTACAAATAAAATTTCAATTTGATATGATTTCTTAACATAACAAAATGTTAATTTAACATTTTAAATGTTAAATTGATATATTTTTAAATATCATATTTATACGAGAAAATTGATATTTTTTTATGTTGTTGTAACATTATAAATATCAAATTGATATTTGGTAACTAGTATTTATTATTATCAATTAAATATTTTACTTCCTGCTTTCTAGGCTGTGCCGCATCACGCATCAAAAAAAATTTTCCGAGGAACGTGTATTTTGTTTCAATTTTAATCATTTCTGGAACGATTTTATCGATGCAAGAGTTACAGAACCTTTGCACAGCTTAGAAGGCAAGAAGTAAAATGTTTAATTGATAATAATAAAAACTAATTACAAAATATCAATTTTATGTTTATAATGTTAAAACAACATTAAAAAATATCAATTTTCTCACATAAATTTGATATTTAAAACTATCAATTTAACATTTAAAATGTTAAACCAACATTTTCTTATGTTAAATAATATTATGTACTTACGTAAAAATTTTCCTTCAACTTCCAAATTTATTTTTTCTTAATAACAACAAAATTTAAAACACAATATTTAATTATATTTTATTGTTCAATCAAAATTTATTTCCATATGTTCGTACAGCTTTTATTATTTCGAAAACATTTTGACACTTACTATTTTTAATTAAATTATTTAATTTATTTTTGGTTTCACTCTTCATTATAATGTATGACAAATTGCACTGAAGGTTATTCCAGAGGTAATAACTCTACAACTACAATGGTTAGGTACGTTCATCCAACAGAAATTGACATTTTAAAATATTCAACATCTTGTGTATCAACTTGGTATTAATAAAAACTTCAATCTGATAATTGCATTATTTAAATGATCGTGAAATTTAAAATTTTATTTTAATATTATGAACTGATATGAAAATGTGAAAGGAAATTTCAATTTGTTGACATTATATTATGTAATTAACCTTAAAAATGTTGAGGTGATGTTTTTAGTCTCATAAATAGGTGAGTTCGAGTCAATTTTTGATAAATTGATATGATAATGTGATTTGAAATGAATAAAATATCAAAACGATATGCGTTTTTTTCTCAGTGTACGATAATAATATTAAACATAAAGTAATCGCTGTCAACAGGATTGATAATTAAATAACCTGATTTTTTAACTTTGTTTTAAGACTCTGCAAGAAGGACTTTCGGGAGCAGCTTTTCATCCACTTGATGACAATTTAATCATTACACATGGTCGTGGTCATCTTGCTTTTTGGCACCGTCGAAAAGATGGATTTTTTGAACGAACGGACATTGTAAAACAGCCATCTAGATCTCATATTACAAGTGTACAATTTGAGCCAGATGGTGACGTTGTAACAGCCGATTCGGATGGTTTTATTACAATATATAGCGTTGACTCCGATGGTGCATACTTTGTACGAACAGAATTCGAAGCTCATAATAAGGGAATTGGATGCCTCATCATGCTTGGGGAAGGAACTTTACTATCCGGTGGAGAAAAAGATCGTAAAATAGCAGCATGGGACTCTTTACAAAACTATAAGAAAATTGCTGAAACAAAGGTGAATGAACTAAAAATCATGTAGTGATATGATATCGTTATAACTAATTGCTAAAAAAAACAACCTATACATATTTTCTTTAAACTCAGCTTCCAGAATCTTCCGGAGGAGTACGAACAATTTACCCTCAACGACCAGGAAGAAATGATGGAAACATATATGTAGGAACTACCAGAAATAACATTCTGGAAGGTTCACTGCAAAGGCGATTTAACCAGGTTGTTTTTGGACATGGACGTCAACTTTGGGGACTTGCCGTTCACCCAGATGATGAAATATTTGCCACGGCTGGTCATGATAAGCACATTGCACTTTGGCGAAAACATAAATTAATTTGGTCAATTCAATCGGGATATGAATGTGTTGCGCTTGCTTTCCATCCATTTGGAACTGCTCTAGCAACTGGTAGTACAGAAGGTCATCTTCTTGTTATAAATGCTGAAAATGGTTCGGTTATGTTAACGTTGAGAGTTTGTGGATCACCATTAAACTGCATTGCATATAATCAAGGTATGATTTTTGGGGGCTTAATTTTTGTATTTTGAATACATATAAATTTTTTTAGTCGGTGACATGATCGCAATGGGTTCGCAAAATGGAAGTATTTACTTGTTTCGCGTTTCTCGTGACGGCTTCTCGTATAAAAAAGTTAACAAAATTCGTGGATCTCAACCACTTACACATCTCGATTGGAGCATGGATGGCAATTATGTGCAAACAGTAACCATTGATTTTGATTTGTTATTCTGGGACGTAAAATCACTTTCACCTGAACGCAGCCCGATTGCAATGAAAGATGTTAAATGGCTGACAAATAACTGTACAGTTGGGTTTCTTGTGGCTGGCATATGGAACAATCGATACTATAGTAATACATCCACAATAATTGCTACTTGTAACCGTTCTTCGATTCACGATATGTTAGTATCTGGGGATTCAGATGGATATTTGCGATTATTTAGGTATGTCTTATTATTGTATTTAAATAAATATATGTAAAAATGCTCTGCTCACAATGTAATATGTTTTTGCTGCAGATATCCATGCACTAGTCCACGAGCTGAGTTTAATGAGGCTAAAGTTTACTCTGGAATGTTGGCATGTGCACGATTTCTTTTTGGAGATCGCAACATAGTTACTGTTGGCGGCACCGATGCATCATTAATGATTTGGGACTTAGTTGATGAATAGCCCAAATGGCCACCGTGGCGAACTGCTGCATCCAGCCATGCCCACTACACTGATAACTGGCGACAGCGAACCAGCATTGTATCTTCAACTCTTATTGATAGTGATTCGGAATTATAACAACTTTTAAATCGCAAGATTTCAACACAGTGTATAAGGTTTTCAAGTCTTACCATTTGATATTATTTAAATCGTTTCAAACAAAATCTTCCAAGTAGCTAAATATTAAATTAAAAAACATTGTTCATAAGTAGATAATTATAAACAGTTGCACTACTAGAAGAGTTCAATTTATAATCAATTATTTTTAAAAATTGTTCACAAAATCAATAACATTATATTGAATATGCAAAATGAGTTATTTTCCGCGTACATATTTTTTCTACTAACTTTAATTTTATGATTCGAAGCCAAATAAACAAGGTATGAAGAAACTATTGAAGAACTGCCCTTCTTAAAACATTTACCAACATATTTTGTACTGAAGTGTTTTCCTTGGTATTCCTTATCAACGTACATAAGGAATAGTTAGAATAACTGTCTTAAAATTTGTTTATAAAATAAGTAAGATAGTAATACCTTTGGTCCCTGGCCATATTATAAGACGAGCTGTGAATTTTTAGAAACTGTACCTACTAAATTTGAAGCATTATTATTTACCGATTACTTTATGGATATTTACTGTTATTTAGGAAGCAAAGTATTTGGGTATGTTTTGGAGTTATTTTTGACAAGTTGGGTTACATTGGGTGCGTCGTCGCCTGGATAAAATTTCGTATGTAAAAAATGAGGTTTTGATAGTTAAATGCAGTTTTGTTTTAATTTTTTAACTTTTCATTTATTGCCGAAAAACAGTAAAAATTTGAAAGAATGATTTTCTTTGGCTTATCTCTGGTTCATCTGAACTAAAAAATACTAATATACTTCTTTAGCTGAAAAGATCTGTTCCTTTATAAAATTTTACAAATTTTACAAAAAGTTAGGAAATGTAGTGTTTTACAATAGTAATTTAGTATTTTTTAGTTCAGATGAACAAGAGGTGTGATGAACTTTAAGGCACAATTTTTGGTGGGGCCTATTCAATTTTGTTGGCTAGAAATAGTGATTAAGTCTCAAGCTTTATTTGTCAATCAAAAAAAAAATCTCAAAATCAATCGTTATAATTTTAAATGATGAGTTATAATGATAGTTATAACTCATACCCAAACCAAACCAATATTAAAAATTTCTAATTCCAAAATATGGACTTATCAATTTTCAAGGGAAATTGCAACGAATAAACAAAAGGTCAAAACTCGAGTCAACTTGAACAAACCTAAAATGAGATTTTACTCAGCTCCCTTTGACCTTTCAGACGCACTAACACCGAAAAATGCTCCATACAATAAAACAGCTATTGTACTCTGAATGAATATGGTTTTTTGTTCCTTTCCAAGAACAAATATTGTTTCTTACTTTATCTTATAATTTGATTTTGAAGACCGATTTTTTTAACTTTCTTAACTTCTTAACTTAACTTACTTAGCCTTAACTTTCAAAAAGGTGCAGTTGTCTGTTTTTTGCACCGAATGCTTCAATTAAAAGAAGATATGACAAAGAAAAACAGACGTTTTCAAGAGCCAGCCATCGACTCAAAAAAAAAAAAACTTTTAAAATATGAAAGTAATTGTAAAAAAATATAAAAAGCATTTAAATCGTTCTTTTAACTGTATAAACAACTAGTTAAAAACTTAAAGCTCAAAAACAATCATACCATTTGATTACTTGAAAAAATATGAATATATAATTATATATTTAATTATAATTATATATATAATTATGCAACAATAACAATTTTCTTAAAAGTTAATTTTTTAATAGCCCAACTTCGGACGTACTGTTAAGTACAGAGATTCTTTTTTTAGCCGAACCACACGAATGTGGAATGCTTTACCCTGCTCTATTTTTCCCTCCCATTTTGACATTCAGAATTTCAAAACCAATGTACATCGGTATCTCCTTTTAAATCCTTCCCTTTTTTCCTAACGCTCGCACTGTGTTCAATCATATTAAGGGTAGTCACAACCCCTTTAGTGCGCGCATAATTAAAAAAAAAAAAAGCTATTTTAAAAAAGTTTTGGTATGTCAATTTTGAGTATACATTAAAATACATTTTTTTATTTAGTTTCAAAAAAATCATAAACTGATTTTGAAATATTGAATTTAAAATTTTTAGTATTTTTTAAAAATCAAAAATTCATATTGTTTAAAAATTTTGATATGCAATATTACTAACATTTTATCAAAGATTTTGCAAGCAAATTTTTGAGCCGTTAACGAGAAAATCAAAAATTAAAAAAACGTTATTTGGCATGTACCGTTAATAACAATTTTCAAAATTTTGAAAAAAAATAATTTTGGATTTTTTAAAAATATTTTTTGAAACTAAGTTTAAAAATGCATTTTAATACATACTAAAATTGGCATACTACAAATTTTGTTTTAAAGAATTATTAGAATTTTAGATTACGGCAGTATTTGAGTGCTGTTCTTATGAACTCATATCTCTTGAGTTCATAAATGACTTACTTTGGTTTTTCTTATTTTTGGACATAAATAAAATAAAAAATATTTTAATACCTCATTTATTATCTTCTGTCACGTATAAGTGCCATAATATTGATTTTAAATCAATCAAAAAATCACGACCATCCACCAGCCTAGAAGATCCAGTTATGTATGCAGGGAATTTTTTTAATTCAAAATTGATATGGATGGCTTTAGGAAATTATAGCTATGATCCTTAAGGAAAGCTGACATAACAGGCTACATTGTGCAAGGAAATCATTGAGAAACCCAAAAATATTCATATTAAAGTGGTAAAAAAAGCCCGCTCAATTCGGTTTATTTCATTTTAAATTCCAAAATTGATGAAAAATTTTGTAATATTGAAAAACTTAAGATGCATATTTATTGCCTTAAGACAACAGTAAGATTTAATAAAAAGAAATTATCAACTTTTACATGGGAACTTAGAAAAAAAAAATGTAAAAACTATTTGAGTTCATGTGTTTTCTTACCTTTTTCATAGCCTTAATAATTAAAAAACCAATACAAATTTTAAAGAAATGACAAAAATTTGAATGCAATATTATCAATGAGTAATCATCCTATTTATATGAAGGTAATCACAAAATTATGTTTCCAACATCAGACCAGCTATTTAAAAATAGTTGAATCGCATACATTTAAAATATGCTTTTTTTCCAATGTTTTGCATTCACAAAAACGTTAATACATTTTTTTTTAATTAGTAACGGATAGTGATGAATAAAATTTTTTCAATTTAAAATTAAAATAACTTATATTTTCATTATTATGTTCAAAAAACTTTTTTTTGGGTGTTTAAAAATAGCTGACAAAAACTTCAGTAAATGGCTTATAACTTTGTTAATTCTATTTAAATACTGAAAAATGAGGTGTCAAATGAAAGGTTTTTATAAAAGAAATAAGTTTGAGGTAGCAATTTTTTTTTAACTCACAACTCACTCGCATTATATGTATATGGATATAAATATATTCCTTTCAAGTACTTTTACCTGAAAAACTTTATATATAACTTGAATATTAAACATCTAAAATACCAAAATTTGATAAAGTATATTTTTTAAGAAATCGATATAAACTATAAACGTCAGTTAAAAATAAAATGTAAAAAAGGGGTTTTGAAAAAAGTCTTACATTCAAAAATTTCTTCATTTTGCAAATTATATGGCTTATATTTTTCGAAAACGCCCATCAAGTACTGCTAATTTTTCAAAATTCTAAATTTAAAATCCTATAAACATTTTGATATATCCAACATTTCTGTACGTTGCTTACAAGCTTCACAATTAATTTTCAATCAACTAATTAACTACAGGAAAATACACATTTGATAATTTCCAAGGTAGACCAAGTAAAATCAACAATTTTCGATTCAGCAGCATTAAATTGCTAATACTCCATGAACACTGAATTGATTTTTAAAAAGAAGGTGGTTTTAGAAAGATTTATTAGTCTTTAATTTTAATAAATTACAAAACTTATTTTAACTATAATTATTGAGTAGCTGGAAGACTTCAAAAAGCTAAAAAGCAAGTTTTTTACTTCACTAAAATGTACAACTGGTTAATCAGTAATATCAATTATATTTCTCCGTTGTTTCCATAATTTTATATTGATTTTCGAACATTCTTCAACGAACATTTTGCAAAATTACAGCCTATTGGTCGTTTAAATTTGAGATTTCAAAAATCATTTACAAGCTCTCCGAAAATTGCTCATAATTTTGTTAATTCTTTTTTGATCTTCACAAATGAGATTTCATGTGAAAGATAAGAAAATATGGTTAAAATTTTAATAAAAATTATATAAGAATTTACAAGGCAATAAATAGTAGTCGCAACACTATTTTTAGTGAATAAATCATTTCTTTTAGATCACATTTGCTCATAAAATCAAGAGATAATTTCTTTATTAAAAACTCAAATATAACTTATATAAAATAAAAATTAAAAAATAGTATGTACTCTAACAATAATTTTACTCGATACAAAAAGATGTGATGGCTGTGTCTCGTTTCCGTTTTCATTCGATTTAGCCAGTTAATTCAATTTGAAATTTTGAAATTTATTCAGAAATGTTTTCTATCTATATTTCTTAGCAGCCCCTACAGGCAAAGCTAAGCCCAGAAAATTTTCGGGGCTTTACTTTGGTCCAGATAAAAACTGTGTTACCGGCGCGAGTTTCATGCTTGTTATCGATAGTTTGTATGGAAACTCCTTTTTTTTTCTCTTCAAACTCAACTGATATTTTATATATAGTGAACTAAGTGTGTGAACTAAGTTCACTAGTTCACTTGAGTGAACTCGTTCATTGAACTAGTTCATTGAACTAGTTCGTTCATGAACTACATAAGCTTATTGGGTAACAACCAGTTTTGGATAAACCATCACATACGACAACAGCATATTTGGAACCAGTTACAATAATTTCTTTCATTATTAGAATATTATATTTGTTTTAACATTTTTTAGTCCGCAGATGTTTTCTGCATAAGCTATTTTAATATAAAAAAAATCATTGTATAGTTTTTGAGAACAAATTTTTTGAACTTTAAATGCGTCTCCCCAAAAGTAGCAAATAGTAACTTATGACAATATTTTATCCAGGCACGATTGTAAAAATCAGTTTTTATCTCAATTTCGTGTGCTGAGCTGAAGTTGCGACAGTGATTATATCGTAGTAAATTTTTAGTTTGTAACTTAACTTTGCAAAAGTAAATTCAAAAAAGACCCAAATAATATGTTACCCAAATATCAATTACTATATCTATAAGGCTTAAAGTCAAAAATAATGCGCTTAATATAGTTAGTACATTATATTTTCTAAAACAAAATTCAAAGTGCGTCTAATAATATGACCAGGGACTATAGGTACTCGCAAGTACCTACTTGGATTTTTTTCAAAAATCATTGTAAGATAAATTCTTTTTATGTTGTTTGTGTTTCCTTTCATTTGTTAAAAAACTACCAAGATTCAAATTAATGATCACAGTTTTATTAATTAATATTAAAAAAAAATCATTAGAAAGCCAAGATATAAGTTCTGCTAACCTCATTTTTTAAACTCATTTTGTATTACCAATAAACGAGTCTTTTTTTATATTCCATAATATCGAGTAGTTATGTATACAACAATGTTTGTATTACAACACTCAATTAAAGAAAAAAATGTAATTTTTTAAGCTATACAATAAAGTTAATTTTCCGATTAATAAATTGCGGAATACTCTCTCTACAAACACAGTTTCGTTCAAGTTCATATTTAGTACATAATCTAAGTTAGAATATATAAATAGCCTTAAATATATTTTGTAGTATCATTTTCTCAAAAAGTATTCAAGCAATTTGAATAAATTTTATATGGCTGGAAAGCTATAGCCGCGGAGGGGAATTACAAAATTAAACATTGTGGGTCCATTTGAGTGAAGTTCCATTTTATACAGAAGATCACTGTGCACATTCAAAAAATATGAAATTTACAAAATAAAAACTTTGTTTTTTTTCTTCAAATTTTCAAAAATTTTATACAAAGCTAACTTTCATTTTCCAATTGGTGTCGAATTTTGACACATGGGTTTGGGCAAGACTAGTTACATTATATTATAATGTACCTATTCCTATTAAACACTCACAGACTGAAATGTTTGTGAGACATGTAAATTTAATTTGGGTATATTTTTTTCATTGTTTTTCAATATCAATTTTAGAGAAAAGGGGGGTGGGAAAAAAAAACCCTTGGTGTGCAAACTCGACCTTGATGTTGTTAATCGAAAATAATTACTAAAAACTCAAAATTATTTTTTTCCAACGAGTAATAACAGTTTTAGTGAGACATGTAAATTTCATTTGGGTATATTTTTTTCATTGTTTTTCAATATCAATTTTAGGGAAAAGGGGGGTGGGAAAAAAAAAACTTTTGGTGTGCAAATTTGACCTTGATGTTGTTAATCGAAAATAGTTACTAAAAACTCAAAATTATTTTTTTTCATCGAGATATTTCAATTTTAGTCAGACACGAAAATGTCTTTTTATTAGTTTTTTTTATGATTTTAATATTTAGTTCAAAAAAGTGAGGGTCAGGGAAATTTAAAATTTTAATATGCAAATTATCATTTGGTGCATATTGAATTCATAAATGGACAACTTTTCGAAATTTTATTTAATTTACCTATTCCAAAACACATATATTACATACTATGTATGTATTGTACCTTGAACGGAGTTTAGTGCATATATGTACAGTAATGCAAATTTCACATTGGCTTTAGTCTATAATGTAATTAATAATCATTTATCTGCTTATTAATTGAAAAATGCAACATAAAAATGAGTAGATGCAAAAAAAAAAAAAGTGTATGCCCACACAGGACTTGAACCCATGACGGCCGGATACTCTTCCATTGCGCTATTGATACAATAAATTCTGTTGGTTGGTTTCTTATAACATCTACTTGGATTATTAAACAATAAATTTGGTCGAAATTTAATTTATTGATTTATTAAGTGAGGGAGCATGTAACAAAAAAAAAAATTTTGATGTGCAAATTAAATTTCAAAATGAGCAATTATTTAAGCTCCTGTGCATTTAGATATTCGACTTGGTTACAAAGATATGAGCATTTGAAATTTCCATACAAAGTGCAATTTGTTTATATTTTTTTTTAAAAAACATGAGGTGTGCAATTAATTTTTTTTTTGATTTTTGAAATGTGCAACTAAGAATACATCGTCTAAGATTTTTTTTTCGCGAAAATCAAAAGTGCGCCGGCTGACTTCACGGTGGTTATAGAGGGCAGGTAAACACCTTTTCTCTGTGCATCCCAAACCACCCCCTTCCATTTCTTACACAATGTTTATACCTACTTATGTTAATTATGACTAATTACCCAATATATAAAACTACATATAATATTTACTATCAACTTTGTATATCATTATTTAAGTACCCTAATTTTTTGTAAAATCTCAACAGAAAGCCCAAGGTGCTCCAGCTGATATATTATAACTCTATACATTAATGTATGAACAATAAATACTAATAAATAAATAAATAAATAAATAATAAAATTTCTCTATCTCAGGTAAAAATATTTTTTTAATTTTGAAAGATGGCAATTGTGGAAAACTATTGCCTAAAATTACTATTCTTTAAATTCCCCTGATACATTCAAAAATATTTTTTTTTTAATTTTGGAAGATGGTCATTATGAAAACCCCTATTATCTTAAATGATCATCCTTTAAAATTTCCCTAACTAAGGCAAAAGAATTTTTATTTTAATTTTGAAAGATGGCCATTACGTCAAACTCTATTATCTAAAATCAGCATCCTATAAAATTCTTCTAATTCATCGAAAAATATTTTTTTTTAATTTTGGAAGATGGCAATTGTGAAAAACTTATTTTCCTAAAATAAGCCTTTAAATTTCCTCTAACTAAGAGTTAGACTTAACTTAGCAAGATATACATATTTTTTTTTTTAATTTTGAAAGATGGCTATTGTGGAAAACTCTATTATCTAAAATGTCCAGCCCTTCAAATTTCTCAAACTTCGCCAAAAATATCTAAAAAAAAACTATCGTTTAAATTCCTCTAACTTAGCCAAAAATATTTTTTTTTGATTTTGAAAAATGGTGTTTGTGGAAAACTCTATTATCTAAATGACCAGCCCTTCAAATTTCTCTAATTTGGCCAAAAATATATTTTTTTAATTTTGAAAGATGGTCATTGTGAAAAACTCTATTATCTAAAATGTCCAGCCCTTTAAATTTCTCTAACTTGACCAAAAATAGTTTTTTCATATTTTTTAAGATGACAAGTTTGAAAAACTCTACTATTTAAAATGACCAGCCTTTGAAATTCCTCTAACTCATCAAAAAATATTTTTTTTTATTTTTTAAGGTGACCATTGTGAAAAACTCATTTATCTAAAATGACCATCCTTTAATATTCCTCTAACTCATCCAAAAATATTTTTTTTTAATTTTGGAAGATGACCATAGTGAAAAACTCATTTATCTAAAATGGCCACCCTTTAAAATTCCTTTTGCTTTGCCAAAAATATTGTTTTTTATTTTGAAAGATGACCATAGTGAAAAACTCATTTATCTAAAATGACCACCCTTTAAAATTCCTCTTACTTTGCCAAAAATATTTTTTTTTATTTGGAGAGATGACCGTTCTTGAAAACGCATTCATCTAAAATGACTACCCTTTAAAATTCCTTTAACTTTGCGAAAGATGTTTTTTTTTTTTAATTTTGAAAGGTGGCCATTGTGAAAGATTCTATTATCTAAAATGACCACCCTCTTAAATTTCTCAAACTTCTATTTTGAAAGATGACCATTTCGGAAATGTATAGTATCTTAAATCATCAGCCTTTAAAATCGCCTTAAATCAATCAAAATTTTTTTTTATTTTGAAAGGTGACCGTTCTTGAAAACGCATTTATCTAAAATGACCACTCTTTAAAATTCCTCTAAGTTAGCCAAAAATATTTTTATTTTTTAATTTTGAAGATGACCATTGTGAAAAATTCAACTATCCTAAATGATTACCTTTTAAATTTACTGTAACTTATCAAAAATTATTTTTTCAAATTTTTAAACTTGTGTTCTTGCTGTTGATATTGAATACAACCATAAAACCACATCAAAGTCAGCCGGCGCACTTTCCATTTTCGCGAAGAAAAATACATCAGGCGATGTATTCCTAATTTGCACATTTCATAAATCCAAAACAAATTAATGGCAAAAATTGCACTCTTTATGGAGCTTTCAAATGCTCATATCTTTGTAACCAAGTCGAATTCAAATGTACAGAAGCTTAAATAATTGGTCATTTTGAAATTTAATTTGCACATCAAAATTTTTTTTGTTACATGCTCCCTCACTTAATAAATCAATAAATTAAATTTCGACCAAATTTATTGTTTAATAATCCAAGTACATGTTATTCAAAACGAACAATTATTTGTGAATTATTAATAGCGCAATACAAGTGTAGCCGGCTGCCAACTGAATCGCATGGGTTCGAGTCCTGTGTGGGATGTAAACTTTTTTTTTGCATGTACTCATTTTTATGTTGTGCTTTTTAATAAAGAAACCAGATAAATGTTGTTTTAATTACTTATAGACTAAAGCAAATGTGAAATATGCATTATTGCACATATATGCACCTAACTCCGTTTCAACGTACAATACATATCTGTGGTGTTTGGGAGAAACATGATAACTGCATTTTAAAATTTGCTTTTTTACGCCCACTTTTAATTGAGCTCGAGCCTTACCGATTTTCTTCAAATTTAAAATACTTATGAAAAAAGTCTTTAAAAAATTGTATTCTAAATTTGAAGAAAAAAGGTTCATCCGTTTAGGTTCTAGCTCAATTCAAAGTGGACGTAAAGAAGCAAATTTTATAATGCAGTTATCATGTTTATACCAAACACCGCAGATATGAATGTTTATGTTTGTGATAAGTAAATTGAATTAAATTTCGAAAAATTGTCCATTTATGGATTCAAAATACCCCCAATGATAATTTGCATATTAAAAATTTTAATTTTCCCACCACCACTTTTCAAAACTAAATATTAAAATCATTTTAAAAAAACAACCAAAAGGATATTTTCATGTCTGACTAAAATTGTAATATCTCGATGGTAAAAAATAATATTTCAAAATTATAACAAAATGTGTTTGGATAGTTAAAAGTAATTCAAGAGGTTGGTCACAAGAAAATTAAGTTCTTAATAATGGTCATCTATATAAGGTAAGAAAATATTTTTTGAATAATTTAAAGTAATTTTAAGAATGTTCATTTTTAAAAATAGAGTTTTCTCAATGGTCATCTTTCTGAATAAAAAAAAAATATTTTTGGATAATTTAGAGTAGTTAAACGGGGTGGTCATTTAAATAATTGGGTTTCTTACAATGACCATCTTTTAAAATGTAAACAAATATATTTGGATAAGTTAGAGTAATTTAAAATAGTGGTCATTTTTGAGAATTGAGTTTATCACATAGTCATCTTTCAAGTTAAAAAAAATACTTTTAGCCAGTTAATATTTCCGAGATATCGGAGGACTCAGTGCTCAGAAATATAAACAGGATTCCTCCCAACAATTCCTCACTTTTCCCTTTAAAAACTGAGACTGGCATTTTGTGGATTCGCTTGATCAATTATTTTTTGTCGCAGTTAAATATATAAGAAGAAAGAAAAAGAGAGTAATTTTGACTTATGTGAATAATACTGTTTATATTTACCCTCCTGCTCTGTCAAAAAATTGAGGAAAAATACTGAGCGCTCAAGATATATATAAACTGGCCATTTGTTTGTTGTTTTTTGAAGTTATAGCCATTTTAGGGGATACTCATTTAAGAATATTGAGTTTTCCACATTAAATGGTCATCTTTCAAAATTAAGAAAAATAATTTTTGGATAAGTAAGAGTAATTTTAGAGGGTGGTTGTTTTATAAAATTAAGTTTTCCACAATGGTCATCTTTCAAAGTTAAAAAAATTATTTTGGTAAAGTTAGATTAATTTTAGAGAAGGTCATTCTATATAATCGCTAAAACAAAAGACTTGCTATCCGTGACTCATTGAATTTATGGTCAAAACATAAAAATTTGAAATTCTTATTCAATTTGTGATCTGTCCAAGACTATTACTTCCTTATACACAAAATAAATGGAAATTTAAATCCATTTTAATTTTATTATTGATATCATCAATGGCACATTTATCTTATTTAAATCTTTGATTAGTTAGGGGTTATGTAATCAACGATTTTTAAATTAATATTAAAATATTCTATGAATATCAGTAATCGACAAATAAAAACAAAAAAGAAATGGCGCTACTTAAAGAATTTCAAATATTTAAGTTGGCAATGGATTAAATTAACATTATATTATTATATTCTCTATCGAACCAGATATAGCAAGATCATATTCATTTATTTTGCGAAGCATATATCCCAATTTATAAATATTTAGGCTGCTTCGAAAAATAAAGCAAAGAAGATTGTCATAATCGATCGATATATAACAAGGTCATCGATGAAAGTAACACTTTAGAAGGAAATGTTATTTTGATAAAATGTATATGGGAAAATTGGAGGAAAAGGTGTTATTTTTGGAATATTTTTGAAAAATTATTTCAGTTCCTTTTTAATCTTTTGAAGTGTTCACGGAACTTAAAAAAAATTCTGTGCAAAATAACATTGAGAATTGTTAAATCCTTACACTCTTGGGGCAAAAAACTACCTTGTTTTAATTTTGTACAAACAATATTTATTCAATTAAAATAACAACGTGATATATTATAATTTTTAACGGGGTGAAAAAGTATGTGTCTAAGTCTACTTCAATTTAAAATGCAAAAATCAAGAGACAAAATATGTTTTATTATTGAAAAATAAAAGTACCAACGAGATAGGTTTTAAAAGTGCCTTTTCTCACCCGCATTTACCCTATTATGACGTTATTTGATATATAATGGTGTCACAATATAAATTTTTAACTCCATTTATAGTATTTTATTAGTTTTTATTACTTTTTTGTGAAAAACAAAAACAACACCTACAACTTTTAAATCATAAATCACTCATATGGACATATGATTACACGAGAAACCTACAAAGAAACAATATTTTATTTCGAAATGTAACTATGAAATGATGAATACAATAAATTATTATGTCAAAAGGAAATCAGTTAAACATTTATTTCATCAAGATCAAGTTTAAAAATGGCCTAGGTTTTGACCTAATGTACGTCATATTTTGATACCAAAGTCATCATACATACTATTGTCAGAATAGATAAAAGCAAAATATCAGAACACATTGTCATTTGTCACTCATGTGAATTCAGTTTAACACTAGGTGCATTTAGTAAATTTGTTGGTATCGTTGGTGTTTTAAACGTTATTGAAGCTGGCGACAAAATGCCTGGTAGCTGCCAATAAACAAAAAAAAAATTGTTTTTGTTTTATGAGGAAGATAGTGGACATCGATCGCCAGACCTCCATTGTGACGATTCAAAGCAGTTATTTAATTATTACGCCAAAGGGTACTATACAGACCACTTCAACACTATCCCAATTAAAGCCATTATAATCACAAATAAGGTTCATGCTACATCACGATAAAGTATTATTTGAACCATTGATGATATTTTTGATAAATGAGAAATTGCCTATGCATAATTACATATAATGCATTGGGGTCACATTTTTGAAGTGATCATTACTCTTACCACCGAGTCGTTTTCCGGACTTTGGAGGGCAAAGGACCTCTTGATTTCTTTTATAATTTTTTCAAAATTTAAAAACAAATATTATTGGATGAGTATGAGTAATTTTCAAGTGCGTTCATTTTAGACACTCAAAATTTTAATGGCCATTATTCAAAATTTAAAAAACATTACTTTTGTATCAGTAAGAATAATTTTGAATGGTGGTATTTTCTGAAAATTGAGTTAGGTCTGGTTTTTCTTAATGGTTATTTTTCATAACAAAAGAAAACATACATTTGTATTAGTTAGAGATATCGTTAATAAATAAGAAAGTTATAAACCTTTTAGTGAACCTGGAGCATTGTAAGAAAAGTATTTTTTAAATGCATGCGATTTCAATAGAATTTTATTTCAAATCCGATATTACTTTTACAGGTTTGGGATAACATACATGTATGTATATGTTTTTCAAAATATACCAACTAAAAATAATTGATTTAATTTTGCAGTCTATCATCAATGTTTATATGGTTTTTCTAATATAAAATTTCATTTCATTGGCTTTTATTCAAAATCCAATTCATTTGAAAAAATTCATTAAACAATATTTTAGCACCTTTCTTGGAGTCTTGTTGGTAAAATATAATGTGAAACAATTTAAAAATAAGAGACGGACACAATAATAAGCGTTTTTAGTTTCTCAAAACTGTAAAAATGTGCATCACCTTTTGAATTTAGAATACCGTAAATCGAATTGCAGGGGGACTTTCTCACCCTTATAGTATGAACAGTTTAACCCTTCACCAATGATTTTCTCACAAAATAAAGCCTGTCATTTTGACTTTAATTTAAGATTTTAATATCGAACATCTAGTGATGGGAATGCGATTTATGATTTTATTAAGCCTACCATATAAAATTCTAATTGATATATTTTACTCTGAAAACCAGTCACATTGGACGGTACTGGCATGTGATGACGAATTTAAATTCAATTTTTCTTATATTATATTAAATTATGAAGAGGATATATATAGAAATATAATTTTTATCCAAAAATAAGAAAAACAAAGTAATCTCTTCATGCAGTCAAGAGATACCTATTATCATTTCATATGCGAAAGTGCTCAAATAATGCCTTTATCTGCTTTCAACGATATTCTAAGATTCTAATTTTTTGAACTCATATTCAGATCAATAAATTCTATCATCTGTGAAAATTTCAGTATTTTTGCCTTACCCTTTAAAAAGATAAAAATTAAATACTACACAAATTCAAACAACCA